>CP093832.1:7268251-8007303 GCA_033064975.1 Smittia sp. YW1114-2
CAGACGCGAGTTGTATCATCAATAGCTCAGACCTTCGGCCTTAAATATTTAATCATAAATGTGATAATATTTATTATTAATCCGCAAAATATTCAAGAGGGAATCTCCCTGACACTGAATCGATTATTACGTGATCAGTTTGATAATCTTTGATAAATTATAATTGCAAATTTAATCGAATGAAAGCGAGCGCATTTTGGGTTGAGGAATTTCTAATTCCAATCGTTAATCCGTGTCGAACACTAAAACAATGAAATAATAAATCACCATCGACTTCGCCTAATTCTCCAATTGATTTAAAGAGAAAAGCTTTTGTCTGTCTGGACATTTTAATCGGAAAGCGGATATTTGCGCTTAATTTGAGATAAAAACTTTTGTGGCGAATTAAACTTTTTCGGTTGATACAGCAAGTCATTAATCAAACGCAAGCTGAGCAAACGAAGTTTTTGTTTTGTCATGGAACTTTTCTTTGGACTAATAGATTTGAACTTCAAATTTTAAATTGAAGCCTAACTAGCGATCCATGATCTTGGCATTTCTTGTTGAAATGTTTTGAAGTAAAAGCGAGCGTTGCGTGACCAACATAAATTTGCAGCAGTTGAGATATTTAAATCTCAAGTGGCAGTATGTAAAGTACCAAAGGCTCGGTTTGTGCACCATATTTGAACAAGCAAACTCGCATCCAATTCTGTCATTAGCTCGACCATGCAACAAAGACAATCTTCTGCCAAGTTCAAGCCCAGCCTGATCTCGAAGCGTAAGCTCAAATTGCTCGAGAAACTTCGTGTCTTAAATTACGAACTTCAATAACGAAACCTTGTACCAATTCTCCTGCTGCATCCTTGATGATTTATTGAGAGTTCCTGAGAGTGCTGTTGCATTAAAAAAAACTAAATTGCCATCATTATTCAACTGCGAGATGACAAAAAAAGAAAAATCATTGAAGCAGTAATTCAAATATGAAAGGAAAAACAATTTAGAAGCAAATAAAGTCGTTAGACTCAAGCGAATCGTTACAAATAAGACATCAACGACATCAAGCGAGAAGATCCGGGATGTTGTCGTAGAATGTTTTACGAAAGCTTTCAAGTTCACGTCGCTTCGAGTCTCGAGGAGATTCAGTTAGTTAATAATAACGAGTCACAACACAACGAATCTCATCGAAGAGATTTATTTAGTTACCAGACAAAAGTGAGAAAAGTTCGTTCTGCATTGTTAACGCGTGAATGGGAAGCGTGCTAAGACAAAGCAAAGTAACAATTATTCAATATCTCTGATGAGAGAAATCCCATAGCGATCATAATATTTCTTATGAAATGCAAGATTTGCTTTATTTTTTTGTTTGCTCTCGTTGAAAAAGCTTCCGCAATTTAATTAAGTCTTGACGCCAGTTGCGCAACTCATCGGGGGCATCTCATCTTCATAAAGTTTAGTTTGTTTTCCCGCTCGCGACTTGTCATGTGATCATCTGGCTCCAAAAGAGCTTCCTCAATCGTCCCAAAGTCAATTTCCATAAATAATAAAAACAAATAATAGTTTCGTCTCCTACCGCGTTCGTCATTGCACTTGACCCTCAATCTTTGATTTCTTTGCGCAGAATGCGAAAAGACTTGTACATTCGAAAAGAAACGAACCTTGGAGAGAAAGACATTCGCGTGCAAATATTTCTCTCGGCGACTTTCGATTTCTGTGCGCGGCTGTCACGTCTTCGAGAGGCGAGCGGTTTTCGGATGATAATCTCTGCGAAGCAGCATTAATAAACCTGACGTAAACTTTCTACCACGAAGGGAAATGATAAAGTAATTTTTATTATTTCTTCTTGACAATCGTGCGGCGGTTTTCCCCAACTCACCAAGTGAATTTTCAATAAATCTCATTGTTGCATCGGTGAATGCAACAACGAGCACGAATTTGCAATAAACGTGTTAGTCATCATCACTTGAGTATCTTTCTTCAATCAACGACGAGCCATTCAAGTTACGGTGCGACGCCTTATGAGAAGCAATTCATTCATTGTCGTTGTTTTCTCTAATCTGAAAAGCCATCTCGTTGGAAAGCTTTCCATGCGACGCTTGTTACTTTCAATGGTCCATAGATGATAGCGAGCGTTATGAGATGTTGTCGAAGAGTTCCGTGTAGGTCGTCGAGTGTCATAGTTTATTTATTTTTTCATAACATTTGGCATTGAGTTGAAGAGACCATCGACACGAGAGGATACTTAAACCAAGGCTCTTTGAGTGCTTTGAATTAACAACAATTCGCTATGAAGCTAATGAGCTTGTTTATACCTTCACTTAAAATTTCTTCTTTGGTCGCGGCACACTGGCCTAGAGTCGTCGCCGCGGCTTTAATGCAAAACCAAAACAAAATAAAAACAAATAAAAAAAATTATCCCGCGGCTAATACAATAAGCAGTTAAGTTGTAGGTCTCTCTCGCTAAGATGTATTTAGGATAGAGGAAAGAAAGTTGAAGAATTTTTTACGCGGAAGTTTCAGAAACTTAAATCAGGTTGTTCAGCTGGAACTCTTTCTCTGTCTGCCCAATTTCACGGTCAGAAAAGCTTCAGATATTTCGGCTTTTACGATGCCTGTTCAACCGGAATTCTCTCGAAAGCAATCGAAGTGATAAACATCGTTAAAAACGATCGTTGCGGTATGACTTTCTTCATTAATTTTTGTTTCGTTTTTGCAAAAACGGATTTCTTTGATTTTTTTTCCCCCAACGCGATCAAAAGAAATTTTAACGAAAAGTTGCGCAAGATAAGTTTTCACTAAAATAATTTGGTTTTTTCTTTATTAAACATTCAACTCACAACTTCATCAACATGACAAAACATTGCATAACCAACCGAAATCATTGATCAAACCATAGCCAGTAATCTCATTATGATTCTTCAAGCGACGTCCACATAATTGCTCATCTCCACTCGGCAACACATTTTCGCAGTTGATTCAACGCGGCTATTCATAATTGAGTTGCATCATCCCCACAACTCATAAATCACTTTGTCATTTATTCACGCTCGAGCCATCAACCTTCTTCTTTGTCGTGTACGCTTCGGTGTTCTCTTTGCTGTTGTAGTGATGATGGTAATTGAAACTTGAAATTATTCACGACTCGTTCCCAATTTCGTTGCGACACAAGCACGCGAGGAATTTTCACTTTTGATTGAATTTGTGGATTAAGAACGCAAAGCAACTCTTCGAATCGATCACAATTGCCCATTAACGATCAATAAAAATGCGAATGAATTCAATTAGCTTTCGTGGATACCGCGGAGAGGAAATGGGCGCGTCTTCTATTATGACGAAGTTTATACAGAAATTGATTTAACTTTTCGATGTTTTCGTTGTCATTTCAGTTCTTAAAAATGATGCGAACGGTGTTCACGGTGCTAGCTGTTGCTACAGTTGCAATGGCACAACGTCGACTTGCTCTTCCTGATCCTCGATCGTGCTCTAACCGAGTTAGACACGCAACTTATCGCGATGCTCGTGGTGTCGCTCATTCTTACTTCTTCAGTTGGGAACATCAACCAACAAAGAGTTTGGAAGTTGATTGGCTCGATGCCAGAAACATTTGCAGACGTCACTGCATGGACGCCGTTTCACTCGAAACTCCACAAGAAAACGAATTCATCAAGCAAAGAATTTCTCGCGGAAACATTCGCTACATTTGGACTTCCGGAAGAAAATGTAACTTCGCTGGTTGTGATCGTCCAGGTAAGACAAGCAAATAATTTCTTTTCGAGTTGAGACTTATTTTATTTTAATTTAGACTTGCAACCACCAAATGAGAACGGATGGTTCTGGAGTGGATCAGGAGTTAAGATTGGCCCAACAACCCAAAGAAACACTGGCGATTGGAGCTACACTGGAGGATACAACCAAGCTCAACCTGACAACCGTGAAGCTGCTCAAGTAAACACGAAATGAAATGCGATCATTCGCAAGGTCAAAGTTGTTAACCTTTCTTCTTCTCCTTTTTCGCATTTTAGGGTAACGACGAATCGTGCTTGTCCATCTTAAACAATTTCTATAACGATGGCTTGAAATGGGTGAGTTAAAAATTCCGCGAAGCGTGATCAAGATTTCAATTTCATTTAAAATTTACAGCATGACGTTGCTTGCTATCATTTGAAACCATTCGTCTGCGAGGACTCTGACGAGCTCTTGAACTTCGTCCGCTCGAGAAATCCCGGCCTTCGACTCTGATTCGCTGAGAATGACAACTCGCTAGAATAAATTTCTTATCCCGAACAAGTTCTTTCGTTCGCTTAAAAATGTTTTGAATTGTTTAATTATTTATGCTTCTTTTTGATAAAAATTATTCTCCCTTTTTGTTCTTTGTACAAATTTAAAACATAAAGAAATAAAAATCCAATCAAAGTCGGGTTTTGACTAAAATAATCGAAAAGTTCTTTGAATATTTCTTCCAGCTCAATGAAAAACTGAATTTTTTTTTCAACATAATTTAAACAATTTATTTATTCCAACATAAAAACATTGCGATACATAAATTTTCTCGTAAGCCAAAAAAAAAAGTTTCTGTTGACGTCAATGAATGAAACACAGTTTACGTTGATGGTGAAGTCTCCAAGACAGATATGACAACTAGAGTCAGACAAAACATATTCGAGAGTTTACTGGACTAGATATTTCACAAATTAAGATTACGTTAGCTGCGATTGATTATTCTTAGAAGCTTTTTAAGTTTAAACCTTCCCTCGCTTATTTAGAATAGTTTTAAAGACATGACACGTTAAATTTTTACTAATAATTGTTTCTCTCTAATCCGTGAATTGATTTATTTCGCCGGCAATTGTATGAAAGTTCTATCAAAATTTCCAGTCTCGTTTGTAGTTGTCGTCAATGACGAAAAATTTGTTTCTCAATATTTTCTACTCGATCGCATCGAACTTATCAAAAACACTTTTATTGCTAATTTTGAATTTCCTTAAATCTAACTTGGAATGTTATCAATATTTTATCTTTCCAATCGATTTGGAATCGACCAAAATAAATATTTATCGATCATGGCAACAGATGAACCGATGCTCGTCGATTCAAAGAAGAGAATCCTGAATGAAGGAAAACTATTCGATTTGCGCGAGGTCCGTTCCAATTTAAATATTACAATTTTAAATCCTAATTTCAATCAACGATGTCGTTGAGGTTAAACGCTAGAGTAAATTTTAAGATTTCATGTTTGTTTGGTTTGATCGACTGGATTTTTCTATTTCTTGTAAAAAATGGAAGCAGAAGTTTTTCTGTGCTGAAAATTGATTTATGCTTTGATATTGTGCGATTTGGTTTCATTATAAAAGTTCTGGTAAAAATTCTTGAGCTTTAAGCTGTGCTTGAGTTGTTTGGCGTTCCTGATATCGCTGAGAATAAAGCGAAACTATTCCGATGTGCGTTCGGGTTATCGTCGAGTGAGATTAATGATTCTCCCATTAGATCACTTAATGCTGAACACATATTACTAAAGTTTTCCTTTAGCGAACTATGGTATTCGACTTGGTCGGTTGAGATTACTCGTCCGTTCACTTGTAGAGCGGCATAACAAATCTTTACAAATTCCCTGAGAGATTTAAAAGTTTCATGAGATTAAGAATTAAAGAAAATTAAAAGGATTCTTACCTAAATGTGTCTCTGAGATCTTCAACGCGATCGTAATCATACTTCTCGCATAGTTTTGGATCAAGGAAAGAGTTAGCGTAAGCCAACGGTCCTTGATTCACTTGAACAGCAACTAAAGAAATTTTAAATAAATATTTTGATTCTTCAAATCAATATTTGACGACTAACCTGATCCTTGAAGTCGCAACTGCAACTTCTTAGCGTCGATTATTTGAGTAACGACAACATCTTCAAGCTCAGAGATCTTTGATTGCATTTCATCGATAGCAACTTCGATTGGACTTAGTTCCACTATCTGACGATCCTTGACTGTCACTCGTTTCAAGACATAAGGGAAACTGTATTGCGCTGAAAGAACAAATGAAATTAGAATGTGTCAATCATGGTCAACAATTACCACAACTCACTCGTTAAAATCGTTCTTCGCTTCCATTGATCTTCAACAAGACAACAGCGTGCTCCGCCGTTTTTCGTGAAGGGCGTTTCAAACATGAAAGTATCAATGTCATGGTTCTGCTCGAATTCAGTTTGCCTCGTTTCAAGCTCATCTTTGATGAAGTATGGCACGACATGGGTGATTTGTATGTAAGCCAATTTTGGATCCAAATCTTTCTGGTCGACCTTGAGAAATTGCGAAATAAATTTTTACTTTCCAACTCATTTGAGGAATATTTATGAGACTCACTTGATTAGAATCCATGATCATCTTCACGACGTTCGACCCGAATTTATCGTCAAATTGCTTCTTTAGTCGGAATGAGATCTCGCTCAATGTTGTGACTTTCGGTTCCTTGAAAATATATTCAACGCCATGCTCGTCTTCGAAATACATTTGCCCGTAAAAAATCACTCGATAAAATCTTCCCAGAAGACGTTTTCCATTTCGATTGAACTCAATCACTCGTTGATAGGCTTGAGCGAGATGCTCGTAGCTTTGAATGAGACTTGGGAAGTCTCTTTTGTTTTCCAAGATCGGAACGATCAATCGATAAAGTTCACCGAGACATTCGAGTCGCTCTGATCGGTCTAAGAAGTCAGCGCAGTTCTTTAACTGATCGAGGAGCATCGTTTCTGTGTATTGCGAGTCTTGAGCTCCTGAATCAAGCTTCAAGCCTTTCTCGTCTCTCGGAATGTTACGAGAAATCTTCGCGAACGACTCTGCTCCCCAATGAATCAATTCACTTCCCTTCAATTTCAAGTACTCAGCCATGAGTGCCGCAATGTGAAGATGACAACATGCAGCCTCAGAAATGTTTCCGTTGATTTCATGGTTTCTCGCCATCGTGACCAACCAAGTGTGTCGCAACTCCGGAGTTGAAGCGTAGGAATTTGCTAATGAAAGCTGCAATTCGAGAAGCCTTTCTGGGTCAGTGTGATGAGCTTGCATTTGTGCTGTCGCCATCAAAACAGTTCTCACTCGCTTCGTCAAATCTTTAACTTCTGAGGGAAAACCTGTTCCCTTCATTGCTTTGTCGCTGTTTGCATAACTGTTGATGAGCGATAGACTCTCTTGGAATCTCGCATTGTTGAGTCCAATTACATTTCCGATCATTTGCGAAACAGAAATTATCACTTGAAGATGAACTCTTGTCAATCCCTTTCGTCCACTGAACTCAAAGTTACTTCGCATCAACAAATAAAGAACAGCACAAGCTTCATGACGAACTATTTGAAGCCTCGAATCACAGCACTTGAGAAGCTCATACACAAACTGTCCACAAATCATCGCAGATCCTTTAAACAGAGCATGCGAGAAGTTGTTGATGAAGGCTCGAAGTGCAGCGAACACGTGTCGTGAGAGAGTCTCTGATTGACCGAGTTGAAGGAATCTTAAATAAACTTGCGCAATCTTCGGTAGAACTGCGCTCTCAATCATTGAGTCTTTAAATTGAACTGAATAAAGTCCAACGCAGTCAAGAACGATCATTCCAACTTCAGTTGCGAGATTTGACTCTTGCAGAGCTCTTTGAAGTTTCGCTGTTCCTTCAACTAAATCCTCTCGATTCTGATGGTTCATCGTTCCAGTCTCGTGCATTCCATTGATCGAGTGATCACTATCTGGACTTGAAATTCTCGCTGGAAGAGTCGTTGACTTGTGATTCTTTGCAGGTCTTCCGTCACTGACTTGAATATTCTTCTTTCCCATATAACGAAACACGACCAAGCAGAGGTCGAGGACTTGGAAGAACGAAGCCGTTTCCGTCTCGGTACAGTTGTGCCACCAAGTTATCATGTGGTCTTGAGCGAGATGCTTGATCGTAAACAGGAAGCCAATCAACATGTCTTTCGTCTCGGTCGGAGTGAATTTATCAGTTCTCGGAACGGCACTAGTTTGCGTCATGCTGATTGATCGATTATGACCGTAATGGAATGCAGCGTCGTCTCCGTTCTTGATGATAACTGTCGTCTCTTGCGACATTGAACTGCAATCAGAATTTAAACTTGACGAGGATGCTCCGTTTTTCAATGAAGATTGACCTGCGATTGCCGCCAAATAATTGTTGTCTTTGAAATGCATTGAAGCTCTCAACGGATTATTCTCAAAGTGCAAAGTAAATCGCTTCGACTTTGGAGTGTTATTCAAGCTTTGAGAGTGATTGTTATTGACCAAAGTGCTCGTTGTTGATGGCGTTGGAGTTGACACTTGAGAAACGATTTTAGGAGTTCGCTCACGTGAAAAGACATAACTCGAGTTACTTGAGATTCTTGTGTGACCAATCGAGTCTTGTCCATCAGGAATTCGATTTAAATTCTCCAACACAATTCCCAGCCATGGAACGTAAAGCATCGCGATTCTGTTGAGTTGTCCTTTAGCTTGATAACGATCATCGAGATCATGCTTTGCCAAGATATCTTTCATAATTCCTAAAGCCAACCTTCGAATATGATTCACTTCGTTAAGTGAGCTCTTAACTTCTTGCAATAACAAACCAGCCAAGTAATGTTGTCGGCAAAAGACTTCAGACAAGCAAAATTGCTGTAGAATGTCTGGCGTTCGATTATTGGGATTTAACATGAACGGTAGGTTGAGTTGGATGTAATGCTCGTGTGAGCAAACTTCTTGAATAAAGTTGAACTTGAACTCTTGCAGAGTTCTCGGATCGCCTGGCGACCATTTGTCCATATAGAGTCGTATGATCTTGAAGACAAATCCACGATCCATCAAAGTCAGACATCGTTTGACGAATACAGAGAGACTTTTATTGAGTTGCTGCGTTTCAACTGGAAGCTCCTTGTGTCTTGAAATCAAGTATGGCATGAGAACATTGATCAAGTTTTCGATTCGCAGTTCAAAATCCTTTGAGAATCTTTCGTTTCGATGCATTCTGATTCGTCCGCTTGTGATTAGATGATGGGCCATTGACTTGATGATGATGTCGAAGATAATCGACGAGAACTTCATGAACTTGTTGACAAGAAGGAAGTCTGTGTTGCTTGGATGAAGTAGCGACGGTAGATGTTTGCAGATCTCGCTGTGAACGGTGTAGGTTGAACTCGGACTCGAGTTCGCTTTGCCTTTCACTGAAGGAGTTTTGAAATTGTACTTCACATACGACAAGATCAACTCTTTTCTTTGCGCTTCATCCGCGACCATGTGAATCAAATTAATCATAAGACGAATAATGTTGCAGCTGATTTCATCGTTGGCCGAAGTCACAAGGAGCACGAAGAGTTCGTCGAACAAGGTCGGCAGGAAGTTAATTGCACTGCGAATGTCCATGGCGTGAGCTGCCTTCAAGATCTTGCACGTCTCGCTCTCTGACGGAATCGGACCGCGAGTGCTTTCAATCAATCTCTCAGCATGAGCGAATAAATTATGCAAGTGCTGGTCCGTCGTGAATATCGTCGAGTTGAGTCGGAAGCTCAAGTTGAAGATTGCTTTCTGGTTATCGATCCACTGAATGTCGGGACCGGAGTTCTGCTGAATAATTTGTGAATGAGTCACATGCGAAAGTAAGAAAAGAAATGGATCGAAAGCCCCAGGTTAGTTCAACTGTCGATGATGAATACAGACGAATGAGTTTAGTATGCATGCTTGACCACGATGATGTAACTACAACAGAATCTACGCAAACACAAAACGACTCATTGATTACTCACGCCTCTTCCCAACCCCAGTGGTTGAATCGATAAGTATCCAGCTGGTAGCGAAGCAGCAACCGCTAGGCTCTGCTCTTCGATGTTCAGCTTTCCTTTGCTGAGAAGTGGAAGCCACGCGAAACCGACGGAACTCTCGAGGGAGTTCGCCGGTTCCTTCTTCTTGATATCGCAAGAGATGTGGTAGAACGAGAACAGAAGATGATGCTGCGGCGTGATGTGGACGGGCAACTGAATCTTGATCTCTTCGTACCACGTCGGCGTCGTGTTGTGGTGGAGAACGGGACACGAGAGATGTGTCACCAAGTTTTGCTTGGCGTCGCCAGGTCGACGATAAATGCACTAAAAATAAAAAAGATTTTAATCTTTCGTTTGAGAAGTTTGAAAGAAATTTAAAATTTACCTCCAATGGTTTCGAGTCTAATTCGTCAGCAGTTCTAACCTCAACCGTCACAGCAATATTTCTGGCACGTGAGAAAATCTTCTGGCTCTCGAAAGACAATGAAAGCGGATAAACGTAGAGATGATTGAGATAGGTCGTGTAGGGACATAAATCTCTCTCCGACGATCCTGGGAACTCTGTCACTTCCAGTGTGAGTTCTTCAGCAGGCGGCGTTGGAAATGGTTTGACGGGATTGAAACTCGTCGTTAAGCAATCTGCAAATAATTTCATTAAATAAAGTTTTACGTTTTGAAAATCGTTCTTCACTTTTTGGTAGGGCTTCGTTCAAATATTTGATGGAAACCTTCATCGAGCCAGGGATTGTCGTCAGCTTGTTCATCTTCTCAGGTTTCCGATAGTCAAGTAGAATCTTTAAAATTTCATCGTCCTTTAGCTTGTTGCAATCTTGTCGATAGATCGCAGGGAAATCTCCGTCAGTGTCCAAATCGCTGCTGTAAAGACGAAACAGTGGCCGAGCTGTCCACGCCCAAGGCATCGTATAATGTTTGACTCGCTGCGAATACTGCTTGATCGTCTTAAGTGTCTTTGCGCCGAGCTTTGGATCTTTCCCCGCCTTCAAGTAAGGCTCAGTGGACGGATTGATGCTGCCTTGCAGAATCTTTTCAATCCGAACGACAATGAAGATGTCAGGATGTGGCACAGTCACGTTGATGATGGCTTGGCGCGGATACATTATCCACTCGGTTGAGTAATCGCTATCAGAGTTTCCATTCTTCTTCCCATTTTTTATGGGTGACGTTCCAATGATCTCAGCGCCCGTGAACTTCTGCTGTCGCATCTCCCTCGCGTGGGGCTCGTTGACGTCGAAGTAAAAGTTCTCGGTGAGCTTTCTTCCACTCTTGACATCATACAAGGCCAGCGACGTTATGTAGGGTTCAAGCTGACACATGTTTTCGGTTTCATCGATCGACGCTTGAAGGCGAAACTTGATGTTTTCGCATTTAAGGAAAATTTGCTTTCCAAAAACTTCCTTGTACGGTTCGACGCTCGCCTCGCTTGGACTCTTGCTGAATTGGCTTGTGATTGTGCCAAATAATCGTTTCCTGTTTTCGCGGCGAGCTTGACAAATCGAAATATCCGTCTCACGACCGTATTTGATTAGTTGAGGATTCATGCTCTGTTCAAGACCTTTGAGTGTTCCAAAAGTGTTGCTGCTTGGACTTGGTGGCGGAGGTTTGTCGTTCAACGAAATCTGTTTGTCCTCTTGAAGTTTATTTTGTTGAAGAACTGAACTAAGTTTCTTCATCCAATCTTCCATTTCCGTTTCATCTTCAGCGGCGAGTGTCACTGACTTGTGACCGCCCTCGCTCATTTTAAGCTCGAAGCAGAATCGCCCTTTTCTAGGATTCTGAACCACTTCAGTACAAAAGTCCATGACAATCGTTGTCTTCGCATCACATTGCTTTTCATCTTTGTGCAACTCGAGGATGTAAGTGCCGTCGACCTCCTGTCTCAAGTAGCAGTATCTTCGTTTGAACGACTTCGACCCAATATGAGCAAACATTCGGTCAGAGGTTGTATCAGCACCTTTCAGTAAATATCCCTGTTTCGTCACGGAGTCGCGTTGCGAGTGGCGCTCCTCCACTCTGTCGGGGTCCGTGTCGACCTCATAAACTTCTTCCTTAAGGTATCCGGTTGAGTTCTAAAAAAAGAAACATAATCCGATGAAACTCGTGAGTACTTAATTTGATTTGTTTGCTTACCTTGGTAGGTCACCGCAAGTTCCTCCATAGACGCCGTATTTGTAGAACACCATGTGATTAGCAGTCTCGTAAGTTTTCAAGGCTTGACGCGTTAACAAGCTTCCAACGAGCGCTTCTTTGTCTTTCCCATTTGAGTGTCCATTCTCGGTCCCATTTCCATTCTCATGCTTTTTCGTAGATTCTGAAGAGACACTCGGCATCCCACTCGTTAGCGTTCGGAACTTGCGTGGTAAAATAATTTCCTAATTTGCAATCGAATTAGAAATGAAGCTTCCAAAATTGATTTTTAAAATATTTACCGAAACGTCGTCGTTTGGATACATGAGAAGTTCTCGTTGCGGATCATTTTGAATCAAAGTTTTGTTCTTGAGAATGAAACCTTCAAAGTCTATCGGGTCAGCGATGATTGGTTTGCTCTAAAGAAAATAAAAAGTTAAATTGATTTTTTTTATATTTTTGGTCAATCAATCATGATCCCCCTCGGAAGTGTCCAAATTAATTTCAATTTAATCCATTAAACGTCCTTCTAATTTCATTAAAAAATACTTTGCTAAAGCCCCAACTGCAACATTTCCAAAACATTTTTTTTTCGTTCGAGTTGTTGCGACGACTGACGATAAACATCGACTGCGCCTTAATAGCGGAACGAAGCGGGTCATCGGAGTTGTTTTGCAAAAAGTTGTTAATTTCACTTACGAGAATCATCACTTGAATATCAATTAGTCAATTTATTCCTCCATCGGCTAATGTGATTTCGTTTCATGAGCTCCTATGACGAAGAATTCGCTAATTGAGAAATGCCTTCAGGCCAGCGACTTCATTCAATTACAAGGAGTTCTTTGCTTTATTCAACTAAAAATACATTCGACAGCAAGTTTGTTTGCGATGCTATAAAAAGAATCTTCGAAGTCGAGATTTGCCTATCTTATCGAGTTTATCTCCAGCAAATACGAAGGAGTTCAAGCCCAAGGTAGTTCTGAACATTTCGTGAAGCTTAACAGACTTGTGAAAAATCTCTGCTGTGACTTGATGTGCTCGAAAGCTTTCATCAGCAATTGCTATGGTGAGCTCCGGTCAATAACTTGAATTAGCGTTTGTTATCATATTGCGGACGAGGAAGCGCGGCTTGCATAATGAAATGTTCACACCGAAAGAGAATTATCAGCAGAGAGCGCTCGTACTAAATCTTCGTCGAGCGCATCATTTCAGTTTTTGTTTGAACTTCATGAAAATAATCGTGAATGAAAAATGCTAACAAAACGCTAAAGCAAATTGCGAGATAAGGCGCATTTACTACGAACTTAACGACAAATGACGTTGTCGTCGTAAATTAATTTTGGGTTAACCTTCGCTTGACAAACATACGGTGATGATCGAAAATTAAATTGAGCTCGCACGCTTGCGACATAATGACACGATTAAGCGAAGATGTTTCTTTATGAGATGAGAAAAAAAAACTTTATTTGAGCTTGATGTGAAATTATGAGATGGAAGTGTGAAACGACTTTGCTAATCATGGAGACTCTCAAAAGCGAAAGCGAAATGAAACTGGTTTCGCCAAAAATCTTTCTTTTGGAAACACCTGTTGGCTTAGGAATTTCTTACTGTTTAGACAGTTGAATGATCAAAGCTCGTAAATCTTCCGATTTGAGTTTAGGTTTTCAAGTTGTTTCTCAACGGCTGCTTTTGCTGCCGCTGCACCTATCAAAGAAGATTTTTGGATCGAGCAAACAATGATTTCTTGAATCGAATTTAATTGCAAACAAACAATCAATCCATTAAGATTTTTGATCGCACAGGGAAATCTTTTTCATTCGATCTCGTTACGATGATTGAAAAAGCATGAAATTTGCATTCATTGGAAAGCGAATATAAACAGAGAAATATTTTTCGTTTATGTTGACTTTGGTTCTGATCGGAATATTACGTTCTAAGCTTTGGGGGTGTTGGACAAAAAGTTATCAAGTCTCTTTTCTAAATCAAGTTAAAAAAATTAATTTAGTCTGAAGTTCAGACTCTGAACGTAGTTTCCGAACAAACCTCATAAAAAATTTTGATTCAATTAATAAAGCACAACTAAGCTCTTTACGATGTGCAGTCGAGCGATGTGCAATTCTCGATAAGAATCTTATTTTAAAGAAAACCAGAAGCCAACATCATCTCATTAATTAAATGTTTTGAAAATGTCGAAATACTTTCACGAACTCTCGTACAGCACAATCGGAAGCTTCAAAGTGTTTTACTTTTAAGATTGAGAAGAACTTCAATGCAGGTTCAGAAATAGCTTGGAGCTGTTTGGGAAACCTCAAACGCGTTTCGATGTTGCAACAATGAAGAGAAATGTGAAGAAAGGTTCGGTACGTGCTAGTAAGAAAGGAAAATAGAAGTTTCTTGATGAGAATTTATGTTGAACTAAGATTTCTTCGTCAAATTGTTTATTCACGTTCAAGGATTCTTCCTCAAAAATTCCAAAGATTTTCTTTATCATTATGCACAGCAGATCCTTCGAATCGATTCTCCTCGCTCGTTTCATTTCACATTAAATGTTGAAAATTATAAGAGAAGTGCAATTTCTAATGACGAAGAAGACGACGTCGTCTTCAAGCCGAGAAAATGAAAAGAAATCGTTCCACCAGACGATTCCCATCATGTTAGTGACATTTTGTCAGAGAGTGAAGCACAAGACAAAATGATTTTATATCAGTCACGTCAGGCGATGGCGAGGGAAGAGCGAGAACGCTTTTTTTTTCTTAAAAGCAATTAGTTTACATCACCGACGAGAAAATCGAGGCAAATATTTATTCAAGGATCAAAAAATTTCCTCTCGCAATTTCCAATCAATTTCAAATTGTATTAAATATTCAAATCGAAGCTTAGCGCCCGTTCTATTGAACCATTAAATCTGATCACATTAACCCAAATGTGTCAAAACCTAAAAGTTTTTCTCGGCAACATTTCTACACTTCAATTGATAAATAATCGTTTTCCTGGCTTCGTTTCGAGTTCCAGCGAGTATTCGATTCACTCAGCGTCAGCAAACAAATAATTGAAGGACAAAAAGATTTGCGATTCACTGCTTAATGCAATCAACACTTTTCACATTCAAGTTACGCTTTTGGGGAGGCCGAGTCTGTCACAGTGCAACAGGTGGCACTGGTAGTCAGAGAACGTGGCTACACTTAAGAGGAAGGACTCGGCCTGTTGATTACTTGACGGAGCTAACTCACTCTTCATTCAAAGCTCTAGAACCTCACAAACGACCTGACGATCACCGCTCACCAACCCTCGAACCAAACGAAATCATAAAATTGAAATTCCTCGCTCAACTGCGAATTGAAGTTTAATTTGTCGAAAGTTGAATCTTGAATAATTCGCATAATCAAAAATAATTTTCTCAAGCTTTTTCGCTTCATCTTACAACTTTCCGTCGTCTCGGGAGAAAATTATTGTTTCTCTTTTCGTTAACTGGCTTCATGATGATTTCTCCAGCGAAATTTTCTGCATAATCACTTCAAAAAAAATCAAGACAAATTCTTTTAATAATCGCGAATCACTTCATAATCGAAACTCGAGAAAAAAAAACGGATTGTGGTTCGCTCGGGGTAAGCGGCAAGCAGATACTGACAAGTCATGGGAAAAATGAAAACAAACAGAAGCATTGAGCAACGTTCGTTCCCTTTTTCTTCGATTCCCAACTTCACTTCAACACATTTGCATTATTTTCTTGTTATGAATTGAAATATTTCTTTTAAACACTTTTTTGTTTGTCTTGAAAGTCGCTCGATTAAGCTTCAACTATTTAAAAAAGCTCCGAGTCGAACGCGAACAGTGAAAATCTCCGCGACCGGTAAATAAACTTTTTTGAAATATTTTTTTCTTTTAATTCGTCTACGCAAAATTCATTTTGCTTGAGTATTTGTCATGAACCATGAATGAATTGAGAACGACCGAAAGTTAAATATTTTCACTACATCGACGCTTGACTGTAATAAACTGCACGTTTTGTTCTCCTCTCATACTGAAACTATTAAGAGCTAATTTTAATGATCGAGTTGATTTACAATTAGAGTTATTTGACGTCGCGAGGTATTAAGATCAAAATATTGTTTGGCTCACGATCGAGTATCAACGTTTAGAGATAAGATAAGACGTGAGAGCTTAAGTGCTTCAATATAAATCAATTCAAGTGATTATTAATGGATTTGTTGATTTTATTCACGCACCGCTTTGACTAATTTCATTGTCTCAAGTTTGGTCATCGACATAAATCAATTTTCTGTTAACAACAATCTTCATGTGAAATGTCTGAGTTGCTTTCATTGTGCTTCGGTATGTATTCGATTGAACTAAACCACATTGAAGATGAACAAGAAAGAACTCGACGCCGTTTTGTTTTATATTTAACAACAAGTGGATCTTGAACCTCATTGCTCATTTACATAATATTCGAATGTGTTTGCCGTCTGATGTTTGAAATACATCGACTCATCGCTTCAGCACATGAAGTCTCACGAACATGTGTGATTCGACTATTTTAAGCGAAGCTATTTTGATAAAATTTGTTCGCCTGTTGAGAGCAACGAAGGGTGACGTCATGCGAAAACCCGTAAATCGTTTGTTGTGTCTGTTTAACTCGCCAACGCGATTTAATTGCGATGAAGTGAACAAACGGAAAAAAGAGTTTTCATTAACCGGTGTGACAATTACGTTTATTTTATTCCTCTTCGACTTTAAAGTGGATTCGTCTCGTACGACACGCTATAATTCCCTAGACAGACTGGTTAACAAGCTTCTCAACCGTAATTAAGTCAGACGTGAGAGCGAAAATCAATAACAGCATCAAGTGCATTCACATTCACAAGTCGTTGACCTATTATCTTAATCCCATTGGCCACAGAGTTTTCCTCATAAAATGAGAGTCACCAGAACGAATTTGTCTCTTTCTCACACACGTTTTCATTAAAAACCGGTACCAAAGCCAAGGCTTGAACTTAAAGTATGCGTCGCCGTGTAAATTTCATTTGTTTTCATCCGCCTTGTTTAATGTATTTTTCTTTTTGTTTCGTGTATTGCGGGAAAATCATCGGCGAAAAGCAAGTGATGAATAAAACAAAAACATTGAAACGATGCCAAGAAGAAAAACACGCTAGCACACTCTGTGGAGTCAAGTGAAGCATCTCTCATCAATTTGACAAATTTTCGAGTCTGTTTTAAGAGCAAGAGCAAGAGATTTAGAGGGCGAAACTTGAATTAGGTCGCAAACGTTGATTGCGTGGGTGGGACAAATGGAATTTTCGCTAAATTTCTCTTGACACAATGACGGAGTTCTTGGACACTCCCCACTCGAAAACGCTCTACATAAACAAACTTTGATAGTTGCGCAAAAAACTCTTCCGTTAGCTTCCACCCGAAATAAATAATTCTCGTCGCTGTTGTGCAAGGGAATTTAGCATAAGAACATAAATTAATTGACATTCGCGTGGCGGTTTATTCAAAATATTGAAATGCTCCAGCTGTTTAACAAGAAGAAGCTAATAAGAAAGAAGAAACTTGAAAGGTATTTCTGACGTTAGTCTAATGGGAGAGAAGTTGTTTAAAACAGAATTAATATTCATTTCCAATAAGTGAAGTCGTCAAGTTCTTATAAACTTTTTTCTTCATCAAAAATTGAGTTTCGTTTTTGTTTTTTTTTTTCATTTAAAACTTCGTTTGCGAAATGAGGAAAATTATTATGAGACGAGAAGGAAATTTTCTTCGCTCTTCGAGTCATTAAATAAACTTTTCCTCTCCTTTTCGAACAGAGATAGGTTTTTTATTTTTCGTAAAAATTCTCCGATTGCAAAAACGCTCACAAAGAAGGAAATTTTTTCATTCATCGAGTTAATCATTGAAATGATTTTTTTTTCTCGTCGCTTCGTGATTGAACAACCCGCGTCGTATCGATTGGATCATGATGAGATTGGAATTCATTAATTGATCTAAAACATACATTGATGAGATCCTGATGGATAACTTTGGAGACAGACTCGCGAAGCTGCTGAGCCATTCCCCGAGATTTGAGGTTTCTCGTGAATTTTCTCTCGGTCATTTCGGTTCCTTCTTAACTATCACTCGTCTTTGATCAACCTTTTCATATATAAAACTTTTTTTCTTTTCAACTTTTTTTTTCTTTCTGATTCGGCAATTTTTATTTTTCTTCTTTTTTTGCGAATATCTCACGGATTAGAGCACTTAAATAAACTGGAAACTATTCAATCTTCATCCAAACACTTATTGACACCGAATTGTCTGCTAAAAGCCAATGCGACTAAGCCAGAAACTTAATAATCTTTAAAATAATCATGAGACAAAAAATAAAATCTGACTGGCACTGGCTATGTAGAAACTCCAAATGAAATATTTCGCTTTGATTGTGAGTGAGCGCCGTGTGCTAAAGACACAAAAATATTTAAACGCCAGAGTTCGTTATACAACATTTATTTCATTTCGTTTTATGTCTCTTTGTCGCCTTCATGTCTGACGACTCGAAGAGATACTCGCAATAGAATTTAAGCCAAAAGTATGTCATGCCGATGCTGCAATAAACGCTTGTGATCATCAACGGAAGAAAGGGGAGTTTCGTGTCGAGACCCAACGCGAATTGAATTAAATTTTCGTAGAGTGGCAAACAAATTATGCCGACGCAGTAAAGTCGTTCATGAATATGCAGCAGCTTGTTGCTGTAGATTTTTTTAAACGCGAATAAATTGAAGGCGATGTACAAAACGTACAAAGAGAGTTTAACTAAGATAAGTTCTCTTGTAAACAACAGTGGAGTAAGAGAATAAAGTCCAAAGATAGAAACGAACAACGACGAACCTGCTTCTGTTGAACTATGGAAAGTTAAGACTTGGAGTGGTATCAGGATCATCAAAATTGCTTTCTCGTGGACATGCCAACCGAACATGAAGGAAGTAGCTGCGCAGATGATCAATGGCTTCATGAAACTTTTCGGTGTTTCCGACTTGAAACTGAGGAGTTTGATGCAACATGGAATCATGAGAACTGCAACAGCTATGAACGTCATTGATGGGCTGATTGAAGGAAGAACACTGTGTTGAAACTCCTGAACTAATCCTCCAGTGTTTGATTGGACTTGAGGCATTTTCTTGACGATCGAGATAATCTTATCAGCAAAGTTATAAAGCGCCCAGAAGTTCGGAGCCCAGTAAGCATGAGTGAGTCCTCGTTTGAATGGAAAGAGTCTCGACATCACTTGCGGCAGTTGATGAATGAATGGTCCAAACGAAATCATCGTCACAATCAGCACTGTCGATCCAAGTTTCGCTACGTTCACAACAAATTCTTTCAACGATCGCAAACAGTAATGTTTGAGGAGGAAGCAGAAATAAACCGGAGCCATGTAGATGAAGATGTGTTTCATGTTGAGAAGGACAGCGAAGTAAAACGCTGATTGAATGTATTTCTTCTCAAACATCTTCCCGCAGCTTAACAGAAGGATCCCGAAGAGAATTCCATTGTACTGGAAGTGAATATGATCCACAAATATCAAGCCGACGTTGCAAAGCAGCAGGAGAGCGTGATAAGTTTTGCCCGTGACATTCCTCCCAACAGACTTCAAACACCTAAAACGTGCGAACGAAAAAGTTATGAAACATTTGTCAAGGTTCGAAATCAAATATTTTTACTCTCGAACTCCAAGGAAAAAGACGACGTCGACAACGATAACTGATAAGCGTTGAAAGAGAATTGTGTTCGTCGATGCATAATTTAAGTTTTCCACCTTGAGCATTTCAGGATCAAAGAACTTTGCGATGTGCGATAACACAAACTCGAAATAGGCAAACAGCGGCGGGTAATCCAGCGTCCATTCCGACGTGTTCTCGTAATACCACTCGGAGATATTTTTCTGGTGAACAATCGCGAGCCAATTGCGGTGAACTTCGAAGTCGGTTGACCTGCTGAAGAGTGAAAGAAACGTTGAGTGAAACTCGACTACCTCTCACATTTGCCATCATACTAAGCCGGAAGGAACAAAAGTTTGAAGCCGGAAAGCAGCAGAAACTCCCAAAACATTTCGTAGCGATTCACTCAGTCGGTGTTTGTTGTTCTAAACTTGGCGATCAGCTGTGAACATTTGTCGTGCACAAGTTTCACAATGATTAAATTTATGTTGCGCAACGTGCGACCGTTGAAAATTATCTGGGCGATTTCAGGCTAAACCTTTGCTTCAATTATTTGCAGGCATGCCAGGACGACACGAGATCATCTGGGTGGAGAAGTATGAGGTGTCCAGTGCCTGTGTGGCTGCTGTGGTCTCATACCAGGGTCGGCAACCTTACATGGAAGATCGTTTCGCGGTTGCAACGAACATCAACGGCTCTGAGATCTCAATCTACTCAATTTTTGATGGACACGCTGGAGAGTTCGCAGCAGATTACGGAAGCGAGGTGATTGTGCCAAGCATCAGCAGTAAGATTGCAGATCTCGTAGATTTAATAAAGACGAAAAATCAAAAGCCATCGAAAGTCAACGAGGAGAAGAAAGCCGAAGAGTTGGAAGAGATTGATGAGCCGGAAGAGATTAATCCACTCGACGCTTACATCACACCTGACAGTCAAATCAACTACGAGCAGCTATTACACGACGAGATCGTTGCTTTCGACAAGGTTCTCGTCGAGAGAATGGCAAACGCCGCCCTGTTCTGTGGGACGACAGCAAATATCGTTGTCGTTGATCTCGCCAACAAGCTAATTATTTGTGCAAACGTTGGGGACTCGCGAGCGGTCATGTGCGATTCTAAGGGAAGCGCGTACGCTCTGTCGAAAGATCACAAGCCAAACAACCCAGAAGAGATGATAAGGATTCGCGAGAACGGCGGTTACATCAGCAACAAAGGCGGCTGTTGGCGGGTTGAGGGAACATTGGCGTGTTCGAGGTCCTTAGGCGATTATCCACTGAAACACAAGAAGGTTATTACCGCCAACCCAGACATCTTGACTTACAAGTTTAGGGATTTCAAGTAAGCTTATTGCAGTTCTTAGTGGAGTCGACCTATCGATCTATTTAACTCTTTGAACTCTCCCGTTCCCAGAAACCTCCCGAAGTTCATCATCATCGGCTCTGACGGATTGTTCGACGTGTTTAGCAACCAAGAAGTCTGCGACTTCACAAAGCAGAAACTCAAAGAGACTCACTACGGAGCGAGATCATTGATGAAGAAAGCTTACGCTAGAAAAAGCGCCGACAACATTTCTGTGATCGTTGTGAAGTTCATCAAGCCCAAACCGAAGAAAGCAGCGAAGCCTGCGTTTGATCTGACATCGAACACTTATGAGTGGCTCAAGTGAACATCGAGAATTCGAGTCGCTGACCCGTCGATCGCTTCTAAGTCATTAACGTACAATAAACAATTTATTTCATGCAGCCATGTGAACTTACATTCGAGTCTTATTTGTATTTCTCGGCGAGTTTTTGGAGAATCACGAGCTGCTCCGTCGTAACGAATTTGTATTTCGAGATCTCGTCGCACATTTCGTTGACGCAATCTTTGGAAGCGTTCTGGCAAGCGTAGACGAGTCCTTCAAGCAGGAGAACGGTGTTCTCGTCCAGCAGTTGATTGCTCTGCGATTTCATCATCGAGGCCATCTCGATGTCGAAGCTGTCGTTGTTCCACGTGTATTTCTCAAGAAGCTTCAGATGAGATGGCGACTGACGTGACGGAGGCAGCTCGAGCAACAGCAAGAGAAGCAGCCGGGTGACTTCGTTTCTCTTCATCACGTCTTGATAGCTGGAAATCTTTTTGCGTTCAGTGATGTCGTCAACGATCTCGGTCAGCTTTTCCAAGGCTCCAATGAAGTCGTTTGACCGAATGTTTTCGTTGCTTGCAACTTCCAAGTCGTAGATTCGATGTGACGCTGAGTTGAAGTCGCTGGTTGTGGTAATGTCGTGATTCAGCTCTCTGATCTCGCGAATTATGCAAGCCTTCATAACTGGATCGTCAACTGTTGTGAGAGCTTGCAAGTAAGCTCGATGAGCTCCTTCGAGGAACTCGTTGTTGTTCAGGAACCCAAGTTTGTCTTTCCTCTCGTTAGCCTTCTTGAACTGTCGAGCCGCTTTAAGATAAGACTCGAAATCATTCTCAGCTTCATTGCACTTAGCCACACCTAAGAAGCAAAGCCCAGCATACTCTGACAAATAACTGTTGTCGAATTGCTTCGCTAAATTACTGAATTCGAGCGCGATTTCTTTCTTGTCTGCTTTCCTAGAACCAAAATATTTGAAATTTTTGATATTTGTGCGGAATGGGCTGATCACTCACTTGAACACGACGCGCTGGACCTTCTTCAGCTTGCTTGCTGTTGCTTTATATTGTTCAACCAGCTCCGTCATCGTAAATTTAATTTTCTTGAAGATCGACAAATCTTTGTTTTGTTCTAAAATTTCTACTAAAATTTCACACGTTTTAGAACAAAAATATTTCACAAAATTCACTTTGGATATTCTGAAATATTCAGAGAAAACAGAAGCAAACTTGACCATGAGACACGTTCGGTTCATCGCAAGAACGGTCCTCGTTAAGGACAACAACATCGAGGAAGCGTGTCGCGTGCTGAACAGAATTCTAGGCAAAGAAGAAATCTTCGATCAATGGAGAAGAACGAGATATTACGAAAAGCCTTTCCAGGTAAGTTAACATGACATGACGTCAGCGAATCAGAAAACCAAGATCCCCAGCTAAAGGAGCGAGTAATTTGTTAGATTTTCCGGCAAATTTTCATTGCATTAATTTGATAGCCTCGAACTCCTCTGGTCGGATCATGGCGATGATAACGATGGCCTGTCATACCCGAATCAGCCTTAGTTTGACCATCACCAATCGTTTCAGGTCCGCCGACGAGTCAACTTCGAGAAGTGCAAATCAATTTATAACGAGGACATGGACCGGAAGATTCAATTCGTGCTGAGGAAGAACCGAACGGATCCGTTTCCTGGCAGTTATTAAACGTCGATAGATCCAGTAATTGTAGAAGCGCTATAAGCTAAATAAACCCTGTAAAAAATACTTGATATCCTTCGTTGTGTTCTTGACTTCAACCTCACTCGATCCAGGGCCGAGCGCGATCTCGATTTGCGCTAAACTTTTCTCGTTTGACATTTTGAAGATTTTTATTTTTCCTTTATTTTATTCAATGAATTTCAAAGATTCATATGAAGTTATGTACAATCAATCGTATGCAACTAATTTAACACAAATTTTAGTCTCTTGAGTATAAAAGTGTTCATCTCGTCACGTTTTCCTCTCGAAATCGAATAATTTATGTCGCTCGTCTCACCAGCCGCCTTCAGTCTCGCCTGCCGGATCTCGAGCTGTCCTCGACTTGACTTGCATACAATTAATTCGTAACTTAATTTCCCTTTATCTGACCTATTCATTAGCTCTCTATCGGTGACAGAAAGTGCGTTGGGGGCTCGAGAGGCCCCGCGCTCTATTTCCTCGAAATTAGAATGATTGAAAAACTTTCCTTAGAATTAATTTTAAGATTTAAGCGAATAAATGAATGCTCAAGAGGAGCATGCGGCGGTTGTAAGAACTATTTAGATATTTAGGCGAGAAAGTTTGGTTTTTTTTGGAAGGCTTCACATCACGTCGCGTTAACAAATTCGCTCAGTTCACGAGATATTTTTCAACTCCCACTCAGTTCCCCCAATCGATCTTCGGCACAAATGAAAAAGAAACTTTATGAGAACATCTAAGAAACCCTTCGAGGACCTGAAACGAAGGCAGCAAAGGAGTCGCGCAACACAAGAAATCGAGTTAAGAGAAAATAAAAGTGAAATGGTAAAAATAAATTTTTTGTAGTTTATTTTTTTCTTACAACGTCTTTCATCGTTTGAGGTGTTCATCAAACTTAAAACCACTTGCTGCAGATCCTCCCCCCGTCTTGTGTTTGTCTCCTCAATAATTCTAAGCTTAAAATGTATTCGTTTAGAATAGTTCAACGATATCAGAACAAATATAAGAAAAGTGAAGAGATGTGCCTTCGTGTTTATATAATAAATTAACTAATCGAAAAAGAGAAATCGCTCGGCCCTCCGGTGTTGGAGACTGCGAAGGAGCCGTTGAATCCAGGATAAGTTGTTTAAAAAATTTTAATTCACGTTATGAGGGATGAAAAATTATCTCGCGAAGGCGCAACTGAAGGATTGTGAAGCCTCGGCCCTAAATAATTGTTAGTTGTTTTGTTTGTTCTTACTCGCTTGACACTCACACACACAAAAGAGAACACAAAATCGTTTACAAATTTCTTTTGGGTTGACTTTGCGCGCGCGAACCTTTCTTCGAGTAAGGAAGATCGAATCTTTCTCTGGCTGGATTTTATCTTTCAATTGGATTTTTTGGATTGTTGTAGATTTCTTTTTACTTAAATGTGTTTTCTCGTTTTCAGTTGGATTTGAATAAACTTCTTATGATTTCTTCTTTTTCAGTTTTGTTGATCCAGCGGCGATGTTTAGATCAAGTCGGCGACATTGCAGGGCATCTCTTCGATATCTGTGTGATAATGCTGTTCCAATTCTTGTAATGCGCGACGATCACCATCGGTGATGAAGTTAATAGCGACACCTTTACGGCCGAAACGTCCACCGCGACCAATTCTAGAAGAGAATAAAGTTTAGTTCAGTTGGGTTGACGTCATACTGAATGTGAAAGCTTGTAAACAAGTTTAAGAGTCACGAACAGAAGTGCGTCGTGCAATGTCAATTGTATGCAGGGAGCTTCAGAATCAACCGATAAGATTGTGAAATTTTCTGCTCCTTCGTCATGACTGGACCGATTGAATGAGTCACTCACCTGTGAATATAATTCTCGCGGATGCTGGGCAAATCGTAGTTGATGACGAGCGAGACCTGCTGAACGTCAATACCACGAGCAAGCAAATCAGTGGTAATCAGAACACGAGACGATCCACTGCGGAACTGCTTCATGATCATGTCACGTTCGCGTTGGTCCATCTCTCCGTGCATTGCCGAGACGGTGAAGTTCTTGGCGGTCATTTCCTCGGTCAACTGGTCGACCTTGCGGCGGGTGTTGCAGAAGATTACGGCTTGGGTGATGCTGAGGGTGTCGTACAAATCGCAAAGTGTTCCCAATTTCCATTGTTCTTGCTTGACGTTGACGTAGAATTGGCGAATACCTTCGAGAGTCAACTCTTCCTTCTTAACCAAAATGCGGACAGGCTCGCGCATGAAATACTTGCTGACTTCGAGCACCTCGGGAGGCATCGTAGCCGAAAGCAAGATGACCTGCACATCATTGGGCAGCTTCTTGAAGACCTCTTGGATCTGATCCTTGAATCCACGCGACAACATCTCGTCAGCTTCGTCGAGAACGAACAACTTGATGTCGTTCGTGCGCAAGAACTTGCGCTGGATCATGTCCTGAACACGACCGGGTGTTCCAACGACAACGTGAACCCCTTGTTCGAGGTTTCGCATGTCTTCACGGACGTTGGTGCCTCCAATGCAAGCATGAGACTGGGCGTTCATGAAATCGCCCAAAGCAACGACGACCTTTTGAATCTGCGTCGCCAACTCACGGGTTGGAGCGAGAACGAGAGCTTGGCAGCCACGAACTTCGGTGTCGATGGTTTGCAAGATTGCAATCGAGAAGGTTGCCGTCTTTCCGGTACCTGAGATGATTTAGGAGGGAATAAAAGTCTCATTAGCGCCAGACGGTAAACGGGATCGTAGGGATTTGTCTTACCTGACTGAGCCTGGGCGATGACGTCGCGTCCCTTAATGCACGGGATAATTGCTCGCTGCTGAATGGCGGACGGCTTCTCGAAACCGTAAGCATAGATTCCTCTCAAGAGCTTCTCCTTGAGGTTCATGGCGTCGAAGTTATCGACGACTTCGTCCCAGTTGGACTCGATGATGCCACCGACTTCCATGCCAGCGGGTCCATCGTAGGTTTCGGTTTGAGAACGGTTATCATCCCTACAAGAACAAGAGAATTTCGTAACTATGACGTATTATATTTATCACTTCCATGCTGGATCTCAATTAATGTGACTCATTAGCTTCCATAAGAGAGAAACTGGGTTCAGACATAACCTCGCTTTCAAGTTTTTCGCGAATGTCTATCGTTTTGTTAATGAAAAAGGGCGGTCTGGAACTTTGTAGGAGCGATTAACAAGCCTTTCCGCTTCAACTTAGCCGAACGAAACCATTTTCCTTCCATGGAACAAGAAGAAAGTGGCGCATCAAGCCAGAAAAACTAGACTGCGATTCCCTTGAAACTTTTCATTTCTATTTCTCTCTAATATTCGCCGTTTAAGTCACAATTGAACTAATAATCGAGTGCACGGAAGCTTTGTAAACACTTTTAAACTCTTATAAAAACTAGAAAACATCATTTAACTAACATTTTGATTTTTAAAGTTTGTCTTCACGACTCAGATTTGCGATCAAATGTGAAAAGAGAGAGTCGAGGGGAAGTCAATTTAACCGAAAACTTTCAGTTCTAAATTGATTTGTGCTAAAGTTTGAATTTTAGAAGTTCGTTATGAGAGTTAATCGACAAGTGGTTGTAGTCTTCGACTTGTGGGACACAGGAAGGTAATTGAGGTTCTGATGCGAAGTGGAACCATTGCGATCGCTGAGCGTTCTCCTTGTGAAACACACAAGGCCTAAACAAGTTATTCGAGTCTTGTAATTGTCTCCAACTGGTCCAGCAAACCTTCTAAAAATCATTGACTAAGCTTATCGAACTCCAACAATCATCTGAACGCCTAGCTTAGTCGATTGAAGACTCACAGGCAGTCGCTTTATAGTCCTTTCCTTCCTGACTGAAAAAAGCTGAAAAGTAGAGTGAAACCATAAGGAAATCGTTAATACGAGTCTCGAAAATTTATTGCACGTTTGCCCCAAAAATGTCGATCGGAACAAAAATATTTTCTTACGGGGTTTTTCGCTTACGATAGGAAAATCTTTGGACAAGTTTGAAGAGAAAACTAAAGTGTCAAGAGTCAAATAAACTGTCTCCTTGTAGCGACTAGGAATCATCTGCCTCGAGATCTGCTCGATCTAGCTTATATATTCTATGAATGTCTTGCATGTTAACTCTGAAGTAATCGAGACAGATTGCTCACTTTCTCGGTTCCATCGGCTTCTTACTTTCTCTACTCGATTCGTATAAAAAATCTTAAATATCTCTCTCACAAGTTAAAAGAAAACTCTACTAAAAAAGCTTTAGATAACGAAACTTTGTACTTAAAATAATCGATCAAGTCTTTAGATGAACGCACAGCTGAGAATGAAGACGAGTACGGCGATTGGGAAAATGACGTAGACAGCCATCCTGGGTACGCACTGCGAGTAGAGGAAAGTGATGTCGTCATCTTCATGCTCGATCCCATCTCTTGTAGGCACCTCAACGATCACTACTTCGTCAGAGAACCTGAAACGACAAACGTCACTCACAACTCTTCGTTGATTCTCCGTCAAACTCACATCTGAATTGGAAAACGGCACTGAGTGGAGTTGATGCATCCTTTTGCCTCCGAGATGTTTGAATATAAGTACGTGGGCTTGTAGATGTCGAAGACGGCGTGGATTTGATTCGAATCGTAATCGTTGTCGGAATAGAAAATGTAGTAATAGTAACCGTCGGAGTTGACTTCATGCGTTGACACGAGATGTGATCCGTGCTCGAGAGCTTTGACGCTGTTGCAGTTCTTCGATGGAGCGAACGATTTGGCGACTAGAATTTGTCCGTCGTAGCATTCAAGCAGCGCGTTCTCGAAGCTCGAGATCGAATCGGACTCGTTCATCTTCATGAAAGTCGCGGCATTCCCGCCATGCTTCGTTCCACCGTCGAGAATTGTGTCTCGCTTGTCTCTTCCAGCGCTTCTCCTATGATGAATACGAATGTCGTGTTTGTGAGATCGTCGGCGTCGTGCACCGGGGAGCACTTCACCCTCCTTATCAGTTAATTCATCTTGTTCGTCGAGTGCTTTATGCCGCTTCGGGTGCTTTGTTGTCGTATCGTGTTGCCGTTTCAGATTCTCGTAGTTAGCACCTTGTGGATTGACGTCAGAAGACTTTTCCTTATCGCCAGGAATCTCATTCTTGTCGTGTTTCAAATAGTTCGCGGCAAAATCTCGATGCTTCTTACGAGTCTCGTCCTCAAAGTCGGACAAATCTTCGCCACCGTGATCCAGCATCGCTTCATCATCAACAACAACTCCGTCCTCGGCATATTTTAAGTTGTTTTCCTTCAGATTAATATCAGCTGAGTTCACAATTTCCGCCGCCGTCTCGAATGTGACTTTTACTTGCGACTGCTCAGCGTTGAAGTTTGCCCCGAACTTGTTTTTGTTGTGGTCCATTAATCCGCAAGTGCGAAGATTCCGTTCGCCTTTAACCACGAGAATCCTTGACCCATCAAATCGCGAGCAGACTTTCAGCTCAACCGTCGCTCCCTTCATGAGATAAAAGCCCCAATACTCCAACGTGTCGTCTGGCAACACCAGCGATTTCTTTAGGCGGATATGTTTTCTGCTTTGCGATTGATTCGGCATGTGGTTGAGCTGGAAGGCGTTGAAGCTGGTGTTCATTTTGAGGATGTGCTCCTGACAGAAAATCGTCGAAATTCCATCTCGCACTTCCAGAATATCAGACTCGGCGACCGCATACTGTGGAATGTCATTTAGAGCTTGTCAAACTTGTTTTGTCTTTCTTATTGTTGCAGTTGAAACTACTCGACGTTACTCTCCAGATTGCATAAATGCATCGTGGTCATGCTTTAACCGCGTTTGGATGCACGCTGCTGATTCAGCAAGCATTTTAACGTAGAGAAGTTTCAGCTTCGAACAAACAAGGGAGAGCTTGACAAAGACTTTAATCTTGACTCACCTGAATGTCTTTGAATACTTGATGCTTGAGATAAAGCGGACAGATGATGAGAATCGCTGGCAAGACTGCAGTAAGGCAACAGAAGGCAAACACTCGTTTTACGCCGTGCATGCTGCCTCGTTCTGAAAATGAAAACAAACGATGAACTCTGGGAGTGTGAACGACAAGAGAACAACTTTGTCTCAGGGCCAACAACACTGTTTACAGCTTTCGTATGCAAATGACACATGAAAACACGACAATTTGCTACAAACTAGAGATCACAAGCTTTACATTCAGAGCGCTAGCAATGTGATCTCGTTTGATAAGGTGAATCGCGATAAGATTTATTGAAAGTGCAGCGCTTGATTTCGTCGAAACTCACTCTCACTCCACTAACTAATGAGCTATCTCTCACTGCGATGTTATTCATAATATAACAAACTCAAGTAGAACAATGGAACGATCACATTTCACTGTTTCGCAAACTGTTTTTCTTATTTATTTTCGTTTGTCGTTTTCGGTGGACGCGAAACTCAAAGAGAAATTTTCGAATTTTTCAAGGCCGTTAAAAATTTAAACTTAAAATTTTATTGAAGTTGAAGGGACAAACTAGAATTGGCCAATTTTATCAGCTGTTATCTTATTATTGCTTACTTTCTGGTGAGGTTTTGTCAAGGTGTTGCATCGATGAATATCTGTGGCCATTGATTCTGTAGAACGTGCTGGCGTTCGTCTGAACTTCACGCACCTCAGGAGCAATAAACTTATTTATATTTTGTGTACTCATCTTCACTGCACGATAAACTGAAAACTTTTTAAGAAGAATGACAATCGCCGACGTTCCTAGACGGCGTTCAAGTTCATACTAAGCTTCATCACTTATTTGAGCAATAATCTTCATGATAACTCTTATCAGCGATTAAGATAACTCGAGTGCTCAATTATTTATTTGTATTTCGCCAAAAGCAAATCAATTGTCATTGCTCCTTATCGCCCTGCGTTATCTCGTGAGACAAACAAGGAAGCTGACACACTCGTAGACAAAACAATGCACTACTTTCGTTTTTGCGATCTTTAATATTCTCCAAAACGCGGCGAAAAATTCGAAATGCTCCCATAAACGTACAGAGTTCTTAAACTTATTTCTTAATGATGGGAATTTTGTAGTAGGAATTCAGGGTTTCATCATAAGTCAGTGAAGACCGATGAGAGTAGAGTAACAGCAGATTATCTTAACGCGAATAGAGATGAGAGGGATGAAGGCGCAGGTTGCACTAATCAACAATTTCGGACGGTTCCTTCTTGGCTGCTCCGTCCATCTCGTTTGCCAAGCTCTCAAAGTTCTGAACCAAGTCTGGAATGTCATCTTCGGCGCCTTCGCGAGGTGTCTTACGGCTGTCTTGAGCTGTGTATAGGCTGTCTTGAGCTCCACTGAGACTGTTGGCAAAAGCCAGTCTCTTCAACTGGTTAACGCCTTCGGCCCCCAAGTGCGAAATGATCCCAGGCAACATATCAGCGATTGACTTGACTTCGGAGTTTCCGGTAATGGCGAAAGTGTTCGATTGCAGTGATGCTTGGGTTCGGGGATTGTTGAAGTGAATCACCGATGCGTCATTCTTGAAAATGTTTACTTCCTCGATGCCTTGGATCGGGTTCACAGCGAGTTTCTTCAAAGTCGATTGTAATCTTAAACGGAATTTGTTAGTGGGCGCAAAAACTTAGTTTCTTGTTTCCAGTATTTACTTCTTGTCGTCGGTTGCAGCGGTCTGGTGGACAATCTTCTTCTTGCGGCGAGGAGTGCCTGGAAGCAGCGTTCATAAGCATTTTGTAATGTTTAAGAAAATTAAAGCGCAAAACTTCGCAATGTGATTTCACATTTGTTCTCGAACAATCCAATTCGTGCAAGTTTACCTTTTCCTCCGATGCGAACAAGCTCAGCTTGTGCTTGCAGTTTCTTCAATCTCTCTGGATTCATTTTGAATGCGGGTTAACTAGTTTAAAGCGAGAAATAATTTACACGAATTTCGCCGCACGAGTTTCTGTTCTAAATTTCGTTCAAAATGTACTAAACTTCGAATAATTCGTTGAAACTTTTCATGAAATTTATTTAGACTTGTGAATTATATTTCAGTATAAATCGCAAAAACGGTGGTACATTGTTAGTTGGAATCGATAATTGAACTTTTCGCGATCTTCTCAGCAGTTAGAATACTCAAATCGGGCCTAAGCTTCACATCCAGCTGCTCTGTAGCTTTGTCCACAAGAAATTGCTCGTACTGCCGCGCTTCTGCTAGCTGGTCGAACGATTGAAGCTCATTCTCTAATCCTTTCATGAAGATGCCATTCTACAAAACGAAACTATTAGTCCTTCATCCTTATACGCTGCAAACAAGTCTTTACCTGAATCAAACATTTCTCCAGCTCCTCGCATTCAGCCAACAAACTTTGCTCTTCAGCTTCTGGTATTGGTTTAGCACCTACCAGAACATTGTCTGGGATTTTGAAGTGCTCTTCGATCAGATCGTTGACTTTCTGAACTCCTTGGCGACAGTGAATTTTCATGTCTTTCGCAATGATCTTCGAAGTTTCCTTAATTTTAACGGCGAGCTCCGGATTCTCTTCAACTAGGCCAATTATATGTTTGCACGACTCCGACATGGCCTTGTCGATCATCCCGTTGACGAAATCGTAGTCTGTATGGATTGAGCTGTTATACAAATCTTTGTTTTGTAAAATTACTCACTTTCTTCCTTGAATTCGTTGATACTGAAATCGTAGAATTGTATCTCGTACTCCTCACGGACAGAAGCTTCTTTATCGAAAACTGTAGCAGTAACTTCTTTGCCTGCCATATCGGATGATTATTCTCTCAATTACAGAAGGCTTTCCAAAATAAACTGAATATCAAAGAAAATTCTGTTTTGTTCTAAAATAACCGAAAATTCGTTTAGAATTTCGCACAAAAATTTAGCTCTGAAATTTAGCACGGAAAAGGTTTAGAACAACGTGAGAATGTAAATAAGAAATTGGAAAATGAGTTCTGCCGTTGTTGACAGTTATTTCCAAAATAACTCACTGAGAAACGATCAACAGCAAGTCTATAGACAATTCTTGGATGGGTTAAACGAGTTTGCTACTAAGGGTGAGACTGCCAAGAACCACGAGGCTGAGACAGATAAGAATAAATACCGCTGCGAGTTTTGCAACGAATCCTTCAAGCGAAAGGATCGACTAGATCGCCACATCTTTACTCATACGAAGAAGGTAGAAATGCTGTGCAATATTTCGAAACTAAATCTTACTCAAACTCTTTTTAAGAAACTCTTCATCTGTGATTTCGAGGGCTGTTCGAAGGAATACACAAACAATTCTCATCTTAACCGTCACAAGAAAAGCCACGGACCGAAACCTGAACTTGCCACTATTATCTGCCAACATCCTGGATGTCTGCAAGGTTTCACCAACTCATACAGTTTAAAGCGACACTACCAGACTCGTCATCTCAATCCTTTTCCACTTTCTTGCTCTCAATGTGACGAAAAGTTTCGAAGAAAGAAACAGCTGAAGAAGCACGAGATAAAGGCTCACACTGGCCGCTATCCTCACACTTGTTCCTACTGCGATAAAGGATTTCTATACGCCGTCACTCTACAGCAACATCTTAGATCCCACAAGACTGAAAACAAGAACAAACAATGCCAGGATTGCTCGCAAATCTTCCGCAACTGGTCGCTACTAGTCGAGCATCGCAGAAAGATGCACAAGGAGCAAAGCTTCTGTTGCGATCTGTGCGATAAGACCTTTTATCGGAAGCCGAATATCAAAGAACATATGCGAGTCCATCTGCTGCCTGTCGCCTTCCAGTGCCACTACGACAAATGTCCAAAGTTCTACACCGCCAAGCGCAATCTGATGGCTCACATTCGCTCGAAGCACGAGGGACGTCGATGGACCTGTGACTCTTGCCAGCGAGAGTTCTCCTCAATGCAGAAGCTTCAGCAGCACGTCCAGGCTTGTGTTGATCCTGATCGGTCCAAGCGATTGCTTAAGAAACGATCTGCAATGTCACGACTTGTCGGACTTGATCTACCTCAGGAAACCGAGAACAAGATCATGAACAACATTGCAGTCGATGTGGCTTCATTGCCGCTTCCAGACTCAACGACAGATTTCAGTGATTGCTAAGTTTATTTCTGAATTAATAAAAAGATGAACTACAGCGAGTTGATGACTTTGCGGTTTCTCATCTCTTCCACCCATTTGTCGATTTGCTGCTCGGGCGACAAAGGATGGGGAAGATAGTAATGCTTAGGTGGCTCGCCCTCCTCTAGTCTCACGAAGTAATGAACATGTTTGTATTCAACACGGCCCGAGCGAGATCTTCCGTGACGACGAACACCATAGATGACTTTTCCCTTTCCGCAGAATGATTCAGCTGGAAGAAATCGATTGTGAGATAAACAAGAAAGCTTCAGCTCGCGAGGCTCCTTACCAATCCACAAATTGCTCTTGAACTCGACGTTGTGTTGTTTGACGGCCATCTCTTGTGCTTCTAGAATTGTCTGCTTGATGTCACCAGCTCCTTTCTTGAGGACAAAGCTGAGTTGCTTCAGCGCTTCGTCAACGCTCAAGCCGCGGATGAAACTGGCGATGTACCACATTTTCTTCGGGCTGTATTTGATGTTCTCCTTCATGTGGCATACATACTGAAAGGATAAGGATGAGTAATGGGGCTTAAGACCTGTTAATTGTCTTACGGCTTGTCTTGGCTTTTCCTCGGGAAGTTGCGGCTCGAAAATCTTATTGTTCCATTTGAGAAAATTCTTCGGTCCGTGGTTTCGCGCATTCCACTTGCGGTCAAGGACTGACGACGTGTGAAACAGCGATCCTGCTTGAGTGTTGCAAACTTTCACGTCATTAATCAGCAAGCACTTCACGCGATTCACTAACTTTAACATTTTGGAGCAAAACACGAGAAAATGTTCTAAAAGTTGTTTTGTTCTAAATTTCAAATGATTTAAGAACGTTAAATGTTTCAAATTGTCAGTCGTTGAATATTTTGGTCTTCGTTGCATAGCAACTTCGTTTCAAACTTTAAAACTTGAAAAGCATCCATTTAGTTCTTGAAATCCTTCTCAAGCAATCAAGGTAGCTCGCGCTCGTAAAACTAGTCAGCTAGTCAAGATGAATTTAAATGAACTATCGGAACGGCAATCCAAGACGATTCTCGAAAGAATCCACCACACTGAAAAGCATTTAAACCATCTGGTCGATGCTGTCAGCGCACTGGCAAGTTTTCCAAATCACGCAGCACCTTGATCTCAATTTATTTTGATTTACTTATATCCTAACAGGCTCGAAAGAAAGCAAGGTACCGTCAAGTTCACGTCTAACTGGATTTTATTTTTATAACAAATTTGTACAATCACAGAACTCGAGAGAAGACTGACAATCTTGCAGGCGTATTGAAAGCTTTGGGCGCCGAAGAGAAATTCAACAAAAGCACGGCGAAAGCTTTGGACAGTTTTTCCAACGGACTAAGCTTGCTTGCTGATCATGAAACGTTAGAGATCCGACGACTCGAAGACAGAATCGTCGCCGACTTTACTCAGCAGCAGCTTGTGTGCCAAAACGCCAAGGAAGAGATCAAGAGCCAACTTGCTATTCGAGATCGAGAGCTAACGAAGAGACGACAACTCGACATGAACAGAAAGGCGAAGAACGAAAACGAGATAATTCTGTCGAACATGCAAATTGCAAAAGTCCTGAAAGAGATCACAACAGTTTCAGAGCAGTTCGAGGATCACAAAGTTGCTGAAACGAAGGAAATGCTTTCGAACCTTGTGCTGATACAGTTGAAGCATCACGCCGCCTGCCTAGAAGTTCTTACAGCGATGTACAGTGATATCGACGAGATTGACGAGAAGAAAGACGCCGAGGTGAGTTGCAGCCGAGACGATTGTGTTTAGTCGTCTTTGGTCATTGAGTGAGAGTTTGATTTGAGAGTGATCATTGCACGTTTTCTTTGCTATCGCTTGAAGGGACTTTCGGCGCAACTGAAAAAGATAAACCGGGTAGACACTTCGAGCCATCTCGATGCTGTTTAAAATGTTGATTGAATCGTTTCTCCTTCTAGCAATTCAAGAAACATTTCCAACACGATGTCAAGCCGAGTTCAGGCTTTTTCCTGAGCCGTATCAAGTCACAGTCGTTAGGAGCGTTGTCATCAATTCTCGATAAGAAACCGATGCGTGAGAAGAGCGCAACGAGACGACAACTGAAAAGCTTGAACAAGAGCGCGATATCTCTGAACTCGTTGGAGTCGAACGACGAAGAAGAAATCAGGAATGAGAGTTTACCGCAAAACATTTCAATCGATTCATTGGTAAGCTTCCTGAAAACTCCCGCGCTTAATCTATTTTAAATCGCTTTCCCCTCCCAACAGGAAACGAAAACAAGCGACGAGGAAGATTCAGGTTCGGAGAGCGAGGAAACGATCTCGAAACAGCAAGAGTCTGTTCAGCCTAAAGCTCAACTAAAGCGATTCCCTTAAATCGTTGCGATGGCAACTTGTTTAATCAATCGGAGGCTCATTCAAAATTACTTTACTCCCACTTGTTGGGTCGATAGCAGAAAAAACGTCCCAAGAAATTTGCATAAAGCTCTCGTTTTCCTATCAAGCACTCGAGTCCACATTTGTGTATAAAGTGATTTATTAGCAGAGAAAATTATTATAATTCAAAAATACAAATCAAGATCATCGACATGGACGTTGGGATGAAATCCATCAAACCGTCAATTGGGCTCCATCAGCATCACTTTGGTTAGTTCGAGTTAAGGGATCGGCCTTAAAAATTATGTTTGAAGGATAAAATATAATGAATGAAACAAAAAGCAAAACGAGGGTTGTTTGGAGGGAACGTGGGTGGGAAGCGGTGTTTGTTAGTGGGAGCGTTTGATGGATCAATAATAACTTAAAAGTAGTTGCTGTTCATCCCAATATTTTGTTCACTGGTTTGAGGTGAGAAGGATTCCGTGAGATTGGACAACTAGTCTAGAGATTGATACTTACTTTTCGCTCATGTGCTGATGTCCTTCCACTCCAGCTTGAGTCATCAGATCGGAAATTGACTTTTCCAGGTCATCGATTCTGACGGAAATGAAAATCTTGAGTTTGCCACTTGACTAACGTCGATGGAATAGTTACCGATTGCCCATGTCGTCGATTCTAGAGATGATCTGCTCGCTCATCGATTGAAAGCGATCCTGAACGTTCTGAAGAAGTGATTGCACCTGTTTCCATAGCACAAAGCATTTGCTTAATTGACTCAAGAATTTCAATTGTAAACAAATCACTCTAACTCACATAAATAATCAGCTCTTCATTATTCTTCGGGTCCATTTGGTTGCTGCTGATGGAATAATTAGTTTGCTCCATTTCGTCGCACTCACTTTTAAGCTCTGACATCGCGAATGCAAAATATTTTTTTCAGAATAAACTTTTCGTTCTAAATCTTCTGAACTAAAATTTGTTCTAATTCTTGAATTGTACTTCGATGCCCTCGAAATTTTAAAAATTGAAAAACCGTTAAATATATGTAAGTTATGATTTTGAAAATTCAACAGTCGGTAAATTTTTTATAATGCTGATACATGAAGAATTATCATTGAAGATCTGTTCTCTCTTACGATACAAGTCATATCAGAGTAACTACATACATATCTCGTTCTTCAGTCGCATCGTCTACATGAAACGGACGAACATAAATGATGTAAACGGTGAACAAACGTAGCCAAATTTCTGTCTTGCAGCCGTTGCTGTTGAACAAAACTTTATTGCTTTCAAGTCTCAACTAAGCAAAACAACGACACAATCGAGGAAATATCTAGATTCTTAAGGACAATGTAAGCACAAATATTTGATGGCGTGTCGATAGATTTCTTGTCGAGCGAGGTTTGACACGAAACATTACAGAATTCGCATCAGGTCTTTATCGCATGTTTCAAAATCTCCTTTATTTCTCTATTAATCTGATTGAATATCGATTAGATTTTCAATAAATTTGCTGCACTGACTAATAGCGCTTGAGAAAGTAAATCATGTCACATAGATCAGAGATTTTATCTGCGATATGTTAAGCGTTGTAAGCGACTTGATTTTGTATCAAACGCGATTCTGTATGCAAAACGGAAAACTTGCAAAGAGTTCGATAATTATCTGGAGGTGAATGATATTCAAACGATAGAATTAAATTTGTTTTCATGACTGGGCCGAACAATGAGTGAATTAATTGTCATTTAGAGTCGCGAGTCTACATCGAAAATCTTTGGATCAAGGCACGATTACACGAGCCAGCATTCGGCCTTGTCTCCCAGCAATCTCTCTGATGACTTTTCCTTTTCCCGTTCCAACGTTTCAATTTGTCGATCTAATCGCGTCGTCGTCAACTTGCAGGCTGGAACATGCTCGAATGTTCCATTTCTTACTAACAGACAACATGTTCCTGCAATCATTTCGCGCTCGTCGACGATCGTCAAGAATTTCCATTTCACATGTTCGACTCTCGTCGAGCTGCCTCGATCCATCCGAAATTAGAGTTGTTAGAGTCGACAATGTCGTGACGCGGGCTGATTCGGCTTCATTATTCGCTGTATGAAAATTGAAATGTACAAAGTTTTTTAATTAAAGCCAGTCGAAGATGGAATATGGGAAATGAACCGTAACTAACTACAATTTCTAACAGTAAATTTCTTTGATTGAAACATTCTCGAATTGATGGAAGTCTTCAGATCTAATTACGAAAAGTGCTTGACATCGAAATTGGTACGTTATGGTTTGGGGACTGGGAAAGTGGCGAGAAGAAGCTTGTTAAAAACTCCTGGCTACTGCAACCATTGCTCAAGTTCTAGAGAAAAAATCTAGATTTTTAAATATTAAAATTAATTCTGTTTACCTGGAAAAAATATTAGGAAGTTTGTATGACAAACTGACATGATAAGCCTTACGATTTTATTCCAATTGTGATTCTGTATCAGCTCCGCACCTCCCAAAGCATCTCGTGTCTTCATTGTAGGTATTTTACTCTTCTATAAAAACTTCTATGACATCCATCACCACTTAGTTAAGACCGTTGTTGGAGACGCGGCGAGAGAGAGAGCGAAGAAGCCTTTGTGGCTTGCTCCACATTTTAGCGAGCACTTATTAGATTGATTTCACGCTGTTTACTTGTTAAATTTTCACGCATCGTCGCAAGGTATCGTCTTCGATCTCGTGTATGTTTCGACCAGCTCTCACTTCTTTCCACGCTACACAAAGAAGGGGCAGAAGGCAAAGCAAATTATTGGTTTAATTATACTACACGCGTGCCATTAATGCTTCCCATACACAAGCGAAGCTTTGAGTGTGCACGCGGAGTGGGGAAGAGAAAACCGAGTGGGAAAGATCTGAGCAACTTGGCTATGACTTTTCTTCTTTCATCTGCCTGCAAACTCGTGGCGAACTTGTTGTGGCTCGTTCAAGATGATCGTTTGCGTTCCATCCGGCTCAGGTGAATCTTCTTCGGTCACTCGACCTCTAAATGTTTTCCGTCCTTTTAAATTCACAAAGCTGTCAACTCCAATCAGTTGATAGAAGTTATGTAAGCCGATGCCGAAACGACTTCGAAGGCCTTCCATTGAGACGACAACTTTATTGATATTTGATCAAAAAGAAATTTATAACGTTTCGCGAAGAAATATCAAAGCAACGAGGTGTGGCGCGGCTGCTCTCGCTCCAGACAAGCTACGAGCATGATTCATTTGATTTACTTTTGCGTTCGTAATTTATGACTCGGAACTTTGTGAAGCAAGCGACGACTTTCATTGTGCGTCGTTTGGATGAAGCGAGGCTTGCTCAGTAGAGCGTCAGAGGTTGAACTGGAGTCTGACGAGTGGCTTAGAAGAAAAGTATCTTTGAAGTTTTAAAAGTTTTTCATCGAGATGACAAATGATTGTTCGGCTTGAGATTTTCACGTCCGGTGGATTCCCAAACTTTTATTAAAGAATTTATCTTTAACTCGAGAGTTTAACAAATGATTTCTTTGCGCGGATAAAATAAATATTCGCAAGCTTATTCGCGCTGTACCTGTTCGTTGGCCAGCGACAGATTCATATTTCAAAAAGATGCAAGACGACTCTGAAGCGCCGCCAAGCAAACGCTTTAAAATAATCATTTTTCGGTGTTGCTGCGAGCCATCAGTAATCGTTTTTCTCTCCATTTCGGATGGGTTCGTCGCTCGTCTCCACTCGAGTCTTTCTCGCACATGCTTTAATTGAAAAAACGACAGCGCAGAGTTCCTGTGTAACTGTTCTCGCTCCGGACAGCTTTTCGCAGAAGGATCCACAGCGAGATCAATTTATTCAAATCAGCTAGCAGGCAGGTTAAAACAGTTTTCTTCTCATTTCACGAAATAAGCATTAATAAAAGCTGAAGCCACCACGAAATGCACGCTGGAAGTTCATTGCCCATTGTTTGCGCAGGTTTAAAAAGATAAATAAGACAAGAAAAGCAATCAATTAAATTATCTCAGTTCTTTCGTTGCCGTTTCTCTCGCTCTCGCCCCCCGTTCACGTCTGTTATTTTCGAGCAAATCACGAAATTACTTCATTCACTCCGGAATTTCATTCAATGCATGTGAGACATCCAACGAGAGCGGAGCCTTGGCACTGTAATTTGAACGAATTCCTTTCGAAACGAGCGAGAAAATTACATCGCGATGAGTGAGGAGAACACAAATTGACATTTAATCAATCATGACCGTCACAATCTCCCTGCGCTCGATGACTTTGCATAATCTGTGCGCGCGATAAGTTTTATTGATGCACAAGTCGCTGAAAGCCACTCGAATCCCACACACCCGACGAGTAATGGTGTAAGCGAGAAGCTTTCAAGCAATTAGTATCGCAGAAATGACAATCCAATCGTTATCTCTCCTGCCTTGCACAACCACTGGAGCTCCCGTAGCCGTCTAATTAATCCATTTAAGAAACAATTGTATGCGAGCCAATCTGCTGCTTGCACGACATTACTTCGCAGCAGCGCATGAGCGAGGAGCGAAATTAATTATCAGTCGCCGAGACGGGCTGGGAAGATTGAAAAGTGGAAACACCTGTTTTCGCCTGAAGCGCGGATATGTGATCAAAATATTCATCGGTTTTACTTTTCGCGAGTGGGCATGATACCTTTACACGTCATTACATACATCGACGACCGTGCAGCTCCGCAAACGTGAAACAAATTGAAACTCATTTAAATGCACCGAAAAGATTCTTGCTCTGAATTTGAGGGGATTGATCATACTTGTCTGTCGCGGTACCTATGGATAAGATTTAGGGAGGTTCGGAAGGTCCAAAGGAGGTACCGGATTATTTTGAATTGAAATGAATTCGACAAAGAAGGTTTTGAGACGTTTTAAGTAATCAAGTCCCCTTTGCATTTCGCGGCTCTTTAATGAATCGAACACAAAGTTTCCTTCCTTCTGCCACGCTCGACAAGCGAGAAGTTTAATATTCATTTCGCAAATTCGTTGACAATTTATTCCGATTTAATTCTTTATGTGCATGCAATTGGCAACTTTTCTCAGAAACTTTAAACGTAAGAAAAGCTTAAATTGTGATGGGGAAAATATCGGCGAGAGAGAAAAACATTACATTTGAGCTGGCGACGTTCGATACTGTCGTCACGCTTGCTTGCGTCGTAGTCAACGCCTTTTTTCTCTGCTACTTCTCTTACGAATTATACTTATCAAACTCAGCGTTTGAAGTATTGCAGTGATTCAAGTCGGATTTAGTGACTGAGAACGATCGATTCGAGCTGAAATAGTTTAGGGCAATTTATACATTTACTGCTGATGGAGAAGACTTCGAATTATTAGTCAGGTTAGCACCAGATGCAGAACCAATTCTAGCCTAGAGATCGTACTCTGTAGCTAGTAATTTGAATTAAAATTAGAACTTGGGGATCAGAACTTGAAATATCAACCTTAGAATCAGTTACTCCAACTACATCTTATCTATCTTGGTTCAAGAATCTTAAATTCAAAAACCAACAAAGTCTCAATCTCAGTCCAAGTCGAATCAACTTGCAACGGAACTTATAATTGCACCTAAGAAGAGAGCGAAAAGCGAATCCGCATTTAATTTCTTCTCGATGCCTTTTTCATGGGCAACGAAAAACATCTCCGAAGCACGAAAAATTAACCATTTAAATTCACTTTACGTTTGGCTGTGGAAGAAGAAGAGGGTCACACAACCCAAATTTGCATAATCGAAAAGAAAACCTTATGATTTCCTTTTGCAGAGAGCTCAAGACCAACGATTTTAATTAATGGAAATCTTACATGTGAATACAATTTCATTTTGCCTTCTCGTAGCCCTCGATGTGCCTCGTTTTTGGTCTTGAAAAGAGGAGACGAGAATATTTCACATCGTGTGCATATAAATTGAACCCGCTTGCACTTGTTTTATTGAAATAAAGCAGTAATGAACGTTGAGATCTTTTTCTCTTTTCTTTCCTCGCTGCTTTTTTTACACAGATTTTATTATTTCACGGCCTACACAAACCTTGAGACGAGGAGAGAGAGACGGAGATTTTTAATCGACTAAAAGTGAATTAATCTTTAAAGCCAGGTTATGATTCGCTATTTTTTCTGCACTTTCCTCATCGCGCCTTTAAAGAGCAAGCAATTTTAATTCCGTAAAGTAAAAAAGTTAAGCGATTTGCGCGAGACTTGATAGAGGGAACAGGTGCTTGAGGTGGAATTGCGTCATTCGGCTTTGAGTAATCGCGAAGCTGCACATAAATCTCGGCTTTATCAGTCGTGACTTGAATGACATATTTTTTAATTAACGTTTAATGCTTTGCGCTCTTACTTCAGCTCCTTTCGTTGTTGGCTTGGCTGAGAGCTGCGCTCGTTTTGTCCGCGGGATTCCAGACGTTTTTGAAAGTTGCGAAATCATTTTCCCGGAAATTCTCACGCGGAGCAATTGCTTAGCGTCATTTACACTTGTCAGTCAACTGACGTAGAACATCACGTGGAATCCAACAGCACGACTTCCAACCGTTCTCTTAAGCCATTCTCGTAGGACGGCTCCTTAATGGGACATTGAAACGTTCGAGTGCAATTAAATCTAAGGTCTAATGGGTTTCTTTCCTACTTCCAAGTCACTTGCACCATTTTGAGACACCGCGATCTCTCGGCGAAATAAATTGCAATATGCTTCTTGCGATGATATAATCGTGATTACTGCTGAGACGTTGATCATTGCGAATGCATAAATTCACAGCCTAGTTATCACTTCTCTCTCCTTCTTCTATACTTTGCTTAATTGCATTAATGAATTTCCATAAATATACGAACGCTGTCTGGTGGAATTTACAGCTTCGACAAATCTGTTTACTTTATTGCCTTTGATTACCGTTCATTTGTTCAGCACGTCAGCGAGCGGGAGAGGGAAATTGTCGGCGAGGTTCAAAATGTAATACATGATTAAAAGAAATCGACTGTACAAGGAAGGACTCGCTCCGATCAATAAATAATTTAATGAACGGTCGTGGTGATCGCTACCTCTTTGTTAAGCAAACAAACAATCATTCTTATCGGTGAACGGAAGGCAATAAAGTGGAACACAGGAGTTCAAATGCATCACGACGCTTGATTAATTTCGTCCACTAAGCTGGCGAGTCTGAGAATGCCACGACAAGTATTATTCAAGCCGCACGTTGCGCAGTAAAATTATCGCCGAGTGATCGATGATTTCTTATTTCCGGTTCGGATTTTTTTTTCGCTCGCTCGCTCATGTGTTGGGTTCTCTGATTGGTCTTGTTTTCCAGCCGAAAGCGAAGAGGGGATAAACTGAGCAATCGTCGTCGAGGAGAAGATGTTGTTATAGTGGAAAGTTTCTCGTCAGTTAAGCTTGCGCTACGATCGGCGGAGGAAGTTTCTCAAAACGACAAGACAAGACAATCAAACACAAAATACAAAGTGACACGGGATTAATGCCGACTTCGAACATGCTGAATAAAAACTATTACAGTCATTGTCCTCTGAAGAAACGACCGATTAAAAAAGGTAAAAGTAATTTGCAAGGCAATCGCTTTTATTACGAGATTATTAAAGATTTTCGTTCGAAAACAGAAACATCAATCGATGGCCATGAACCTGAAAATCTAAGCACCAAACCTGAAGACTTACATCAAAACAGCCAAAAGTTTATGGCCGCTTTTGAAGATGTGAAAAATGAAAACCTACAGAAGTTCGCCGAAACTCCGGCTGCTAATTTCCTCTGGCCCGTGCCCGGTCTCCACGCCAACTTCTATCCCTTTCAACTTTACACGGCTCTATTGCCGCACCGCGAACTACTAAGTTATACATCGCATGCTAAATTATCGAGAGACAAGTCATTATCTCCACCAGCGCCAGCTTTTATAGAACCCATAAAATTGGAGAAAGCAAACATCAACCACGATCGAGAGTCGTCGTTCCATCATCGTTTATTGCCGCTATCACCCACATCGGACCACTTATCGTACAGCTCATTTACATCTCAATCGGTTCCGTTTCGCCGAATGGCTTCTGCGAAAATCTTGACTGACTTTAAAATCGCGACGCTTCTGAAATCGACGACAGAAAAGGAAAAAGTGTTGGAAGTGAAGAAAGTGGAAACAATGCGCTATCAGTGTCCCGACTGTAAGAAATCTTACTCGACTTGCTCTGGACTCGTGAAACACCAGCAGTTCCATTGTATCACGAGCGACGAAAAGAAAGTACAAAAGCTTGTTTCGTGCGATGAGTGTGGCAAAGTTTATGCATCGACCGGAGCCCTCAAGATGCACATCCGGACTCACACGCTTCCCTGCAAATGCCACCTCTGCGGAAAGGCGTTCTCGAGACCGTGGCTGCTCCAAGGACACATTCGGACACACACTGGCGAGAAGCCGTTCAGCTGCAACCATTGCCATCGCGCTTTTGCTGATCGCTCAAACCTCCGAGCTCATTTGCAAACGCATTCAGACGTCAAGAAATATTCCTGCGCAGTTTGCAACAAAACCTTCTCACGGATGTCTCTGCTGATCAAGCACAACGACAGTGGCTGTCCAATAAAAATAAAGCTCTCTTGAAATCAAGCAAACACATAAGTTTTCCTAGTCACACACGGAGCGTTAAAAGTTCAAACCTCGCAAGCAAATTAGATTAACAAGGAAGAGAGAAACAATCTACCGATCGAATTTAGCGAAAGCGAGGCAATTATTTTTAATTTATCGATGAGAATAAAATTGTGTTCTTAGAAAATAAATCACCGCATAACGAATCTGCCTACAATCTATCGATTTATAGGTTCCGAAGAGAGTTGACTCGCTCACAAGTGTTATGTTCGACGTCGCTCGCTTGTGACAGGGATGGTGAACATATCAGCATGACTAAAGAGATTCGAATCTTCGTCGTGTGTACGAGCGAATAGAGTCGACACCATTCGAAGCATATCATCTCGAGCCTCGCCGTTAAGGCTTTTCTTCAATATTTCAATTTAAATCCACCCACAGTCGAGGCAGCTTTGCCGCGCTCTGGTAGTAAAGATTCATTTGTTGGAAATAAAAAAGTAGCAAACGTAGATAAAAGGCAATAACAAAGAGAACGAAAGAAAGAAATAATTTCGCAACGTGAAATCTCCGGACGCTTTATGAGCGTCGCTGTTGATTTTTCGAAAACATAAACCATGAATCACCACGAGACGACGGAGCAGCTCTTCGGGATCGATAGGGAAAATAAAGAGATCATTCATCGATTCCAGGCATGAGAAATTCTTCGAGCCAAGTGCTTTAAATTACAGGTTGGTCAAGAGCCTATTCTTAATTAAGAGTAATTACTCCTAAGCAGCTTCGCTCCGAGACCAGCGAGAGTTCTCAATTGCCTTTCAAACGATATTCCACACATGTGAAGCATGTTAATTTCACTTATAGCCAACGTGATTCCATTATTGGCTCGGACATGTCTTTAGCAACGCCTCTGATTAGCTTGGGAAAATAGAAATTTCCCATCTCGTTTCTGGATGATCGCTGAGCGTTTAATCGAAAAATGAGTTTACGGACCGCTTGGGGACTGCCGGACTAGAAACACCTGCTGCAAGTTGATTGGATTGAGCGAGTCATCATGAGTGTTGTTTTTCAGCTCGCCTGATATGTGAAGTTTAATTAACTAGAGAACTAGAGACTAGTCGTCAATTTTGTTTGGCGCCTCGCGCGCGACTCGAAGCCGAATTTCACTGCCGTAAACACACAGCACTGACGAACGACTCACTCGCTTTCGAACCTTTTAGTTGAAGCTCATTAATTGAATTAATATAGCACGTTTCACCTTCGCTCGGATTGACAAGTTTTCAACGAATGAATCTGCAACAAGCCAGGTAAGCCCACTCGAAACCGATTTGATTAAATAACGATTGTCGCACTCTTGAGATTGTGCGCGATAAAGTCAAGTGCTTCTTCAAGCTGTCAGAGTGAAGTTCGTTCATAAAATGAGTTTGTAATTGTGAGTTCCACTCGCTTATCAAGCTCGATATAATCTTTTGAGCTTGATGATTAATATCAACTCAATAAGCGATACATCAAGTCTACCTAAGTCTTTCTAGTATCTTATCAAGCTTGAATGAAATTCCCTGCCTCGCGCCTATTAGTCGTATCAAAGTTTAAATCCGCGTCGCTGCAAGTGGATATGATAAATGATAAAAATTCAGACGAGACGCAGGCACCACAATAAAAGATCAAATGCTATCTTGACACCAGTGTTGACTTATAAAAAGCGTCTCAGACGGAAAGTTTCTCACTCATCAAGAAGTCGTTGAACGAGCAACAAAGATTGTTTGCTTTTTCGGCTGTTCTACTCTCTGTAGTCAAGCAATTTGCGTTAATGAATGGTGGCTGTGACAAGCTCGTGGAAAAATTATTACGTAGAAAAGAGACTTCGGCTCTCGCAAGCAGTGATCGACGTTCCATTAAAAGCTAATCAACAGGAAAATAAATATGAACGGCAAAGACAATCCCGTGTTCACCTCAGACGATGACTGGCGATGTGCCCATCTGGATAATCCCAAAATCGCGAACGAATCTAGTCAAGACGAGGAGTCGAGTGAAGATTCCGAGTCAGCCGACGGTCGAGAGAATTGGGGAAAAGGAATTGAATTTCTCTTCTCTTGCATTGCTTTGTCAGTTGGGCTGGGGAATATTTGGAGATTTCCTTACGTGGCACTGGAGAATGGAGGTGAAAACTTTTAAAACTTCAATCGCGTTTATCTTTATACTGTGCAAATCTAGGCGGCGCGTTTGTTATTCCGTATATTATTGTGTTAATTCTGATTGGGAAGCCTGTATACTTCATGGAAATGGCAATGGGACAGTTCAGTGCCGGGAACAGCGTGAAGGTTTACAACTGCGTCCCGGCACTTCGCGGAGTTGGACTGGGTCAGGTCATGGCAACAGCTTACACTGCGACGTTTTACTCGTCAATCATGGCGATAACATTGAGATATTTGTTCGACTCATTTCGCCCAACGCTGCCTTGGAGCTATTGCAGACCTGAATGGGGCCCTTGCATTCCATCTGCTGGTGGAATGTCTGAAGATGTTGTGTGGACGAATCAATCGAGATCGTCAGCAGAGCTTTACTTCACGTGAGTCATAACTACAGACTTCACTTATTTTACTGACGCCAATAATTTTCAAAAATCTGCCACAGCAATGAAGTGATCAGAGCTCGCGATAATATTTTGGATGGAATTGGATGGCCAATCTGGAATCTTGTTGGATTTCTTGTGCTGTCGTGGGGAATCGTTCTCGTGATTCTTTGGAGAGGAGTTAAGAGCATAGGAAAGGCGTCTTACGTTCTTGCTATTGCACCCTACGTCGTCCTCATCGTGCTGCTGATAAGAGCTGTGACGCTTCCAGGGTCATGGAACGGAATCAAATATTTCTTCACTCCGCAATGGGATAAAATTCTTGAGCCGTCGGTCTGGTACGCCGCAGTGACTCAAGTGTTCTTCTCGCTCAATGTATTCTTTGGAAGCGTCGTTATGTATTCATCGTTCAACAAGTTTGATCATAACGTGTATCGTGACGCCAACATTGTGACAACCCTAGACACCTTTACCTCGTTGCTGGCAGGATCTACCATCTTCGGGATCATCGGACACTTAGCTCATGAAGTTGGCGTCGAAGATATCTCGTTGGTTGTTAAAAGTGGTCCTGGACTTGCTTTCATTTCCTATCCTGATGCGATATCAAAGTTCCAGACAGTTCCACAGATCTTCGCAGTTCTTTTCTTCCTGATGCTGTATCTGCTCGGGATTGGTAGCAATGTCGCAATGGCTTCCTGCGTCACCACTTTAATTAAAGATCGATATAAAAAGATTCAAAACTGGCATGCTAATTTTGGATTCGTGACTTTTGGGATATTAGTTGGTTCGCTTTATCTAACACCGGTAAGTTTAAGAAAATATTAATTACAACTGTAACTCAAGATCTCAATTTTTAAGGGAGGTCAATCAGTTCTTCAGCTCGTTGATTTCTATGGTGCAACGTTTGTTGCATTTATTTTGGCCATATTCGAGCTTTACGCCTTTTGTTGGATCTATGGAACAAACCGAATGAGTAAGGATATTCAGTTCATGCTCGGCTTTTTACCCAACTTTTTCTGGAGAACTTGCTGGTGGGTTATTACACCGATGCTGATGACGCTAATCGTTATCTACACGCTGTGGAACTTTGAGATCGTGAAAGACGGCGAATATGATTTCCCTGTAATCGCACACATCGTCGGCTGGTGCTTAACAGCTTCTTGTCTGTTGCCTTTGCCAATTTTTACGATCCTCAGAATTAGAAGCAGAGTTGGTGGCAGCATATGGAAGGTATAAATTTTTTCGAACGTTGACAATCATTTAGTTGCTGATATGATTTATTCTACAGAAATTCATTGACGCCTTTAAGCCGACATCAAAATGGGGTCCCAAGGACTTCAAGTTATTCCAGAAGTACAAGGAATCAATGCAGCATACTGACTAGTTCCAAATATTTATTTCTCTTCGAGCTTATCTTAAGACAAACGACCTTGACTGCACCGCGTGGGAGTTTTCTCCAGAATGTTAGATAAGATAAAGCTGTTTGTTTACTATGAGCTGAGAGCTTTCCGTGAAAGCTTTTAAATAAACTTTTATCATAAACATACATGTACATCTCAGTGTGACTTGTTCTCTCACATGAATATTTCTTAGTACTTAAAAGAGCTACAATTTTCTACGAAAACTGTTGAAAAGTTGTTATAATTCAGAGGAAAAGATAAAAGCTTAATACGTAATAGCACTTGAGTGCTTGTGGTAAGACATGTCATCAATTCTAATTTCGTGATAAGGCTATCTAGTCGCGCTTACTTAAACATTGCCGCGTGTATTGTGAGCAAACGGATACACGTGCCGGGAAAATGGATAATCTGGATTCGACCGCTTCAAGAAAAGGTACCTCTGCAACGAGACAATGAACGAGATAGCAATAATCTTCTCAATTTCAAATCTTGTAAAGCCTGTTCTGAATAAACTCAATCCATGAAGCTGTTGAGCATTCTCATACCTGAAAATTTTTATCAGTGGGTTTATGTGTACGCGCTGTCGAATAAAATATGTTATCGCTGCTAACTGGCTAGATGAAATTTTGGCGGAGCGTTCATTAGTGTTCATTTGAGAGCTTGACAAAGCTCACTCGCTACCAGACACTCGGTCTCCTTTATCTTTTAGTCTTGAGTGCCAAAAATGAATGAAAAAAAGATTTCAGTGAACGATGCTCAAAAATCTACTAGTCAAGACAACTGTACAAGCAGTTCGGCAGTCGATAGAAGTCGAGATCAATGGGAAAAGTCGATCGAATTTCTGTTTTCCTGCATTGCGTTGTCAGTTGGACTTGGCAATATTTGGAGATTTCCTTATGTGGCTTTGGCGAATGGAGGTGAGTTGAGTTCAGAACTGTGATCTAAAAGCTGAAACGAAACTTTTCAGGTGGCGCCTTCGTTGTCCCATACATCATCGTTCTTGTATTGATCGGGAGACCAGTTTATTTCATGGAACTCTCAATGGCACAGTTTTCCTCCGGAAACGCCGTGAAAGTTTTCAATTGTGTTCCTGCTTTGAAAGGAGTTGGTATTGGACAAGTGATGGCTACAGCCATCGTTGCCACTTATTACTCATCAATCACAGCGATAGTATTTAAGTATCTTGTGGATTCATTTCATCCTACATTGCCTTGGAGCTACTGCAGACCTGAATGGGGGGCCTGCATTCCATCTGCTGGCCATATCGAGAATGTCGTCTGGACAAACCAGTCAAGATCATCTGCAGAGCTGTATTTCCTGTTAGTAGTCTAAACTTCAATGAGTCGAGATCTGTTTAAACAATTTCTTATGATTCAAGTCACAACGTTATCAAGGCTCGGCCAAACATCATCGATGGAATCGGATGGCCAATCTGGGAGTTAGTTGGATACTTAGTCGCGTCCTGGGCAATCATATTCATCATTCTTGCCAAGGGCATGAAGAGCGTCGGCAAAGCTTCTTACTTTCTGGCACTCTCACCGTATGTAGTTTTGACAGTGCTGCTGATAAGAGCTCTGACACTTCCTGGTGCTTGGAACGGGATCAAGTATTTCTTCACTCCGCAATGGGATAAAATTCTCGAGCCATCGGTCTGGTACGCCGCAGTTACTCAAGTCTTCTTCTCGTTAAATGTCTTTTGTGGAAGCATTGTATCTTACGCGTCATATAATAAGTTTGAACACAATTGCTATCGTGACGCTAATATTGTGACGAGTCTTGACACATTCACTTCGTTGTTAGCAGGATCAACTATATTCGGAATCATCGGACACTTAGCTCATGAAGTTGGCGTTGAAGATATATCGTTGGTTGTGAAAAATGGTCCGGGACTAGCTTTCATTTCATACCCAGATGCAATTTCTAAGTTCAAGACAGTTCCACAGATCTACGCTGTCCTTTTCTTTTTGATGCTTTGTGTTCTCGCTATCGGTAGTAAACTTGCTTTCGTTTCGTGCGTGACAACTCTCGTGACGGACCGTTTCAAAAGAATCAAGCAATGGCAAGCTGTTCTTGGATTTGCTATATTTGGCATAATCGGTGGATCAATCTATTTGACACCGGTAACAATTATAAAACAATTACCTCACTTTTGTCACTAACTTTTCATTCTATAGGGCGGCCAGTCAGTGCTAACACTCGTTGATTTTTACGGTGCAACGTTTGTTGTTTTCATTCTTGCGATATTCGAGCTTTACGCATTTTGCTGGATCTACGGAACCAACCGAATGTGCAAAGACATCCAGTTCATGCTCGGATTCTACCCAAACATTTTATGGAGAGCTTGCTGGTGGTTTATCACACCAGTGCTGATGACGCTAATCGTTATCTACACGCTATGGAACTTTAAGTTTGTTAAAGACGGCGAATATGATTTCCCTGTCATCGCACACATCGTCGGCTGGTGTTTGACAGCGTCTTGTTTGTTGCCTGTTCTAATATATGCGATCCTCAGAATTAGAAGCAGAGTTGGTGACACTATATGGAAGGTATGAATTATTTTTAATGTCGATCAATCTACTAGCATTTCAATATTTCTTCCATAGAACTTCATTGAAGCTTTTAGACCAACTACGATGTGGGGGCCAAAAGACTTTATTGTTTTTCAAAAGTACGAGCAATCAACTAAGAAATCTGGCTGAGTTTGTTTCTCAATATGAATCAGTTTAAGTTATGTGACCTTAATCTTGGGAGTTTTATTTTGAAACTGTATATTAACTTTTGATGTGTATGAATGTCACCAACTCACTTATATTTATTAAGTTATTAAAGCTTTGTGTTCTGAACACAAATAAAAATTTCAACGTTAAGTGTAGCGATGCATCAATTAAACTGTAAAACATACCTGCAAAAAGATGTTATCAGTTTAATAAAAAACCTGTCAGTTTCATGTAGTTGTAGCTTAAAACTCTTAAAAGAAGCCACAGATATTTAAATTAAATGTAAAATTTCAAAATAAGAAAACGCAAAATGAATTTCGAGCTTTCAACAGATTGCATGAAAATCTCTAACTTCAGCAACTGAGATGAAAAATCATGAAAATTATTCAACTTCCACAGTAGTAATTGTGCAACTTTATCTTTCGAATATCTTAAAACAAGATCTAAACGAATTATTTCCTCAGTGTTCATTGAGAGCTTGACAAGACTCACTCGATCCGCTAGAAAACTTGAAGACGCGTCGCTGATAATTTCAAGTGCTCTGTTTGCAAAGCCGAGACAGTAAAATGAGCAGTACAGAGATTCCAGTAGATGATTCACATAACACGACCAGTCGAGATAAACTGTCTAGCAAATCGGAACTCAATGGAAACCGTGATCAATGGGGAACTTCTCTTGAATTTCTGATGTCCTGCATAGCTTTGTCGGTTGGACTTGGCAACATTTGGAGATTTCCTTATGTGGCTTTGGCGAATGGAGGTGAGTTGAGTTCAGAACTGATATCGAGAAACTCAAACGAAACTTTTCAGGTGGCGCCTTCGTTATCCCATACATCATCGTTCTCATATTGATCGGGAGACCAGTTTATTTCATGGAACTGTCGATGGCACAGTTTTCCTCAGGAAACGCCGTTAAAGTTTTCAATTGTGTTCCTGCTTTGAGAGGAGTTGGATTTGGGCAAGTGATGGCTACAGCGATCGTTGCCACTTACTACTCTTCAACGATGGCGATAACATTTAAGTATCTCGTAAGTTCGTTCTATCCTACATTGCCTTGGAGCTACTGTAGGCCTGAATGGGGGCCGTGCATTCCGTCAGCTGGTCAATCGGAGACTGTCGTGTGGACAAACCAGTCGAGATCCTCCGCAGAGCTGTATTTCCTGTTAGTTTGTAAAGCATCCAAGATCGGCTGGTTGACAAATAGATTTCCTTTTTTTTCAGTAACAACGTTATCAAATCTCAGCCAAACATTATCGATGGAATCGGATGGCCAATCTGGGAGTTAGTTGGATACTTAGTCGCGTCCTGGGCAATAATATTCATCATTCTTGCCAAGGGCATGAAGAGCGTCGGCAAAGCTTCTTACTTTCTGGCACTCTCACCGTATGTAGTTTTGACAGTGCTGCTGATAAGAGCTCTGACACTTCCTGGTGCTTGGAACGGGATCAAATATTTCTTCACTCCGCAATGGGATAAAATTCTCGAGCCATCGGTCTGGTACGCCGCAGTTACTCAAGTCTTCTTCTCGCTGAATGTTTTTTTCGGGGCAATTATCTCATACGCGTCATATAATAAGTTTGAACACAATTGCTATCGTGACGCTAATATTGTGACGAGCCTTGATACATTCACTTCGTTGTTAGCCGGATCAACAATATTTGGAATCATTGGACACTTAGCTCATGAAGTTGGCGTTGAAGATATATCGTTGGTTGTGAAAAATGGACCTGGACTAGCTTTCATTTCGTACCCTGATGCAATTTCTAAGTTCAAGACAGTTCCACAGATCTACGCTGTCCTTTTCTTTTTGATGCTTTATTGTCTTGCTGTTGGAACTAAACTTGCAATTGTCTCGTGCGTGACAACCCTCGTGACGGACCGTTTCAAAAGAATCAAGCAATGGCAAGCTGTCCTTGGATTCGCTATCTTTGGAACCATCGGTGGATCAATCTATTTGACACCGGTAACAATTATAAAACAATTTATCCTCACTTTTATCACTAACTTTTCATTCCATAGGGCGGCCAGTCAGTGCTAACACTCGTTGATTTTTACGGGACGACGTTTGTTGTTTTCATTCTTGCGATATTCGAGCTGTACGCTTTTTGCTGGATCTACGGAACCAACCGAATGTGCAAAGACATCCAGTTCATGCTTGGATTCTACCCAAACATTTTATGGAGAGCTTGTTGGTGGTTTATCACACCGGTGCTGATGACGCTAATCGTTATCTACACGCTATGGAACTTTGAGCTCATTAAAGACGGCAAATACGAGTTCCCAATTGCTGCACATTTTATCGGGTGGGTTTTAACAGCGTGTGGCTTGCTACCTTTGCTGATATTTGCAGTGCTTCGAACGAGGAACAGGAGGGGAAGGAATCTTTGGGAAGTAAGTTGCTTACAGTCTGCGTTAAATTACCATGAATTCTGTTTTATAATGAATTTATCATAAAATATTTTTATTGTAGAAATTCACGGAAGCTTTCAAGCCTACATCAATGTGGGGACCAAAGGACTATGAACGTTTTCGATTATATAAAGAATCAATGTCGCAATCTGATTAAATTGTTTCTACGACATTGGATGGCCGACGTTTTGCTACTTGAGAATTCTTTTGTTCATGAGTGCTTCGACAGCGTTACTCAGAATTAAAAAAGAAGAAGCATACTTATTCAATAAAGCTCGGTGCTTTGAAACTTACTTCCGGTGATTTAGATTAAATAAATCAATCGGTAAATAGATTAATCTTGTTACTTTACAAATTATCAATAGCTTTGATAAGAATCAATTCCAGAAAAATCATTTCAATGTTCAAAGCCTGATTCCGAAGAGCTGCCTTTGTCCAACGATGGACTGAAATAGGCAAATAAATAAATAAATTCCAGAAAAACTTGAAATTCCCGAAACACTCTTGTGCAACTTAGACGATACTCAAGTCCCGCTATAAAACAGACAACACTTATGTGATAATTCATTATCAATTTTATTTTTTAATAACTCAAAGAAATTTGTCTATTCAAGGGTCCGAGTTAGCAGGGACTCAAGCTGATCTGAACAACTTCATATTCCGATCAAATTTACTTAAATTAAAAGTTCTACCGAGAGAAGATTGGAGAAAAATGAAGTTAATGCATCTTATAACATTCGAAAATTCTTTCTAGACTTTTGACAATAAATATCATTGAAGTTTTCGATCTAATCGTCTTATTGCACTCATAAATGATGAGTGTTATCAGTTAAACCCGACATCGTTGCAGTTCACGCGAGTGTATTGAAGTTTCGAACTCAATTTAAGCTCAAACAACGAACACTTTCAGTCTGCATTTGAGAGTTTGTCAGGCAGCATTCGCCAGCAGGCTTCGAAACTTTGTTGCAAAAATTGCAAATATTCGAATTGAAAGACGTAAAAATGGAAGAAAGGGTTACGCATGAAAACGCTGAGAGTGGAGACGTTCAAGACAAAAGTCCATCCAGTACTGAGAATCATGGAAGTGCAGACGTTGGAAAGCGTGATCAATGGGGAACTTCTATTGAATTTCTGATGTCCTGTATTGCTCTTTCTGTGGGACTTGGAAATATTTGGAGATTTCCTTATGTGGCCTTGGCGAATGGAGGTGAGTTGAGTTCACAACTGATATCGAAAAACTTAAACGAAACTTTTTAGGTGGCGCCTTCGTTATCCCATACATCATCGTTCTTGTATTGATTGGTAGACCAGTTTACTTTCTGGAATTGTCGATGGCACAGTTTTCCTCAGGAAACACGGTTAAAGTTTTCAATTGTGTTCCTGCTTTGAGAGGAGTTGGATTTGGGCAAGTGATGGCTACAGCGATCGTTGCCACTTACTATTCTTCAACGATGGCGATAACGTTTAAGTATCTCGTAAGTTCGTTCTATCCTACATTGCCTTGGAGCTACTGCAGACCTGAATGGGGGGCCTGCATTCCATCTGCTGGCCATATCGAGAATGTCGTCTGGACAAACCAGTCAAGATCATCTGCAGAGCTGTATTTCCTGTTAGTAGTCTAAACTTCAATGAGTCGAGATCTGTTTAAACAATTTCTTATGATTCAAGTCACAACGTTATCAAGGCTCGGCCAAACATTATCGATGGAATCGGATGGCCAATCTGGGAGTTAGTTGGATACTTAGTCGCGTCCTGGGCAATCATATTCATCATTCTTGCCAAGGGCATGAAGAGCGTCGGCAAAGCTTCTTACTTTCTGGCACTCTCACCGTATGTAGTTTTGACAGTGCTGCTGATAAGAGCTCTGACACTTCCTGGTGCTTGGAACGGGATCAAGTATTTCTTCACTCCGCAATGGGATAAAATTCTCGAGCCATCGGTCTGGTACGCCGCAGTTACTCAAGTCTTCTTCTCGCTGAATGTTTTCTTTGGAAGCATAATTTCTTACGCGTCATACAATAAGTTTGAACACAATTGCTATCGTGACGCCAATATTGTGACGAGCCTTGACACATTCACTTCGTTGTTAGCCGGATCAACAATATTCGGAATCATCGGGCATTTAGCGTATAAAGTTGGCGTTGAAGATATATCGTTGGTTGTGAAAAATGGACCTGGACTAGCTTTCATTTCGTACCCAGATGCAATTTCTAAGTTCCAGACTCTACCGCAGATCTACGCTGTCCTTTTCTTTTTGATGCTCTACGTTCTTGCTGTTGGCAGCATGCTTGCAATTGTCTCGTGCGTGACAACTCTCGTGACGGACCGTTTCAAAAAAATTAACCAATGGAAAGCTGTTCTTGGGTTTGCTGTATTTGGAACAATATGTGGAGCCTTCTATTTAACTCCCGTAAATTCCATAGAACAATTTTATTTCACTTTTATTACTAACATTCTATTCCAAAGGGTGGCCAGTCAGTACTAACACTCGTTGATTTTTACGGGACGACGTTTGTTGTTTTCATTCTTGCGATATTCGAGCTGTACGCCTTTTGTTGGATCTACGGAACCAACCGAATGTGCAAAGACATCCAGTTCATGCTCGGATTCTATCCGAACTTTTTATGGAGAGCTTGTTGGTGGTTCATCACACCGGTGCTGATGACGCTAATCGCTATCTATACGTTCTGGTACTTTGAACTTGTCAAAGACGGAAATTTTGATTTCCCGAACGCGGCACATGCTGTCGGCTGGTGTATAACAGCTTTTTGTATGATTCCATTGCTGTTTTTTGCTCTTCGCAGAATCATTAGTAGACCAGGTCGGAATCCTTGGGAGGTAAGCTTAATTGCTGTGAATTGTAGAATTAGTCAACCTCTACAATATCGTCCACAGAAATTCAAGAACGCTTTCAAGCCAACATCGATGTGGGGGCCGAAAGACTTGACAACTTACAAGAAGTATAAAGAAGCAATGCAGAAATCTGAATTGTTCTAAATATTATTCTGTGAAAGCCGATCTATTGATGAATGAACTACATGAATATTAAATTGTTGAAATTCGTTTTATTCACTATGAAGTTTCGAGTCGGTAAGATTAGTTTCAAGCTTGTTTGATGTCGATTGCAACGCCTCCGCTCACGTCAAGTAGTTCCCATATCATTCGAAGATAATCGCCTTGTCTCTCGACTCGAGGGATCCCATCGAAAGCGCATTTCATTTCCAATCACGTAATGTGATAATTCTAATCACATAGAAATTGACGTTGCTGCTTTAAAAGGCAACAGCTAGTTTTGCAATCGCCCAACACTCTTAACACATCGCTTGATTTAATTTTCTTATAGCGTGAAGCGATATAATGTGTGATGAGCATTAACATCATTTTTTCTTTTTCTGCTTTGTGATGAGCCCACGTTTTTATCCATTTTTGATGCGCTATAAATTGCATTTCGGTGAAAGCATAAAGCTGGAAACCTTCGTGAACTCTCTCGAGTCAAGGCTTAAGACGAAGCGCGGCAGAAATTGGTTTCACGAGTTTCTAATACTTACAATGTCAGGTTGTTGTGAGTAGAAGCTGACGAAAAGTGTTGAGGAAACCGCAAAGTCTTCTGGTTTCAACTTCATAAGCCGCAACGGAAGACCTGTAACAAATAAACAAACAGGAGAAGTTGCCGATGAAAGCAAGTCACGTCGTGCCTCGAAACAATGTCTCATTTCGATTTGGAATATTCAGTCATTTATGTCCTTTTCTGTCGCTTCTTCACATTTCTGTCGAGCCCGTAATTGCTTCAATTGCGAACTAATTATTAGGCTACGCCGCATTCGGTTTCATGATTGAGGAAACTTTGTAAGCGTCGCCTGCTCTCATCCACTTAAAATTTCATTGTGAAAGCACTCGACAATCCGAACAATGCGATGAAAACTAAATTAGAATGAACTTTTGGTTTAAATCGATAATGCACTTGCCGACTTAATTTTCCTGCTTTCTGCTTTAAGCGTTTCTGCGCGAGTTGGCAATCATAAACCTTCCTACGCATCAATCTCTGCGACCGAGGTTATTGATGTACCAGACTTTTATAAAAATAATGAACTTGTGATCTTTGAAAGGAGATTAAAGGGAAAGAGTGGCCTGTGTGTGATTGGATTTTCTGAGAAAACAGGTATGTGTGCTTTTATTGGCACATTCATGTGAGGTTGGCTTGGTAGACAATCTTCAAATTATTGAAATATAAATTCAATTTGATGCAATGCGGAGAGAGGAAAAGAACGAGAAGAATTGCCGTGTGCCATCAAAATTCAAGAAACCTGCTTCGTTATGGATTTAAAAAGGCGAAAGGAGAGACGAACTGGCTGAGTGAGTGCCGCATCAAATTTAAATCACTTGCTGCCTTTCCTTAAAACAACTCCAGAAGCATTTCTCAAGATAATGAAGAAGCCCACGAAATGCTTTAAAGCTCGTAACCTGCTGCAGTCTCCGCGCCGATGCCTGTTTGAAGTATTAAGATTGCAAATATTGCCGATAAATTAAGTGGGAAATAATTATGTTATTGGCTGGAGTGGCAGGAATTCCGAGAGTCGTCTGCAATCGACAGGGAATTCAAGTTGATGGTCATCTTTATTTATCTTTCATAAACTGCCATAAAAAGAAACTCATAATAAAATTCCATTAATGACACGGGAACTCATTACTCGCGCTTCATATTTGAACACGAATTTCAATCAAGTTATACGTTTGCGACGGGGCCGAAAAGAGGAATTCACATCTCGCTCTCTTGATGGAAGTGAAATCAACGAGACGGAAAGCAGAAGAAAGACAATCCGAATGTTTTTGAATCAGGTGTATGCGATCTTTATATGGAGCGCTCGCAATTGCAGTCAATTTTGTAAAATCCATTAAATTAAACACAGCGAAGAGAAGAACTTTAATGACTTTAATGAATGAAAAGGGGCACAAATAAGATCACGAGACAATAAATATCATTACGGCTATTGTGTCGACGGCGCAGCCTTTTTGGGATTGCTTCTTATCAACACTCTGTGCTGCAATTGCAATCTCTGCTAAATTGAATTCTTCAATTAAGCGAGCGACTGCAACATAAGGTCTCGCGACGACGCTCCAATCATTTCGTAGATGCTATAAAGATGTTTCGCTGAGATTGTTATCAGCTCGAGCAATTAAAATTTCCACGATCACTCGCACAGCTCGTCTCCTTCTTCTTGCTGAGCTCAGGCCTGCGACGCTTTATCAAGCTTGCGAGGACGGAAATTAATTCAAATTATTCGCTTTAGTTGAGAAATTATCTCAATTCGATGAAAATAATTTTCGGAGTCAAGATAAGATCGGAACTTTATTCAAATTAACGAATCATTAATTCTACCAAACACCAACATGAGATTTCACCAGCAAACGACGACGAGACAAAAAGAGAAAACATATTTTTTCGTCGTGGTCGCGGGGAATTGATTGTGTTACTCAAATCAATTAAACGCGTCAGGGAGGGACCCGAAAAATTTAAATATCAAAATTTACATATCGATGTCCAGGTGGACCTGTTTGCATTCAATGATTAAGCTGATTCGAGACAAGCATCTCGGAATTTCATTACAAGCGAATCTGGTTCAAAGAAGAAATGTGGCTACCGGAATTTTTATTTTGGGCAGAATGAAATTAATCCGAAGTAATCTTCTATCCGTTGTGATGGCAAGACGACGAAACGACGTGAGATTTTTCGCGAAGCGTTTAAAGTGCAATTTATTACCGTTGTTGGTGCCTGAACGCGAGAGCTGGTTCAACGATCATCCGTCACAACGGCCCAACAAAGAGATCGTCGAAGGATGTGATTATGAATCAGCGTTGAACTCAACTTGTCACTGTTTTTTGTGTTACTCCATAAAACGTCTTTCCATTTCCTGTTTCTTTATGAAGATCCGACATCGTCGTGAGCTTGCATTAATTCGTTTGATTAGGTGCTTCATCTCTCAAAAAAGAGAAGATTTCCGGTGTGAGTTGCTCCAGATTTCTTTTGGGCGATCACTCAAGACTCGACAAAAAATGATATCGAGACAACAAAAAATTAATTGGAAAATTTAATCTCGACTCAATCGGTTGAGATAGCGAGCTAGGAAATTGCATAAATCAATACGAGAAACTTCTTCCACTCACGCCTCCGTTCGAGTCGAATCGAAGCGATGTTTCTTACTGATGAAGATCAACGAGCATCTTCAACTCGAGGTAAGCAGAGGCTAAAGCCAATTTCCATCTCTGGGAATCGTAATTTGATTAATAAAAATCACGAGTAGAGAAATTTGTTTTATTGCCGTGAAACAAACAAGAAGAGTTGAGGCGACTGTTTGAACAGAAACTTTGATGAATGAAACTTTACGCGTCGTGAATTTTAGCGATCCATTCTTAGAAGATCGCACATGTGTTAATAGCTTGCAAATGTAAACAGCTTCATTGCCTCAGGTGAACGGAGTGAAGGCAATTTTGCTTCGAAGGTCAATTGAAGTGAGTAACACGTGGACAGCTAATTCAATCCGCACTTGAAGCTGGATCAATGTCTTTCTCTGCATCAAGTTCGTCATCGGATCCGGGTTCGTCTTCACTTGGCTTTCTTGCAGTGGCTTGTGTTGGTCCGTGATTAAAGTTGTAGCCGACAGACCAATTCACATCGACAAACTTGTGCGCAAAGTGTCCGCTATAACTGTTTTGAGATGCTGTTGTTGGCGCAGTTGTAGATGTTTGTTCATTGTTGTTTCCAATCTTTGATCCGTGACGCAAATTCCAATGTACATCGTAGCTAAAAACTTTGTTGAAAGGATGCGCTGGCCAGGAAGCTTGGGGTGGTGGAGCAGGTGGAGGCGTCGCTGTCTGCTGTACTTGATGTCCGAAATTCCATCTCTTGAAGAAATCGAAGTTGTAGCTCTTACCAGTGAAGGGACTCGAGTAGGTAACTGTGGAAAAGAAGATCGATTTTACCATGTTGTCCTCACAACTCTTGTTCTTGACACTCGAATGAGAAATTACGCTCATAAGCTCAGCTAATCACTCACGTGTCTTCACAAACTGATCATTTGTCTTATCCTGATTATAGTTGAATCGGAATGGGAACAGAAGAAACCCTAGGCGAAAGAGAATCGGTAAGTGCTCGTCAGATCGTTTCTAATCAATATGCTTCAACCTTTCGCTTCACTTTTGATCGTTGAACTCAGGACGATAATGACAAGAGTAGCAGAAATTATTCTCATATTGCAAACGATTTTCGTTTTAGCCACAAACCGCAATAACTAAACTTCACTCGGTCGAGTTTGAATCCGCAATGATTTTCGGCTAATCATGCGAAGCCAGCGAGAATCACAGAAGAGTTCTTGCTGAATCAACGCGAAACTGGTTTTCGCTTCGCGCTAACATATTGGCATCTTCGGATACTTTTTGTGGTTCACATCTCAAGATATTCGTTGAAGGTTGGGAAAGTAATGATCGCAATGATCGTATAACTCGTGCGTTGGGATTTCTCGGGCCATATAAAGGCAGGTGTATGCTAATTAAATAAAGTTTATTCTGTCGATATTGACCGAAAGCTCAAGGACAAGGCAGTTCGATCCGTTGACATGATAATGTGAAGATGTGATGGTGAAATGGCCATTAAAGATTAAAAGCTGTGATTGCCTGCTTGATGTAATTTGAGCCCCTTAACCATCACGGAGTAACATTAACATTGAAATACTCAAGTGCGGTTTCACTCAACTCTCAGGCTCATGCGCGAAATCTATCTTTAATGTATCGACGGTTGAAGTTCTCTATTTAACAGTTATGTTTGAGGTGAGCTGTGAAAGTGCTCAGTGGTCAAATTATTCAAGAAATGAAATTGATTCCGGTAGGGAACGAACAGCGAACTTTACTTCTTCGCTTGAAAGGTTCGTTTATTTTTTGGTGGTCACGACAATCGTGTTCGATTGTCTTAATCTCTTTCTCGCGAACAGCTCAGTGCCAGGTCGTTGCCAGTTGGAGACAGTTTTGCGATCAACTGTGCAGCTTTTATTTCGGTGAAATCATTCAGGATTAATAATCTCCAACGAGCAAACAGAGCGTCGTCGTTCATCTTTCGCTCTTGACGGAATTGTGCAAAACTGTAAATAATGATCGCTTAAGGTCGACCTACAAACTTGGAGTCGACTATCTATCCATTGTGCAGCGAAATGAAATTAATTCCCCTGCATATTAATTACCTCTGTCGCTATCAAAGCGAGTGTTCATATCGAGCAGAAAGGAAATCTATGTAGGAATAAAATAAGTCGGCGAGAAAGTGAAGTCTTTGTGGCTTTCCTCCACTCTATTGAGCTAATAAATTGCAAGATTTCTAGAGCGAGAAAACGCGAAATCCTAATTGATTTCAATCATAATGCTTATTCAAGCTAGACAGGTGTTGGATTTCGAACAGCACGAAGGAAGCAGAACTTGAACTCTTATGTTCTGAATTAATTTCAAAGTTCTGAAAAAGAAAACATTTTCAATGTCACTTTGACATTATCGAGTTCAACAACACTCTCGGGTAATGGTCTCGCTTTTTTGCGGTGTTACCCATTTCTCTCTCTCTCTCGCTCGCTGATTTATTCGATTTATCAGTGAACTCACTGGATTTTATTTGTGCGCTGCGTATGCCCGCGCGTTGTTTCTTGCACGATTTTCTTTAAATTGGCGTAAAACAGATATGTTGTCACTTGAGAATAGAGACCTGTTATGCTGAGATTTATTGCTCGGGGAATGTAAAAGCAATTTTCTACGGTGCGGTTGGAACAGATTATAAATATCAATTGAATGCTGCGCTAAGTAGCAATAGGTTTTAATGCGCAAACTATTGAGATAAGGAAGTAAGTGCAGGGATGACGAGTTGCCGATTTAAATTTGATCTCGGTTCCGCTTCAAATTGATGCTCATACTTTTTAAGCTTCGTATGACCATAAAGAAGTAACAAACATCTTCAGTAACTTTGCTTTGAAACCTCTGACCAAATGCAGGAGGAAACAGCGTATGCTTAATTGAACGCTTTAGCACTGAAGCTACGTTGAAGTTGATTAAAATTCATGGCTAGCTTAATGCTTGAGACGGAATGAAAGACTCGAAGATTTCATGTTTGGTTTTTAAACTCGTAAATTTCATAATCAATAAATTTTCATTCTCATATCATTTATTCATGTTGGACTCGCAGTTTTACTCGTTCAGTTATGGAATTATAAACGTATTTGGTTCTTCGATCTATTATCGTATAATGACGCAGTCTCAGGAGTCTTTATTAATTTTATTAATTTGGTCAGCCGCTCATTAAATGACTATTAAATCAAAACATTAATTGAATATTTTTATGGAGAAAATATCAACTTTCTACAGATGATTAGTGCAGTCCGATATCTCATTGTGAACAATGGAAAGCTCGCGTGTTTCGTAACTATTTCATTTCTCCGCTATCTAGCATTGAATTGAAAGTTTTCGGCACGCGACTCTTATAGACGCGGACGTCTACCGTAATATATGAGAGATTTCCTCACCGTCTTCTCGTCCACAAAACGATGTCGCTTACGAATTCAGAAAACACCTGCTGCGTCTGAACATTTATTTCTTTAGATTAGCGCATCATTCATAGAGTTTCATCCATTTATGGTGAGCCGTAGATTAAAGTTTCACAACGATCCAACATCGCTCGAAACCGATTCAACCAACCCATTCGCCTTTTCATCTTCGACAGATGAATTTGCGTGGGTGCTTCAGTTATCAAATAAATTCTCTTGAAATTTGTTTCGAGACACCAATAACTTTCAACTCATTCATTGGAATGAACGTTGGTTTCCGCTGCGGTGCCACAAACATCGTTGGCTTCTCACATTTCTCGCATTGTTAATGAATCCGTTGATCAAGTTGAATCTATTTCGAGTCCGATGACAATAAGACTATCGTTGTTCCTAACGATTATTGTTCACCTGTTATAAATTTTGTTATAGACGGCGAACCAAATTAGAATAAGTCGTAAAAATTAGAATAACGAGTCAGATAGGATGGGAACAGTTTGAGGCTGCACGCCTTACTTGTCAGAAAGGCTTGACTCGCTCTGATCTCTCGAAACAGGTTGTATTGTCTTTAGGCTATCTGCCTAAAATGTATTTTCAACAATCATCGCGATGATCGCAGTTCTAGCAACAGCTCAAGCATCAATCTTTTCTCAAGCTTGTAGAAACATTGACAGAACCGAAAGTCTTGTAGCTCGAGAACCACGCGGTGAACTTCAACTTCTCTCAAATGTTAAATTTTTAATTACGATCGACTTACGATCAACTAGATTACACTCGACATGGAAATCAATTTCGTAATGTTTGAACATACTTGATTTTGCATATCAAATGGAAATCGATTTATAAGGTGAAGAGGCTATAAACTTGACACGAAAGTTAAAGTCAGTATGTTGAGTACATGGGCGCAGATCAAAACTTTTCAACATTCCAAATCGCTGAATAATTGTTGATCGGAGTGGAAGATCGAGTTCTGTATCATGAGTCTCGTTAACATGAGAGTTATGCAACGTTTTCTGGAGAGGCAGCAACACTTTTCACAGCTTTTGCTGGATCATCGTTATAAGCCGAAATGCCTTTTCTCTATGGGAATTCGATTGGACATCTGAGATCGTACAGGTTACTCGTGGTCAAGTTTTCTAATCAAGCGCGCTCTCAAATATTCAAATTAATATTTTATTGAAGGCTACCGAATTGATGTCTCTATCATCTTTGTAATCTTTACGATGCCAAAAGAGAAAGATTTATAACAGAAAATATCGAAGCTTATCTCGTCACAATAAAATTGGATGTCGACAACTTAATTGGGAGGCCTCTGGATGGCTAAAGCAAGAAGTCACTAATTATGCAAGCTGGGAGGACTAATTTACATGTTATAGATTAACTCAGCCCCGACGATGTGAGAAAAGTTTCTTCTTCGCCAAAGATCCATCGAGCTGATATCGATTCGAATGAAGACGAGAGAGCAAATTTGTGTCATCCAATTTCGAAGCGCTCGGCTCGTGTAAAAACGAAGCAATTTCTTTATTTCCAGAGAACAGAAACAGTTCGTGATGGCTCGATGTTATAGTTTATGTTTTATTTAGAAATTAAAGAGCCTCCCAGGGATTTGTTTTCACTCAACTCTCGACTCCACAATAGCGTTCGGGTTTTCGACTCATTAGTTTCTCGGCTGTAGCGATCGACCGTGATCTTAGCGGGAATTTTTCAATGCCAATTTGAGAAACAGTTGAACAGTTGAGCAGAGTCTTGAAGTCTTAATTTGAGCATTCAGTCAAAAGCTATGCCAACAGCCATAAAGTTTTTGACCAGCGAGAGGAGAAAAACATTTTAATATCGAAATGTGATTAATGCTTAATGGAGAATTCTGATGTTGTCATTGTCGTGACTGACCTCAAGATTCAAGCTCAACTTCATTTTTATTTACATAGAAAATTTCTTTTCTGCGCTCGAGCTCCGCGCGCTCTCGACTCGGAGGGAAATAAATGAAATATTGGGAACGATTCACAATTGGAATGAGATGATTCCGTTGAAGAAGCTTTACACCTTAGCAGCGAAATGTTTTATTGGTGAATGCTGCGCGCGATGCTCAGGTGGGAAATAATTACAGATACGATCTTTCTTCGTTTCGTGTTCTCTCAAGTGACAATGAGTGAAATGATGTGTGGGTGGTTGCTTTGTTAAGTAAAGCTTTGTTAGAGCCTCGAATTTCCTAACCTGTTGTTGTGAATCTTCGTTGCTTCGAGCTCTTGAACCGCTGCGTTGATTTCAATCTCGCCCGCTGTTCTCAAGCGTCTAATTAAGCAACTCTCCTTTCAATTTGTCGCCATGTCGAAGCTCAAATTGAGACAATTAAAAAACGATGAGTTTCTGAAACTTCCGTTCCAATTAAAACAATAAGAACGATGACTAATAAGCATGTTCTTTACTTCGCATTTTTTGCTCGAAACGCTTCACATGTAAACAGATGACGGGTAATAACTTAACCGATCCCCTCGAATGAGATCACAAACAATTGATTAACTTTATGGAAAAATGACTCTACCAAATGTTCACTTTATGAGGAGCCCTGTCTCGGAAAATGTTCATCAAGCGTACACTTGAACGAAGTTCACTTGTGATTTTCTTTTTTAAAATTAATAACGAGACTCGACTCGATCCAATAGCGCGTTCCGGAACATTAAAATTTCAAAGAAATTGCTAAAAGACAATAAGGAACGTCTTTGGAAAAAATGTGTACGCTCTTAATGTGATCGCTCATTGTTTCCGAAGTCAAACGATATTTATATGACTAGTTCCACAGCGGCGCGGCACTCCTCAACCTATCAGACTTGCCTCAATTTAATAAAGAGCGGTGCACCGAACGCGCGTTGTTCATGGACATTTCTCATTCGATTCTGTTTTCGGCGATTGTGGTTTCGTCGGAATTGCATATTTTTGGTTGCGCGCCAGTTTCTCAATACTTTCCAAAAAGTTTCTACAACAATAGAAGATGATTTTTCACTGCATGAGTCAACAGTCAAGCCGTCCCACGCTTGAATAGAGAAGACAACCCAAGCAGAAGCAGCGAACAAGGTGCAATCGACTAGCTTTTTTCTAATTAAAAAAGTATTGAAGATCAAATTAACATCGACGAGGAGAGTGTCAGGCACGTTATTAAAACTCTAATAAATGACTAGAAATTTACCGTTTTATCGCTTCCCTCTGAAACAATATTGAACGTAGAAAATGTTCTCTATAAAATGATCAACATTGAGAGCTAGACGCTCGGCTTGTTGTCTCGAGGAAATGTTGTGCAGAAAACTTTTTTTTCGTATTTCAATGTTCAAATGAAAAAGTACAAATTATCTCATTTAAGCTCCAGTCTGTCCGTTTCCTACTACAAAGAAAAGAGGTTCAATCAGTTACAATCGGCCAGAGGCAATCATCGGGCAACTCCACGATACCATGAACAACATGGTATAATTTTAAGTACGACACGTTATTCGTGATGAACCGAAGAAAACAAATTTCTATCGATGTACAAAGTTTCATAATTTGTTGGCAAATAATAGTATCATCTCATCATGATGCAGATTTCTTTTCGTTTGGGCTTTGTTGCCGATATTTGCTCGGACATTCCTCGCTCCAAAATCGATCTCGGAATTGTTTCGGAAGAAAAGATTCTTCACTGCCTCGCTACGAGATCCAATCTAAGATGATGTAGCTGGAGGCGAGGCATGGTGTTCGCCGACACTTTCACATCTAACGCGTGTAATGATCATGCCGAAGTGGTGGGAACACTGACAGTAAGAATTTATCCGCTCACCTGTTTGCCGAGCTTCAGACGATTTCCTTCTAAGTGAAATTTATAAATTCGTTTAATGAATATTAATGTTGCTTTGCTTCATACATTATCCAATCAATCATTGATTGCTGCTCCAATGTGCTTCAAGAATGCCTGTAAAAATTACTTTTCAGCTCGGGCTCAACTGCTTAAGATTTATGAACGAATAAAATAGCTCTTTAAGACTCGAGCTAAATTATCATCTTTGAATATTTTAAGTTCATCGCAGCCAAGTGTTTTTCAAACTTGAACAACCTCAACAATAATTCATATGAAAGCCTAATGAATAACACCCTAAATATCTAGAGTGTTTTCATTGAGATTTGATACATGAATGAAAACAAATCCGAGACCGAGGATGCAATTGTTCAAATTGAGTTCAATGCGGCACTCGAGCCGCGACCAAAATTTCATTGCGTAACTTAAAAATTGAAAGATTTATCAATCGCATAATGCTCAATGGTTTCGGAATTTGAAAAATCTCGCTCGGGTTGGTTCGAACCGTGAGGCGAAGAACGAGGAACGTGTTGATGAATAACTTCATAAAACTTTTATAATCTGAAAAACAAAAATACCAAATTTATTCAATCAATAAAAGTTTACGGTGGACTATTTTGACATCTACGACTCTGTCGTCTCATGCACGACACAAAAATCTTTTCTCACAGCACGTAGAAAATCTTATTTCTTTCCCATAAAGAACGCTCGAACGAACAAGTGTGAGAAAAAATGCGATGAACCTGTTTCTAAAGGATGTTGGAACACATTATTTAAAGATATTTTTTCGTCTCCTTTGTATGATTTGCAACATGAGACTTTCATCCTTCCCTGAAATGTTTCAGTGATCGCCCTGCACAATACCTCGGCTTCGTTCTCATGCATTCACAAAGATGTTTTACGTTCAACTCAATTTAGAGAAGAGAGCTATTTAATGGTACTTGTTCGATCATTCTAGAAATTCATGGAATGGCTCACATTGGGAATTGTCGATTGCTTTGAAAATTCTTACATTTCTCCACTTTGCAATTACAATGCGATGACTTGGGTGAGAGAGAACAGAGCTCTGTTGTTGTTGCGAGGAAGGAGAATTAAAATGAAATCGACATTGATACTGCATTAAGAGGCACCAATTATTTAAGCAGTTTGCTTTGCCAACAAAATATCACTACACGAACTTAAAGAAATTCACCTTCTCTTTAAACCATGTTCATTTAAGTAGGAAATTTGCCAAACTGTTGTTTTCACATTTCTCTCCGTCCTTTGTAATTTGCGTTTTCTTCTTAAAACTTTTAAGACTCGGAGGAAAGGTGAAAAATATCAATGTTTTGAAACACTTGCGGATCACAAGTAAAAATGAGCGTAATTAAAATACATGCGACCGATGCTTAACATTGAAAATGAATTTGAGGAAATTTCTCTGTGATCTCGAAAAGAAAACGGTAAGAGAAACGTCCACGATTAAGAAAGTTCAAAAGTAAAGATCGACGGCGTTGCCATGAGCGAAACCCGAAGCGTGTGTCGATAAATTCAAAACAGTGGGTAATCGATCCATCACAAAACGGTTTTTTATCAGAGCTAAATTGGCTCTAACAAGAAATAAATTATCATCGACTTTTGTGCCAAAGATTTCGACTGAGAAGTTTATTGACCATTAGAGCTCCAATTTCAATGAGATATTCAGAGTGAAAACCTCTAATCTTCCTCGGTATTAATCGTTGACATTAAAATTTCTGTAATTTATTTAAATGCTGTTAATAAAAGAAAGAGTCACACAAACTCACACATAAAATCACATTAAACGGCACTTAAGCCTTTGAGATTTGGAATTTAAATTTGTAGGTGTCGTCTTGAATCAAGACTCTTGATGCTCGCAGATTGCGTAAATTAGATAAAATATTTGATTTCGATTATCGAAAAGTGGAAAAAGAAGCCAGGGGGGAAGAGGAAACTTGCTTTCCTTTACCGGAACTCAAGACCAGGCTACAAAATAGCAACATGTTAGAGAAACTCGGATTTGTTTTGAGGCTAAAGCTGGAACCGCTATCGCATGCCTTCTTAGGAACTCAAGTTTCCACTTGTGTCTCCTAGAGCTTCCATGTAAACTTGATTCTATCTCAAGCTCTGAAGCCCTGAAAGAAACAACCACAATCGATACAAAAGAAATAAATCTAAAAGACAAAACGATTTGCTTTAAAACTGATACTCTTTTACTCTTTTTTATGTTGAGTTTGAATTATTGATTTAATTTGCATAAACATAGTCAGGCGGAGCGAAGAAAATATTATATTAATTTCTCGAATGATCATGTAAAATAATTTGCTTCACAAATCGTTACATTATTCCGCTCTTCTTGGATTCTGTTTTTGTTGTCGAAGCATTTGTTTTTTGGAATCAAGTTGATGATACTTGAAAGCATTTTAATGCGAGCAAAGTAACATCACGAACAGATGTAGCGCGTCTCCACGAACGAACATCGTCTCACCCACACTTTTAATATTAATTAAATTTATTATTTTGTCGTGTTTTGTTTATGAGCAAAAACTACGCGACATGAATCTCAAGTAGGGTTCTTAGCTTTTGATTCCGACCTTTGGTGACACTAAGAGCAAACATGTAAACATTTCAGTTAATTAATATCGTCTTACAGCCGTAAATGTCTCATAATTGTTTATAAACTCATTGGGAAAGGGATGCCAGCGAGGTCATCCACCTTAGCATAGTTCTCGTGAAAGTTTCCCAACATCTGTGCGCCAAGAATAATTCAAAGGATCGTGTGAACTCGTCTCGTCTCTCCGTCGAAGACAAACACAAAAGCTTATTTATTCAAATACATTTATATTGACATTTTGGGTTCACTTCCTTCATGAATGAGAAAAGAATCTGATCGGATGGATAAGAGCGTCTGAAAAAAAAAGTTTCTCCGTCCGTTCTCAGATGAAATGTTGAAAACGAACATGAGAAGATTGACTCAACAGGTCAGTAGCGTGTACAGTTTAATTATTAGGGCAGGCTTCTCGTACAATCTCAGATATGACATCCAAGCGGTTGTTTACTCTGTAAAATTACTTTTGTGTCAAAAATGTAATTTCGTCTAATTGAAGCGTTTAATTACACAACAGACGGTAATTAATCAAAAAGAAATTTTCACCAAGCAGTCTGTTTCGCTCACGCGTCTTTATTTTCATTACATTCGGCGTCGTGTACCGTTATCGCACAAATTGAAATATTAATAACTTTAAGTTTTAAAGGAGAGAAATACGCGGATCAGAGTTGTTCGTTGTCGTGTCGAAACTAAAACCCAACTAAGTTTCAAGAGCTGAGTGATTTTGCGCGATAGTTGGCGCATCGCAAAAGTTGAATGCCTCTTAGTTAGACAAAAAGCTTAATCCTTAAGGCTTTGAAACTTTTCAAATAGACGAAAAAAAAAATATAATGATCAAGAAAGCCCTAAAACATTGAAATGTGAAGTGGCATCTCTGCCTCTTACTCCATAAACAGAATCGATTCAAATTGCGATAAATGTATCAGAATTTAATCACCTCTCACGAACCATCAGGCCTCCGGAAATTGAAGAAATCAATCTGAGCATCTGAAGTGATCTTTGGCACTGTCAGAGCGCTGCCTGCTTTCTTCTTGCTTCGCTCCATTCAAAGCTTCATGTAGACACGTCGGGTAAGTTTCACTTGGTTCGAGACTATGAAAGCGAACTTTGTGATAAGCGCTCAGCAACAATTATATTTCCTGTTCGTACCCGAAGCTCAAATTCCACGGCATTCATTCCACGTTGAAGTGATTATAAAACTGCAATAAATGCTTGCCGAATGTAATTTTAATTTCACCGTGAGCAGGTTGCAAGCGTTACGAAGAGAAAAGAGATTTTAATTTAAATTGGTCAATAAATTTGCATTGTCAATGTGCACGCTTAACAGTTGATACAAGAAATACTACGATCCTCAGTATGATGGTGCACCGAGCTCTATAAAGATAACTGACATTTCAATATGCAAGTATTATCACAACAACTTATGTCTTCAATGTCCGAGCCAGAACGTGGGCGATATTAAATTTATATTTAGAGTTAAAGTTGGCAAGGCTTCTCTCCTCCGCCAGCCGCGCAACGAGAAATTGAGTTTCGAGAGAAATTAATGATATCTTCATCGTCGTAAAAAAGATTGAAATATTAACTTGATTACACTTTGCTCGGTCAATGCTTAAAGGCGCATTAATAAATGTGTTCGAAAATGAAATAAACCATTGATAAGAGTCGCGAGTTATTTCTGCAGGAATTGGAAAAATGCTGAGTTTCTTAGACATTTATATCATTCCTTCCTTCATCTATTCATTGGCCAATTCATTACGCTTCGGTTGGTGAGCGGAGGAGTCGTCTTGTAGAGTGAATGGAGGCCACCACGATGCAGGCTTGCACCTTCATTACAATATGAAAAATATCTCATAAATAATCGTTTAAAACCTTTTTTATCAGGTAGCAGAATCCGCGCATAAATCAAAGGAAAATGCCTTTTTGCTCTCCATTCAAAGGTCATTTTGTTTCTTTTCTTGCTGTTCAAAGCTAAGGTTTCAATATTTCTCACTTTGTGAAGACGTCTGCTAGCGAGTGCTCGTCGCTTTGACTTTGTATTTACATATTTCCGCGATGTGTGGTAACTTTTACCAGATTCAACTCAAGTGGTCTCTCTTGAATTATTTCTCAAGTTCAACGATTTTCTCGCCAGAACGTTTCTGCTCCGCAAAAGATTTAACTAGTTTATGGTTTTTCAAGAGCAAAACCAGTAGCAATCGCTGGGGAAACCTTTGGATATCTGCGCGGAGCGATATTTTATCTATGAAATATGAGCTGTTGCGTCTGTTAATTATTACTCAGTTCTTACTTTCAAGAACGAAACTCCAATTTGTCATCGTTCTCTCTTACTAAGAGTGAGATTTCAAATCAGTTTTGAGTCACCACCACTCGAGTTTCGTCTAGATAGACAAATTCCCACGTTCCTCACTCTTCATCTCAAATGGTTTATATTCAAAAAAAAAATAAGAAAAAAACTTGTTGCTCGATTCATTCAACGAAAACAAAGCAAAAAGCGATAACACATGTCAGGAGTTTCAAGTTTAAAGAGTTGCCGTTCTTAAACGCGTTTCCAGAAATCCAACCCTGATCATCATCGGCTCAAGCATTTCATAGCAACAAGTGTTTCTTGATAGTTTCATCCACGTATCGCGTTTCTTCATCCTTCTCCACTGTAATCGTTCATTTATTAAGGTGGTTTAATATTCCCGTCTTAAATAAGCAGGTGCAGAGCACGGCCTTTCTCGATCACCCTTCGCTTTATTGATCATTTTGCTTTGGTGCAGTGTAATCATGGGAAACGAGCATTCTGCATCCGAGCGCTAAAAGGTTTCAAGCCTTTTCGCTCTGACCTTTGATCCGAGGAATGTTGCGTGCTAGACGAAATGCAAATTTAGTGAGTTGCAAGCGGCCAAGTTCCAATAATGTGCACACTTATCGTGTGAAAGTGTTCGTGCTTTCAAGGGTAAGTGAGTTTGCTCTCGGTTGCGCAATGAACTTAATTCTTTACCTCGAAGTATATCACCGCTCTCGTATTTATATTCGCTGATTGGCGTGCAGTTTTTGACAGGCGTAGCGAGTCCGTGCGATTGGGGCAAATAACTGTGATTGCCTGTGTGGTTACACAAGTAAAAGATGAAACATCTTAAAATATTAGTTTTCTCTCTCGCGGCATCGGTGGCTTTCATTAGCCATGACAACCTAGACGACGTGGAGAAGCGTCTCAACTTCGACGTGATATATTGTTAGAAGTGTATCAAATAGTTCTTCAAAACTTTAATGTTTTACATCACAAAATGAAAACATCTGAGCGAAAACCTTGAGTTTCGAACTCGAGCTCTCCACGTAATAACCCATGCGTTTCCGTTGAACCACCGCCGCAAGAAATTCACCTGCCGCTTAAACTGGTATTTGAACCTTGGAACGTTTGGAAAATGACATAATGTCGTTCTATTTCTTTTCAACAAACCTCAAGCTTAGTTTCAATTCGCAGCTTGTTTCGCACTTTGTATAGACTTTTTAGCCGAAATGTTTTAACCGAGAACATGTGGAAAGAGTTAGAAGTGCGACTTACCGACAGTAACACTGGCTAATCAGGTTCGATTCCTGAGACTCTATGTTCGAAAGCTTTGATAATGGCGCACAAAGATGCAATTATCGTCGGGCGGAGACAATCCACTTTGTTCGAATTAGCTACCGGCGAGTCCCTTCCGTCGGGCTACTGTGACCATCTAACAGTAGTGTGGCAGTTCTGACTAGTACTGGGAGAAGAGGAAGAGATGATTCTTACGAGAACGCTCAACCATCGACCAGTGCAATGATGTCACGACCAAGCTACTAGCTTCCCTATGGGAATGAAAGGATTTTTTGTTGAAATAATGGAGAAATGTGTTTGACGCCGACCGTAAAAGGAAATTTTCCCTCGTTTCCCTTGCGCTCTGACGTCACGGAAGCGCTTCGACGTCATTTAACATCCCACCCTCGAGCTTTTCCGCTTACTATGTGCTAAATAAATAAATAATCCAACGCTGGCAGTACTAGATATTCGCAAAGCAAATTATTCAGTCGAACAAAGTTACGATTGAAGACTGGAATTACGCGACAAACAGAAGCGAATCGCAAAGGAAAAGCACGCAGCGTTTGATGAATGACATTGAAACTGGTTCGACTACAGAACATCAACGAAACTATCAATTGAATTCTAAGCAAGGTGACGAGCACCAGTGTCGCGAATTGATGACTAAAGATTATCGCAATCTTGAAAATTCTTCGGCTTGAAGACTACAAATGGGGAGTTGGTGTTCGAATGGGAATGTAGATTTTTCAGCAGTCCGAGTGTTCTTTTGCCAGCTTCACAGGTGATTACCACTAATATGCGTGAAAATATTTAAATCAAACAAAAATATTCGGGGCCGATCACGTGGATTTATATTACTCAAATCATCTGCACGGCACATGTGGGTTTAGAAATTGTCCGTCCCAGACATTGTTCTGTCATATAGAAACAAGAAAAGTGTTGACGTGACTGATGGAATGCTAAGACGAAATTTCACTACGCCGAAAAGGTTTGAGAGATGGCAGGAAATTTCTTCGTGTGTTTCGACACGACAAAGTTGCCGGTTTTGGGAGAAAAGCATCATCGAGAAGCCAAATGATGGCAGGCAGATGATTTGTCACGCTTATTTTGTCGTTTGCGACGTTAGGATTGTGCAGTGCACGAGAGACACAGTGGAGAGATTGACAGATAAGATTAAGTTTGCAGTCTTGACGGTTGAACGTTTAGGTAAACTTGCACTTTCAAAAGATTTTGTCGATGATGAGGAAATCAAATTCAATCAAATCATTCAAGTTGGGTTTGGAAAAGTTGGTTTTTGCTTACGTCACAGACAAGATACGATTCAAAATCTTCCGAGGGAATGTTAAGCATGAAGAGGCGAAATGCTATTTTTGGAAGTTACGCGAGCAGCGATTCGAGCCACCGATCGTTAGGACTAATCGTGATTTCGACATTACTCGTACAGCAAAGTTTCATGCCTGTGCTGACGTTGAGTACTTGCGCTATTTCGTGTCGTTTATCATTCAATTTCAGTTCCACAAAGCGGCTTGCACCAAAGCTAGAGCCTGACAACCAAAGGAAAACGCGATATTTATCAAAGTGCTGAGGCAGGCAATGCTCTGAAATGAGTAGAACGTCATGAATGAAATTAGAAGATTAAGTCATGTCACGGCAACTAGAGCGATGTTATCGTTGGGCGAATCAAAGCCATGAAGGCATTGACAGGGAAACGTCAGCTCAACGCCGGCGATATCCTCGAGTTCTTCAGACCTTTTGCTAGTGAAGACCAACAAGCAGCTCGGCGTCCATATCGGCTGCTCATCTGACAGTAAGAAAGCATTTCGATAATCTTGATTTCGTTTGAAAGCTTTTCCACGTTCAGAAATCGATTGCTCAACGTGAGGTGCTCAAATAGGAATTTTATTTCGGACAACGAAAGCTTTCCCAAGAGAGTGACAAAAACAGAGTCGAAGAACATAATGAAACAATTAATATCGCCTTAAAAAAAATAAACAATGATCCATCAAACTCCATTGTTGATGACAATTTATATGCCGAAGCGTTGCTGTCGGCTTCACAAGCTCGCGAGATTAAACGACAACGATTTATTCAACAAATTTACGTTTCCTAAGCCAACATACACCTACGGAACGAAGCCGCGACTGAATTAATTGCGGTAATTCAATATTTGTTTTTGTCTCCCTCTTTCTCCTCCTCGCTAACGTCGAAGCGATCAATGATTGTTCTCAGAGTCTTTTTCCGCATAAATCTGAGATAATCGATAAATCTGCTGCTCTTTGCAACCTGCAATCTGATGTAATTGGCTTTGTTTAATCATACGCTTAGACGCAAAGTGACATCATAATTAAGCATTCAACGTGTCGTTACAGTTCCTTCGTGCGGTGCTTTCGCTCGCTGCTTTATGAGTCGCTAATTAAGATCAAATTTATTGCGATCCACAAACGAAAACAGGGGAACGTGTAATTTAAGTCGTCTCTTAACCTTTTCTTCCTTCTTCATGTGAACGATTTCTCTTCATCTTGCGGATGGAACCGTCTCATCTCCTCCTCGACGAGCAGCAGCGAATTCCAAAACCTTATTCAAATCGAATTTGAAGTCAGCAGCGGCGGAAAATATCTAATTTCGAATGGCGAAGGGGAGAAGCGAGAAGAAAAGAGTCGAAACATGCTAAACGAAAGATAATTTGTAATAATTGTGAGGCACTTTGAATGAGTCTTATCTGGTTAGCTGCAAACAGGCTAGTAATCTGATCGAAATAGATATTTCAAAGTGAAGAGGAGAGAAACTTTCTTAAAGCTTCGGAGCCAGCTTTATAATTAAATGAAAGTTTTTCTACTTTTTTTTTGTTGAATCAAAAGTAAATTCATTAGAAACGTTTAATTACATATCATTTTGTTACCTCCGTTCGGTACGAGCCCGAGTTGTTGGTTTTCTTTTGTTGAGCTCATTTCCATGCGGACGGCGCGGCGCAAAGGAAGGAGAAGCATTCGTGATATATTATTTCGTTCCTAGGCACAAAATCAACGGTGAAATTTGTTCGGATTCAACCTGTAAGTCCGTAATCAGGTACGTGAGAGAGAGAGAGAAAAGGCCTCGAGGAAGTTGTGAAGATGCTAGGCAGAACTGATCATAGTTTCATCAGAAACGCCACATTATGAAACGGTACAATTTGCCTCGAAGGGTATCGAGAGAGGTCAGACGAGGTTCATATCGGATGTTCGTTTCACGACGCACACTCTTTCTAAATGGGACTGCCATTAATCAAAACAGATATTCAAATATACATCCGAGCGGTGTCTTTGTGCGCATAAAGATTTTTTGCCTGCGAAGCAAGTGCGGCCGGTGTGGGGCTACGGCGAGTTATGGCGATATTATGACAGGCGACGTGAAGGTTCAATACTGGCGGCGTGTAGGTTTAATCGAAAACGAATCTCCGCCATCCCAAAATATTTAAATTGCCGTTTCTTCTCTCTGAATCGTCAGCAAATCATCTATTGACCGTGATTTCTTACCGCTTCGAGTCATCGCTCATCATTTCGAAAGTCGTCGGCTAATTCGATTGTCAGCAGCACTAATTGAAAAACCCACAAATTGCTTTGCCACCAACAACCAACTGCCAGGAAATTCCAAAAGAACTCTCGCATTCATTAAATAGCGAGAAAGACTGAAAAAGGAAATATTCAAAAATCGGTGAAAAAGGAAATAAGATCATGCGAGAGGTTCTGAAAGCGACGTAACTCAAACCAGACAAGATCAAAAAACACTGAACACTTCCTGTGCTGGAAACAGGTGCACTCTCGGTGGAGGAACTTGCTCGCAACCATGGGAAACAAAAGAATCAGAACGCGAACGGTTTCGGGCATGATTTGAATAAATAAAGGTTTGTGATGGCAATTCCGTAAGTGACGAGTTTAAGATCTCTCAGACAGAAGATTGACTGTTGTCATGTCGAAAATCTTGTCGACTATTTTCCATGATCTGTTTTTGACCTCTGGTTCACGCATGAAACCGGAAATTCTTTAGCGAAGCCGACGAAAGTGTCTAATCCTAGCGTTTTAGGAAGAGTTTATAGTGTGACCAAATCACTGAAGAATTCCCAGTCCATTTGACTTCAACTCGAACTAAGCTAGTTTGTCCGAGTCCCAAACCGTTGCTCGTTTTTCACGACTACATGTGATCGTCACTTTTTCAATAATAATCACGTTCGAAGAGAAGTTTGATTTCTTTTCTTTTCCGATCTATAATTCAATTGATTTTGATTTCTTTCTTGTTCTTTTTTCGGCCAACAATTGAACCTGTCACGTCATGCCGCGCTTTGAATACATTCTGGGAAAAGACTTTTCTAGAGCCGATTGGAATTTTAGCATCTCGCGATATAAATATATTGTTATCGTTGATAAATCACACCCATTTTGTGCTCGTATTTGCGTTTCATCGGAGCGTAGAGCGAAGAGCCGATGATGCTGCGAAAAGAGCGGATGTTATAAATAACGACGATTCGAATGACTACAGGTGTTTATTGATAGCCTTTTCGAGAGTTGAGGTGCGAAGGAATTCGAGAAGAGACTGTCGATGTCGTCGCGAGTCTTAATCTCATCACGCGCGGAATGTGACAAGTCTTACAGAAAAAATGTTCGAGCTCGCCAACGACAACCAAGAAACGAGACAGGTGACAATGAAAACTTCCTCTAGAGAGCCATTAGTCACCCTTTGTTTGCATATAGCACAAGTCGCGTGCCTTTACACCAACTCAACTCGCCATCAACCACCAAAAGTCACTGAAATGAATCCATGAACATTATTTCAGTCGTTGAAAATGCATTCTTGCAAATAGAGTTGTGCATTGTGTCGTACTGAAGTCGGAAACAGGTGGCAAATGGAAGTTTTTCTGTTGTCGTGCGCGCAGTCAATAGGCAGTGAAATTAAAGTGGAGTAATGCTACCCTTATTTATGGTTTATGATTCCTTCAAAGCGACTTTGATCGGAGAGTGTTTCGTGCTGTTGTACATTAGCATTCATGGTCAAGTAATTTTTGGACAGCGGAGCCTTAACACGAGTCAAATTATTCAATCGAAAGACATAAACGGGTGGATCTTCCAACCATGAGGGTGCATAATAAAAGGTAGACGATAACAATCGTTTCATTCTGTTGAACTCATTTCGGAAATTAATTTTCTTTCTTAAACGGAGACACGAGTCTTCAAGGGACGATGCGTTTATGACTAGCATTGAGGGCATATTGCACTTGCGAGGCGAACATGCTACGATCGCATTGAAAAGGTTCATGCTTCCCAAATTAAAATGATAGCAATAATGCTATCAATCATCGGGGGATCCGAAGCCACGCCGCGCCATATGTTCGAGAACATCCAAGTTTTAACGATATTGCTCTATGGTGGTGGATTCTCTATGGTGATGATTTCACAATTTTTTCGTCTGTGCACTACGCGTGCCTTTATCTATATCTCCGGTCTTTTACGCTTTATAACTTCTTCGGCAGAGAGAAAATACGAAACTCACCCTCATAATTAAAATTGTGTTTTTTTGTTTAAGACAACAACCACCATATGCTTCCTCGAAATTAAATAAAACATTCTGATGCACATGTTGATCGTCGTTGCTGTTGCACCGAATCGATTCAGTCGAATTAATTTCTGGGATGGCACCGAACGACATTTGTTGGTGTTCACTGATCGTAAAGCTTCGTAATTTACCTGATGGAGACTTGGAAATTCCAGATATGGCTGGCAGAGTTTTGGGTCGGTCGCGTCGTAAAGGAATTATAAAAAGGATAATGATCCTCTGTTCTAAACCAGCCGATTGGAAATTCCCGAACCATTTCGTCAACGTCTTTACCATCTGAGGTGTCGTTTGAATAAAGTAATTCGAATCGGAAAGAGGAAGCGGACCGTAAATCGCCTTCTAGGTACGCTTCAGCCGATAATGTGTTATTCTACGGCGAGGAAAATCTTCGCACTTGTCTGGAAATACCTGAAAGTTGGTGTTTTGAGCTCTGCGATGATCCACATGAATCACGTCTGGATTTGTGAGGCTGGCAAATGTTGCCATTGTTTCAGGAAGAACATGAGAAACGAGGCCGAACATTCCAATAAATTTCGCTTGCTTTTGGGATGCAAAAGATGTTGCCAAACAGAACTCTTAATGATCCATTGTTGGAATCGAGCTTATTCAAATTGCATAACGTTTGTGATAATATTTGCGATTGTAGCATTCCTAGCGGTGCCGAACAATAATGAATTAAAGATTTATAGTTAACACTGAAGAGCTCTATGCCATTAAAACGCATAGATTTATGAATGCTATCGAGCATAAAAAAGTAATAAGAATCAATCAAAGCCTTCGCGAAGATGCTATCACCCGCCTGAGAATGTCTTTCTTCAGAGATCCACTTTAGAAACAATTAAAAATATTCGCGACGCGAGAGTTTAATGATGTCAAACATTAAAGTAAACCTTACACGATTGACGGAGAAATTTCGCTTTCGTTTCACGCTAATTGCGAAAGTATGCAAATGCAAATAATAAAAATGTATCATTTGTAAATCTTCTGCATTAAATCCAAACCGCGCAGGAGAAAATAATTTGGTCTCAATCGTGGGAAACAAGCGAAATACAAAATTGCCATTCTCCGACCAGAATTTTGATGCGCGAGATGCTCTTCTTGTCATCATGTAATGGAAGATTACAATGAAACAATTTCACTGAAATTACATAAAGTTTGTACAGCCAATTTGACTTGATGGAAAACCGAAAATTTGAAAAACCAACGGGTTCCATTCAATCGAAACTGCAACTCGTGTCGAGTGTTACAGGAGCAAAGTCGAGAGATCTGCTACTTGAAAGTTTTAGATTTGGTTTTTATGTAGATTCTGTTTTTTAACGTCTCGCACAAGCCCGTTAACGGAGACGAACATTTGAATTACTACGCGTCAATCGCTCTCAAGGTTTGAGAGCACGTTCCGCTTCAGTGACTGAGTGAATAAAATTGCTTATCAACTAACATGTGATTCTAATTTGAATACATCTACGATCGGAGTGAGAAAACAAGTGAGGAGTCTGTTCGCGTCAACATGTTGTTATCCTGACTATGTTAACAGCGTCAGACCTCCCTGGATGATAATGATGTTGTTTCAAGCACTTAAAAGAGACTTCAATGCCTCGTTTTTTAAGGAGTTGATAGAAGAAACGCTCTAAGTGCTCATAAATACGACAAGAGGGAAAAAGGCTTCCAAACCTTGTACGACTGTTGATTTATTCGTTTGAGGCGCTGAATATGGCGAAGATAATTAAAACGAGCGATTCAAGCCAGCGGATTAAAAGACTTCAAACGATAATAAACGCCAATAACTTGTTACTATAGAGATCTTTATATTCGTCAATTTACAGACAGTCACACGGTTTATAGATAGAGAAAGATGGAATTTTAAAAAGAAAAGATACGATCGGCGGCGATCACATAACTTTACATTTTATTATAGAAGCCGGGGCTGATTCGCTGGCTCGCTTGATCGCTCGGCGTATTCATATAGTGCAAGAATGGAATACGAAGTTGTTGCTGCTTTTTCCTTCTCGCTATTTAACATCTCTCTTTCTCAACGACACTTTGTGGAATAATTTTGAACAACGTCTCATTCATCATATTCCATCGACGTTACGTATTTTCCTCAGAGAATTGGAGATTATAATAATTATTTTTTGTGTCTTTTCTCGTGGCGCGTTTACGCTCAGCGGAAACTATTTTTATTTATAGATCTCGGCAATATAAATTCTTCGGTTTTAATTGAAAGTGGATTTTAGCTCAGCGCCAGCGAATGAGGAGAAATAATTGGCTATCTCGATAAAAATTAAATTGAGATGAGAAAAACGTAACATGCGCTACCTGTAGCTATCCAGCTAGTTATGAGCCGAGAGAGTGCTGTAGGTTTAATAAAACGCGAACGAATTTGGTCGCCTCAACTTTCCCCTTTCGCGGCTCGTTATGCTCGTGTGCCTATGAGTTCATGCACATGTTATGCAAATGCAGTTTATTACAGGCGAAGCGAGGCAGTTGCTGCGCTGTGTTAACCTGTCCAGCATAACCAAATAAATTTCTTGAATTAATTAACGATAATGTATCGTCCTCCGCGCTCGCTCGACACGCGCCTTAAAACGACTTGGCGACTAGTCTAATATTTCATCGATCATGCGAAAGCCTTGCTCGCTTGCTTTCCTCTCGCTCTTCTCCTCTAAAATCTTATGGAGAAAAAAGCTCATGGAAATTTCTTATTATAAAGCGTATACGAAGGTGCGGCGATTAAACAAACTCGCCTCGACTTGTTTTAAGAACTCAATTGATGATTTCGTTGCTTTGTTTTCATGTGTGCTTCTCGCTCGTCCATTCATAAACATTCTTCACGACGACGACTGGCGAGAGAGTGAGAGATTAAATAATTTTCACAGTGATCTTCCCATTGTTGAGTTGATAAATCATTTGAAATCGATGGCTGATAAGGCGCGTTCGAGAAACGGCGACATTGGAATCGGATGATCTGTGAGTGCCTCACCTTGCGTGCTACATTTTTCAGCTGATCACTCGACGATTTCAGCAGGTTACATGTCGAGGAAATATTTTCCGCTGTTATTGGGCTTTGTTTGTCGCGTTTATGGCTTTTATCCATAATATCACACCTGAACAATAACCGACACACTTGACCGTTTACCCGCATGGCTGTTTGAATATCACCATTCGATTCCTTCGCTCCGCTCGCAAATGAAATTTGTTTCTTCGTTTTCCTCTACGCCAATTTTGGCTCCAGCCATCAATAAAATGGATTCAAACGATCCATGGCACTCTAACAATCAATTTCTATATGTAGAGAGACCAAACATTTCCTAGAAAAGCAAACATTAAAGCTCGGGCTCGATGAGAAAATAATAAAAATAAATGAATGTAATGATCAGTCAGCATTAATGGACTCGATTGTGATCGAAATTCTCGAGACACATCAACCTGCTCGCTCGCTCTCTCTCCCTTCTGCTTGACGTCTGTTTAATTTATCACAATGATATTCACCTGTACCAGCATCAAGACGAAACAAAACTATTTCGCTGGGGCGAGCAGCGAGCCGAGAGAGACTTTACAGACCAATAATTTGTTACGTGAGCTTATTTGATAAGGAAGAAAGGGAAAAGAATCGAAAATCTTTTGACGACACTGGTCAGAGAAAAGCAAACATGCGACGTGTGAGGCCGCGAGGCATTTTAATAGTAAAAATATCTCAATTTATGATCCTCGCTTCGAGTTAGATAACAGCGTATTAAAAACACCTTATTGAAGATAAATTATGGATTCCGAATCTAAAAGACTCACACACACCGCGATTGAATTCCGTAAACGATTAAAACCAACGCGTTCGACGCCAAGAGAAACTATCTGAGCGCGCACGACGAAATATCAGGTGACACGTTGTTTCAGTAAATGCGACTATAATCGTAAAGTCAACTATAAAAATCTCATAAAAGATGGCCCCCAAAGACGGTTTTCACTCGGAACGAGAGATTTATTCGGACGTTCAAGTGAATTTAAAACGGTTTAACTCTCATCCTGCTTAGGCTTCATCTGACAAAGTTTCATCGGCCAACACCACGAAACGACGTCGCCCCGCTAAGTCAGTCGGTGCGCTCGCTTATGGGAAAGCATCGGCGGAAAGAACGACGAGGAAAGCAACTCCGGAGCATTAATAATTTCATATGAATTTCGCCACATAGAAATCGCTTTAATACCGGTAGCCGTGCGATCAGCTGAAAAAGTAATTTGTAAAGGAAGGAAAAAATGTTTTATATTTGCTAGAGATAGATGGATCGAGCGAGTCTCGGCGGGAATGTGTGTCGAGAAACCCAAGAGCAGCGTTAATGATTTATGAGAGAAAAACAATTTTTATAGAAGATAAGACATTTTCATTCGAGAAACTTGAATTACGTGTGAGCTCGCTCAACAGAAGGCTTCTCGTTACTCAAACTATTAAATTTCGTTTCTGCTCCTTTCTCGACGGAGTCGAGAGCTGATCAAGATTACATCTACTCATTGAAGGCAGGCATTCGCTATCTGCAGTCTTTCAGCGAGTGAAGTAACGCATTTTGCTGTGGCTAAGCCCTTGAAGAGAGCTTTAGAGATAAAGCATCGCAGCAGAAATGTGAGGTAAAAATAAATAAATTGGTTGCAGAAAAGTCCGTTTAATCGAATTCACTCATTACACCGTCTCACGTGAAGTAAATGAATTATGACATTAAATTAACCGAGGATGCGAGATAGCAGCGAACGATGAATCGTGCTGCTGAACTTGAACCTTATTACAGTCAAGCAGAGGGAGACGAGACTCATTATATCAGTGCGATATGACTGCGTGAAGACTCTTCAGCGAAGTGAGTGTTGAATCCGCAAAACGGAGAGAGTTTGATTTAAATTTAAATTGCAAAACTTGTCTGCCACAAATTGTTGTGATCACTGAAAGCGTGATGAGCTGCAGCTCACATCAAGCATAAAGCGATTTTAATATTTAACCAAATAAGCGTCAGCACATCTGAACACCTTGTTAATGATGTGTCTTGAACCAGACTCTTGATGACGGAGTGGCATGTATTTAAATAATTGTGAGCAGTTCTCAATGCTGAATGCAACAAGTTCGCAATGAGGTCGCTTATCATTTGACCAGAGAGAATACAGAATACTCCTCGGTTGGACAGATAATTTTCGGGCTGGGGAGATTCACCAGTGACGCTTCGAGAGGAAAATAATGTAAGTAGTTAGTGACTTTGACTCTTGAATCTTGCGCAAGTTTCCTGCTGCGTAATTTGCGATCTATCATTGCCATCACTGCAGCTCCATTCCTCATTTACAAACAAGACTGTCTCATATCGCAAAGGATATCTTATTGTTTGAAAGCGAACGCAATTTCGACTCTGCCGCTCGCAGCAAGGTTTCCGTCAAAAAAGGCATTTTTCAGTGATAAACTTGGCTACGAGCCGCAACGAAAAAACAACTTGAGCTTGCAAATAAATTCACAGTGTTTACTGGAATAAATCCACATATTCAAATCTCTCCTCGAGATTGTGTTTTACAGTAAAATCAGAATCATTTGGCTTAAAAAAATAAAATCTTTCTTTTTGGTCGGCTTGAGTGGCATATTGTATTTTGAATTATTTATTTTCTGAGTAAAATTCATCAACATTTGATAATCTCGTTTCTTTTGAAAATGTTTTTCTATTCAAATTTTTTGTTTTCGAATCTTTCTTTCTTTCTTCTCTGCTTCTCTTTGTTTGAAGCGCGCTCTTAGGTCGCTAAGCGAGCTATTTCAGCTTCCATAAATTACACGGCGAGTGTTGGTGGTAGATCCAGCTTCGAGGTCACCTGTTACGTAAAGTGTCATTTATTCTCCGCGCTGATAATGATGAAAATTTATAGTAAAGCTCAACAAAAAAGCCTAAACATGTTAATCTCAATAAATCATTGCGGCAGCAGAAATTAGCTGACGCTGCTGCACACACGCCAGACAATTTCTTTTCGTCTTCGTCCGTTGGCGTGTTAGATTGAGATTATTGTCGCCTTGCTTTTGACTGAACCGAGCGAGAGAGGCGATTATGAAAAATTTATTAAAGAAGCATTTTTGTACCGTAAAAGTCTTATTAAAGTTGGACTTCCATATTTTTCTCTGGGGAACGGGAACACGCCGAATGTGTGATACGAACAAGTCTAATTGCATGAAAAGCAGCTAGAATATTCCAATATTTTATGCCGCGTCGTCTCGTTTTAAGCGAGCTATAAGAAACAATTTTACTTAACAGTAGACATGCACGGGGAGAGCGAACGAGCGAGTGAGGCTTGATGAAACTACTTTGAGTCATAGTTTACGAGAACGGTTGATCACAAAAGAAAACAGAGAAAAATAATTGTCTGACATTCATGTAAGCAGGAGGAGAGATACAACAGGTTCATTGCCATCGAATCAAATATATTATTTCTCCCGTCTTCTGCTCCACACCGAGAGCTAATATTGCTACTTGACTTGGACGATTAGCGATTTTAATGCGGCGATGTCACTTGTCATGAGATGAGTGTATCTATCTGCTGTTAACTCTTCTCTTTACGTCGCTTTTCCCCTCTTCAACGTCATAAGATGTAAAAAAACAACATCAAAGATTTATCGGAGCGCTTCATGATTGCACAAGGCGAAGGCATTAAATCATCTGTAATTGAAAAGTGACTTCATCAGCAATCAAACGACTTAGTCATTATTGGTCGTATTATGAAATTCTCCTTACTCCATTATCGAGCCGAGTATCATCAAGAAGGGCTTAGAGTGCCGGCTCTTCATTCACTGGGTGAATGTGTACGCATCAACAGCAATAAGTCAGCTTTAATCAGATTTCAAGGAAATTCGAACTCAGCCCCGAAACCTACAACATTTAAATGTTATTATGTACATATAACAGGCATCCTGTGAATCTTGCAATGAATAAAATATTTGTTTATCTTGATGATTTAAATTTTCAAAATAGCGATTGACAACAAATCAACGAGTCCACAGGCAACGTGATTGATTCCGACGAACACGCTTTTAAATATTTTAATCGAAGCGATTTTAATCATTTTTCCGCTTTTATCATTGAGGACAGAGTCTGGATCAGTATTCTAGCGACAATAGCTGGCTCGTGTTACGGTTCATTTTCCACTCCAGGAATTGAAATATTTGAATATAAAATCTTCCCTGATAAACATTCTCCGGCCGTTTACTCAATGACATTGCGTGCGCTGCTGTGATGAAGAAAGAAAAACTTCTTGTTATACAAATTAAAGAATTTAAAAGAAACGCGTGTGCACTCTCATTATCTTCTTGGTCGAGAAGGTAACAGAGGAAAAAGTCGTGGACTTGAAGCACTTCTCTGTTAAATCAGCAAAGTCGCGACTAGGTGTTCATAGCAAAGTAAATAAATTCTTGCAGCACCTTATCGGGAGTCCCTTGAAGTTGACCGACAGCATGCAAAAAATAAAAGTAAAGCCAGACGATTACCATAAATTTCATCGCGCGGATCGCTCAGCAGATTCATGAACATGGGAATTTGTATCAACATTGATCTGGAATGTGGTAATGAACACTTAGGCCTTTGCATTTATGGTAGTCAAATTGACTCTTTCAAACCAGTCGCGATTCTTCATTAATTTATCTTTGACACTTCAAGCCACACTCGCTTGGGCTGCAGCGACAATGAGACATGAGACAATTTTGAATGTTAACAATCTGCATTCTGTGGTCGCGAGTTAAGAGAATCTGGGTGAGGAGATCTTCCCGATTAAGAAGCGAGCTTGTAGCAATATCGTGAATCTATTTCTTTGATTAAAAATGTGTAACTGAGGCGAGGGCACATTAGAGAGTCCAAGCATAAAATGAGAGAGTCCGTAAAAGGCGAGCTTACATAACAGATGATCGCTTTGGAATCAAAAACTTTTTTCTCTCTTTTATCAGCCGTGAAAATTGAATTCAACTGTGTGAATCATTGATCCCAGTGGATCTTTTGCCGTGCTGCATTTCGCTTTAAGGGTAAATTGATTGCCTATGAAATCTCCGACTGTGGTCTTTGACTTTCATTGAAAAGCGTACCACGTGAAGAAAACGACGGAGCGATTAAATTTAAAACAGCCGTAGCAGAGCGGCAATTGCACAATGTTATCATCGATGAATTGGCTGCATTAGCAGTTAGTTATTGAGAAATATATCTCGGCTTAGAGCAGGAAGAACATGCGCGAGCGATGAAAAAATGGAAAACATTTGCTTCTTCTTGCCTGCCAAGCCACGTCGAGAGCTTGCGTGGAGCAGGAAACGCTATCAGACACACAAAACGAAAAAGAGCAAAACTGAAACGAAATTTTTGTCAACGCAATTCAATGCGATTTTATTTAAAAACCGTGTTACATTTCATTTCATGTTCGATTCATTAACGAAGTATGTGCAGCATTTTCGATGGATTTCAATTTGTTTCATGATTGCCAGGAATTTCTGTTTACGATGCATTTGCATTTTCCCTTTTGCATGTTTGTTTTGGGCCCCAAAACGCTCGCTCATTCTTCGCTCCGCGCTGATGTTAAGTTACAGAAAGTTCAAAAACAATATTTATAAATATTTTGATCAGATTACGAAGACATGAAAGCAGGTGATTTCTGCCACAGATTCTGCATTATTTGCATAAATTGGAGATTTCGTTATTTACTTTCAGACCTGAGCGAAGAGTGAAAAGTTAAGCCTCTGAAACGTTCCTTGACTTTCGCTTTGTACACTCAAATTAATGCCGGTAATGAAATTAAGAAATTTCTTTTTAAAATATCCGTGAAATAAAGTAAATTGAAAGAGTTCGAGTGCTACTCGCAGTGATTGATGCAAGAATGAACAAAGAAAGTTTAATATATTTTCTTCTGCAGAGCTTGCACTTTATTTATTTTGCTAAATCACCGAGCATTTTGTAAATAATGACTCGCGGTTTAAGCTGAATTGGACGAGAAACTTGCAAACTAAAATATTTTTGCGGAAAGTTATGCGATGAGGATGAGAGGAGAAAGGATTGTAATTTATTAAAAATGTCATTTACATAGTTTTGAATAAAACCGAAATTGGGTAGAGAAAACTAAAAGTTTTGCAAAGGCTTCAGAATGAATTAACTGAAGCGTAAGCACAGTCACGCAGTAAAACAATTTTTAACGAACCAAGACACAAGTTCAAGTCCAAAATTTGGCATAAGCGTCGAGCGAAATCTTCCCAATATCTTCCAGGTCAATTTTTATAGCGACACCATTCATGACTCGCTAAAATTTCTATCGAAACGTAGAAGACTTCAATGATTGAAAGAGCGTCGAACGCGGCAATTTTCTTCTAAGTATCTGCCCGAGAGGAAATTGAAAACAAGCGCCGTGCTATAAGCTATAATTAAATGTGAAGATTTTTAAAGAGCGTTGGCCATCAAAATCTCTCGTGAAAGCATACATGAGACTACGGTAAAACAAACAAGCGCTTTAAAGCCCAATTTCAAGACGAAGCCTATAATTTCGGTAATAAAAATTTCACATGTGGACAAAATCGTTCTTCTACTGGAACATAAAGATACCAAGAATTTAAGGAATAAAAAATAATGTGTTTAAAAGAACATAACAACAAGCGGAGAGGAGCGAAGATGTGGAATGACGAAATAAGAAAACAACAAGGAACAAAGGCATAATGTAGTTCACTGACACATATTCTCTCTCCTCTTCTCCTCAGAACTTTATGAAATGATGAGTCGTGAGGTTTCAGGTAACGAACGAAACGAAATATCGCTCGGTGTGCCACCATCTGGCTCTTCTTTGCTGTGAAATTCAGAGCACCCAATGAGACTCATTCATTAAAATTATAACGAAGGAAACCTGAAATTTTTTTTACTGAAAATGTTGAAAAAAATTCAAATCAAATTTTGCTTAAAAAACGCTGAATTTTATTTTTCATTGGAAAATTTCTTCAGTTTTCTTTTATTCTTAAAACTAGGCAAACAGCAATATATTAATTCTCCTTATTCTCTTAACGTATCCTAACGAATGCAATGATTTTTTGTGTGTGATGTCTTTTTACAAATGTCTTAGAATGGCAGTGAATCTTTTCGCATGAAAGCCTTCATGTGCTTGTCACTTCGTACTTTACTTTAAGGCACAATCTTCATGAAAGTTCGGTGTAGATGATGTTGACGGTTACAAACTTTTCTGAGATCTCCAATTGGATTTGTTTGATGTTTGCGGAAACTTACGAAACTAATTCCTGACTAGTTTAATCCACTATAACTTCAAATCTCTTAACTTTAGAAGACACAAAAAGATTTCGCGTCAAAATAAATTAACTTAAACGACAGAAAAATCTTAGATTTAAAATAGCAAAAACGGAAAAAGGAATTCTCCTTGTGAATTTTGGTAAGTTTAGCGAAGAGAGTCGTTTGGAACGCTCAATCATTTCTTCTGATGGTTTTCAAACACATTTTCCTTCATTTCGAAACACGGTGGAATTTTCTATCAGTCTTTTGCGAATTTTATGGTCACTGCAAGGCACAGATTTAACTTTTGTTTTGTGATATTTTTAATACACTTGGATATTTTTTCCAGGCACAATTTGATTCGAGAATCCACTCGGGTCTTGGATTTGAAGTCCTGGGCATCCGCTGTCGTTATGTTTGGTGAGAAGCGACATGCGTGAAAAGGTTTTGCTGCATGAGGTGCAAGAATATTTCTTGACGTCTGAATGTGTTTGCAAATGAGCTCGGAGGTTTGAGCGATCAGCAAAAGCGCGATGGCAATGGTTGCAGCTGAACGGCTTCTCGCCAGTGTGTGTCCGAATGTGTCCTTGGAGCAGCCACGGTCTCGAGAACGCCTTTCCGCAGAGGTGGCATTTGCAGGGAAGCGTGTGAGTCCGGATGTGCATCTTGAGGGCTCCAGTCGATGCATAAACTTTGCCGCACTCGTTACAAGTCACAGTTTTCTGAACTTGATTGCTTTCGTTAGCGGCACAGTGGAATTGTTGATGCTTGGAAAGTCCTGAGTATGTTGAATAGGACTTGCCGCAATCAGGGCATTGGTAGCGCGGTGGAGTTGACGACTTATCGCTTTTGTCTGACTTGGATGTTTTTTGAATGTTTGAATTGGACGTGGACTTCTCCATGAGTACGGAGAGTGAGTAATTGGCTGGCAAATCCTCCAACGGCGTGCACGGTGGGGAAATTGAACGCATCGAAGCGTTTGAAGACGATGCAAATGAATTATACGATGCATGGCTGGACGTTGGCGATAATGAAGATTGATCGACTGGTAATAAATTGTGATGATGATGGTGATTTAATTGATATGGCATATAACGGTGTTGACTATAAGTTTCAGTTGGCTTCAGAACGCTGCCTCTGCGGTATTCCGATGTAACGTATGGTTGAATGAAAACTGGTGCTGGTGGTGAAACGGATGAGTCGCGGATATTTCGGCTTGACATGTATGAAGGTGGCGACAGAGACGAGTCTCGCACTGGTGAGATTTGGTGGTGATACAAACGGTTGTAGGCCTCGCTGGGAGGGTAGGGAAAGCCTGGGAAAGCCATGTAGTTTGGGTAGGGGTTTGGTGAGTTTACTGGTTTATGCCATGATGAAGCGTTGGTGAAATTCAGTGGCTCGACTGGCGAGGCGATTGGCGATGAAGCTGGCGAAACGTCTTGTTTGATCGCATGCAAATTGAGCGGTGCACTTATTGGCGACTTGGGAACGGAATAATCGAATGTTGATTCTTGAGGCTGCGGCGAAGCTAATCTGATTTCTTCGACTGCCTTTTTCGTCTCCTTCTCGACTTTTAATGATGGAACTTTGCCAGTACGAAGCATCAAGTCTTCTGGTTTTGTGCTCAAGTTTTCTGGTTCCATTTCGGAGTCCGATTCTGTTGAGAAATAAAAGTTTTATTAGTTAGGGTTTAAAACTCCGAAAATGGAAATTCTTCGCAATTTGCAAAATAGTTTTCTTAATGAAAAATCTAAAGTCGACAATTACCTTCTTTGACGATGAAAACTGGTCGCTTCTTAAGCGGGCAATGGCTGTAATTCTTCTGCATGATTGATGTTGGCATTCCTTTTTATCCAAAATCCAATAATTCACACAAATGTTTCTATCTCAGTTTTTTAGATATTTTTCACTTTTATTAATCCCTCGGATTTATTTCTTAAAAACTTTTCACAATCTTTTTCTGTTACTTTTCGCCTTTATTTCAACTTCACAAAAATATATTTTTTGCTCTTTAGTATTTTTTCGATTTTTTCTTCTTCCTCGGTGCAAAGGAAATGAAATAAAATGAAACTAAATGTTAAAGTCACTTCCAACAAGAACTGCAAGAAGTTACCACGGATAAGGTTTACGATGGAATAAAATTCCTTGCGAGAGCGGCAGATATTTATAGGCAGCGTCGAGAGAGCGACATAGCCGAGCACCTGGCCTGGAAGTATCCAGCAATCCACTGACTGTAGTAGTGCTCGCACGTGCCGCTTGAGAGAGAAATATCCATTGTAAGCCAATCACTATGTTACGATCCATGCACCCCACTATACATTATAGGCGTGTCTTCGTAGTCGTTCGGTCTCTGAGAGAGCGCAGGTGTTCGGGTTTCAACGACGCTCCTGAGCTAGTGAACCTATTGGAAGTAACTGGAAATGGTGCAATATGAAACACGAACAGTCGATCAAAACAAAGACGAGAAACCAGAGAGTAAGAGTCGTGAGCGAGGAGAAGCGAAGCAGGAGGAAAGCGAAGAATGGTAAACGCTGTACACATTCGGATATAAAATTAATATTGTTCATAATGCACCGGAGCAACATAGCGAGCTCGGCTCGCGCGCTAACATTATGCAGAAACAGGTTTTGGCTTTCCGCTGCTGCTGCTTTATTTTCGATTTTTATTCAGATTACGCTCCTTTTCACGGTTTACGTCGTTTATATTCCGCATGCAGTACGAGTTGATCAAGTAATGTGACAAGAAAGAAATCGACGGCGTCGCTTCCTATTTCCGAGTTTGATATTTCAAAGATGTTCATGCTTGTGTGCGAGCTGCTGCCAACCCCATTTATAAACTTCGTTACAGAAAGGGCATTAAATCTTAAATAATGGAAGAGGAACTGTTGTTGGTACATTGAAAGCCATCGCATCTGCTGTCACCTTTTCTCGAGCGTAAGACGAACGTCTTGGATTGTTTCGCAACAATTCGGAGGGTCACTGATTTCTTTCGATTTCGTTCTGTTGACTTGAAGGACGACGAGCAGATGAAGGAATCAGTTGGAAGCAGATGAAAGTAACGGAAACTTGAATTGATCTTCATGGTCTTTGTGCGAGGTATGAAGACAATTTTTGATTACGCGACATTTCGAAATTTGCTAGAGCTTGTAAATGAGATAACGTTTATGGATCTTCATTATAAGAGCGATTTGAGCATGCATCGGCACGCGACAGATGTTTGATTTCCAACAAATCGCCGTCCCTACTTCGACGATTGAGTGAAAAAGACGTTACAAGCGGCAGCAGCATCAATGCTCACTCAACAACCAGTCGCTCGATAAACTCTCAGTCCCTGAAATCTGTTGGAAGTTCTGCAGGTGGTGGCTATGCTTTCATTGAACTACAAATAACAGCACAATTACTTCGCAAGGGCTTCACGATAATCTGAATTCAAATTCTAGCTTAAGAGTGATCGACCCTCGTTTTAATAATTTGCTCGGCAACAAAAAATAAAAAGCAGATAAAATCAGATGCAGTTGTGAACTACAGTTTGGTGCTCGGAATGTTTGAGGGCAAAGGAAGCACGCACATGTTTCGAGGTAGTTTACAGTTGTGGAATACCGTTTGATGAATTGAAAAGAATCCTTTCTTATCGAGTCTTGTGACAGGTCACAGTTATGCTCGCATTCGAATGATCGAGCGACGAGACAGAAATTCATTTCGTCGTCTCTCCAGCCAGCCAAACAGTTTTAGAGTAACTTGCGGTGACAAAAGCATGTGCGGCAGATAAATTCACTTCCCAGACCGCACCGCGTCGAGCACATAAATTTCGTCTCAATTCAATTTCTAAATAAACACTGTCATCGCCGCGAAGGCGAACGAAACATTGAAAAGCAATTTCGTCTGGAAATATTTTGACACAAATCTCTGTGGAATGGGGATCGTCGCAGGCTACAAATTGACGTGAATTTTCGTCGAAGGTATTTTAATTTATGTATCGGATAGGAAATGGATATGAGGCCGTAAATAGATTTACGAAATTCTACGGTGAGAACTTAAAGATCGAGAGCGAAGGAAATAACGTCGGAGCAATCCATGTGTTGGAAAGGTTAAGCTCGAATTTCCCATGGATAGTTGCACGTAACTAGCGGAAATTTCTGTGATTCCACATGGTCTACGAAACCTGGGAAACACGGTTGAATCATGTCCGAGGTAGGCAATATGAAAGAGGAATTCATTAAACATAATGTAATCATAAAACAAAGGCGAAGACATCTGCGACGAGGTTCTTCTCGCCCAATGCGAGAAGGGATTCCCCTGATTTAATATCCTGACAGTGTCTCATTAATTCTTGTTTTTCCTTCTGCTTTGTCCCTGGCTTTTGTACCATCGATCGCAAGCGATGGCTTTCGGAAATCTTTAGGACTCACAGCAGATTTCGCCTGGCCGGAATCTCCCAAGGCTGGATGAGAGAAGCATATAATGTAAAGTCTGGCGCTTCGAAGTGAATTTGCTCGAAGTCGTAAAATATGTAAATGAGTTTAGAATCTTTTCGGTCTTTGTTTCATTCAGCACATGGCCATGATCATTAAAGCATTTCTTTCGCAAACATAAAGTCCTTTGAGGTTGCTGCTTAAAAAGCTAAAAGGCGCCTAAGTGTGAGAATTCCCGCTTGTGGAATTCCTCCGGAAATTTTCAGGAACAGCATTTTGACGCCAGATGCTTTTGCACAAAGAGTGTGTAAGGAATCTTGTTTGTTTTCACACAAAATGCAATTAAATCTGTTCCCCCGGAACCGAAGGTATGAGAATAATGAGTTTTGCGAGAAGTCTGGTCGCCAGAAGTTTGCTCAATTGATTCTTCTCTGGGCGAGGCTCATGTTCGTGGAAAACGTGTGAAAAGTTCGAGCCGCTACCTACTTCGAAGGGCCCAGAGAAGCGCCTAAAGTTCTTTGCAATTAACGATTTCGTTCAAGGCTCCCGCTTATCAGAAATCTTTCGGCGAGCAACAAACAATGAAGCGGATTGCGGTTTTGAGTTCAAACGATCATTCTTCGCCTCAATCTCTTCAGCATAGTTTTAATGCATCTTACGTAACTTACATTCAAGTCAATCCGAGCGAGAATAAGTGCTGAAAGATGCCGACACGAAGGCTGCGAGAAGAGGGAGAATCTTCTCTTTGTGTGTCATCTTCATTCTTTGCTCCGTGCTTTCGGATCTCGATCGGAAAACCTCAAAAAACCAATAATTCATAAAGTTTCTCTTTTTCGCAATAAAAACCTTCTTTTTGAGGATTTTTTCTCTCTTCGCCAACTAAGATTTATGCGCAGCATTTTCGTTTGTGTCGGTTTACTTCTGAGCGATGAAATGTCATTATTGCGATGATTGAAGAAACTTTACAAACAGATTGGCTTGTTCGTTTGCTTATGCGATCAACTGGCAAATGCAAACAAGTGTGCAAAATGTGCCGGCGAGAAGAGAGAAACATCTAAGCCTTGAGTTGATCGGTGCAGCAAAGGAGATGTGCAACCGTTGCCAAAGGTGTGGGGAGATCTGCGCTGTTGCTAAATTCATTTGTAAGGGTCCAGTGAAACTGCAAGGTTGCTTCCAACTTAGTTGTTCCATGCGTTGCAGACGGACAGTGAGATCAGTCACGTTGTTTCTTAGTCATATCTAAGAATATTAAACGGTGAATCAATTTTGCGTCAATGGGATTAGTTGGCGATGATGGATGTGTAGAGAAGTCAGGAGGAATTTATAGTTTCTTCTCTGCTTTTGAATCGTTCACGGTGCATTCAAGTGAAGGCAGGAAATTAAGCGAAACCTTCGGTTTTATGGAGAAATTAAAATGTTTTGTGTGCAAATATCGGTTTCTTCTCCAAGCCCGTAATAAAATATATGTTTTGCCTTTTCTTTTTCGTTTAAAATTATTTCGCCAGTGAAAATGGCCGTAAATTAAAAATTCAGTCTTTTGTTAGCCTTCGAGACTCGTCCGCTTTGTTCCTGGGATTCATCCGCTGATGCATTACAGAAATGAGTCGAAATTAAATCATTTTCGCGAAGCTTTTTCGGCGGAACGTTTTTACGATCCTGACGGTCCATGACCGTGGCTAAAATGTTTTAAGTTTACTATCGGCCAAAAGTTGTTCGGTCGTAAACGAATCCGCCATGTGAGCTCCGCGTGCTGTAAAAGTCTTTGATGTTGCATTAATCATGTAATCTTCTTAAACTGTAAATGATAATGAATTATCATGAAGCCGGGACTGCCATAAATTTCATCTGCAAATTTTCACTTTGCCTCCAATTTTAATGACTTTCTGCCAGCAAGTTCTCCTGGCTACGAAGACATAAAACGAGAAAATCACTTTAAATGAAGGAGAGAGCACGTTGCATGCACTGCGAGCGCGCCGAAGACCAAAACTCTGCATTCAGTTCATTTCGCCATCAATTTATGACTTAATCTCTGTTTATTGAGCATATTTTATCAAATCAAAAATATTAAAATAAATTCTTTATTTATGACAATCGCGATATGTTTTATGATCAATTCTCAGATTGTATAAAAGACGCTCATTCTTCCCGTCCCTCTTAAACACTTTATTTCTCTTTTTTGTCGAGTTGAAACAGTTTCGCGGAGGAAATTCGCCGAATTCAAGGGAAAAAACCTGAAGCGGGTCGGAGATGCCGCAACGATCTCATTTCGGATTATAATTTGCCTGGGAATTTGCAAATATCAAAGGCTACATAACGGTTAGCGAATCACTTGCTGCTGCAGCAGGTCACCTTCGGACAAGAAAAGGGATTCCCAAGATGTAGGGCAGGCTGTCCAGGCTTTAGGATCAAACGATTAGCTGGTTGGAATTTCCGAGTTTGTGACACAATCTTTGTGTCGTCGCATCTGGCCACATAATTAATTACAAATTTCAATTCCCTGACTGCTATTGAGTCTTGATATCACTGAAAATCTCGTGGACAGCCTAGTCAAAAACGGCGACCATGTTATTAGGTTTCTCATGGAAGAATCGGCTGCGAATCTCGATCGTTGACTCTTTCCATCTGAGTTTCAAAACTTTGCAAAGTCTCATGTTTACTCTTAGTTTCGTTCGCAGCTTCACTTCTCGTCGTGAAACCAAATACTTTCAAAATCAAATCTCTTTCTCGCACCTGCGGCATTCGAAAGCCTTCAACTCTTTCTGATGCTCTTTGAATCCAACGAACCTTGATTTTAACAGACGAGCGAAAATGTGCTTGAATGCGCAGAAAATGATTTGCTGGTGCCATGCCAAAAAATCACAAAAGGGTTTTCAGTTGGTATTAAAAAGGGACGAGAAATCAAATCGCAGGTGATACATCATCGTGAATGGCGAACAAGGGAAATTTAATACTTCAGCCAGCAGTCGAGAGAAAATGCCAACGCAGGGTGCCGTTCTTTAGCAAGCCGAGTGACGCAAGGAACACACAAAGCAATCTCAGGACCCGAAAGGGTTCGAGTCGATTTCCAGAAAAACAGGTCAGCGCTTTGTTGAGGCCGTGCATCCCATTGCACAAGCATAAAGATTCACGGCAAAAACTCTCGAATAATCTTCAACGTTATTTAGATAATGAAATTGTTGCTCGAGTTCTAATTAAGATTAAGAGAAAATTTCTTCATTCAAAAGATTATTTGCCGAAAGAAAGACGAGAGAAGTCTCGGGCTGCTCTAAGAAAAAATTAAATGTTTTCAGCTGAAGAAGCATGAAAGCAAAAACGGAGATAAATTGTTGCAAACCGAAAAGAAGTTTATCGTTCATTCCTCAGCCTCCTCTCTCCTCTTCCTCTCGAGAGCACATGAGACCGGGAATGCTTTGCATATAAGTTTGCATGTAGAGATTTAATCAGCAGAACAAGCAAAAACAGAGTGAGGTGCATTCGGGAAGAAGAATTCGCAATGCACAGGTTCATTGTTGCCTCGAAGGCTTTGGCAATAATATCGGCAACTTCGAATCGCCGACTCTTTAAAATATTTCATTTTCAAAGAAACTGTCGGGACGCTTGCTGACTCAAAAGAACTTTCGATTCAATCAGGTAGTTGGATTTTGCGAGCGACGAGTCGAGCTTGACCGTAGGTCAACAATAGGTGCTAAAAACTATTATTAACTGGCATTGTTGAGCTCTTCAAAGCTGCTGCATCTTTAGAAAGATGGAAATTTATATGCGAGCAGGTTGCAACTGCTACTTGGAAACGACGACAGTAAATCTGTCAGAGAAAAACAAAATTCTTGCCTCGTTGTCTAAAGACAGCGACGCAAATTGAGCTAGCAAACGAGACCTATAAATAAAACGTAACACAACTGCCAGCTCTGCTAGCTTCCAGACTGTCTGATGTTTAGACTAAGTCTAAACTTCTTTCAATATTTGTCTGTTTGTCTCAGATTTATTGGAAGTTGACAGTCGATTCATTGTGTATTTCTGCTGGTTGAGAAAGCGAAACGCTAAGTCAAATGTCGATTGCCATCGCGGTTTCCCGCAACATTCGCTACCAAACCTGAGGCAACTCTGATTTCAGCTTGCATTCCGCTGCATTTGATGTGTGATAAGAACTTTTGTTGACTCTCGAAATGCTTGCAAGAATTTTTATTTACGCGATTTATCAAACAACGAAATCGATTTATGCTGGAAATGTTCCCATCGCTTGTTGTCGCTCTATTCTAATCCGTCCCGGTTCTTGACCCAGATTTCTCTCATCCGCTCGGCTTTCGAGCCCCGAACAAATCAGAGTTTGAAGACGCAAAACCTTCCAAAATTTATTCACGGAATAGAATATTCAATTCAATTGAGTCGAGTTAGACATCCTTCCGGCCCAGCCAGATGTAACGATCAACGAGCGCTACGTATCAAAACGATCTCATCACAAAGTGAATGAAAACTATTTGAATAACAATTTCACTCTAATGAACCTTTTTTAATTCGAATCTTTTGTTGCTTCTTCTTGTTCTGATAGCGAGACTCGAAATGTTGCATACGAAATTAATTTAATTCTATCCGGTGTCCTAACCTCATTTCATAAAACATTTTTATGATAATCTGGGTTCTTGCTAATGTAATCTGGGTCAAAACATATTCCACACGTGATCGTTCGATATGAAAAAAATATTTGTTCTCCCTCAGAAATCTCGTCGTCATTTCCGAAGAAGCTCTTAGACAAAAGAATGAATGGTCTTTAAGATCGTCAGTGCTGCATGAATATTTGACGTTCGAGACGAGTTTCATTTTTCATTGACTGTTGACAATTCGAAGAAACAGTTCGAGATCGATTTACAATCAACACGTGATGTTGGAGGCGTCATAGTCTGATCTCATGTATGTTTGACTACATAAATGATCTGCAGCATCAAAAACTTTCTAGCTCTATTATGAACGACAACGGTCAAGACACCCCAGACGCATAAAATCATCTGCTTTGCCACCAACTCTGGCCCTGAACCCTTACACGTGTCAAGCGAAAACATCTGATTTCGTCTTGATAGTTTGAGCCTTCTGCCAAAGTTGGTTAGACTGAAGGTCCAGCAAGTGAAACTGTACCACGCACCATGCACTCTTTTCATGTTTCTATGAAAAGGCCATTTACGAGTAAAGTATTAGTTACAAGGAGCAGGTGATTGGACAGACAATGACTGTTCTTTAAAATGTTGTTTCTGCCAAATCATGGCAGGCGATATTTCAATATCAATGAGGCACAACAGTTATTTGAATACGTGCGTCTTTACCTTTTGACGATATCGAAAATATAACTCAGCTGTTTAAATAAAACTGGAGCTGTTCTCGCTGTTGTTTGATGAACGTTTGTAGGGCACGAATCGCTTTTCTTCTTCAATACGTTCAACAAATTTTTAGCAGAAAAATTTCGTAATTTAATAAAAACAGATTAAGCGTCGATCTCTCTCCTTCCAATCTCGCCAAGAGGTTTCTCATGGAATTTCTATCACCTTAAACGCTCCGAGTTTGCCAGCGAGACTTCGTGGGAGGTTGTAAAACGATTGTTGCACTTGTTATGATTGTTTATTGTGAACGAAAACACGAATTTCTCTAAACTAGAAATGCTTTCAGTTCACTCTACGTTGAGCCGAGCAATGTTCCCATAAAAATGCAAAGGATTATCCTGCTGAGAGAAGAAATGTTTTCAATAGCAGAGCATTTCTTCGCCCGGAGACAAATGCTTGAGTCTTTTTACGTAACAAGTTCATGCTCTTAACTTGGCAGATCTTGGCGCTGGAGTTCACGACAATCACTGCGAATCCACAACGAAGTCACGGCAATCACTGCTGATGAATCCAACGATGACTATGACCCACCCAAAGCGCGAGCCACGCGTTTGATGACTTTATTTTTTATCGTCGATATCAAAAGTGTTTTAAATCAACATAATTTATTTCTAAAGTGATAAAGTCGATGGTGAGAAGAGACACGATGATGAGAAAATTATGAAAATTAAATTAGCGTCTTGCTTCGACTTTGTCGTGTCGTCTTCGCGGTGAAGATATCAAGCGGTGTCATCCGACCTGCTTCGCCTCTTTTGAGCGATCAATTTGCGACGAAATATCTCGAAAGCGCGCCCAGGCCAAGAGCGAAAGAGATGCAAGAGCTAATAGAGATCAACCGATAAACCGGATCTCGTCTTTGTCACATTAAATCAAAGAAGCAAACAGGCAGCGTCGTGCTTTGCCGGTTTCTTCTTATGTTCGTAATGTAAGACGAAATTTGTCTTGAGCTCCGCGAAATCACTTTGCAAATATGAAGAGACCAACCGGTGAGAGATTAATTCCCCCTTTGCTTTTAGCTTAAGATGAATTATTATTAAGCGATAAACTGAACGAGCTTGGGCTTATTTCGAAACAGTTGAACCATCAAAAGTGAAGCCTCGGCGAGAGCACTTCCTGTTGATGGATTGTAATTAAGTTTCGTTGTTAAAAAGGCTTCACAAACTTTGATCAGAGCGCGTTGCATTTCAGCTCAACCTCGTTGGACGAAAGCTGAAAAGATCTCAAAATTTACGACGCTCAAAGGTGTTTGAAGTGTTTGCAGCGAAACTGCAACAAGAGAAAGAGATTGAGCAAGAGATCTGCACAAACAGAGTCAGATAATCGATTTTTTGAAAAGATTTCTCTGAATTCAGGACAGTTCTCGAGTCTCGCTTTGTTCTCCAAGTTTATGTCGCTTTGTTGCCTGCCTCGAGACGACAGAGATGCGTTCGATTTTTGCAAACAGGTGATTGTCCCTGCAACGTGATTTATGTTCTGTTTACTAGAAATGTGCTGCCTCAATCAGGTCTGCTTGTCGTAAAATGCGTAACACATTGTTTCTGCCAAACAGCATCGTTCTCGTCGTCATCATCGCCTCCGCTTTACCCGAAGAGCGATCATAAATTGCTGGGATGCTGCAGGTGATAAAAACTAATTTATGATTCGATCCGACTGCGTGTGGGGCTCCGCAAAATTCTCATGAAGAATGATTTTAAAGTGCAAACACTCTAATCTCGGCATTATCAATCTCATAAGTGTTGCGAAATACGTTGAACATTTCTCGTGAAGTTTTTGCCTCCTAATCTCAGCCAAGAGATTTCCACGAGCTGTAAGCTTTCAGCAGACTTGCTTTTTTGTTTGTCGAGGGAATACGTGATTTCGATTGAGGCTCGATTAGAAATCAATTGGCAGATATGCTCTCAACAGCCGTTTATGATCGCTGGTTATATTTCGCTATGAAGTTCAGTTGCAGCCTTGCGAAACGCCATAAACAAAGCAACAATTAACGCTCCGCAAGCCGTAAATAACAAGGTGAACGTAGGCGCCAGATTTGAGTCGATGGACACGTCCCGATAGCGTCACATAAACTCGTCATAAACGCGCACAGCGTAACTTGTACGACGCTGTGGCATTTGCAGTGATATTTGCGTTGCTCTCCTATCAGATTATCCAATGATGGACTGCTCAAGACTATTCGCTTTCAAAGAACAAAACGAGCCACGATCGAGAACCGAAAGTCTAACTCCACTTTGGAAGAATGAAATAAGAGTTAGACGCGAAGAGAACGAAATAAATTTTCCTTTCATGTCGCTTTCGAAACTTGAAAAGTGCGATAAAGCACAAGACCAAATTGATTTATTTGTCTATTAAACGTTGTATCTCAAATGTTTGAACACGAATGAGAGTGTAAGTTTAATTTTATTCCGGTCTCGTGCTCTGACTCCAGCGCCATAAACAAAAACATTTCGGTTAAAGCAGTTTTGTTACGAATCTAATTATAGAAGAGAGTTGGTCGTTAACTGCTTGAGAACTAACCGCAAAAGTGTTGCTGAGCCAGCTACCGCAGCGTCGCGGATAATAAACCAGCGCCTGGCTTCGTCTAACTCTTTTTGCTCTATAAACATCGATCGGTGCATGTTTTGACGGGCCTGTTCTGCCTGAGTTCAACATAAACGGTTGTAACACATGCAAGTGCAAAATTTATGTTCGAAATGTAGTGCGATATTGTTTACAGATTAGCAAGCTCGAGTGAGTCAGACGAGCCTTACGTAACGTTCTGAGATTTCCTCGCCTTCAACTTTCAGTCAACTTTGAGCGGAAAAGCTCACAATTTCTTTCCCTCACACAGAACGACAGCAAGTTCATGTCGACAACTACAACAAGAAATTTTATGTTGGAATGAATTTATGACCGCTCTTTGTACCAGTCCGACGAGAAATTACAAGCCTATTAATACAGCAACTAATTTTCGATTAATTAATTTACCATCCGCGAAGCAAAAACATGGAAATATCGTGATAATGTTCAAGAGATTATGATGAATTGTAAAAGCAATAAAAGCCAGCTTAAACATCGCCACGAGAAGGAAAACGATTTATTGCTTGTTTTTGCGCTTCTTTGCTGTGGATTTAAAGAGCAATCAGATTACTACGAGTCAACATCGTTATCGGAATCTTTCGCGAAATTTCCTCAACCGATTCTTGGAGATCTCACGGAACTAAGCACTTGAATGACCACTTGACACTGGCTTTCACATTTAGTCACTGTCGATAGCTGATTGCGCAGGTGCTTGATTGCACCTCACGATACTTGTACGCTTTAGAGCTTCAGACGATTCTGTGTAAATCCCTAAGCAAATTAGGCTGATTCAATTAGCCTACTCCTGATTTTTGCTTCTTATCAGTTACTTCAGTTGGAAAATGTAGACTAAGTTTGTCGTCTGAGGGATTTCTGTATAAACAAAGGGTATAAACAAAGGTAAACCAGATATATAAAGTATTCATATTGATGTGAACTCGCTAGTTGGGATCGAGATCTCTTTCTAGTTCCAAAGAGCTGAAGCTTTATTAAAAATAATGAAAACTGTGATTTTTCTCGCTGCAGTCATTTTGGCGATTGGTCAGACGAACAGCATCGATCCGAAAGCGTTTCCAGGTGAAGATTGTTTCAGAGATTGCCAGCAAGAGGCACCAAGAGTTTGTTACTTCGATTGGCATCTGGAACATTATCACGTGCTAGGACCGTAAGTTGAGAAACTTGTGTTAATGCTATCATTGATCGAGCACATTTAATTAAATGGCAGAGCATGCGGATCATGTGGGAGACCCGGTGGAAACATTTCCGACTGCTTCAACGAACAATGCATCACGGCTGACGGCTATGAGCGTGGCGTAATGAGCATTAACAGGAAAATTCCTGGGCCTGCGATTCATGTCTGCAAAGATGATTTGATCGTGGTGGACGTCACAAATGCGATGGGTGGAACAAGTGCGGCGATCCACTGGCACGGCTTCCATCAAAGGAAAACGCCGCACTATGATGGAGTTCCGTTCATCACGCAATGTCCGATCGAGTTCTCTACAACATTCCGCTATGCGTTCCATGCTTCTGAGGCTGGAACTCAGTTTTATCACAGCCATTCGGGTCATCATAAGGTGAACGGACATTACGGCGGAATCGTTGTCAGACAAGATCCCGCAAACGATCCGAACTCGGACCTCTACGATCACGACTTGAAAGATCACTTGATGGTGGTTTCCGATTGGATGCGCGATCTCGGCGAAATGTATGAAGAGACTTCTCAATTGCAAATCTTTATCAAAATTAACTCGCTGTCATCTTAGGTTCATGCCCGGCCTTCAGCACCATGCTGTCGGCATTCAGCCAACGAATCTCTTGATAAATGGCAAAGGAACACTCCGCAACGTAAGTTCAGCTGTATATTACATTGAAGCTCGATTACTCAATCACTTAAAACAATCGCAGGCAACGACCGGAAGACCAACAACTGGAACGCCGCTAGAAGTTTTTCGCGTCGAGCGAGGTCAGCGCTACAGATTCAGACTCGTGAATAGCATGAGTCACGCATGTCCAGCCACATTGGAGATTGCGAATCACAGCCTGTTAGTAATTGGGAGTGATTCGTACAACGTGCAACCTACACCAGTTGACTCAATCGCATTGACTTCAGGGGAACGCTACGATTTCGTTGTATATGCTAATCGGACCGGCGGTATGTGTGAGATTTATTTGAACGTTTCAATTTGTCACTTTGTTTTAAAGCTGTTGGGCTGATTGTCGAACATTGCAGGTAGGTTTTGGATTCGAGTGAAAGCCACTGGACCTTGCGAAGCGAAGCAACTGGAGCAGTTCGCTGTCTTAACATACGAGCCGTTATCAAGAAATGGAAATGAATTGGCGTACCCAACAAGGAGATTTCCCGATTATTCTCAGCCGTTTGGCAATGGAAGCGTAAGTTTGAATGCAATTTAAACGTGCCTCAATGATTCATTTATCTCTCGTTCAGTCGTTGAACCATCCGAACACGACTTGCGGTGACGGCGACTTGGAAAACTTTTGCATCACTGACTTGAAGTCTTATGTCGATGAACTGGATGTGACAAGTGAATTAGTTGAGCCCGATTACAAGTTTGAACTCGCTTTCCACAATCACCCACAAGAAGTTGAAGAAGTGTTCGCTCGCAACAACTACGGACACTTCATGAGTCAGTAAACTTGACATTCGAATCTACGATTTACTGACATTGAATATTTGCAGATTTTGGCAACATGATAACCGTTAGTGCGATCAACAATATTTCCTTCTTGTTCCCTTCGTATTCGCCGCTCACACAACCCGATGATGTCAACGACAGAGATTTCTGCGACAATCTCACTCGGCCAAGTTCATGCGATGGCAAACAAATTTGTCCTTGCGTTCATCGGTTGAAAGTGAAACTGAACTCGATCGTTGAGCTTTTAATTATCGACGACAGACCGAGTACGTGTTGGTCATTTTATCTCAAGCAAAATTGACTTGTTATTCACAGGCGTTAACGATCTGAGTCATCCATTCCATCTACACGGATACAAGCTCTTCGTTATGGATATGGGAAAACACGACGATGAGGTCCCGATGACGTTTCAGTTAGCCAGGAGTATAATCAACACTCGAAACCTTCAGCGATCAGGAAGATCTGAAGTCAATCGCCCGATTAAGGACACGATCTCAATTCCCTCGAAAGGCTACACCGTCGTTAGGTTCAAAGCAGACAATCCAGGCTGGTGGCTGCTTCATTGTCATTATGGTAATCGATTGACTAACTCAGTTTTGATCAGCTTTCTAACTGAAATTCTCTAGAGTGGCATTTGGCTGTTGGAATGGGTCTCGTCGTCCAAGTTGGCGAATCGACTGAGATGGTCAAACCTCCCGAGAATTTCCCGAAGTGCAATAATTTTCAACCGCAGCTCGATGAAAATATTTTCGAATAAAACTTGTGATATGTTAATCATTAAGCAGCTTAACTCAAGCTAAGATAATAAAACTTTTAAACTTAATCAGCTTGTAAATCATTCGCTTTGATATGACGCAAGTTGCGAGATTAGATTTGATTCCAGGAAGTGAAAGCCGTGTGGGCTTATCAGAAGAGACAGATTTAAGGTTTTTATCTCAATATTATATAACAAGACTTGTTACAAAAGGGATCGATCGCTTATCTCAGCAAGAACCCGTGCTATAGATTTCGTAATAAAATTCGCACAATCTCTTGATCTAGTTAATTTCAGATCCGGATAACTTATTACTTTATAAGATGGAGCTGACAACTGAGCGATTTATGAGAAACGGCTTATCAGCCGAAATGTCGCTAAAAGTATTTTGTGGCTTTTTTATCATATCGCGATCCGTCAGATTATTCTTTTGTATAAAAATGGGGATAAGATGCTGCGTGGCGAAGTCGAGTTTCGGTGCTCGAGAAGTGATTAAGTTTCAGCATCGTTGCAAAATGTTGAGAATAATACTCGCTGTTTCTATGCTAGCCTTGGCGGCTTCAAACGAAATTGATCTGGAAACAGTTCCCGGCGAATCTTGCTTCAGAGCCTGCAAGGCAGGTTCAGGAGTCTCTAAAATTTGCTATTTCAACTTCCAACTTGAGCATTATCATGTTCTGGGACCGTAAGTGGAATTATTGTGAAGATTCACAAAGCTAAGAGTAAATTAATTCAAAGCGCCTGTGGAACATGCGGACGTCCTGGAGGAAATGTCTCCGATTGTTACAACGACCAATGCATCACCACTGATGGAATCCAACGAGGCGTAATGGCAATCAACAGAAAAATTCCAGGACCTGCAATTCACGTCTGCCAAGGTGACTTGATTGTCGTCGATGTCACAAACCAAATGGGCGGCACAACGTCGACGCTTCACTGGCATGGTTTCCATCACAGAAAAACGCCGCATTTTGATGGAGTTCCGTTCATCACACAATGCCCAATTGATTTCGCAACTACCTTCCGCTACGCTTTCTTTGCTACTGAGGCTGGAACTCAGTTTTATCACAGTCACACGGGACATCATAAAGTCAATGGGCATTACGGCGGAATCGTTGTCAGAAGACCTAAGAAGGACGATCCAAACAGAGATCTTTACGACAAAGACTTGAAGGAACATCTGATTGTAATCGCAGACTGGATGTTCCAGGACGGCGAGTGGTACATGCCAGGTTTGAAGGATGATGAGCAAGGAATCAATCCAACCAACGTTCTTATCAACGGAAAGGGAATCATTCAAGATGTATGAAAGTGAGATGACTGTAGATCATTTCATCACAGTCCAAATATTACAGGCTACAGGCAGAGCGAAGGTCAACACACCGCTAGAAGTATTCCGCGTGGACGCAGGAGTCGCTGGCACCAGATACAGGTTCCGTCTTATCAACAGTGGAAGCCACATTTGCCCGATGGTTTTGGACATCAAGGGACATAAATTGGAAGTTATTGCTAGCGACTCGTTCGACTTGCAGCCAGTTACCGTTGACGAAATTTACTCCAACCCAGGCGAACGTTTTGACTTCGTTGTGAATGCGATTCCAGAAAACGCAGGCAGTAAGTAGCAAAATTTAATATCGTAAGTTTATCGTTATCTATTCGTCTTTGTAAAGAAACATTCTACATGAGAGTGCGCGGTGTCGGACCCTGCGAGACAAGAAAAATTCAACAATTCGCGGTATTAAGTTACCAAAAAGCATCTGTTAAACTGACTGATATTGCGTTCCCTCAAGTCATCTTCCCACAATACTCACGAGAACTGACTGGAGTTGTAGTAAGATTTATTTTAAATGTCAGCCAGAAAAATTGTTTAAACGCTTTATTCCCGAACTAGTCACTGAATCATCCCAACACAACCTGCACCGACACAAACCTGGATAACTATTGCATAACAGACTTGAGCTCTTATGTTAGCAGTCCAGAAATCACCGATGTGGAGCCGGACTACAAATTTTGCCTCGGTTTCATCAACGGCAATGTTCCGGCGACTGAAGTTTTTGCCAAGAACAATTACGGACATTTCATGAGTGAGTTGATTGGGAGTCAGAATTAAACAATTTTTCACGCATTCTCATTCAGACTTGCCAAACAATCAAGTTCGAATCGGCCAAATCAACGGCATCACGTTCAAGTTTCCGCCATTTTCTCCGCTCACGCAACCTGAACTTGTCAACGACGACGTGTTCTGTGACGTGAATAAGATTCCCGCTTCATGTGACGGAAAGCAAGTCTGCCCTTGCGTCCATCGGCTGAAAGTTAAGCTGAACTCAATCGTTGAACTTATTATCGTCGATGAGACTGGAGGTAAGTCGAAGCCTTAAGAATTGAAGCATTTAGTGACTCATTCTTTCACAGCGGTTAACACTGTGAGTCATCCATTCCACATGCACGGCTATAAACTCTTCGTCATGGGAATGGGACAACATCCTGACAAGTCTCCGATGACCTGTGCTCATGCTCAAGATAAAGCCGGAGTCTTGCCGAGAGGAATAAAGAACAAGCCATTGAAAGACACGATCTCAATTCCATCGAGAGGCTTTACAGTATTCAGATTCAAAGCTGATAACCCAGGCTGGTGGTTCCTTCACTGTCATTACGGTTAGTTTTTATAGCTTAATCTAATCTCGCTTAATGTTCCTTCTTATCTAGAATGGCACATGGCGAACGGAATGGCACTCGTTGTTCAAGTTGGAGAGACCGATCAAATGGTTAAACCCCCAGCAGGCTTCCCAAAATGCAACAGCTACAAGCCCAAGATTGATAGCGATTTCTTCGCGGTCTGAATGCAAAAGAACCACTGAAGAGTTAATAAAATAATTAAACCAAACTGTCTTATCTTTTGTCGTATCGAGTCGGCAAAATATTTGTCATCAACAATCGCAAAACATTAATTGGGTCGATGCCGTTAATGAGAACAAGACTTGCTGGATTTATAAACGAAAACATTTATCACTTCTCTGCTCGTTTTTCTACAGCTTTTACTCAAAACGCATCGTGATGCTGAAAATATTTTTCGTCCTCGCGCTAGCAGTCGCAGCAAGAAGTCAAACCGTGAACTTAGCAAGTTTTCCAGGACAAACTTGTTTCCGCAACTGCACAAACTCGGCGCCTCGCGTTTGCTACTTCGAGTGGAATTTGGAGTTTTATCATGTTCTTGGACCGTGAGCTCGAACATAATTTTGTGGAAGATTTTAATAGTTGACGAACTTAATTTGTTAGCGCTTGTGGGACCTGCGGATACACAACGGGAAATGTAACACAGTGCTACAATGAACAATGCGTGACAGCTGATGGGATCCAGAGAGGAATTATGAGTGTCAACAGAAAACTTCCCGGTCCAGTAATTCACGTTTGTAAAGACGACCTGATTGTCGTTGATGTGAAGAATCGAATGGGTGGAACTGGAGCTACAATTCACTGGCATGGCTTCCATCAAGTGAAAACGCCTTACTTTGATGGAGTCCCAGCGATCACACAATGCCCTATCGAGTTTGCGACAATTTTTCGTTACAATTTTTATGCAACAGAACCTGGAACTCATTTCTATCATGGCCACGCGGGCCACCATAGAGTAAACGGAATCGTGGGAGGAATCGTTGTTCGTCAAAATCCTGCGAACGATCCAAACTCCAATCTTTACGACTTAGACTTGAAGGAGCATCTTATCGTGATCTCGGATTGGATGTTCCATGATGCCGAATGGTAGTCTATGAGAATACTAATCAGCTTCGTTTTGACTCTGATCACTTTTAGGTACATGCCAGGACTTCGTGACGACACGCAAGGTCTCTTGCCTACAAACGTTTTGATCAATGGGAAAGGAACTGTTCGAAATGTAAGTTAGATAGAAATAAGTCATTTTCAGTTGTTAAAGTAAGATCAATTTCAGGCAAACCAAGTCTCAATATCGTTCACTCCACTTGAAGTCTTCAGAGTGACTCGCGGGAACCGTTACAGATTCAGAATCGCAAACACTGGAAGCCACGTTTGCCCTGCTCGTTTGGAAATCCAAAATCATACGCTTCAAGTTATAGGCAGCGATTCATACGACCTGAATCCCGTAACTGTTAGTGCGATATATGTCAACGCTGGAGAACGTTTTGATTTCGTAGTGAATGCAAACCAACCAGGAGGTCAGAATGATTACACCTCCCGAAGTTATAATCAACTTTTGGTTTTCTTAGATTCGTTCTTATTGAGAGTGAAGCTGGTGGGTGCTTGCGAGTCTAGACTCATCCAACAGTTTGCGGTTTTCTCTTACAAAGCACCAGGTGCTTTGCCATTCCCCACAGACTTGGCCTTTCCCACAGCACCATTTCCTACCTACTCGGAATCATTCTCGTCAAGTGGAGTGAGTTTTTCTGAAAATGAATTACCTAATCTTATGACAATTTATTCATCAGACATCTGTGAATGATCCAACAACAATCTGCGGCGACACCAGCAGCCTAACTCATTGTATATCAGACTTGAACTCGTATGTCGATAGCTCGAATATAACTGACGTCGAGCCTGATGTCAGGTTTTGTCTTGGTTTCAAAAATGTTGAAGCGACCATTCCGGAAATATTTACACCAAACACATACGAGCATTTCAAAAGTTAGTTTTCTTTCTTCCTTAAGTTCCTCAAAGTTTAAATTTCCATAACTCTTCGTCTCAGCCATCGGAGGTACAAGTCTTCATGTTGGAACAATCAACGATATCTCGTTCCAGTTCCCGCAGTTTCCTCTTCTATCACAACCAGGTAGCATCGTCAGCAGCACTTTCTGTGATGAGAATACCCTACCAAGCTCTTGTATTGGCAAGAGATTCTGCAACTGCCTGCATCGATTGAAAGTCGCTTTGAACGCTATCGTTGAGATTGTCATCGTGGATACATCCGATGGTAAGCAACTAAGAATATAATCAAAAATGCGGAAGGCAAACTTGATACTTCGTAGCTAAAACTGTCGTGAATCATCCGTTTCACTTGCACGGCTACAAAGTATTTGTGACTGGAATGGGTCAAGACTCGGTTGACGCTCCAATGACATGCGCGCGAGCAAGAGCTCGAGCTCTTCGACTGCCAAGAGGTACAAGCCAAAAGCCTCTCAAAGACACAATTTCTATACCTTCCAAAGGCTTCACAGTCATTAGATTCAAGGCTGACAATCCAGGTGACCTAAATGATTGTCGAGAGAACAACTGGAAATAACTTTTTTGGTTACAGGCTGGTGGTTTCTTCATTGTCATTACGGTAATTCAAAGATTAAATTTTTCAAATGTATCCAGTGGATAAGATTAACCTCTTTCTCATTTAGAATGGCATATGGTTACTGGAATGTCTTTAGTAATTCAAGTTGGAGAGACGAATCAGATGGTGCCGGTGCCAGCAACTTTCCCAAGATGTAACAACTTCAGACAGACAATTACAACAAGCATGTTGAATCCCTAAAGCCTTAATGGCGACCGGAAGGATCCCTGAAACCTCAAAAGTGTATACAAATATAAGCAGTAACTTAATAAAATCTTCTATCTTGTTTGTATCTTGTATCTCGTTTGTCTCAGAGTTCAACGATCGTATGTACTGAAATTCCTTCGTAGGTTCCATTGATCTGTCTGCAAATGTCATCGCAACTGATAAGACGCTGTCTCTGTTTTCAAGTTTATTGTTTTAGTTGTGCGCGCGATCGTAAAAGCTTCACACAGCAACATAAATCTTGAGCCCTAGAGACGCTGAAAACGAAAGGTACTGTTTATCGAAGTAGCTTTGTAAAATAAGAGCTTGTGGAGTTTTAAGTGTGAATTTGGTCGCTTCCGTTTTCATTTAATGAAATCGTTTCGAGATGTTCGGATTAATCCTCGCTAGCGCTTTCATGCTTTGTGCGACGACAGCTGAAGAACTAAAGGAACTCCCTGGTGAAGCTTGTTACAGGAACTGCAAAAGCTCGATTCCTAGAGTTTGCTACTTCGATTGGCATCTGGAACATTATCACGTGCTTGGACCGTTAGTGAGATAAATTTCCATGTGATTGTAATTAAAGTAAATATTCTTAAAGTGCTTGTGGGAGTTGCGGAAGCGTTAACGGAAATGTGTCTGATTGTTTCACCGAGCAATGCATCACCGCTGACGGAGTTGAGCGTGGCGTAATGAGCATTAACAGGAAAATTCCTGGGCCTGAGATTCATGTCTGCAAAGATGATTTGATCGTGGTCGACGTCACAAACTCAATGGGCGGCACATCAGCTTCAATTCATTGGCATGGCTTTCGTCAAAGGAAAACGCCACACTATGATGGAGTTCCTTTTATCACGCAATGCCCAATACAGTTTGCAACAACGTTTCGCTACGCATTTCGTGCGTCTGAGGCTGGAACACATTTCTATCATAGCCACTCGGGCCATCACAAAGTAAATGGAATTTACGGAGGAATCGTAGTTCGACAAAATCCAATGAGCGATCCTAACTCAAAGCTTTACGATCACGATTTGAAGGAGCACCTGATAGTGATCTCAGACTGGATGTTCCATGATGGCGAGTGGTTTATGCCAGGTATTCGAAGTCAAACAGTCCTTCCAACGAACGTCCTTATCAACGGCAAAGGAACCGTCCGCGATGTGAGCATCGGATAACTTGAAAAACCTTGATTTTGAAAATTTTGTCTTTCAGCCTAAAACTGGAAGATCGAAGACCTTGACACCTTTAGCAGTTTTTCGAGTAACCAGAGGTCAACGCTACCGATTCAGACTGGTGAATAGTGGAAGTCTCTCCTGTCCAATGACCTTCGAGATCGATAAGCATAGCTTACAAATAATCTCAAGCGACTCATTTGCATTAAGGCCTGCTACTGTCAGCTCGCTCGTCTCGAATCCTGGAGAGCGTTACGATTTCGTCGTAAAAGCAAACCAGATCGGCGGTAAAAACGCTTTGCCCTCACGTAACTCCATCTCATCAAACAGAACTGATCTACTTTACAGACTCTTTCCTGATAAGATTACAAGCTATCGCAACTTGTGAGGTGGAAGCAATCCAACAGTTCGCAATTTTATCTTATCAACCAGAATCCGTAAGTTCAATTCGACTGGCGTTTCCCTCAATAGCGTTTCCTCCCTTCAACCGGAAGTTCGGAAATCTCGGAGTAAGTTCGATCTTTTGACCAGCTACTTCAACTTCTAATAATATTCAGTCTCTCAATCACCCCAACACGACTTGTAACGGGTTGAACTTCAGAAATCTTTGCATCACTGACTTAAATTCTTACGTGGAAGATAAGAAAGTAACTGACGTTGAACCGGATCAACGGTTTTGCCTTGGCTTTAAGAACACAAGGCAAGAACTTTCTGATGTCTATGCGCCAATCACCTACAGACACTTCGCGAGTGAGTTGTCACGTCTTCAATGGACTTAAAAAATCAAATGTTTCTTCCAGATTTCAAGGACGATACAGTCGTCGTTGGTACAATTAACAACATATCATTCAATGTTCCACCGTTTCCATTGCTGACTCAACCAGAAAATCTAAATGAATCAATGTTTTGTGACGAGCATTCGATTCCAGCGTCCTGTGGAACTGGCAAAACTTGTCATTGCTTTCATAGGATAAAAGTTAGCTTGAATTGCATCGTCGAGCTGATTGTGGTTGATGAGAGCCCGAGTAATTAGGACAGCTTAGTTTTATATATAATGGCTATAGCTGATTAATTACAGCTTGGAATAACTTTCATCATCCATTTCATTTGCACGGCTATCAAGCTTTTGTCATGGGAATGGGTCAACATGCAGATAGATCTTCAATGAACTGCTTTCAAGCTAGGAAGCAGGCGCGATCCCTCGCTAAGAGAAAGCGTTATCCATTGAAGGACACGATTTCGATTCCTTCAAAAGGCTTTGCAGTCATTCGATTCAGAGCCGACAATCCAGGCTGGTGGTTCCTTCACTGTCATTACGGTGAGAAACTGATTTGATCGGTTCAAGTGGAATAACGATTTCTTCTTATCTCAGAATGGCACTTGGCAATTGGAATGGCTCTTGTTCTGCAAGTCGGAGAACCTCATCAAATGGTCAAGCCGCCTCCAGATTTTCCGAAATGCAACAGTTTCAAACCGAAGATTGATTCAAACTTTAACTTATTGTAACGTGGAGATATTTTGATCTTCATTAAAAGAATAATAACTTATTCTTTCCTGAAGGTCCATAAATATTTTACCAGTATCACTCCATTGCTATTCTTTACAGAGACTTGTGAAAGGGCATCGTCACCTCGTTCTTCTCAAGTGTCACAAACCAGCAGCCTGTATCGTATAGGCTATGTGCAGAGCACGAGAAAAGTTGCGACTTGTCGTTTGCAGTCGATTGTCTCTTCGATATTTCGTGTGAATAATTTCATTAGAGCCGAGGAAAGAGAATGGAGCGAATATTGTCGGTAGCAAAACAATTACGACTTCGACTGGAAGCCCCACAATATGAACTTTTAATTAATTTACAACAATCTCACTCGGTGGCTCGATGTAAATTTCCTGATCTTGCGCGCATGCAGATTCGTGGCATGTTAAAAGGTCTATCGGCTTTATCTTCTGCGATGCAGACTTGGCTTCTCGAACGTTTCGCTAGCATCGCTCCAACACAATTAATTTTGACCACCCATAATCGACAGGCTCGCTACGAGTCTAAGAGCTAGTTTGCCAACCTGCCGACTCTTCTCACAACATATTTTCCGATAAACGCTCTCGCGGCAATTAATGCCGAGACTTACTTAATAAGAATTATTAATTGACTGAGTTGACACGCAAATAATAATGTAAGCGGCATTTTGTATCCACTTCAAAAAGCGATCATGAAGCATTACGCTTTAAGACAAAGCGAAGGCAAAATGCTTTCGGAAAAGAAAGAGTCGCAAATGAAGTAGATGAACCGAGAGCACTAATGGTGGCTCGGTTCTGTTATTAATGACAGTTGACAAATGTTTCTGGCTGAGATTGGCAATTTCACAAAAGACTTTTTGTGTCCTCATGTGCTCGCCCAAGTGATCCGCAATCAGCGACAAAACGACGTTGGAAAGAAGTCGAGATAATTTTGTGTGGGCTACCGACAGAGAGCAAGACAGCGAAGAAGTGAATGAAAACGAGAAATAATAATTCATTTATTGACAGGAGAGTCTGAATAAATATCGAATTAGAAGCTGTCAAAACACGAGGGAGAATAATTAAAATAGATGGGCCATTAACATGTAACTCTTGTGATAGCGACGCCATGCCGTTACCATTGACATTTCAGCATTGAGGACAATAAACAAATTGCCATTATCGGGCGCCGCGATCAAATATATTCATACGCCAACAACGTACGCGGAGTTGAGATATTTATGTTTCACAACCGGTAGGTACTTGACGGCTCCTGCGACACTCTTTCTCACACTAATTAACTAATATTTTAGCCAAATATCAATTGAGTTCGAACGTGATCAAGGTTTTCGAGAATTGTGAATAAATCACTGGCAGTCGGTTTTCGTTATTGTTGTTCGTATTGCGAAACATGAATTTATGTTTCAAATGAGAATTTATCGAATGAATAAATTGAGTTTACAAATTAAGAGAGTGAAAACAAAAAAAAGCGGCGAGCGAGCGTATGGAAATTTTATAATGAACCATTAACTTCCATTGCTTCATCGGCGGTGCAGAGCCAAAGTCGCGAGCAGCTCCGAAACGAGAACTGGTCAATGCAACTGGACCAGGTGCGGGAGTCATTTGATACTGGTTTGAAAATTTCACTTTTCATTGTAGCAGCTTTGTATACGAGAGAGCGAAAGACTCGGCTGTGCCTTATGACCGTAAAACGTGTCTTGCACTCGGAATGAAAACATCGACGTTGAAATGTTGAACGACTAAGCTCCGTTGTCTTAAAGACCCTCGCTCTCGACAAGACGCCAAGGCTGATCAATCAAATTTCGCGTATGAGAGCCCGAGATGCTTCAAACTGTTTGAAGCGAACTCCAACATTGTTCGAATAATCCCAGCTCAAAGCTTCAAGCAGCTATTAATATCTTGATTGGCTTCTCATAATACCAAAATAAACAAATCAATTATTTTAAATTGCTCGAGTTCTAAGCTGCTGCAGGGCATCTGTACGCTATGGATTTAAACGGAGCATTAAAGTCAAACGGTGAGTTAATCCATTGAAAGCAGAAGCATAATGATTGAGCCGGGAGTTTCGTGAAATCTAATCATAATTCGCTACTCGCTGCTAACGGGAATTTCTTTCTCCTTGGGAAGAAACTACTGTTTACTCTTGGCCAGATATCTGCAGAGCAAAATGATTTCGTGACTTTATTCAACGGGTTTTCTACAGTACAGAATCTACATCATGTGGCTTCTAATTCTAGATCATCTTCATGACTCCGATACAAATTTTCTATGGCTATTCTAGTTGAATTGTATGTTCAACTTCGATCCACATGAGGCTGATGTGAGCTAGATCGGCTTGCCATCATTGACTAAATAAAAAAGAAATTATGGAAATATCAGCAAACTTCAATTGTTTTTGTTTAAATTTCAGGGAGAGTGATCTTGAATCAGAGAAAATGATTGTGACATTATTAGATTTCTACTAAACAAAGTTTAATGAAATTTCACAAGAAGTTCTGAGAGCTTGCTACTTTATCGAATGCAAAAAGGTGAGCAGCGTGTACGTGAACTGCAAGACCTAAAAAAATAAATAATTACTGATTTAGTTCGTTCTAAGTTACTTTCGACTCTCAGACTCATAATTCACTGACCGTCTTGAACGTTTCCATGTTCACTTCTTTGAAAATCCCATTGAACCCTTTCATGTTCTGCGTCATGACGAGGATCAACTGAATGTCCTTGCGATGAGAAGGTTTCATCAAGTACCACTTAACGTTGTAGATCTCAACTGAGAGGCGATCAATCCGGTCAATAACGCTTGTTCCCATCCAGCAGTAGATGAATAGCTGGACCAGAACAACCATTGCAACGGTGGCGGGAAACACGCATGATGTCGGCATATTGTAAACTGTGTAAAGGAACAGACATAGAATAGTCGAAAGTGAAGAAAACTCTACCAGAAATATATATTGCAAGTAATCTTGAACTTTATGTCGCCAATCCATGAAGTGGAAACTTTTCTCGACAATGTTCTTGATCTGCTTATCGACCGAAATGACGTGTAGAGGATCGTCGAGCTTATGATCGTCAGTCGTTGTCTGCAGCCTCTCAATTAGTAGTATCAAGTTGTCGTATCCCCAACAGGTGTGATGTATCAACAAAAGCGATTTAAGGATGTAGACGAGAAAAAAAATTGCCCCAAAAATCGCGCACGTTATTTGGTAGAGATAGTTTAGAAACCAGTTGAAGGAAACATCCTCGTAGGGCAAGAAAACCAATCGAAAAGCGATCGGCAATCTGAGCTTGTTGTCTTTGGAGAACATCGCACTCAACGTTGCGAGAGAGAGACCAAGCACTGATAACACCACAAATCCTGAGCAGCACAAAAATTCTCTTTTGCAGTATCGCAAGGTCAGCGGCCATCGTTCGTAGAATTTCCGCATCGATTCTCTATTAAAACATTTCTTAGAAGTAACCTTCACTTGTAACCAATGTGATCAACCTGTCAGCGAGAATTCTTTCCGCAAGAGGCTTCAGCTTGGTGATTGAAATCATCAGCGATGAATGATAGATGAGATTTCGAACAGCACACACTAAGAGACGATCTTATATATTTAGCCGATAAACTTTTAAAAGGATGAAGCTTACGTATTTCGGCCACAAGCTCAAACACTTCGGCATCATGGTAGTCAGCGAATGTTTCGTTCAAGTATTCGTACATGAAAATTATTATTGACACATGTATCGTCCAAGAAAAGCAGGCCCTTTGAAAAGGTGTCTTAAACGCTTTGAAAAATTCATAGAAACGAACTAACCATTTTGCGAGTTTCACGTTCCCCTCACGAATTTTGAACAAGTTTATAAATTTCATCAAAAACTCCCAAACTCTCGAGATTGCAGCGAAGTAAATATTTGGATCCATTTTCCGTCTGAAGCTCTCGAAACCTGTGGCGATACTGAAGGCAAATTTATTTTCTTACTGAGGACATCGGTTAATTAAAAAAGGACAAGTTTAACGTAAGAAACTGCAGGCTTTTTCACTAACATTTTCCCATGCATAGACAGTGGCAATGTAAATAGAAGCGTATGGGAACGTTTAAATTTTTGATGTTAAGTCTGAAGGCTCGAGAATATGCGTCGCAACTTACGACTTTGCATCGCATCGACATGATATTGATTTTGGTGCACAGTTTTTGCGGCAACAACACGTCATGTCATACTAAATAATTCACTGCTAACTGTACTGGTTGCTAGAATCAATGATTTCGTGACTTTCATATTCAACGAGCTTCTGCATCATCTTGTGGCTTTCGTTCTGATTCTGGCGCATTTCCCGCTGCAAACTCTCTGAAGCGAACGCCAGAAATTCCGAGACATTGTTTGGTAGGAAAAGTTCATTTAATTGCTCTGCAGCGAAGTTAAACTTGGAGGCAGGCAGGAGGTCTTTCACGAAAGTCTAAAGCCAAGATCAGCGGGCAAGTTGATTTCAAATCATTTTGATTTCTTTCTTCTTCTGCTCTCTAGTTCACTATCAATTCGATTCAATCATAACGAAATAATAACCGAGGAACGACGTTACGTAAAATATTTCTCTCCGAGCGCTGAGGGAAGAAGAAAGCTTCTCGATCAGATAAACTTCGATTTACAATTCTCTATCTTAATGAAAATATCACATTTTGAACTGCAGGTGAATAGGTGACTGACTGAAACGCTGATTCGAAGTGATAAGTCTCTTGAAAAAGGAGAAAACGTGAAAAGAAATCTCTCGGCTTCTGTCGCGAACGGACAACTAATGAACGCTCTGCTCGTTCAGATTGTCACAAAGAGTCCGAGGAACTTTGATTAGCGTTGGATATTTTCACTTTCTTGTGATCAATGGATGTCGGCCCGACAATGTCGAGAGCTTGTTCGAGAGAACAACATTGTAAGTTATTAGCTCGCTGCATTTGTCGACGACGAGAGCGAAATAGGAGAATAATTGGAGAATTTATCGCCGAGCAATGAAAATATTCCTGGGTGGCAATAACTTTGTGCACATTCAAATGATTTGTAAGCATTATTGAATTTATGATTTTCGCTTTAGTGCTCTAATTTGGCTCGAGGAAAGCATGTTGTGAAAACGAGCAGAGATTGTTAATTCCATTTTACATTTGGCGCAACTTCATGAGTCGCAACTTCGTATCGCATTCAATTAAACTTATTGAGAAGTCATTAGAGAAGAAACGCCAGAGCCAATTGACTTCAAAATGATTCAATTGGCAACAAGCGAGGCTGGCACACTTGCATTGAAAGCTTACGCTGACTCACGCGGCAATGGTTAAGTCAACAAATTTAGGACACTTCTCGGTCCAAGTGCTCCCTAATCATCGGGATGACAGGAATTGATTTGGAGACCAATGAAAACACCGTTGACCTCTTTACCGTTAATTCCTCGTTGTGCAATTAAATAAAGTGACGCTAATTTGATCTAATAACATACGATTTCGGTCGACCATATATCATTAAGCATCCGAGCGACGTAACATGTCGGGTCGAGTCTCGCTCGATGCCAGTGGAATATTAGAGCAATCTTTTTAATGTTTTCCCTTTCTTTGTTGGCTTGTCGGCGAGCGACTGAGCACGACCCGCAACTTTAATCATACGGAGCCAAAATGTATCAATCAAAAATCGCGCAATGCGGCGACGAGAAGAGAGATGTTGGAACGAGCGACGCTTAACCTTTCCCGACTCGTTTAGAAATTGGATAAACGCTTTTTACGTTTAATACATTTTTTAATGATAAGGTGCGTGAGGCATTGGCTGTAGAAAGAGAGAAGTCGTGCGGCTTTCGGTTACACAAGCAGGTGGTTTCTTTCTGTAGCCCATAACAATCATTTGTCTAATAGAAATGGATTATGAAACGGTTTATGCTGGAAGGATTCCAATGACTATTAAATTAAAACATATTCCACTCCTTCGTATCGATTTATTTTATTGGCTCACGCCGCGTTCGGAGTCGATTAAAACGCCATCGAATGGAGTGCAGGCGAAGGTGAGGTCGAAGTGAAGTTCGATGATGACTCTCCACATCCACGTCCAATTTGACTATTGATCTATCGGCGCCTCGGATTAATTTCTTTAAACGCGATGATGATATGACGCTTTTGTCTTCTGCTGTTGAAAATATTTTGAGCAGCCAACTCGAAAACAAATGAGCGCTTAATGGAAACAAGGTGGCTTATGATTTATGACTCGTAATTACAAGTTTTCGGCTTGCCGGCATGTGTTGCAAGCTCTTTCTCTTTGTCTCCTTCTCTCATGAGATCGATCAAGAAACATAATTGAATGCCAGTAATTAAAACATAACAAGACAGCATCGAGTACAAATTTAATTACAGAAACGTTGAGTCGGTGGAGCGGATTTCTGTCAGCACTCCTCTCCTCGCCGACGGCGCTCTTTGAACTGTCAAGCCTCGATGCTATCACGTCAATATGATTCATAACAGTTAACAATCATTTTTGCTGTCTCATGACTTCGATTGCAGAAATGATGCAATGGAAATGTTCTCACGATCGATTCTTTCCCACTCTCGTTGCTTCGAGAACTTTTTTTCAGATCCTTTGTTCATCTGGACGATGAGGAAGGAAAGTTTACGACGTAGCTTGAGAAATGGGGTGAGATTTGGGTTTCAAGGAACCAAGGGAGGAATCAAAACTTGTTTTTTCATGATCACTGCGTACCTTTAAACGACAAGTCTTCGCCACGAAATTCACTTGGTGCTCTCGAGACTTCTCTTGCGATATCAAATGGTAACGGGAATTCACATGCCTTAAAATCCTTCTTGGCTTCGAAGCAAGTTCTAGAAGGGAGAAACGCTCTCGCCTCAGTGAACACAAACCGGGCGCAATTTCAACAATTTCAGTCGAAATTCATCACTTAAATGAGCCTTAAAATTTTGATTTGCATAATTCCGACAAAACGAAAAACCGTCTGTTTTATCCTTGAGGGCACGTAGGAAATTTATTATTCAATCAAGTGCGTATTACGAAAACTTTCAATTACATGAAACTGGTCCTCATTAAAGCGCTCAAGCAACCGTTCCCCTTGCGAGATTTCTTGTGCAATCCATTGTAGAGGAAATAAATTACGGTTTAAGATTCCTTAATGTGAAACTTTCCCGCACTGAAAACGATATCGAAATGCATCGAGTTCTTGCTTCCAACTGTTACAGTTTCCTCAAGGGTTTCACGTTCGATAGAGACCAAAATCGTTGCTATGCGGATTTGGAAGTTTAATGATAATTGAAGCTATTGCGAAGCGAATGCATAAATTGTCTCCGAATCTTTTGGGAAGTCATGATTTCCACATTGAAGAATGCAAATCGAACGAACCCGAGAAACTTGTAATTATGCGAACGGAATGAAATTGTAATTCAAGCACTTGAAAGTATGCAAATTTGATAACCTTTCCTCGACGGTTTCTTTTGCTCGCAGACTCGCTGATATCCAATGTCAGGTAATCGCACATATTGTGTGTGGCAAATGAAATCAATAAATATCGACGGAGAAATTTCTTTTCCGTTTCGCGAGGCGAGCGAGTACAAAAGGCTTTCTGTCTTCTGACGCGATGGAAAATTGCTAAATGATTGTTGCTGCCATGCTCGAGCCTTTTCCCCGTCATCGGCCAACTTGATTAATTCAAATGACTTTTTAAAAGTGCATTTGCACTGGCCGCCTTTGTTCGACATCGAGAAAGTCTCGCGGGAGAAATTTATGTGCGGCGGGTTGGAAATGCGTTGCGATCATTTTTCATCCTTCTAGTCAATCGCGAGATATTTTCTGATTGTCACTACCATTGACCTAATCGCTTCGTTACGATTTCTTCACGGCAATCACTTGCAACGCAAGCTCTCTCTCCATTAGACTTTGCGGTTTCATCACATCAACCGCAGAAAAATCGCTTTTCATTCTTTTCTCTTTCGTCTGCTCGGCTCAGTGGGTCTCGGTTTAAGCCTTCAACGTGATGCATTTGATTCGACGCTATCAACTGTGAGATCAAACAATGTGAGAGTGCAGCATTCTCGATACGTCACTCGACAAAGGACTTAAGAAACGGAAAATCCCCTAGACTCGACAGATGTATCAAATTGATCGCACACGATCCGATACGAAGCTGGAGTGAACGTCTTAAGCAGCGCCAACAATAGAGAAATATTATTTATTTTTTCTTGAAGACATCGACAGATGCAATTTCGGATGTTTTTGTTGTTCTTGTGTTCTGGCTTCGAAATCTGTGCGTTACGGTCGTCGATGAACATTTCAACAAGATGCAGAAGCAAGAGGGAGGGTGAGTCGATGAAAGGAATTTATAATTTCTTGGCGGCAATGGCTGCAGTTCTGGTTGGGGTGGAGACAAAGGGACACGTGCGAGAGCCGAAATCGAAAGGTGAAATATGAAATCTTAAAGAAATTGCACTTTTCAATAAAAAACGAATTTCAATTGAGGTTGCATGAAAGTGAAACGCGTCTGCATCTGCTGCTCGGTTGAAGGAATGCAAAAGCAACGTTTCCTTTTCACCGATTGCTTTCAGAAGTGATGAATCATCAATAAATCCTTCTGTCTTGTTATCAGACTCAATTATCTCTACTTCGAAAACTTTTTGTCGACTCACTAACCTAAAGTGATAATTCGGTGATGAAGGCAATTTGCTTCAACTTCGCAAGGGATTTAAAAACGTGCTCGAACTAGAAACCTACTAACGATCGCACTCTTTGAAAATATTCAAAGATAACAAGTCGCTCGTTGCTGTGACGCGTCAACTCATGACAAATATTTGTTGAGCAAAACAAATCCTTGTTCAAAGAGATTAGGGTAGAAGGAAAATATCTATGCAAATAGGTAAACTTTATTGCGGTGCTATCGTCGAGTCACGGAGAGGAGCTGAGTTAAATGCCAGAGCCTTTTAAACGGCGCCACTGAATCTACGGGAGAACGGATCGAGGCCACCTAAAACGCAATCCCGAGAAACAAAACGTCTCGTTCTGAAGACAAAATATTGTTCCTTTTAATAAACCGCTGTCTCACTCAATGTTTTCCGAAAACAGCTTTCAGGTAGGTCAGGGACTTGATCATCTCGGAGTCTCGTAAATTAAGAGAAAAATTATTTATTATCATATGATACAATTTGGGATCTTTACGGCCGTTCATCGTTCAAGGTGCGAAGGCATTTGTAATGAAGGAGAAGTGCTGATGTGGCAGAGAAGATATCGATTCTCGGGTTCAGACCGTCGCAAAGTCGGTGCAGTTTGGAATGAAAAATTCATCGGAAATACGAGAACGCTTGAGCAAACACTCTCACAATCTTTAATCATTTTACAGCTTCAAGATCGTGAAATTGATAACAAATATTTGAAAAATGATATGAAGGCTTCGCAAGAAAAAATCACGAGCCTGTTCAGGGTTTGGGTTTCGTTGTTTTATTGGGTTTATCAATTAGAAAAGCTTCCAATAACACTTTGAGAGGGTTCAGGGATTTCGACTGAATTGAACGCACTGAAGTTTCGAAGTCGCTTTAATATTCTTTGAGTTAAATATCAGGCCAATTTCATTACTCTCACACTCCACTCTATCTTCATAGCGCTTGTCAAATTTCCATCGCAAGTCCAATCAGAAGCAAAGCTCTGAATCTTTGGCCATGAACCTGATCGTTTACTCTCACACTTAAAAGCAAATCTAAAATGCACAAATGTTTAAATAAATCCAAACTTTTATTGATTTTGTAACATTTTTGATAAGAGAGCCTTGTTGGTTCTCGCTGGTGACGAAATTGAGTCGTAAAATTGTCGAAGCTACGTCTTATTTACATCCTGGGAAGGTTCCAGGTAAATTTGATGACGGTGTTCATGCAAATATTTGATGATTGATAACTGAAATTACCCTTGAAAGTCGAACGAGGCAACAGCGCGGTAAATCACCTGCATGAGATGGTCTCATCGAGACCTGATTTCGTCTTCAATTTCACGAGAAAATTGATTCCATTCCGAGAAGCGCGCAATCATTTCCATGCGAACAGGCAACGACTTCGTTGAACTTTGATGATGGATGAAACTCTCTGACCGCAATTTGCACCTGATACGCAAATCTACCTGTGGAAACAGACAAAACAAAGTGAAATGATGCTGCCACAACCACAGAGAAGCGAACAAAGATTCCATCATTCCATAAGACGAACCAGTGCCAATCATAAGGCACAAAAAAATAAAACCAAAATTATCATAATATCTCGAAAATTAAGATTTCGAGCAGAGAGAAAGAAGCACTGTCGAGCTAACGGCACAAGAGCGAAAAGAATCAGACAGTACGCTCGTCCAAGGCGGTTTTAATGCGATAAAGCCAAATTATAGGGTGTTCGCATCGAGATCGATCAAATAATTATTATCTCTCGGGCCGTGTCGCTTTTCTTCGGCCGCAAGACGAAATCATTTCTATTAAGGCGCGATGAAACATGTTGTTGATGAAACATGGAATTCTTTTCATCTTTTGCTTTCGAATGGACATGTTAACACGTTCCATTTCTTCACCAAAGCTGCCATCTCTTCACCAAACATCCATTACACCCAAATTTGTAATTTTTCCATCATAAAAATTACAGCTCTGCTGTCTTCATTATCGTATTGGACTGGAATGTGAGAGGAACATCATCATCTCGAATCATCCGTGCGCGAGCGAGCGAGAGAAGGTGAAGGCAATGAAAGGAACTGAAAATAATCGAATTTTTGAAGAAATCAATGAGCGAATGTATGGCTGGGAGGCTTGGAATATGATAATTTGAAAATGTACAATGTTGTTAATTCGTAGCGATCACCGAAATTATCAATTCCAGCTCTCAAGTAATTACACGATAAAGAAATCTTTCCTCTGTCATAAACATTGATTAACATCGGGGCGAGTTGAAATTGTTAGTTCTGTGATTCAATCAATCAATCTCTTCGATTCAAATTATCGGTTGTTGGATTTGATAATTTCTGACCTTGCTCGAGTCTTCAGCTTCCATTCGAAAGCCTGAGACACAAATCAGCCATCCGGGAAAGATCTCTCAAGTGTTTGACATGTCGAGACTAAGAAATGTTACAAATAAACTCCAGAATTTATCTATCGAGGGTGTCTTGCGACGTCTCTAAACGCAAGCACCTTTAGCCCTAAACGAGATTTGTTACAAATTAACACGCGGCTCGAGCCGTTCAAAGGAATTTCGTTGACAAATTTCATCCCCAAGCATTAATTCGTTGAGGAAGTGTCTGCTCTATTTTCAGACTTCAAATGACTAATTGTCTCAATTTCCATGTCGAGACTCGCGACAAAACTCAGTCCGTGGGTCCGAACAAGCGATCAGGCATTGATCTCGTTTCACAGCCGCAGTAGTCGTTGGTGATTCAGAACTCGAGATTTGCATAGAACTCCGACACTAATTTGAATAAACTTTTGTCATAAGCAATCCGTAGACTCTGCGAGTCGATATTTATTGTTATCCGTGGCATTATGTTTTTAAAAATGCAAATTAAGCAAATAAATCATCGAGAGACACAACATTGTAGACACGAAGCGAATAATTTAAAGTATCAACATACAAATTTCACGGCGCCTTAAGTAATTAACATCGATTATTAAACTCACATAAATAACAAATCTCATTCAGGTGTTAACTCGCGAAAGAAAGTGCTCGGCAACATGCAGAATGTGTTGAGCTCGAGAAACGCGAGGATATGATAAATGAGCGCTAATTAACCGCGCTTGCTTGTCTATAAATCCACGCTCGACGATGATTTGAAATTTCGGCGATTAACGATAGCGATTCGCGGCTCGACATAAGTTTTCACATTCCTATCCGCCGAAGGCTTGGAATTAACGAGCTTCAAACTGCGAAATTAATTTGCTTCAATCTAAATTAATTACTTAAATTGAAAGTGTGATACGAATTATGACTCGAGCCATTCGAGATGTTAATGCTGCGCTCAGACAGCAATCAATTATGCGTTTAATTGGAAGAAATTCACGAGCCATGCTGTTTCCTTAAGAGCGTGTCGAGAGATTATATCGAAGCTATTTTCGATTTGAATATTTCGTTCGCTATTTCCATAATAATCCCACTTTACGATTGACAAATTTGTTCGGGCGCAACCATAAGCGTTGAGGAAATAATTAACGTTTTCGGCTGAAGCGATCATTTCTCCAGAGAAAGAAAAATAAACAAGTGACGAGATGTGCCGTAAATTTCGTCGTAAATGTGAATATTCGGCTTTAATGGATCTACAGATCACTCCAAGACTAAAATCACTTGATTGTCGAACGCATCAAACGGTCTTCCGTCTATTAAGTCACAAGATGTCAAGGGAAAACTCCTTTAAATTAGAATTCGGTTTTGACGACGACGACGTCGCATGCTCGACTTCATGTCTGCTGCTCCGAGTCTAGAGAGAAGGAAATTTAATCTTTTAGAGTTTGAATGTTAATTGTCTTCTAAGCATAGTCGCGTGTGTGGAAGCATGCATCTCATGCATCTGCATTTCCAGCGCAACATAAATCTCTTCGTTTAATGGAGTTTTTGATTTCGTTGACAGATTCTCTTCCTGATAATTGTGTCGTTTGTGCGGGCAATATATTTATTAGATGTGTTCACTATGTTGAACAAAACAGCGCTCAGCCGTAGACAGCGCAGCGTTCTCGTGTAATGAATCGCTTTTAGATTCGAGGTTGAGCGCAGGGATTTGTGGGAGGGGAGAATCTTTGACTTTTTAATAGGAAGCTTAAGTAATTACAGTCGAGGAAAGCTAAGGCCGGAGTCGACGGTGAAACGAGAGAGATTTCCCTTAATCCATGTCGATGACAAACATTTGACACTTCAGATCAACTTCAGCAGAGTCTTCGACGAGTCTAGTTGTGGTTTCTTCACAAGCCAATCGTCTCCTTTGTCTTCCATTCAATGAAGTGACGTTCTGAAATTCGAGACATTTCAATAGAGAATTACTGGAAGATCGCATCCGATTGTTTGCGAGAGTTTCGGGAACTGTTAACATGCGAGATGTACAACAGGTATTTCATTCACAAAACCCAAGCCTGAAGAATTCCTCTCCATATTGAGTTTCTCTCCTGCTTGCCTGACATGACGTGAAACAGCAGAAAAAGTCTTCCATCAATGCGTTTCTCCCAGAAGCGAGGAGAAAGAAAACTTTCTGACATTAAATCGTCACACAATGGAAGTTCCAAAGAAATCAAATCAATCAATAATCTCAACAAAAAAGCGAACAGTTACGCAAAGAAAACTACCTGCAATCAAGATCAGCTCGTCAGAGGGGAGAAGAAAAGAGAATTTTTTGCACAATTGAATATTATTCATTTTTTCTGCTTCGATCTTCGTTCGTCTTAAGCAAACGGATTTCTTTTCATGATTCCTTGAACAGAGGCATTAAGAAAATCAAATATCTCTCTCCTTTTGTCGAGATAAATTCCTTCCATTGGAGGGGCAGCTGGAGCTGCTCTGAGGCCCTTTACGAATTCGGTAGCACGCGTCCGTAACGAGAAACTTGTGATCGGAGAGCTATCGAGGTTCGTGAGGAATGCTGAAAGAATTATGATGGATACGCCGCATGCAAAAAAGTCATCTCTCGTTAAGCGTCGCTGTTTTTCGGTTGGAAGGAGGAAAGCAAAAAGTAATCTGGACGAAAAAAGCAAAACAAGAGGTCTTTATGCACTTTCCAAGCGAGTCACGCATGCTGATTTATATTTTCGCGAGGGGCAATCATTAATCGTAATTATCCCCGAGTTTATAAATAAATATTTCCTCATGAAGTGTCTTCTGATTTTGCGCAGTAAAGTGTTGCGCATAATTGAAAAATTAAAGTATAAACTGAACTTAATCTTCCGTACGCACGCAAATGAAGCACAGCCAGTCACTTCGCCTGTTTGCGTCTCGCTCTCTCTCGCCTGGCACCCAAAATGGAGAGCACAAATGTCATTTTGCAGGAGGCGATTAAAAATAATTAATGCTTCGCGAGCAGGTATTCGAACAAGAACTTTGTCGAAAAAGAAAAGAGTATAATTAAGACATGGCGCTGCAAAGTTATGGACGCAACGGCAGGAGGGAAATTGCTCGAGGAACATGTAAGTGAAAAAGTTCATCTCTGCAGAATCGCAAGCTTACATAAATTAATTTGCTTAAAACCTTAAATCGCTGTCATTGCGAAACATCCGAAATTGGCATTTAACATTCACAACAGTTTCACTCTCGAGTATCACTTTCGAGAGAACGCATCATCATTAATTACTCGAGTCATGGCGAGCATAATCTCCGCGAGAGGATGAGGAAAGTGTGTTGCAACATTTTAGCTCGCGGATATCGTTGATGATCGTGAAGATGACGCAACGTCGATACATAAATTTTATATATTTTGCAATCAGGATTGCAGGATATCTGTGAGAGCGACGCAGCTTTTTCATGACGCTGCTGCTCTACATATTCGTCGTCTCTCCCTCGGCATTTATTTAGGCCTGCAAAATTTCTATGCAATCCGTGCCAACAAAAGAAACGTAGAGAAATATCTCGACTCACTTTTGTGAGGTTGCTGCTGTTACGAAAAATCCGTCGTCAAACAATAGAGTACAAAACGTGAGTTTTGATCGGAGCGCACCGGGCCCTAGCTGGAGACTTTCGACTCAAGCACTTTCGGCAGTTGCACAATGAGGAGAACAGTCAAGTGAACCGGCAAGCTGCAATGTCGCCGTTGAATTTCTAGAAGTCATAAAACAATCTTCAATGAATGATAGTCGAAGTGTGTGCCATCTCAAATTGCCTACGCTCGAACTTCCTCGATCGACTCCTCTCCCGATCCTCCATCGTCGATGGTAATTAAAAATTTGTTGTTTGTGTCAGCGAAAGTATCAAGTTTCACACATGAATATTAGTTCGCTGGCTGCGAGGAATCGACGGCTACGACGAAACACATTGCAATCATTCGAGGGTAAATGTTCGGAAGGGGATGCGAGTTGATGCAAGTGTATGTGTACAGATTCCAATGGTTGCGCCAAAATCACCGAAACCCGGCAGTTGTGTGCTTAGGAATGGAATGAAACTGCTGCTGCTGCCTCGGTTTATGTTCCCTTAGAGACGTCGCATTGTCCTATTTTTAGTTCGACTCGTTTTCCAAACCAAGGGTGCAAAATATGAAGGAATCACACCTGCTTTGGCTCGAACTCTGCAAGGTATATGGCACGCGTAATGCAGGATGGAACTGAGACGTTTTGTCTCGATTGAAGCTGCGAATGTGTTGAAGAAGACAGCTTGTGATTTTAGCTTCTCGTGCACGTTGCAATGACTGTGAAAATTGGGCATGAACAGACGAGAATCAATTCCGGTTTCGAGCAGATTAAAACTTGTGTCATTGTTAGTTCTTCCAATCGATTCTCTTCGCTTCGCTCATCGAGGTACATGTAACACTAATGCGACCATTTTTATGAATTTTATTGGACATTAAAGCTAATTTCTGAGGAGCCCTTAGCTTCGGTCGTCAAATGTTCTCCTCTCGATTGAACACAGTTGACGAAATCAATGGATTATTAATAGAAACTGGCTTCTTCTTGCCACTCTCGATGACGGCCTTTTGAAAGCTATTCTTGATCCAAATTGAAAAACTATTTTGATATAAATAAGTTGGAGTCGCTTTTTCTTCTCCTAACGTAATAATAAAAGCTGGCTTTGATTTCGGCTCACAAAAGGCATTCAATAAAATCACGATCGACAAAAGAAAGACCTTGTTCGCATAATGCTCTCGACTCGGTGAATATCTATCCCAAAAACTTCAACATCTTTCTTCTTCGTCTTGATATAAATCTTCGCCACGGGCCGAATTTCTTTTCTCTTCTCCTTCACGAGCTGATTGAAAAATATCATTAAGTCGAGAAATCGAGAAATCGTCCGCTGCAGATGACAATGGCCATGGAACAGCAAATAATAATTCATCTATTTCTTGTGTAAATCACAACTTCTTTATGAGGCACCTCCGATTATGGGAGAGAGGTCCAACTGAGGAGCGCTGGGTGTTTTCATTCAAAGCGCTTTCGGTGTATGCGTTATAGCAGGTCGTTTTGCTTCTTTAAATCAATAAAGCATAGTTTGTGCTTCTTAGAAATTGTTTTCGCTTTTCTGCGTCATTCAGAAACTAGTCGTAATTCTCTCCTCCCTTCTACGCTTCCCTTTGTCGAACCCGAAATAAATTTTGTAGAAGAATGAATTCGTAAAAAATGAAAATCACCAAAAAAACTTACAATTGAATTCTCTTAGTCTGTACAAAGAACATAAAAACATCGAGAATGCGATCGTGAAATGTTTGAGCTCGCTGGTGCTTCACAGTTTCATTCGTTCATGCCGATCGAATCATGGTAAGACGCCGAATTATTTGAATATTATTCCAATAAACTTGTAATGCGTGCTAAAGATCTTAGCATTGACCGTTAATTGCCGTCTGACTCGTGATGCCGAGACGTTTAACTTACAGTTCAAGATCGAATCATCGCAAGATGGAATGGAATCGCTCAGCCAGCATCGTTCGATGCTGAACAATGAAATTCGACTTTCACGATGGAAGGAAGAATCGCCCCACACTCTCGCAACGACTTCACGATTCAGTTCCGTATTGCCTCACGTCGGTACTCATTGCTCTACATTCCCCCGATGACGAGAATTCCCTCCATCAGAATTTTAAAATTTCATTTATCCGCATTTCATAAAAAATGCAGCGTGCGCCTTTGTTAGTTGCCGACATGGAAACATAACTGCTTCGACTGCGAGTTAATCAATGATTCGAGCTTTCCGACCAGACACCGGACACTCCAAAGCGAGATTCAAAGAGACACGTGTGAATTAATGGCGCAACGTAAGAACGATAAGCAAAGGTAGGTAGCAGCGTTAGAAAATACCTTCGAATAAAGCATGCCAAGCGAACCAGGTTATCATACTTTCATTTCCCCCCAAAAGAGGAAAAGACCGACGTCGTGTATTGCGCGCACACAACCGCTACACATGCACGAAGTATCTTTTATCAGCAAGCACCAAGCACAGAGTGAAAAGGAATTTTCCTTCCTCGACTTTTCCGTGTCCGATATGCGTGGAAATTGTAGCAGAAGCGCAGACGGTAGCGAGCATTTTCCTTAGTTGTTAGGAGGGAAAGGGACTCGAGCGCTTTTTCCTAAACACACACAAACACTATCGCTGCAGACTGACCAGAACAAACTGTCCAGTTTTGTTGAATCCTGTTCCATTTTTCATTAAAATAAAAAAGAAATTCATTCGGACGCACGGAGGAGCATTGGAGCTTTAAGCTCTCAGCTAAAAACAAGTGTTTATATTGAAATCTTATGCAGAACAGTCGCCAGAGAGAGCGAAACGGCACTTATCATTTGCATCTGCAGAGGCTACTAAGTCGACAGACGCTCCCCCCGCCGACTGCACATTCCGAACGAATTTCCTGGTTGGCGGAATTCGAACAGTCGCGCCTCACTCGGAAAATATTCGAGGAAATCGGCAATCGTTTTATGCGAGCTTGATAGTTAGAATTTTTCGTGAATTCATTGGGGAAAAGGAATTTCGTTCGGCACTAAAAAATGCTTTCTCCACACATGGGAGAAAATGCAAGAGGAGAGAAAGATCGCTGGAATCTTTAAGCTCGCAAACTCCGGAACTTTCCTTTCGTCGTGACTCATCGAGACTCGGAAGTCCTTGAAAGGATCTGTTCACCTCCGTTCTGACCTTCTGTTCAACCAATAACGATTTTTTATTCATATTCCGCCAGCCTCACAATAAATATAAATTACCCTTAGATCGAACAGGCGAGCAGGACGAGCAGCAGCCTAGAAATTCCAATTCGTTTCAAGGATATTCATTCCACAGCCCTTCGCGTCATTGGAAAAGTTTCGTGTTTGGAAAATTCCCTGGCAGCCAAAAATCGGCGCGGAAGTGTTCGTCGCCCATGCGCAGTGCACGCAGCAAGGAGAAAACTGTTTGACGCAGCAGCATCCATCCTTGTATTTGTTGCGTGGAAAATCTCATGATATTTCGGAGCAGCAGCTCAGATGAAATGATTTTCCATCGTGCTGCTCCATCATGATGTCCTGGTTAGGGAAGGCGCCAAATATTTTCGCCATTCAATGCAACTCCTTTGTGATGATGAGAAGTCGCATAAAATGGACCGGGTTTCAGACAAACTTCTGTCAAGGCGAGACCGTCGTCCTCGTCTTCCATTGCTGCTTTCTTCAGGAAAATGGTTTCTCGACAGTCGCTCGTCCGGAACATCGGGGAACTGCAACAACAACGACACCGCCGTTCGTTGACAAATATCCCGAGCACTCTCGCGAACATTTGCCCACGAAGCACGTGCATTGAGCATCAGCTTGCCGTTAACAGCATTCAGCTTTTGAATTTCGGTTCGCGAGCGAGTGAAAAATGAGAGAAATTCCACTCGTCAGAAACAAATGAATATAAATGCACTCTCATTCATTCGAGCTCGCATCGAACATCGACACGATGGATTGATTGGCGGGGGCGAAAAAAGTTCTCACGAGCCGTTGATGAATGCGTTGCGAGTGAAAACAAAAAGTCTCGAATCGATTTGAATTCATTTGCACCCCAAAACATTTATTCATGCGAGCGTCTTATCGATCGTCATTAATCAAACAATCACACCTTATTACGAAAGTTTCCCCCCGGACACCTTTTCCTTCAATTTGAATAATGAGTCGTGAAATATCGGAGAACTCGTGTGCACGATTTCCAATGTGAGCCACAAATGTTTCGATTTCCTCAAAGCGGATTTCGCCTCGACAATAAAGAACTTTTCTTCAATCGACCCGATAACATTTTTAAAGAAGGGGGAAGTCGCAGGCTTAAGTAAATATTTAAATGCGTCGTCTTACTTAAACGGAAATTACTGCGACGGAAAAAAATTCGTTGATCGCGAGTTACGACACCGAAAACCGCGACAATGTTTCGGTTGCTCTCTTTATGAGCCGAGACAACAAATTTCTTTCTTGTTTATCGCGACAATCCGAAACACGAATCGGCGTTTTGTCCATTTTCTGGTTGAGTGAATTCAATAGCGCGCAGGCAGCGAGCCGACATTAACTATAATTCAAATCATACTCACTGCCTCACATCAATAAAAATAAACATTCAACAAACAAACGACGCGATGTTTATAGATTTCGATACAACTGGCAATACCTTTCAGGACAGAGCGAGTGTTATAAAAAGGGGAGATAAACAGTAGAGCAGATGTCTTTTCAATGAACACGAAATAGTTCCACAGTAGACGCGTTCGGTGTTAACATGACGACACTCGAAGGCGCAAATTGATAGGACGGATTTTGACGCGAAGAGGAAGTGGAATTTAAATGATCACCTGAAATCACACCCTGATTTGAATGATTACAGAGGCTAGTGAATTGGAGAGGTGCAAGGAAGTTAGCTTAGCAACTAGGCCTGCGGCTAAAGCAAGAACTATGTTAAAACATTTGTCAACTTGCTGGATGTAAAATCTCTCAATTTCGTAATCAAAACTTCTCAAGTCAACCCTTACTTTGACTCACTTTTCAACCACGTCGACTTCCTCGCCTTCGGTAGTCTTCCGACTCTTTATAGCGCACAAGTTGAATACACGTAATCAGGTTTATTTATTAAATGCGCTCATGTCATCGGAATCTTTCCTTCTCGCTCGGACTTTGCGTTGTAAAATTTATTAAAGCGCGCGAGGTCTTATTGAATTGTTTTCGGGCGAACAGTGAAAGATTCAGCGTTCTCAAAATTATGACATTTTCAATAATTTACAATTAAGCATACATATTGTTAAGAAGCTCGCCGTACACGAAACGTTGTAATGCAGCAAGACGCGAACCAGCAACTTTTCCTCAATTTCAATTAATGTCTTTTACATCGCTCTTCTTATGCGCTGTGGTGCATTCTTTCGCCTTTTTGTCGTCGTCGGGGCATTCATAAAATTAAGTGAATATTGTGTTGACTGGAAGACGCTCCGCTCTGCTTGCCTCGCACACTTCGGCCACGAAGTTAAATTGCTTGCACTTATTGTACCTCTCGCCTCCTCATCCGAACGAAAGCGATTCATTTTTTCGGCTCGACCATCGCGCAGCTTATTGTGTAAGAGAAAGAAATAAATTTAATTTAAAGTTTACTTACCTACGTCAATGACGGGCGAATCTCGGAAATTGAAATCGAAATTAATTTCTTGCAATAAACCATCGCGGTACTCTAACCGAAGCAACGGCGATCGCGGGAAAGCCAGTGAGAATTTAATGAATGAGTTATGAATCGGAGCTCCAATAATTTGCTGAAGCGTTCTGCTGAATAAATAAATGGAACATGAAATTATTGTAGTTTATCGTTGTCGACACAAACCAAATGAGATTTCATCCGATTTTGTTTTCTTCTTTGTGTTTCCTTTTGAAGATGAAGGCAGAGAAAATTAAATAAAAAAAAAATCGTGAACTTTCGAAATGTCAATTTTCACGAGTCGCAAGAGAATTTCTTTCAATTGGACCCTACAGGTCAGCACATCAACACATCTCAGACTACAAAAGAGGCAAAAGAAACTCTTCGATCGCGAATGGAATTGCACTAGCAACACAACGCTTTGTATTCCTTTCGCTCTGCCCCAGCCGTGCATCGCATGCAGATATCCGCGCAAAATAAAATTCATCATAATTCTCCGCAACAACAAAATCGCCAAAAAAGAAATCGTCGGGTGACACATATTTCTTCGTCGTTGTTGTAACACGGAATTAAACAAGAAGACGAGAGATCTTAAGATGAAACACAAACCTTAAAAGGAAAGACCAAAGGCAAGTACATTTTCGCTACGGTTTCATGCTTCATTGTTCTGCTCGATGTGCTGCTTGGCCGTCGCGCGGTGAAAATTTCGCATATTGTACCATCGAGTCCAGAGCCAGAACGGCTGATGTCGCCTGCAGCTAAAGCCTCCAGCGTTCATCAGTGCCGGTCAGGGTATCAAGCCTCTCGATTGAACTCCTCAACGCCTCCAATCCTTAAGCGATTTCTAAAGTCAAAGATCCACACTCCCGGCCAGGAGACAGCAGCAACAACAGCACAACCAAAAATATCTCGCGACAAACTCTTTTGTTTGTTAGTTAAGAAAGTTTTGCTTACTTTAAGAAATTGTGTTGCCTGATAATACGCGGCTTAAGGCGATCGCTCGCCTCGCAGTCTCAATCAAAATCCCATATTGAACACGATTTTTGTGACTGTAGTTTTCTTTTTATTGAAACTGCAAGCCGTTAACAAGCATAAGAAAGGCCGTTTAAGATAAATCAATAAGAGCCGAGCGAGAAAAGAAAACTGCGAAAACAAATCGAAAGATTTTAATGCGTACAGAAACGAGTCGCGGCAAGTATCGCAGCACAAACCGTTTTAATTGTTTCCCTGCGCACAGTTCACCTTAACCAGATCACATTTCTAACAAGACATACATTAATCTCCACGTGCCGCGTTCGAATAAAGGGCTTTTTCTCCGGCCCTCCGCTAGGGCATTGGTACACTTTGACATCCGTACGTTTATGAGTTTATCTTCACTTAGAAATTTAGAATTGAGATTGTTTTCGTCTTAAAGGAAAATACTATAAACGAAATTACCACTTTGCTTTGGTATGCAACAATAAAGAAAGGTTTTTTGCTCATTAGTGGCTTCACCAGCTCCACCTGTTCAGGCTCAGCGCCTTGTTCTTGATTCATTAGTGAATCTATCTTGAAGCAAGAAATATTCATTCAAGCAAGTTTCTGAACAAAAAGTCTTGAAATATCGAAGAAATATCAAATTTCTTTAGTGGCTTCACCAGCTCGATCAGCTTTGGGCCCAGCTCCTTGTTCTTGAGTCATTAGTGAATCTCTCTTTGAGCCTAGAAGTATTCATTCAAGCCAGTTTCTGAACTAAAAGTCTTGAAAAATCGAAGAAATATCAAGTTTCTTTAGTGGCTTCACCAGCTCGATCAGCTTTGGGCCCAGCGCCTTATTCTTGAGTCATTAGTGAATCTATCTTGAAGCAAGAAATATTCATTCAAGCAAGTTTCTAAACTAAAAGTCTTGAAAAATCGAAGAAATATCAAGTTTCTTTAGTGGCTTCACCAGCTCGATCAGCTTTGGGCCCAGCGCCTTGATCTTGAATTATCAATGAATCTATCTTGAGCCAAGAAATGTTCATTCAAGCAAGTTTCTAAACTAAAAGTCTTGAAAAATCGAAGAAATATCAAGTTTCTTTAGTGGCTCCACTAGCTCCATCAGCTTTAGGCCCAGCACCTTGAATTTGGTATCAGTGGATTTGTCTTAAGCTAAGGAACATTTCATCTGAACACTCGAGCCATCAATTCCGTCTTTTTCAGCGAGAAAATTGAAGAAAAGATCATTTTTGGTGGACCTTCCAGCACAACTTCCCTGGTTTACCCCAGAAGGAAGCAGCCGATCAGGCTCATCTCCGAACTCGGTGGAGCCAATTAAATTCTCTAGCGACTGGCGAAAACTAGAAGTTTCTAGCTGCTTCCGTTCTCGCTCAACTTCGACCACAGACAGACAGACAGACAGACAGACAGACAAAGTGGCCCCATAAGGGATTTTTGACTACGTCGAAAAAGCCCTAAAAATTCGTGAACGCGCAATTTCGCTGTTTGAGTGATCGCTATCGTCGCGCGGCGCGTATTTCATTTCATTTGTCATTGAGACCGTTGCTTACGTTTCCCAACAATCGAAATTCATAACATAAATCAATGGAAATCGACATGCGAGAGCGTGAAATTCACTTATCAACAATCAATTGGCAATTTGTAATTCAAACGAGAACTAAACAAAACGCTTTGGAGCTAGATCGCGCTTGGGTCGAGCGAGAAAAAGAAATGGATTTCAGACAGCAGACGCTTAAAAGTCGATCAGAAAGAAATTGAGATGACTTACGGCCGCCGTGATTGATTCGGAATAGAATCGGAATGAAGAGATTTCGGTCTCGTGATATGCTAAACCTCGGAGGTAACAGCGATGTAAATCTCTCGTCGTTCATGTCAAAATGCAAAAAACGTGAACAACTAAAACGCTCGACTCGCTCGCTATTAGACATGAAACGTCATAAAAAAATCAATTAAACGCTGAACATTAATGAAGTCTTTTAGAAATTGAGATGAATTTCCGCTATAAAGTCACATTTTAAGTCATTAACCCGTTGAAATAGAACACCCAGTAGAGAGAAAGACTTAACAAGCGAAAATGTCTTGTTGCCTTCCCTTGCTCTAGCTCGGCAAAGCCATATCGGTGAAGTGATTTAGAAAATGAAATAAAAAGAACTCTTTGAACCTTTCGGTGATCTGCGAGTTATGCTTTTTAGGGCTTTCCCGATAGGAAGACAGATTGTTTGATAGGAGCCTGGTCAATATATTTGTCAGGTAGTTTAAACATTTGATTGCACTTTAACCCTCTCAACTATTTCAACTGTTCATCGTCTTGTCCATGAGCACCGTAGGTCCATCAATCTGTCCTATTGTAGCTTCAGATTTCAACTAGAAGTAAATCTCTGGCAAAGTAACTTAAGCTTCAAGCAACGTAAGAAAAATCCCAAGCCAACATCGGACCTAATCGACTCACGGCTTGTTACTCGCAATTTCGGATCTAGATCAGTTTTCATGTTGATCTTTCAGACTGAAAATGATGCTTTGAGAAATCGAAGGCAGCGAGAAACTTTCTATCATCCGAACGAATCAGGTTATAATTGAAAATGGAAATTTAATTTATTTTGTTGCTCGAGTCGTATCGATTATTGAGATTTGCAGTCGCGCGAATAGCTTTTAATAAATAATGAGAAAACTGTATCGGAGACAACCCAACACAGACCTATAAATTTTAATTGCTTTTTAAATGTCATATATTTCTTGGCCGCTATCTGTTGGGGCATCACTTGGCTCAGTTGGAGTAATTAAAAGTTATGAGCCGCGCCAGCAAAAATATTTATGACTCTCGAACATTGTAGTTGACTATCGCGAGGATCGAATGGGAGAAGACAATAAATACAAATCAGATCAAGTGCACATTGCATTAATGATCGGAGTCGATAGCACGCTTTTCCTCCATCATTCGCTGTTGAACGATCCTCAATTCCAATAACGTTTCGTGTCTCTATAGCCGAGTGCGTTTGAGATGCAATCCAAACAGATGCAGATGCCTAACCGAACCGGGTGTTTAGGTCTTCACATTATGATTCTCCATCCTTTTATCTTTCGAGCAACACATCGTTAAGATTACATAAGGAGAGCGAGCTGAATGAAGAAATCAACCCCCGAAAAGTGTGAAGCGAGACCCTTTAAAATTGAGAATGAGGAAGAAGCTTTGCTTGTTCGACAGTAAAAGGTTTAAGAGGAACAACGTCTGGGACCATATGCGGTGAATGAAAATCCGAATCGACAGTTATGGAGACGAAAGATTTATTTCGTAACTCATTTCTCCTTTCGCTTTAATGATTTATTTATGCTTCGGACACGAAATGCTTTAAAGTCGTCAAACATTGATAGTTTTCAATAAACAGTGTCGTGAAAGCCGCTGCACGTTTGCTAATGACGAATGTCGTCATCTCAGTGTTGTGTCATGACATCGAGGGAATTGCTGCCGGCCCACGCAAGCAGAATTCTGCACGGCAATCGCTCGCGATAAGTCACCAGCTCATAGAACAGCGAGAGCGAATGATCCATTAAGGGGGAAATGCTTGAAATTTTATCAATGTCGAGAGCTGCGTCCATTACTTTGATAAATAACTGAATTACATGAGAGCGTGTGCTAATGACATTAATAGCATTCTTAAATGCTCGCTCGGAATTAATTAATATGCTCGGCAATGATATAAACTAGAATTGATATTATTTTTCAACTTGCTGCTTTACCACACATCGAGTTTGTTTGCAGATCGGAATGTGCGCTCCACACAAAGCGAAGGAGAGATTAACGAATTCATTAGCTGAGCGACATCGACTCACAGCAATCCGCACACGATCTCGAGAAGATCTCCCCGAGAATGAGGCCGGAGAAATTTTTGTGGGCACACAAAGGGAAAATTGCCGAAAAAGCGAGCTGAGCTGATAATAAATCAGTCACACATAAAATGCTCAATGCTCGCAAGGGAATTTTGAGGCCAGAGGTTAGTTTTCGCGGTTATTCTTAAGTACGCAGCAGTATGTAGGGCTCATAAGAAATGTTTTATAGGCCTGTTGACCGTTTTCAGTTTCTTCGCGATGCATTCTTTCGAAAGTTCACCGTTTCGTAGCTGAGCCTTTGTTGGCGCGACGTAACAATATTGTCGCAGCAATCGCTAACAAAAGGCGTCGAATCAGTTCCTAAAATTACACTTCACACCTTCATTTTATCGTCTGTTTGCATCGACATAACGATATTGTTTGGCGAGCTTGAATGGCTTGCTTGCCCAGGAGCGAACGAGATCAACTATCGCTCGACTTTGATTTTCTTTAAACTCTCATTTGTCATAATTACGATTATTTAAAAAGAATCGCGAGCCGTAAAAATTGTTGTAGAAAATATTGCTGGAAGATTGTGATCTTGTTTGCCACATTCTCTCCGCTGCCCAAGCTCGCGCCTTTCCGATTCAAAGTGTGTGTTTTATATCGCTGATTGGATGCAAACCACTATTGACTGCGCAAAATTAATGTTGGTTAATTCGAAAAGATATTTTTCCATCAAGCTAATCAACGGAGTATAAAAACATTTTCATGTTCACAGCAAGGTGAAAATCGCGATATTAGCAATCGCGGCAACTTAACGCGCTCGCATTTGAATTTTAATATTTCTTGGAGAGTCGTGTGTCTTAATTTCCTGAAGTGCATTTGCATAACAACGCTCAACACATCTCGCAACACATTTGTTTAACACGGGCTCAATTTAGAAACATGACGCGTTACGACATCCGTTCTTTCTCTTTATGCAAAGCCTCGTTGCGTAACAAAGGTTCAATCTAAGCTTGAAATGCAATGACGTTTAGCCAGCATCGTCACCCAGCTCGACTGCAATGTTCTCCACTTTTTTCATCGATTCCATGCTTCACTAAAGCCCAGCGCTGTGTTCTACCTGCAACAAAGCAAACAGACGTCTGTAGTCTCATAAAAAATGCGAAAATATTGGTTTTCCATTGTCGACAACACAAAAAAGTGAAATCTTTACAGCAAATTCTGAAAGCGAATCGAGGAGGTGGAAGCGGAAAGAATTTCGTCTGTGAGCTCAAAGCAACCTGTAGACGATTTATTCAGACAAAGAGTTTGTGAGGCTGACAGACGGAAGTTGGTTCTGAATGTTTCCGGAATGTTGTGACAATTGCACCTTTGACGATTCTTCATCCCTTTGAGACTCCAATCATCGGAGATTATTTTCTGCTCAGTTTTGCTACGACGGATTAAACTTATAAATAATTGAGAAGCAATTCAAAATCAATTTCTATCGACTTCCTGTCATCGAATAAATCGAGTCTAATCGTCTTAAGGAATGCAATCATCCGGAGATAAATGACAGTCGTAAGAGGGTGCAGCGACACTCACGAGTCGTCTAGCAGCGAGCTCGAAATTCGGTGAAGCGAAATGAGATGAAATCTCGACAAATATTTATCTTCCTCAGATGACAAATCCAGCATCGCGGCAGTATTTAAAAGCCTTTTTAGCTGCTTCTGTTTCTCATAAAAACTCCAAACGTGTTTGTGCTGTGCTCCGACTTTGTATCATGACAAGCGCGTCTCTCAACTAATTTTAAAAAGCATTATAATCGTCTTAAGATCCACTTGCTGCGCGCGGCGGCGAACGCTAATGATGACGGAGAAACAACTTGGGAAGATTGTCGAGGAGCGAGAGAAGGAAAAAGTTTTATAATACAGGTTGTGATTGGAATTTAAAGTTGGAGCTCACGGCTCTTACGATGATTGACACAGTTCATGTCGTCGTGCGAAATTTTCGGCTTTTTCTCAGCGACAAGGGATCAGTTACCACATCGTCAATGAGACGAAATGAGAATCAATTATGAGATTAAGCCGAAATTTGTGGGAACGACTCTCATCGAGCCGGTGGAATTAAGTTTAAAGTGAAAGAGACCTCTTTCATTCGCTATCAGATGAAAACAAAGAGACTTTAAGAGGCAATTGAAGTCGTGCAAATGTTCTTTGGGTTTAAATACCTTTCGTATAACTCCACTGATCGCTCTTGCACCACGGCTAATGATACAAGATTTATTGGAATCGAAAACCTGATTGTGCTGCCTGCTCTTTTTTTCGGTGAGTCATTATATAACGCCAGTTTGGCACTCGAACAATGTAAGATTGCATGCCGATCTAAATGTTTTATGGTAATTGCGAACATGGAAACGATCTTCTACCTCATGAATAATCAGAGCTCGCTCACGATTATTAATGTCGAGTCGGAGGAGAGACAGCGAGCGAGAGGAGGAATTTCGAAAGCACACCTTCGTAGAGAGATGACAGAACAAATTATCGGTGATTATCATAAACTATCACTCCATTTTTCTCTATTAAATGCGCATTCAAATTAATTAACCTTGAGAAATTGATATCAATTTATTTTATTATGCAAATCGGATTTTTCATAACACGCCGAACAATTAATTTAAGAATTTATTTTTATTAAAATCTTCTTGCTCTGCTTCTTCTTCGTTTACTCTTCACGCCATCAGATAACGCGATTAAAGTTTCAATTTCACAAAAACAAAACCTGAAGCCAAGAAGACGAGGCCAGTCAAATTTATGAAATGTTCAAGCATTCTCAGGGATGCCGAGTCGGAGCCTTAGCCGTCTGATTCAGACCTAATCGTCAACTGTTTGTAAATCCCTGAGCATCACTCGTTATCTCCACTTGCGATGGTGTAGTGGCAATCGCGAGAATAATTGTGATATCTTTTTAATGAAGAAAGAAATTAAAGAAAAGCTCGAATCGTTTACAGGAGTTTTTGTGTGAAACGCGAAACCAGTTAAAGGCTTAAAGACAGACAATAATTGAAAGTTAAGTGATGTTTACGATTCCTCTTAATTCGCGTACTAATTCGAAATCACAGCTCGAGCAGGTGGTTTTATTGTCTCCCCGCAACCAGCAATTCAACGACTGTAATTTCCTTCATCATAAGCAGCCAATAAAATGCGAGATTAGTGTCGAGCTCTTGCCACAATAGGCGCTAACATGCGCGAGACAACAGCAGCGCCAAGGTGAGTTTTGTTGAAGGAAAAAAATCAATTAAAAATTCAACAGAACAGAAACGAGACTACAAACACAATTGGTGGGCGTCTTTATTGGTGTCGCTAATCTTTTATTATGAAAAGCCTGTTAGATTTTTCTCGTGTCATTTTCCCATTGTGTGCAGGTAATTTTGTTAATTAAAAAGGCGCCATCTGAATCTGCTATCGAGCAGCGCGTTCGATGCTCATTTGAATACAATGGCGATGTTTGCCTAGCGTTGCTCTACCGCGAGATAAAGTAGATGCGGTGCGTTCCCGTCTTGGCACTCGCCATGTGAACTTAAGTGTCACATCGGCTCAGGCAACACCGAATCACAAGTGGAAATATTATTAGCGCGCAACGAATATGGAAATGTCGAGTTTACCATAAGTTAACATATTGAGAATGATCGTCAAACGGCAGCGCATTGAAATCGAGTCTGAATGACTCACTACAGCACAGTGAACGCAAACGGTCTTGCTTATTGTTGCACGCCAAAGGAGTCGAGATTACTTTTTACGTTTGTTAACAGCCAGTCTTTACCTGGTAATTAGAAACGGTTTCAGTAATAATTTTTTGCGCCGCGTTTTCGATGACAGAAAATAATTGATCTAATAGGATTTCCAGTGGCGAATGTTTCTTTTATCGACTGTAAATTGTTTCTGCGTTCGCTAAATTGAATTTTCTATTCCAGCGTCGAATGATATCGTCGAGATCGGCTCCCCATGGTAAAAAGTCATCAGATTTCCAGTTGCATGCTGCAAAGTGACCTTAAGTCAATAAATTTTTATTACGTTTACCAAAGGTAGTTATTAGCGAGAGTCTTATCGTTGCATGAATACATTGAGATATTTGAACATCTCATAAATGCTTCGCCATCTACGGGCAGTTCACTCGATGAAGAGGAGAAATATTAAAAACACGCTCGATCGGCGATTACAGTCGAGTTCGGAAACTTCTACATCGTTTATAGAGCAGGGTTTGGGACGAACTGCGATTGCTATTCATCGTATTTGACTAGCTGAGCACGAAGTCTGTAACATTTTGAACTACAAGTTGATTCATCCTAGCTCTGCTTCTTAGCTTGCAACTCATAATAAGCAATCGCCAACTCACAATTTAGTCGGAGAAATTTCAGTTACCGGCGATCACAAACCCCAGCAACTATCGATTCTCTTCTCGTTCCCCGCGATGTTGACTTCCTTTCCAGTTTTGTGAAACGATCAGCGCTCGGTTATTAGAAGTGTAGCTATTTATTTTAGATATTTAATATTTCTTTTGATATTTAGATGCTCCCCATCTATAAACTCTCTTTTCATATTGTGTTATACCGCAACTTGTGGTGGTTGAAGAAACACTTTTTATGGCTTTTTTTGTTGCAAAGCTAATGTTCGACACAATGTACCGCGAGAGAATTTCTTTCTTTATGAGTTCGTGGGAAATTTATAGCTTTCGGTTAGTTATGGAGAGCTGCCGAGGTGAATTTTATAAAGAAGCGATTCTTTCTCTGTAGCGTTTAATACTTCTTTCATTAGTCTAATTAAGATTAACGGGCATTTATTGGTCAATTTTTATTGAAACGCCGTTTAGCGAAATCGAGATTATTTATGATCGTTATCAAGGCGCGCTATTTGAAGGCAATTTATTTTCACTTGATTCCGATCATGACGCTGCAGTTTCGCCAGTAAGCGCAAAGCAATCAAATCATTCACACAGCAATCCAGTTACGATCGCACAATATTTTTCCCACCGACCGGATGCTGCATCTGCTTCCGAATCGAGCACATAAATTCACATGACATTAAACATTCGTACCTTCATCGTTTGCAGAGGACAATTAAAAATGCGTAACTAATAAATTGAATAATCCCGAGAGATTTTTATCCCACGCTTCCACTGATCGGGGTGCATTGTTGTCGGCAATTGTGAATTGCACTTCATAAGGACCGTTCCCTCTATTTGCAAGCATTGCGTGTGTTGGTGCTAGACCGAGATTTTAAATAAATAACATGATTTGATATGATTCTCTCACCCCTAAGTTGAGCATTCTAACGGTTTTCACATGCTCGGCAACATAAGTTTTCCTTTCAATGAGGAACTTCCAGCATATGCTTGGAAACAATTCAAGGTGAGAATGCTCTGGGGAAGCACAATCAGGGCTAAGGGCAGGTAGAGTCGTCGGTGAGTCATCTGCCCCTGGGAACATGATTCATCTGCTCGTTGAAACACGTTTGACAATCGCAGTTATAAAAAATTTGAGCAAGTGATTGAAGCTGCTTTAATGAATAAATTAACCCGCCAGTGGTTTGTAGCGAAATGATCGTCGTTTGTCACATTCAACGTGATGTTCTTAACGAGGGTTGTAGCGCTGACGAATAGTTTCCACTTTGTTGGACAACCGTTCGACTCATCGTGCTGGTATGGAAAGTTGAGAGGAAAAAACGTTAAACGAGTCCTGAAAATGTATTGTGTTTCACCCAATGGCAACAAAAACCAATTCTGGTTCCTGAGAATCGTCGATAGTTCCGCAAACAACTTTCGAAACTAAACAATTCAGTTTCCCCCTCTCGCTTCATTACGTTTCGGAAACTTCATCCCGTGTGACCGAATATGATGAGAAAGTGAAACAATCAGCGACGCCCTAGCCAAACTTCGTCGTTTGCCGTTGAGTAACAATCAAGTGTCAGCTCTCAACCACACACTACAACTCATGTTGACTCCCAAATGGATGTAAATAGATTGTCATTAAAATTAATTACTACTGAAATCAGCTTATCACATGAGCGAATCGAGGGAAGGCTACAGTGCCAAAGTCCTCATTAAGAATTCTCAAAGACCGGTAAGTGACTCATGCGAGCACTGGCACACAAGAAGGAGAAACAAGCAACATGTTTTAATTGAGCAAACATTTGAACATGCTCGGTGCCTTGTTTCTGTTTGTCTGTTTCTCACTCGCACATAAAGTTGCAAAACCAAAGTGAGAAAATGTTAATAACTGAAAAGTTGTAAATGCGCTAATCTCTGTGTCGGGCGCGCATAATCGCGCGAGGAAAGCGGGCGAGACAAAATGTTGCGCCCGACGAACATTGATTAATTAAAAGCTTTTCGATGTCAAGTGCTTTAATGATCCCATGTTTCGGTTGTTTTCTATCTTTCTCCGCTCCCATTGCGAAACGAAATTTGATACGCTTGCATGAAAAGCGCACGAAGCTTACACGAGTCTTGAAGCAGGACTTGGAATCGCAGCGATTCTCCTCGTATGCTTCGAAGCGAGTTCAAGTCGAATCTAAGCTCTGAATCAGCAAATAATCTCGCCAAGTCTCAAGTGAAGCAACTCATTTGAAATCTGGGTGTGATTTTATTGAATGTTCGACATGGTCGTGTAATACGACTTGACATGAGTTTCGCACATTAAAATAATGACTTGAGTCGTGTAATTATACAATCAATAAACATCTAACGAGAAGAATGTGATCTAAATGTAATTTCGCTTGTTCGCTGGAACGTGAAGCTGTTGAGCATCGAGCAAAGTGCCGTGGAATCGATGCTAAGCGATCGAGGGAAAAGCGAAGAAAGGAACAAGTGAAACCGTCTGGCCCCAGAGCCAGCGATCAATTTTTATGAATTTCAACATAATAATTTTCACGTATTAATTTGCAAATTATCCTCATGAATAAACCGACATAATGGTGATGCGCATAAACTTACGATGCGATTAATTTCGATCGTAATGTCATAATTATAGTCAATCAAAAAGGCTCCACCGATGCAACATTTTATGTCAGATGCTCGGTGCTCCACATAAGCCCGAATGGCTTTCTGGTGGAGAGCAATAAAATAAATCTCATGGGCAGCGGAGAAAAATCCTCAATTAACTTTATGCTATCGTTAAACCAAATGTGATAAATTGAATTCACATAGCTTTCAGTTTCGGCAATAATTTCGTTGATTTGCCTCGCGAGCCTTCGCGAGCTTAATGGGCGATATTAACCGAAATAAAAGAAATTGATGTGTTGAAGTTGCCTTGTTGTCTTCGGCAAACATTGACAACCGACTCGAGCACGACGCGGATTTCGTTACATTTCGCGAGGCTGCAACATCAGTTGTTGATCTTTCAGTGAGTGGCTTTCGCCGAAAACCGAAATTGCTGTGCGCGCTGCGAGATCGAAGAAGTATTTATGGAATCGATAAGTTCATTTATCACCGAAAGCATAAAGAGCAGAGCGAAAATAAATAATATGGATTTTGTAATTTAATCATTGGCAAAGTAACGGACTTAAATAATCGAGTCGCCGATGCGGGACGCTGCGATATTAAATGCTGAGCGGAAAGCCTCGGCCGGGACAGAGCGAGAGAGAATCCCATTGACAACTTAACGTTGCCAGTACCGCAATACGATATCGCATTCGAAGAGCATTTTAAATGATCACCTGTGTGAGCCAACCTGTAATCAATATATTTGGTTTGGTGTATCAAGAAATTTCTTCTCCGATCATTCTTCGCTTCTTGCGGTTTTCGTTTTCACGCTGCACAAAGCGATCATCAAGGAAAAGTCCATAAATTTAAGTTTGCAGTCTTTCTCTCTCCTTATTTATACGACATCAGTGAAGGGGAGGTTTATTTGTATATCAAAATACTTAATTACATGAATGATCACATGAATTTGTGTTAAAATGTTTATCACGAAACAAATGACTTGCGATCACGGAGTTAATCATACATTTTGGCCAGTGAGGAAGAAATTGAATAATCATCTTGCCGGATGAGAGTTTATTCTGTTATCGCGATAGCGAAGTTTCCTCGTCTGCTCTGCCGCTACGTCACACGCTCTCTTGTTCCCTTTCATCGCGTCCCATAACAACGGCTCTTCCGCAAAACCACCATGCGTGCACTCGAAGCAGACTTTCAACCGGAATCGCTAGATATTTCATCTATTCACGTCATTCACAGATGACACGTGATAGGCACGCGTTGGAAAATTTAAGGCAATTAAGACGGCAAGCAGGCGCAAAATTTCATCTCTCTGAATAATCTCAGCTTCGATGGTTCGAGTGGTTTCGTTTGAAATCAGATCTACAGCATGGAATGGTTGGATTTTACTGTTAAGTCTTTGAGCTTTCAATCAGATAACTTTGTGTCAGCCTGAAATGGGGTGGAAAGTCTGATAAGGCAGCTCGAGTTAATTAAGCGAGCGTGCGTTCATCAGGAAGCTTCACGATTATCGCCACCAGCCACGAGCCATTAATCGATGCTCGTCTAAGGAAATTGAAAACTGGAAACGATACTTGATTAAACACCAACAACGGCTAACAAATGATTTCTCATTAAAGCAATTTTTGAACTAATGAAGCAATCAACCTAACTAGAAGTCAAAACATTCCAAGCACGATTGGATTGTGTGTGCAATGAGTTTCAAGCGAGCATGGAAGCTGAAGCTGATTTCGAAGAATTCCAACCATTTTCAGCGATAAATTGAGTTGGTAATGCGCAGCCAATTGACAGTGACTTGTTAGAGTTATTAATTTCACTCGCGTTAATTTTATGTAGATTAAGTGGAAACTTATATGCCTTACTGCTCCAATAATTGATTAACACTTTTCTCATCCAAATAAAGACATTGTATAATTAAGCACAAGACTTGGCGCAAGTGTACACGATAGGCGTGGCTGCGAATGACGTCGCACTGCATTTTACGATTAATTTATGCAAACTCAACCTAGCAATTCTGTGTTTGTTGCCACTCTCGACAGTCGTCGACTGTCTGGAGCAGGAAGTTCGTCTCAACATAAGTTTAAGGGCCGAGCAGTTACGCAGCAGCGAGATTAATTTCTTCTCCGTCAGTTGCTGTTTGAGTAAGGAAAATCAAAGAGATTTCAGTTGAGCGGACACCTAAATTGAAGGCCCGCCAACACATTTTGAACAAGAAAACGACAAACAGAAGGATTAACTGTCGTGGCGCAGCCAAGTGGCTTTCGAATCCAGCTGACACGAATTCTGCGAAGTGATTCATGCTGATGTTAAGCAAGCCAAGAGATAAAGATCAAGTGATAATTAAAGATCTGCACATACGCTGATGGATTAAGTGAAAACATTCAATGATTAATGTCTCGGGTACCAAACTGACGGAAACAGAATTGATTTCGCTGCACGGGGCACAAGTCAGTGGAGAGATGAAAGAACAAACCAACAGAAAATTAATTTAAACAAAACAAATTCGACGTCAATATCCATTGCCAAAAATTGCAATCAATCTTCTCGTCGGATCTCTCGTTGGCTGAAAAGAGAAATTGACGCATTCCGACTGCTTTTGTGACTGCGCTGCAAACGGAGAGACCCACCGGAGCATTTCTGGGCGAGCGAGAAAAACATTGAAAAATTACAAAGTCACGGAGCCACCGCAAAGTGAAACAAATTTTTCGCTTATAAAATACTTGAACTCACTCGACACCAGCTCAATCGATCAAAATCAATTGCTGTTATTTTCGGAATATCATCGTTATCTGCCGGTGGAAATCAGACTCAGATTCTGTTGCATTGCACAAGCTCGGTCCCATAATATCAATCAATCGAGCATGGAAAACGTGAGTTATGCAAATCACAAGTCGCTCGCTTGAAATTTATGGCATTTCTGGAGACTTTAACTTATGTTCGAACGAGTGTGGTGAATAGCCAGAGCAATAAGGTTTGAAACTGCTGTCGTAGGGCCAATTGCTGAGCCTTGAGCTCGACTAGACACCGAGCCAAGCTAGAACTCGAACAGAATCGACTTTATCCTGAGCTACAATTCGTGAGCCCTCAGCCAAAACATTTTTGTCCAAGCTCTTTCGACTTATGTTCAAAGGCTCTTTAGCACAAACGAACAGAACACAACAGCAAGGAAAACTAATTAAAATATTGCTTGCAAGTCGAACAAATTGAAAAATTTATTTCGCTGATTCACGCGATGGCTGGAAACACGAGCGGGTATGATTGATAATTTCGCTAATCATATTAAACCCGTAATCGATTAGCAATAAAAAGATCAATGTTTCTTGTTGCTTTTTGTCTCTCTTATTATTATGCAAATTCATAATCAACATGAAGGAACGCGAGGCACGGCGAACCGACCACGTTCTATGCAGAATGGAATATCGAGCAAGACGCCTGAGATTAATGGACGAACGAAGATCGCAGCAACAGATTGCGAATGTTATGCAAATCTCAATGGATTTTTAATTACTTTTCACTCGTTATTTATTAACGCTGAGCTGAGCTCGGCAAGCATTAAATTCGTTTTTCAATTGAGAACCTGCGGAACTAATTTTGCTCTCGATGGAAACAAAAACTTTGTTCTCACGCTCATCCCAGAATGACATCAAAGATTTCCAATGGACGTGCGACCCTCTTCTTTAATCGAGCATCATGTGCACCCACAGTGTATGACAACAACATGCGAAAGCTACAATCAATTATCGCCCGGAATGATCAACACACATAAATGATATCGATTCGGGCGAAGGCTGCAGACGAAGTTGATGAGCGAGATGAAACCGAAACTGGGAAGTGCGGGAAGTGCATTTCATTGAGCTAACGATTCGGAAGACATAAATTTAGCAGGTCGCGTGGGTTATACATAAAATAAATACGAATCTACCCGCCTAGGGTGCGCCAAAGACCATCAGTTAACCGTTCCTCAGTTGTTGGAAGGATGTTTTTCATTGAAACGTATGAGGTTGCAGTCGATTCTCGAACCCTGATTCCATTGATATTAATGAATTGTTGAACTTGATGCATAACGGAACGCACGCACAATCGGAAGAGAGCCCGCACCCTCCATAGTTTGACGATGACTCGCACACCATTTAAATAAACACAACAATTGAATTCTTTTAATTTAATTCTGTTCTCACTATTCAGAGTAAATTTGAAGGGTTGATTGTTTGCAGTGAAAGCGCACCGCCGTGCGATCATAATTTTCATAAGTGACACGGCACATATTGTTCCAGCTTCGAATGGTGTTAAATAGTTTCTCCATCGGCGCTGCTCTGTGAGAACAGAATTTATTATTTTCGTTCTTCTGCGCTTCGCGATGCTTCGCTGTGTCTTGCCAAAGATCGACAAGGCCCACGGCGGCATAATTTACAAATTGCATAAGCGAATGCTTCCAATTGATTGCATAAACCTTCTCTTTTTTGCTACAGGTGATTCTTGTCGAACACTAATTAACAATAAATTTGTCAGAGACTTCGAGAGCATAAATTGCCGAGAACATAAATCGTGATGCTTCGAAGGAGAGAAAAACCACTCGCGTGTAACGAACGAGAATGCTCAAAAACAATCTCCAATTAATGTCTGTGCCCATTGACGTCTCAGCTATTCAGGTTCGAACTTGCGACTCTCTGAAAAGGATTCCAGACGACAGTGAAAAATGTCTCACGTCAAACGACTAGGAAATTCCCATAAATCCATTTAATTAAACAAAACCGCTCGCACACCATAAAATTTATAAAATATGTTTTAATTTGTCGCAGTGCAATTTAGCCTGTCAAAAAATGCCACAGATATTGAACTGGTTGCTTACTTTGAAGAGAGCGCAGCGACTGCAAAAGGAAAATAAAATTATTGAAGTGACATTTTTGTCACGGCGTGATTCAATTGCCGGCACTTTGAAGCACATTAAATAATGATAAATAATTTGTTAGACCATTATTTGCACTCCATTCTCGCGAGCAAGTTGCCGAACAAGTCGGTATTAGCTTGTGAAATCAACTCCTATAGATTCACATGCAGTTATAAATTTATTTGATTTCCTTTGCACAATTCTCGATCTCTCACTTCAAGCATTCAAATGGAGAGAAGAACACTTGATATCGAAGATCGTGGAGCTTTAATTGCGGCACTGATGGCTCGTATTTATTACCCCGATTGTCTTGATTCACACGAACATTAGCGATTCACGACTGATTGCCCAAACGGCTTCACTTATTGGCAGTTGCATAAGCTCGCGCTCGTAATTAAAGCCCGAATTAACATTTCGGTCGGAGCGAGCAACCTTTAAGGCAGTAATTTCCATTTTCACATGACCCATAAATCAAAACGCGAACAATTTGTCATAAATCTATAGCGACTTCTCGTGTTGTAGCATTCCGATCGATCATTGATCACAATGTTTTCGAGAAATTTCTTCTTAAGCTTTCTTCCAAATCAAAATCTTAAATCGTGCGTAAGACAATGTCACGACTTGTTGATTTCTTTCCCTCGCTCCGTGCCGGACCAACATTGGATGGTCTGCAAGTCAATGAGCGACAGTTTAAGATTGGAATTGTCTGCGAGCCATCGAGCGAGGGCTTAAGTCTGAGCAACGATTTCTCATTCGGTAACGATGCCTGGTCGCTTTAATTGTTCGCTATCAACTCCGCATTGTGCGCACAAAATATGCTGCAATTTAAGATATTTATGACACTTTCGATTCGATGCTCATAATAAACCGCAGCGTCGTCTCGTTTTCGAGTAGACATTTCTCAAAATTCAGTCGAACAAGCGTTAAGTGCTAAAGATCAACGAGCTCGTTTGAACGAAATGAGGCGATAAACACAGAAGAAAGACTCGTAATTTCTGCAAGAAAAAATTGTTCTCTAATTTCTTTAGACTACCAGAGCGAATGTTATGAATATTCAAAGAAATTAAATGAGACTTTTGCTCACTTTTTCCCATTAAATAAAGCTAGCCATTACTTCTTTAAAAAGACTTTTCAATAAATCTCATTTCTGCTCACCCACTCGCACTGTTTGCAAATTGTCTTGTCTCGGCCGACGACCAACCGACCGAGTGGCAATGTTTACAAAACAATTGCTGGCTCTCACTCGACCGGCTGGAAGTTCAAGAATTGATTTTATCAGCAACTTACAAATGATATCGCATAGGGAGAGAAACTCAGCGAGAATTTGTTATTAACCTTCTTTCTAAATATATTTTGTGTCTTCTGTGCTAATTGAACCTTTTGCGATGCTTAAGTGGCTGGCAGAAACGTCGATACTTAAGCACATTAAGAGCTCAAACGATTTGGAAATTACTCAAAGAGTTTTTATTTAATTCGAACTGCAAACTGTAATCATAAATATCTGGAAGCTATTTATTCATGTCAGGGATTTAGAGTTGTGCAAGTCTTGCCTAGTTGAAACTTTATAGAAGCAGAAAGGCAAATGTGCAATTGATAATGTTATTAAAGTGATTCGAATCTGGCGGCAAACTTATTCTGTGAATTACTGAGCCAAATTGCCTGAATCTCGGAAAAGCTTGAATATTTCTTTTATTGAAAAATTGCTGCTCACTGATAATCCGCCAAAGTAATTTGCAATTGACTCATTTAAAGTTCAAACTCACATTTACATTGCGGTCAAAGCAGGTTACTGCATTCATTGTCCATTCGTATTCACCGTAAAACCGTTAAATCTCGCGCTTACGTATTCACGAGTTTCGCCAGAAGTGATTGCGGCCAGGTTTACTTAGCTCCATTTATCTAAACGAATTGTGGCCATAAAAGTTATCAATCGTTTCGTATTAGGTGTTATTATTGATAACGACTCATTTGGCGCATGGAGCGTTTCGAAATGCTTTTCTGGGCTGTTCCATTAAAACATTGAAATCAGAAGCGTTTCTCAAATCGTGGAATGATTCTGTGCAATGCCTTGCGTTCTTTTCTTGATGAATAAATTGAAGATTAACATGAAGACTCTGCTCTAAGCAAAAGAAACTCGCTACCTCCATCAACTCACTTCAAACGTGAAGATTCATTGTCATTTTGCTTCGAAATCATCGAGCTGCTTCACATTCTAAACATTCCGATTGCAATTTATTTGCATACGTTGAATTATCATTGCCAATCGTACGCAGTGATATATGCAGCAGCAGCCGCAACAAAAGCTTAAGCGCTCCAATAATAAAACTGTGAATCGAGTACGAACTGGCGCCGTGCTGAAAGATGTACGAGTGGACAGCGCAGTTTCATTCTCTGCCTTCTCCTTTTCTGCTGGCTGATAACATTTAAAATTATGAACGCGAAATGTAAATAACTTTCATGTCGAGCTGCAAACAGTTCCTTAATAAATTGATGCTACTGGACCGGAGCAATAAAGATTTTGTTCGAAATAAATTTGCATTTGGTTTAATGCACTTGAGATGTCTTCACAATCGAATCACGATTTTCGGCTGAATGTTAATGAAGATGTTGGGCTCCGCTTTTGATACGCGCTCCAGTCGAGTATTTAAGACCATTGTCACTTCGTGGCACACTGCGACCGCAGAGTCGACAGCATTTGCCAAAAACGAGAACAAATTTTATTTTCGACCCGAGGAAAGTTTTTTAAATTTATGGAAATCGATTTTTTTCGGTTCGACTCAAGTTCATCGTTTCTTTCCTGCGCCTGACTTTGTGTCCGCGCTGCAGTGAAATTCCAATATTTCAGTCGAGTGAAATTGTTCCCTGTTATTTCCTTTTTGGAAAGTATCACGAAAGGTCGATAAGGGTTCGACCAAAGTCTACGTGGGCAGCTTTATGACGCTTAGTTTGAGTAAAAGCAAAGTCTAAATTGTCAAAGGTCTATTAAGGTATCAACAAAGATATGATAACGTGCCTCTGCTTCCTGGCTTATTTCAAATTAACTTTTCACCTTGAGATCCTTCCACGTAACATAAGAACGACCCCACAGCCGTGCCAACCATTTTAACTGCATTTAAAAGGTCACTTTGCGATTTCATGTCACCGAACAAGTTTCATAAATTTTTGAATGCTCTTTTCGCTTGAAAACAGTAAGCGAGAGAAAATGATAACAACCGGGGACAATCACGATGATAAACGAAATGAAAATAAAACAATTTCTCGGTTGGCTTTCTTGCCGGTCGACGACATGGAACAATGAGTCGGAGGAGAACAACAAGCGGAGAAGTCAAATAAATTCCGAATTGGCTGCAATTTGTTATTTGCGATAAAGCAATTTCTATGAGTTATCTCTAGCGCCCTGTCGGGTCTTCTCACGGCCACATAAAGCGGCAGATTTAGATTCGGTAGTTGTTTCAAGAACAATGAAAACTCTCGAGCTGGAGCGCTTGAGAGCAACGAGAAGTTTCTCCGCCATGCAACATTAGGGCTCGGTTGAGATTAGGAATTCGAAATCGCTCGATTGCTTTATGATAATTGATTGCACGATCATGGATGCTGGATTCTCGTTCAATGTCAGCTATTGCACAATCGAGTGATTGATTTTAATTGTTATCTCTCTCAGCACTGACTGGCTGGATCTCTTTAACACGTAATTGAGGGAGCACTTTCAGTAATTTTCTCGGATTAACTTGCTTACTTAAGTCGTGCATTAGCATAGCAAGGGCTTGTCAGTTGCAAGGAGGTAAAAGTGACATTGATTCTAAACCGATAATCAATCGGAAAACCTTTTCGCTTGGCGAACGCGCCTTCCGTGTGGGTTGAAACTGATCAGCTTCCATTCAGTCGCTGATTTAGTGTGTAGGATCTTTCTTTCGTTTAAATTCCCTATCGCCAGAGTCAAAGTGTCTTGCTAAGTGAGTCAACATGAAGCTTAAGCAGCGCATTGAATTTCAAAATCACACGTAATCGCATTAGATAAACTTGAAACCTGCAACCGCAACGCTATCGAATAATTGACTATTAACACAATTTAACGAAAACGGTTCAACTGCAGCGAAAAATTCAAAGTTAATTGCCTTTATTTCATCGACCTATTGTCACTCGCGCGCCATTGTTCGAGCGTTTAAGTCTTTTCTATTATTGCGCTCAGATAAATTTAAATCCTAATCAATTGCGCGGAGAGCTGAACAATGCATCATAGGGGCGAATGTAAATTGAGTTGGGAGAGAGCTGGTCGGAGGATTGGAATGGCAGCTCACTACCTCAATCATTCGCAAGCCACATAAATTTTATGACTGCAGATTATTTCATCAAAGCTCTCTTCACAAATAACGAGCCTGTCGTTGCCTCTCGAATTGCAATGATAATTCAAGCTCTTGAAGTGCGTATTGTTCGACGGTGCATTTATTTATGTGCACTTGTTAGTCGAGAGGCAAGAATCTCTCGCTTACTTTTGGCTTAATCTGCATGCTTATTTGGTCGTCTATCCTTTCATGGTTTCATCTCTCCGATGCCTAATGCGTATTGAGCTCGAGATGATGAAGTATATTTGCTATTGTCTCGGCTTCCCTCTCGATGGCAACAAATAAATAAAAAGCCCGTAAGCAATGGGAAATTGAAACATAAACAGTTTCGTTTGCAATCCACACAACGATCGAGCTTTAGTTCTCCTCGGAGAAATATTGCAATAAATAACGAAAAAAGTAAACGACGGAAATCTAAAACGTCAATTAGTTGCGCTAATTCTGGATATTCCCTTCGCGATATTGTTCTCACCAGCAGAAGTAATAATAACATTCGCTTTGTTCAGCAGCGAGAAAACATGTGTAGCCTCAAATCAAAGCAGCAAAAGGTTCTTTTAATTGCCCCGCAAAAACCTTTGCAAACAAAGTGATCGAGCTTCGACGGTTGGCTTGTTGGGAATAAGTCGGGAAATAAATCTCAGCACTTAGCATTCAGAGTCGAACACAATGTTTCTGCATTCGCCGGTTATCTAAAATACTTAATGGCTGGTGATTGATACTGAGCTTAGCAGAAACGGTTGAACTCATGCAGCCAAATGCCAATCGTAATTGCTAAGCGCAATGCATAAATCAATCACTCGCATGCGCATTTAAATTCTCCACACTTTCATCTTCGAATCGAGGATTGCAACATGGAAATTGAAATAAAGTAGCGTGAAGCTCTGCTCGCCTTTTGTTGCCTCGGCTGCCAGATTCTCGTAAAATTAGTCGCGCACAAATTGCTGAGCTTCGGCATAAATCACAGAGCAAAGTTTCGCTAACATTGTATCAAAGATTGAGAAAGTTTCTGCGGTTCCTTCCCGCTTCCAATGCCTAAGTTCACGCTCGCTATCTTAAGTAATATCTTTATTACTCATATCAGAAACTCGTTGGCAGCAAAATGCATTTCTCAAACTCTTAATAGCCTTTATCGCAAATAGTTTAATTCGAATTTTATCGCGCCACGTCAAAATCGTATTTAACTGTACCGTCAGGTGTTTAAACGCAATTATTTATGTGAATGGCGCGCAGTAAAAGTAGATCGGTCTAGTGAGTTGTCGTCGGGGGCTTGGGCTTGCTTGTGCTGAGTCAACTCGTAGCCAGGATAAGCTTGAACTCACAGGGTATTTGCATGTTTAAAGGATGAGTATCTGAGAAGCTTGGAACTGCTCGAAGCTCATTGCAGCTTTTAATAATTATTAAGTGAGCCTGAACCTCCATGCGGAGCTTGAGTCGACTCTCGACTTCCAACCCCTCGATCGTCAGAAGCTGAATTATTCAACCTTTAATTTACGATCTAACTCAGCTGCTGATCCAACAACAGTCTTTGGGAGTCTGGCTCTAAGGCAATTAAGTCGTGGTAATAGACGTAGCTCTTTATCTTGTGACCTCCCAACCGCCGAGTTGTAATTTCCCAACTAGTAAAAAATTGAACTTGTTAAATTTATTTCATTTCCACACACAACGAGTTGCGATCGAAAGAAATGATTCTAATTAATTTTCAGATGTTATCTGATTCTGTCGGTTGAGTTATATTTATGAATAGATATTAAGCTCTTTAGCGCTAACCAGCCAGCCAGCCGCGTTCAATTGCACATTGTGCAGAAGAACTTTTTCAATCTCACTCGCTCCCGCGCTCGGTGGACTTAAAAAGTAATAATTTCGAAATAATTTTCGCTACAGCGCTTAATTCTATGGCATTACGAACACTTCCATGGCTTTATTATCTGCTTAAGTAGCCTGTAAAAATTGATTTGCTTTACTTTCGACACAAGACCTTCATTTGAATGTCGAGAGGGATGAGTCAGCGGTAATATCAATCTTAAGGCACAGCGGAGAATCGAAAACTTTCTTCACTCGCGAGGCTCATTGACGAGATAATGAGGCAGTGGAATTGATGGTGAGCGATCAATCAAAATCCTGTTACCAAGATGTGAAAACAAGATCGGAGTGCGAGCAACAAGTTCATTTGAAAAATTGAGCATTAATTAAAACGAAAACAGCAAAGTGATCGCTCAAGACTGTGCAAACTCTTCTCACATCACACTCGACGCTAATTATGCAGGCGGTGCCTTGAGAAATGTTCTCTCCAAATTCGACTGAGCGCTCTCGAATGTGCGTCGGTGATCGCTTAGCGAGCTAATTGAGGAACAAAATGGCATTCATCGTCTTCTGGGAAGCTTCGCCTCCGGCAACAAACAAAGGAATAATTGAAAAATGAAGCATCACGTTGCTCGCACAGTGCGCCAACATGGAAACGTTTCAAAACATCCATTAGTTATTCACCTCAAGTGATAAAATACGATGCGCTTTAATTGCTCATTAAGCGAGAGGCGTTTCGAGTAGAAAATGCACAAAGGCGAGAGAACTGAAATTGAAATATTTCATTAAAGAAATGTGTGAATAAAATTTAATATTTAAAGCATGAAAAGTGATTAAAACTAGAACACGCAAATCATCGTTTCTCTTCTTCAACTAGCAACAACATTGTGTAATATTTCATCGAAGATGAGGAGAGTAATTTAAATAGCCCTGCGAGGTATATCAATAATTCTCTTTCATATTCATCTGTCACGATCACATGGATTCATTACCAACTGTAGACGCGTCGAGGGTGGAAGACGAAATGATGAATTGCCGCTTATCGACTCGATACTTCGGGCAGAGCACGAACTTTATGGATTTTCAGACGCGAGGCTCCGTCTTGCTTCCATTAGCGCATTTCTGTTGCTAGTAATTAATTCAACGCCTCGGTGATATCGATGACTTTATCTCCATCGCGCGCGCTCGCTTCCAACGTTGTTAAGAAAGGTGAAGAGGTTCAAAAGCAGGCTGCAGGAGTCTAATTGAGTTTCACATTAAACTGAACTTGTTAAACGTATCCAACCAAGCCATTAAAGTGCTAGGTCAGCTTTATTAATCACTGGCTACTGCCGCAATCTTCGTCTTTGAAGCAGGAGCGAGAAATGTTGAATTTCAGGTGGAATGGACGTGAAAGGTAACGACGTGAAACATTATGGTTGGCTTGTACTGACTTTCATCAGCGAGAAAAGTTTACGTAATTCAAATGGGTAAGTGAAAAGTTTATCAAATGTTCAACTTGCCTAACAGATCATGTCTGATCCCGTTGTTCGCTTTCATTCCATCTATTGTGTCTCTTTCCATTGTTGGCGAATGATCCGGATCATTGCGTGGTCTCCACATCAGGTGAAATATGTTAGAAAGTGCTGAAGCACTTGCCGCTGTTCAGGTCTCATTAGGCACAAATTCTTGTCTCGGAAATCTCGGATCGCTTCACAAACGTTTCCATGTTCAACAAAAAAGTTTATTGCCTTAAACAGATGCAATGATACAAACGATAATTGGATTCGAGTCGTCGAAACAAAAGTCTTTGCATTCGTGCTACGCGATATCATCGCCGGGAGAATTTTAGGCAATAATATTTTGAAACGTTCTCTTATCGCTTGGCTAGCAGCAGCAACTGCTTAGCTAGAGCAATTTGTATCCATTTTTGAATTCACCTTTGGCATTTTGTTGCAAGCAAAGCTCTCAAAACCAGTATGACTGATTATCAAGCCGCTCAATTGCGCAAGACATTTGAACCTGGTGCTTTCCGAGCTATGAAATTGATACAATTCGCTTTTTATTACTTTTCAATAACTCGGAATTCTTTACGAAAAGAAATACTTTGATTAACACAGAAGATTTCAACGGTGATTTGGGTTGGGCTCATTATTACGAATTTGAATCAAAGCCGAGTGGTTAAAACATCGAGTTAACAAGGCGTTCAGCTCTTTTAATTAATCAACTCAAAACAGAGCATTGATTGGAATTCGAACAATATGGATTTCTCTTGTGCAAGAGACGACGTTTCAACCTTCGGTAGCCGACAAATTGCAGCTCGTCGGAGAACTTCAATTCTGCTTTGCATTTGGATCGGAGATAAGGTGAGCTCGTAATTGTGTAATGAAACTGTTTGGAGAAGAAATTGAGCTTCCAAGGCGAAGTTTAAGCTTTTGCAAGACCGCAGAATGAGCTCGCGCGCTACTTTTGAAGAGAGAAGCTCGAAGGCATGTTCGGATTATGTGCGCAAGTCGGTGAAATATTAGACAATTTATCTTTGAAAAGCAGCAACGACGACCTTACGGGAATAATGTTGTTGTTACGTTCGTAAAACGAGAGCTGGCAGTGAAATTCGAAATAAACCTGCTCCGATCTATAAACACCTTTTTCGAGCGTGTAAATAGCAAATTATCCACATTCCAAGCTACATCACATCCATAAATTTCAACGCTCAATCCATGCCGTAATTGAATTTTACGATCTTTTTCCACACGATTTCCATCAAAAAGACGAGAGACTCGAAAACGCTGAGCTCGACATCACATTTATAGCATATTGGGCGAGGTGGATTTTATGGACATTCTTTATCGTCTGCAGTGTGAAATATTGAAATTAGTTTTCTTCATCAAACGAGTCAGGAAACGCGATTGAAAAGAGTGTTTAACACAAAAGTTAGTATCGCCACGTGAAGACTTGCGTGAAGTTGGCGCTAATTCAAGGAAGCTTGAAATCTAAATCAAGTGGCATTGATTAGACCCTAAGTTGATCCACGTGGAACTCTTCGTTGCCAACTCTCGCCCTTCCTTCCCTTGTGATCATCTGAAGTTGACTAGTAGAAGTTTCGTCTAACACTCCGTCGTGCCAACTTAACAGCGCCTCATGTGAAGAACTGATGTCGATCACGTCGCAAGACAAACGTTGTACGTTATTGAACTTTTCAAATCGCGCTCTACGAACGCCCGTGAAATGTGATGTCGATTGTTATCGGTCGCCGCGATCAATTATAAACACATCGCTCATTATGGAGCCATTAAACGGTCAAGCCGTAACCTTTTCCTCGTTTCTCTTCCGCGGAGTGTTTGTCTAGCGGAGAACACAAGACATATTTATTGCAAATTTTTATTGCCGTGAAAAATTGAACCAACTTCTAGCCTGACCTTTGGCATTGTTTATTGTTTTTTCTGCTCTCTTTCAAGCTCATAGCGAGCTAGGAAATCATGTGTATATGCTTTTATGCTTTTTCTTCTTCCAGTTTCTTGTTTCTCGTTCTTGTACACCGCTAGCAAGCACACCGACTTCGGGACTGTCTGATTTGATTATCGTGCGGAAGATCTCTCTTAAGAGTCTTCGGTTTGTAGAAAAAAATGGATCGAAGTCGAGGGAACTGGAGTAAGCTTCAGGTTTGCTTCGTGGCTTATCGCCCAGCGAGTCAGTTGAAGGCAAAAGAGATTAGTCGGATCAGCTTAAAATCTCATCAAGTGCTGTGAGAAAAAATAATTAAGCAACTCGCTCTGTTTTGATCTTCCGAAAAACTAGTTAATCACACGTGAGGAGAGGCGGGCGAAAAGCAATTAGCGCGTCCATTACAGCCTTTTGTTCGATTCAATTAATCGTGACGCAGTCGAAAGCGGCAGAATGAAATTCCGTGAACTCGTTTATCGCGCCTCGTCTACTCATATTCTTCCGCTTCCTGACTCCGTCTCGCAAAATTTTATATTTGTTTGCATAATAATAAAAACCATTTTACAACCGAATAATTGGCTCAATATATTTTTGCACTTAATCCGCTCGCGCTTAAAAACGCTGCAGCGCGCCGAGATGAAAAATGATTGCATGATGTTTTGAATGTCTATCAAAGCGAGCTGAGGTGAAGAAGGCGATTGCTGATGCTTTCAACAGCCGTGAACAATTGAAGTAAAAGGTGATTTGAATGCAAAGTATTTGCACAGTGAAATGTTTCAATCAACACTCAGTCGAGAGCGGGGCGGTGTCAGGCATCGAGGAAATTATATTCGCATTGAGCTCGCGAGCCGTTGAGCGCACAAAAGGAGAACTCACCATTTATTAGACGGATTAACTCTGCAATAAATCTTGCAATCATGTTTCATATGGACACTTGAAATGAAACTCATTCGGACGAGAAAAGAAATGAGAGATAAATTCCGCTTTAGCATTTCTTTTCTCCTTGAGCAAACAAGCGTCGTTCTACAAATACGGTAATTTTTTGTGGGTGATTCGAGTGCACACGAGATCATTATTCATAGAGAAAATGCTTTATAAATATTAAATAAATCATATGAAATTATCTTTTAATGCAAATGCTGTTGAGAATTTCACAGCTCGCGCTCTCATGTTTCTCGTTTGGTGCTTCGTTCTAAGGTCTGAAGCTGGAATCGTGTCGAGCGAGGTGCTTGCTTACTTACTCACTTAAGAGAAACATTTCCTAGTGAAGCGGAATAATTCATTCATCACATTCATTCCGCACACATCACGTTGACTCGAATCCATTATGCTTTGTACCGAACTTAATTACGAGACTTTAATTATTTCTGATGTAGCAAATTGCTTTGATGAAAGTGGGTGTTGTATCGGATTCCTTCTCGCGTCTTTCGCAATTCTTTCTCTTTGAATACTTTCGTCGCTGCTCGCCGTTCCACGCGTTGAAGCGACAGACCATTGCCTCGAATTGTGCCATAAATAGTTTAAGATATGAGAAATGTCCCCTGGAGACGAACAAACGTAAGCTATTACCAGTATTAGCTCAGCTCTCCGACAGTTTAGATCATTTCTGATTGCTTTAGTGACGTGAATTAGTTGCAGAAATTTTCCAGAATGCCAACAGTGATAAGAATGCCCAAGGAGCAAGTGCACAAGAGCAGAAAGAATCGGAACGGATTTCAAATCGGCTGCTTTCGCGTCTGTACTTGCGTTCACTTGGGATTCCTCACGTCAAAAAGTGGCATGTTGAAGATATTTGAGCTGCTTTTGGGCAGCTGCTGCGAGACGCTATTGATAAATTTCGGAATGCGAGAGTTATCTGCAACCGCATTTCACAGCTTCTTGACAACCGTTACCGCGTGCTTATCGACGACGTTCATTCTCTGTCTGTGCTATACGCTGTCAGCCAGAAGCTTTTCTTTAATTAGGCAATCGCTGTTTGTATGATTATCAATCAAAATATTGTCATGTCAGATCTGACGGTTCTCATTGCTCACTCAGGAGCTGATCTTCAACGGGCTAGCCTGCTTCCTCTACTCAAGTGCGGCCTGCTACATGGGATTTATGTCTAAACTGCCAAGTTACCGAAACATCTTACTCTTCACGACGAGCAACACCAATCCCGCTTTAACGTGCATCTACGTAAGCTATAAAAATGTAAACAAATGCTTAATAGCTTTAATTGATTTACTTCTCTCTTCGGCTCAGTACATGGGAACAGTATTAGCAGTAACTTATGCCGCAGACACCATCGTGGCCTTCAAGCAGTATCGTGATTCGAATGATTGATTATCTCGGCTCAGTCTCGCTCCCTCAACGTCGATTATGATCGTGTAATTATTAGCCTGATTTAAGAAATTATTTCGAGAGCGAAAGCGTTTTGAAAAGTACTTAAGACCGTAGAAAAAAAATGTTTTCCTAATGAAACCGAAACCTATTTTGGGTTAAGAGATGCAAGGGGTAAAGAGTTGCGTAAGCGGCTCGTAATTTAAGCGACTTAAAAGGTCTTTCCTTAATGCACATTAGTTTTGTTTCGAGAGAAATTTATGAACACTTTTTACCCCCTCAACCTCAGACGTCTTCCAAAAATAAATGTAAATTCTCGCTGCGATCTCTCTCGGCGCGAGTCGCGAGTGCGCGCATGTGGCACTTAAGCAGAAGAAACGAAATTCTCAGAAGTTTATCTGGCAATGCAAAAATCATAAAAAGAAAGAGAATTGAATTCATAAGACCCGAAAATGTGGAATGCAAATCGTTGCGGTTTTATCAATGTTCGCGAGATTCAAAACCAATAAAGAATATTTCACGTTTATTGTTTAAGAAAGTTACAGTTGGCTTTTGATTCTTCCTTTCTTCATTTCACTGCGTCACGCTTCAGTGTAGATTCGCAAGAGGAATTTCAGATTTGAATGCGCCGAATGGAAAACCACTTGTCTTGGGCTGCAAACAGTTGCAGGGCTGGAGCTCAGCGAATTCAAGACAAACAGCTTACAGACGTAGTGCTGCAGACCTCGAGCAAGCTTAAAGCTAACAGTGCGAATGGCGAGTTATCAAGCTCACCGATGTCATATTGCGACTCATAAGAACGTTTCACCTCCGAGCGATTTATTCCTGTACTTCTCAGTTGTTGGCAGATCACATTTCTCTCAACCGCGCATTCGTAAATACTTCTTTATCGAGATTTTCGTAGGTTAAAAACCGCGACTTAGCGCAAAGTGGAGTTTCTTGCGAAGTGAAACGTGAAAGAATACGACGGAGGAGCGAGAATGGAATGGCGAAAGACCCGACTGTCCAATATTTGGAGGAGAATCAAGAAACCTCAGAGTTTATTAATGCCAGCGATGAAATTCAGGTGCAAACATGATTATCTCCTTATTTTTTTCGGGCAAGCACGAAGCGAGAAACGAACGTCGATTCCAAAAAAAGATTCTTTATTGTTCTGCAAATAGTCGCTTGCTTGTTCGACAGAGCGAAGTGTTTTTTTTTTTGGCGAGTCGTGAAGCCAAAAGCAAGCAACCAGTGTGCTGCCTTCAATTCATAATCTGCGAGTTGTCTGATTTCCTCATTGCAACGACGACAATCGCTCGCCGAGCATCTTTGCATCTGGAAACATTTAACATGGAGCAGCAGCACAGCAACCTGACCAACATGAACCGCTGGAAAAGGTAAATGTTTCCATTTTTCCCTTTTTTGTTTAATTTCTTTAATACTCTTTCCAATTTTCGTTAATGGTGCGAAACGAATGTTTCACCTCACTCTCCCGACCAAATTCATCTGAACTTTTATGCAAAATTTGATTTATTCTGTAGGAACAAGAAAATCCATCTTCGAAGCCCCAAAAAAATAATTTTGCGCTCTCTTGCGGTTCGGTTCGGAGCGATTTCGCCAAAAGCCAAACGCGCTGTGTTAAAAACAATAAAATTCTTTATGATTTATGTTAAACATGCTGCAACACAAAGTCAAATGGGCTGCGAGTCGTCGTTTATAAATTGTTATTATGATGAGCGAAGCGGGCGAGGTAGTGAAATTGCACGGAAAGTAAGGACGTTACCTTTTGATTAAACGTCTAAGATTACGAGCGCGACGACGAGGAGGAACTTTCTTCCCATGTGCGTTGATGTTTTCTCAGCTCTGATACGATTGTTCGCGATCTCATAACTCGTGTCGTGATTCATGCTGAAAGTAGGCTCCTCGAATTTATTTTTTGATTTCTGATAAAGCTTTCGAGATAAACCGTTAAATTTCCTCTTTCATGCTTCGACTTCTTCTCATTTGGGGAGATGAAAGTCGACCCGCCGCCTGACTCTTCTCGCTCTTTTCGCCTTTTATGCCGCATCACAACGTCTAACATAATATTAATCAGTCCTTCTAAATCAATTTGGGTGCGCAGACTTATTTGGCTCGAAACGATCTCTTTCTACTTCACTCATGATGCTTCACTTCTTCGTGGTTCTCCTCATGATGCTGCTTCTCCTCATGAGAATGCTCTTCCTCCTTCGTGTGATAGTAGTCGATCGGAACTTTAACGATGAGAGGCTTCACGTAATATTTATACGGAACTTTCTCGATGACGTACACTTTGTACGGAACTCTGACTTCCTTAATAACTGGAACTTCAATCTTCTTGATGACCGTGTACTTCTGGATGTGATGATGGTGGATCGTGTGAATGTGCTTTGGAGGCTCCTCATGTTTTATTTCACTGTAGAAGTTCCAATTAGTCAAACAACTGGCCCGTTTTATAGTAATAAACTTACTGAACTTCTTCTTTCTCCTCACAAAAGTGCGATCCGAAGATCGAGCACAAGATCGGCAAAATCAACAAATTCTGAAACGACACCAAATAATCAGGAAGTGATTTTCACTTTGCAGCTTAGCTTAACTCACTTTGAACAACATTTCTTTTCTCGAATTAGTCTTTACCAAGTGAACGTTGCTGTGCAATTGATGCAAGACTCCACGAATTTCACTTATTTATAGTCAAAATTAGTAATTGCGAATCGTAAGCATTTAATTTACTCTCTTAATTGATCTTACCGGAGACGCTTTGCTTTCGTAAACGAGAAATGCAGAAAGTTGTGCAACGTGTCACGGGGATTTCTCGCCAAAACCTCAACGCTTTTCTCGCAATTCGCATTGCAAATCATTTCAAATCAAAGTTCTTTGCCAGTGGTTTGAACGACTTTAGAATGACGGCGTAGACTGCGTGGGTGGATCTTGAACATGCAGAATTTATTTGAATAAAACATGAACTCGCTATTGATTGAAATTGGCGCCTGCCTGGAAGGCTTAAGATTTGCATTGGATTTAGGCTCGCGAACTTTGTTGCGATCGAACTCTGACTCGAGCTCTTGTAATTAAGATCGCCCGGCGCCTTGGAACCACTCTAAGTAATTGCAATCATTACCCGCCATGACATCGAAGGCTTAAATTGAACCTAATTAGCAATGTTTGCTTCATAAAATTGCAGTAAAATCGCTTATCGCTCAATCGCTTGTTGCGCAAAGAAAGCAAACTCGCCTCGTAAAGACTCGCAATATCATAAATTGATAGTTTTGTTGCATTGTCATTCATGTCTTGCACTTCTCATGCAAAAACGGGAGCAATAAAGCTCTGCAAAGTCGCTAACAGTTACTCGAGTCTTGATCAACGATGGGAATTAAATTTGCATACCAGAACCTTAAGGCCTTCGTGAACCGCTTAAATGGCTGCTACTGAAATCGGAATCCCATAAAGATCAATCTTCGAGTCATGATCAACCAGTCAACAACATTTTAAATAGCCCAATATCCATTTCAAGTTCAATCCACCATAATTATTCAATGTAAAAGCGTATCATGTACATGTCCGCGTGTCTCAGAAATCTCATTAGTCATAAAAGAGCTCGAAAAACGAGGAAAAGAAAACAAATCCCGCATAACAATTCAACAATCGCTCATAACAGCAAATAAAATCGACTTTAAGCTAATAAAATAATTATTCAGTTTTCTTTTGTCCGTGAAAACTCCCGGCCGAGACTTATGCCACAAAAAGTCTCGGCAGCCTTTGCGCTTACCGCCACGATAATTAAAAGCTTTGAAAGCCAATAAAGCCTTTTAGTGTCTCAAGTGACGTTGATCCACTTATTCTCGCTGCTTTGACTGACGGATTGTTCTAGAGTCGAGCTAGCCTCAACTAGTCAGCTAAGGTGCTTTGCGCGATAAATCAGTCGACAACCTGTCGCGCTCGCTAATTTCACTGCCGTCGAGTGATTTGCGCAATCAAGCGTCGGACAATCGTCGAAGGAAATGCAAATTTATGCATCACAATCGTCGCGGATAAGAATCAAGTGACAAATTGTTTAAACGCGGAACTGGCCGTGGCTTCGACGCTGATTCTTTCTAGTCATAAATAAAGATTAAGGAAACTTTCTGCATGCTCCGCGCAAAGAACTCAATTTATTGTGTCACTTCGGGATTAAAATCAATGAAGGCAGCGCAAACGATGGAACTTTCAATGTGAAGCGATTGCCGTGAGCCGAGTGAGAAATGAATCATGTGATGTCTCTATTGTCGTCGTCTTTGTCGTCGTGGAGCTGCTGCAAGGAGCTGAACGTGAAATATCTTTTCATTACATGCAAAATTGAGAGATTGAAAGGTCAGATGGAATCGAACAAATTTACTTTCTGCCGCGTTCGCTAATCTATTGTTCATCTCTTGACTCGAGCGTCTCGAGTCTGTTTTGACTTCAATAGACAACGGCGACGACGACGCCCATCTCTTTCTTTTCGCGCGAGATATCTCGTCTCCACGACGATGTAAATTGAAATTTTATGCAGAAATAAAGCCGAGCGCTTAGGATTGATTCTTCCTTTACGTAGCGAATGAAGGGGGAAGGAGAGTGGGGTGAAGCCTCGAAAACTTGTTGGACTTTTTTGAGATAAATGAAGATCGTTTGCTTGGTGTATAGATAAGAGTGAGGGGTGAGTGGCCCTATATATTCTTACGTACACGAAGAACGAAGCCTTTGTGAAGTGAGTCGTTGAATGATGTCGTCGTCGTGTTTATGCAACGACGAGAGAAATCCATTTGTTTGATTTATTTTCACTGCAAACAGTGTTTCTGATCGCAGATATGGCGGGGAAGAGTGAGCAAATTGCTTCCTTCATCGCCCAAATCGCATCAGCCGTCATAACTCTTTCTGCAGCGAGAGAGATCCAACAGATCTGACCTCCCATCGCTTTAACTGCCTATTTGATCGACTCGCTCGCATGATGTATCATGCAGACTTCACCCATGAACGGAAAATATTTTGATTTGCATTTCATTTTTCCTTTAATAGAAATCTGCTCAGCTACATCGATGTTTGATATTTAATGAAAGCAAGTCACTGCGACAGCTTTTGTAGGCTGTGACAGTTTGTTTGATGAAAATCCTCGCTCCAACAAAGCAGTTTCCTTCCTTGGCATCGTGCCAAGTCGTGCCGAATCGTCGAGACTTGAGACTCGCTCTTGCGGGTGTAACAACAAGTGAAAAGTCTCAGCAAAAAAGCGAATGCCTCGCAACAGGCGATTGAGCGAGAGATGAATTAGGTGAAATGAAAACGAAAGCAAAAAGTGCTTTGGTCTTTTTCAGCAGTTTAACAACAAAGCACAGAGCCAAGAATGAAAAATTATTTCTCTCCGTCTAGCCGGAGCAGTTGGAATGAGAGTGATTTACAACAAATGTAAAGCGTGCACATATCGATGATTTATACGTGGATTTCTATTGTGTGTTTTGATTGAAATATTTATTGCTTGAATTTTGAGTGAGCGCGCGCGAGCTCCAGTCGGCAGGCTGATCAAAATTTGACTTGACGTTATGGATGGATGGGCGCTGACTCTTGTTGTGTAAGACTCGCCTCGGAAACACGAGAAATGAAGCGAGAGAGAAGGCAAGAATTTGCTTTCGATGGAATGCTGCGGAGTTAGACATCAGCTGGACCGCTTGTAAGCGAGCGAGCGAATGACACACACGCCTTGAATAAAGTTGATAGCGGGTCAGATGTCAGAGCCACTTGTACGACGTTTAATTGATGGGATTTATTTTACTGCTTAGCTACCGTTTCTCTTTCTCTATTCTGTTCGTGTCATTTCAATTTTTATGACGTTTCGTTCCACTCATTCCTCGACCTCTGATGAAAATGTGAGTCAATTATCCTCCGTAAGCACTTCACTTTTACTCGTTGCCACCCGATATGTGCCACATCGATATGTACGTTCAGGCCGACGGAGAGAAAAAAGTGATTGTTGCTCCTAACGTCTGATTACACAACCGCAAATGGGCTTCGATATTGCACCGAAATCGCTCCCATAAATCACTCCATTGATTTGTCAATGAGAAACAATTGAATAATTCATTCCGCCGTCTCTCTTCCACCGGTGAATAATCCTCGGCACCAAGGCAGCGAGGCATGAGGAATTAAAATATTAAACACAAGCGAAAGAAATATTGACCAGAAACTTAATTTATTGTTCAACTTCTGTCAATCTCTTTCGCAGGCGAGCAACATAGGCAAAGCTTGCGGTCAGACAAATCGACGGAAGGCTTCAACAAAGTTTCAGGAAAAACAAAGACAAGATTTCTCAATCCGAACATGTCCATGAATCAAGCGGTGCATGAATCGAGCATGTGAGAATAATTGTCAAGCACAGCACGCAAGTGATACGAATTAATTACTTTTCAGGCTCTCCTAATGAGTCGAACATGTTAACGCAGGCGGCGTGTTGAGTTCCGTGGCTTCGACAACGACCGACTCACGATATATCAATAAAAATCTTTCCCGCTTTAAAGAGATAGAAATCCTTGAGGCTTTTCGGTGGAGCAATTCGTTCCCCGTTCCACTTTAACGACACCTTATCAAACCGAATCAGTGTCATTAAACTTCCATCTCGCATGCTTCGTCATCCCGAAAAGGAAAACCCGACGCATGCTCGGAATTCGTTTCCTCCGATGCGTGCAAGTAACGTTCTTGACACAAATATTGAGGAAGCTTGGCTTCGAATGCATGGCAGAGAAGCTTTTCCTCTCCGCTTCGCTTTCTCTCGCTCACATTTTGCGTGTGACGATGTAAACACTTGCTGGTCGAGTGGAGAAAACGCGTTCGATGTAAATACAGTCGTGACAAGCTGATGCGAATGCGCACGATCCGGAGCGCGATAACTCACTGATTGTGTTCAACTGCAGGAAAGCTCTGTTAACTTTCCGCATGTTCATGGAGAGAGCCGACAAAGTTTTTCTGTTCCGAGTCGCAGTCACACATAGAAAATTTTCCGAGCGAGAAAATATTTTTGCTGCTCAGCGTTGTGACTAAAAATAAAGAATTTTCCTCCGCGAAAATCTTCAGTTTTCCGTGTAGCGTTCGAGTCGAAGTAACGGCAGAGAAAAGTCTCTCGGAGGGAAAATTTATTTCACTTCTGGATTTTTAGAAAGCTAAGTGGAAAGCCTGGGGGAAAACTCTTTCTTCTCGTTAGTTACGACTCACTAATGTGTTCATAATTCTAAACGGAAGGTAATTTACTGGAAGAATTACCACGCGTAATCAAAAATATTTGTGGAGAAAAAGTTTAAATTTGAAGTGAAAAAGTGAATAAGAAGAATGGCGGATAAAAATAAGTCAGGAGATTTCTACAACCGTCCCGAGAGCAAGGGCGGATTCGACGGTTGCAAATCGTTCCTATGGAATCCCGAGACCAAGCAATTTATGGGCCGGACGAGCGGCAGCTGGGGTGAGTTCTATGCTAAAGAAAAATGCCTAATAACAAGAAGAATGCTTGGGAAAGTTTGGGAAAAACTGTGGGCAAGAAGAAAGCTGCGTCCTTCACTCGACGAACTCGAGTATAATCAACAATTTGACAAGCCGACTCGCTAGACTTCTGGCGCCAACGCAAAGTCTCGCTGATGTCTTCACGCTTTGCATTATGTAAATTTTATGCGAGAATGAAAACTATCTTCTCTTAACTGTTTCCTACGTTGCGGAAGTAAAAGGTTTGTCGTATGAGCTAAAAAGGGAAAGGGGTTAAAGTCATAAAGGGAACGATTCGCACAGCACTTCGTCCATGAAAGTCTCTTATTTAAAAGCTTGATTAGAATACGAAAAAGGAAAGGCAAACAGAGCGAACGGCTGGCGTATGCTAATCACAATTTATTTCCATTATGCCCGAGACAATAAATACGCAAGTGAGTGAGAGAGCTCGAGGGTTGCTGCAAATGGATAATCTGCTCCATAAACTAATTCACCGTCCAATGGGTTTTCGCAATCAAGCCATGAACATAAGAAAATTTTCCTCTCCCGCTTTATTAATAGACTCGCACAGATGATTTTTCCTTCGCGCCCGTTGTTTGAGCAGAATTTTCATTTGATGCGAGTTTAATAAATGCCGCGAGACGCGGAGAAATGTTCTCCTTCTCCGGAAACGCTTCTCAAGCTTCTCAAGCGACACTCAAGGAGAATTTTCTAAAATAAATTTGACGATGCCGCAAAAAATGCGAAGAAGAAAAGTTTTATGACGCTTTGCTGCTGATGTGTCCAATCTAAATTTATCTCAAACACAATTCAAGCTTAGCTCGGCGTCACGTTTCCCGAATGATGACGACAGGTCTGTGTGCTTTATGTAACGAAAGATGGCAAATTCGCGTAATTAATTCCCTTCGCCCATCAAATCTTGCTCGCTACCATAATATTGATTCGAGCTTGTGACATGCAAAGCTTAGCCGCAGTGACTTCGTGCAACGCTCGAAATTAAAATGTTGCCAGACGACTCGCCCTCGAGTAATGATTTAAACATGTCGGGAAAGCTTTCCATCGCATGATAAATATCAATTAGCGGATATGTTTAAATTAAGAATCACCTGTTTGACGGCGAAAGGCAGAAGTGTTCAGTTACAGTCGCTCGATTCTAACGAGCAGAAATTTCCTTCATTACTGGAGTCGATATCAATTCCTCCCATCGGCGCTTTGGCACACTCTCGACGTCGTCGTCTACGCGCCTCGAAACTATTGATTTTCCCTAATGTCGCCTTAAGCCTCGAGCTTAAAATGAGCATGAGACGTATCTTGATTGCACTTAGATGCGGAAGGAGATGTTAAGGCTTCAAACGTAATCACTTAGGACGCGTCAAAAAAGGTATCAGTCAACGTTACGGCGACAACTTTCTTCTCCACACCCGAACGTTGCCATGCTGACACTCAAGCACAACTGACAAATTGCCTCTTTTGTCTCTATTTGCAGGAAAGATTCTCCTTTTTTATTGTATTTTCTACATCGTCTTGGCGGCTTTCTTCATGGGCTTATGGTTCCTGTTCGCGACAACGCTTACCGACGAGCGTCCCAAGTACGAGTTGAAGGACAGCATTATCGGTGACAACCCCGGACTGGGCTTCAGACCAATGCCACCAGAGTCGAACGTTGAGAGCACTCTGGTTTGGTACGAGATGAAGAACGAAAACAACTCGGCGTACTGGATCAAAGAAATCGACTCATTCTTGGATGGTGAGCCAGATGAATATTAATGCTCTAATTGAATAATTTCTTACACAAAATTGACCGATTATAGAATTCAAGGCGAAAGACGACTCCAAGACTGTTGACTGCCGCAATAACGATCCAGGCGAAAAAGCTTGCAAGATTGACTTGGCAGCATTCGAGCCCTGCACGCACCGTAACGGCTTCGGATACGAGGATGGAAAGCCTTGCATCTTTTTGAAGCTCAACAAGATCTACAACTGGGCTCCTGAATACTACTCCGACTCAAACTTGCCAGAGAAGATGCCGAAAACCTTGCGCGACCACATCGGAAGTCGCGCCAAAGACCCAAAGAAGTTGGAAGTCGTTTGGGTTTCATGCGAGGGCGAAAATCCCGCAGATATCGAGAACCTTGGAACGAAGATATACTACAAGAGCATGGGCGGCGAACAGGGCTTCCTTGGAAGGTATTTCCCCTTCCGCAGAACTCCAGGCTACTTGCAGCCCCTCGTCGCTGTTCGCTTCGAATCAATCAAACGTGAGCGCTCGAAATTCCATTTGAAAACTTTTCTCATCTATTTAACGTCTTCTCACTTGCAGCTGGTGTTTTGATCAACATCGAATGCAAAGCATGGGCCAAAAACATCAAGCACGATCGTCAAGATAGACGAGGCTCCGTTCACTTCGAGTTGATGATTGATGAGCCGAAGAAGAAGGCTTAAGTGTGTTGTGAAAACGAGATAAACGTCACGTTGTGAGATTGAAAAGTGTTTAGTAAATTATTTCCCGAGAGCTTACGTTCGTTTTCTGTTGATCTTGCTTCCGTCCTTTGTTGGTCTCCAATTGATCGTGTTATCATTATTAGAAAACTTATCACGAATCTCTTCCGTAGAATTGGATTTACTTCCAACTTTAATAGTGTGAACTAGGATTCGTAATTGTTTACTGTGGAGTTTTCATGATCGTGGAGCTCTCAGAAAACTCAAAGCTATTCGAACTGATGCGGTTTGGGTAGCTTTAGTTTCCTGTCGGCTTCTCGAAAGCGAATATCTCCCTCTCGGTTTTGTTTTGATTGTTAGTGAAGTAGACGAGATAACGAACGGTTATTTTGCAAAAACTATCTACTCGACCATTTCTCTAAGTACAAAGAAATCAAAAGTAAAACAATGTGTAACAGATGGGTTCATGGTAAAACAAAAAGTTTCTAAAATATTTATTTAAAGTTCTACGAAATAAAATGAAATGAAATAAAAATATTAAAGTAGAGAAAAAAGGTTCAAAAAAATATTGAATTAAAAAGTTTGCGTAGTTACATGAGAGAAACACCATAAGATTTACATTAGCGCGATTCGAATCACGCTGTAGGTACTAAGACCTTTGTCTTTAGGAGCATCATGCAGCAATTTTCTAGCGACGCAGACAAGACGATTCTGACTTTTCTTTTCGACGAAAGAGACATGTGAAAACAATGTGCCTACCAGCAATTTCGAAACTTCATGTTCTTCAAACTATTTTGCATCTCAACTTTTCAAAAGATTTTTGAGTAGAACTTTCGCATATTTCGATTGTAATTTAAGGCGAGAGCCGCACGGTGAAACTAACCACTAACACTTCCTAAAGCGGAACCAAGATTTCTTGAATATTTAGCTGAATATTTAGCAGGAGGGACTTCGGGTCGATGGCTTTGTGTGCCTTAACATGGCCAGAGATCTTCATTATCGACCAAGAGCTTAAGCTTTAGGTACTCTGGGAGATATTGAACAATCATGTTCTTCTTTGAACTAGTTAAAGCTACATCAAGTCATTGATCTAAACTCCCAGATTTAGCAATTCGTTTGAAGGAATGAACCATTAGCGTTAAAGAGTCTCCTGGCTCTTGGTGATTCGAAACTCTCTCGAATCATCACGGATACTGGAAGTAGATAAGCGATATTGACGTTTTTGCATGCTGATTCGTGGAGATTATTATCGAAGGAGGATGAAAAGAATCATTATTCAATCTAATCCTTACTCAACCTTGATTATCGAATTCTGATGTTTTATACAAAAGTTTAATCATCAAAACTTAGATTGGCGGACAGAATGGTAATCTCTAATTCAAAATTGTACTAAACTTTTCCAATATTATTGATCGAAGTTAAATAAAGGTTCAGCTTTACGACTAAAAGTTTAAAATTCATCGTGACTTTTCACTTTCCGGCCGCGCCGTTATCTAAACGATTCTTTCAGCGTCGCAGTAACAGGTATCCGTGGCTCGATGCCAAATAGAGTTTTCCTCTCAAGCCATTAATCTTATTTCAATCGCTCGCCTTTTCCTACAGAGATAAAATCGATTCAAATGCACGTGATGCAAAAAGGCAGCAATAAACGATAAATTTGAATTTAAGCAATCGCGATTTGCATAATCGTCGATGGGCTCGATAGTCGCGCTCTACATTAGCTGCTTGGCATATTTCCTATTACCATACAATCACCGAAAAAAAAGAGCAAACAATCAGCTAAGAACTCGACTTCATTTCTTTAGTTTTTAGTGCTTTTTCCTCTTGCATAAATTATTAGGCAAGCCTGCAGGGATTTTAGTGATCTTGGTTGTTGTTGATAATCTGGAAGCTTTGGCCAAGAGATTATCATTAAGCTTGGGATATGGAACGACAAGAAAGGCCTAAGCATAGAATGATGCTGGATTTAAGATATAAGCAATCAACGCTGTTTAGAAACCAAGAAGATTCACACCAGATCAAGGAGGCTCAGTGGTAGCACAATAAAGTCACAAGACCATAAAAGGAGCTTTGTCGACCTGTTCTTATCCCCTGCAATTGCCTTTGACATTTATCGACTTTTTGTCGGTGCTGATGCAAGTCAAAGCACTGCGTCAATTCATAATGAGTATTTCATATGTAATTAAATTTTAAATCTTTGATCAAGTTACATTTTAGAGTGTAGCCTAAGCTGTAAAGATGAGAACAAATCCAGCCGTTATGTAGTGAAAGAAATTTTCTAATTTTCCTTGAGATATGAATCCGACAGAATTGTTGAGATTCATGTTAGACGCTTCGTTACACGGTCGATGATTTGGTTCCACTGATAAAATGAAATATTCGGCTTTTAAAAAATGTAGAGACAGCTCATTCAGTCTACGAGTCAGAACTCAATTGAAACTACGTAGCCAAACAGCGAATTAAAATATAACGAAGCAAAATGAAAATCGTTCTTTTGAGCTTCTCAATTCTGTTAGTGAATGCAAAAATGTTTTCAAATCAAAGTCACCATGAAAATTTTCGTTCACTCGGAATCGCCATGAGAGGATTGATGAATAAGCTGGCAGATGATAATGAAAGAGTTGCCGTTAAAGTTTATGGTGAATTGCCTGAGCTCGACGAAGTTCTATTGGAAAATGGGCTACCAATAACACTGCGACGGTATCCTGAAGAAATCAGAGCCCTACAAATAATCAACGAAACAACAATCCTCATGTTTGAAACAATGGACATTTTCGGAGTTTACTATTATACGCGATTTCACATCTATAAACTGCCGGAAACTCTGAAACTGTACGTTTACTGCAAAGGGAAGACGACTTTTCAGAGAGCAATACGAGTCATGACACGAGATTTCAAAACGGAAAAACAGAATCGACAAGGAATCTACCATCTTTATACAGAAATGCAAGACATTCATCCACTATTATATTTTCTACTGGACACCAAACACACGATTCAACTAACCACTTTGGATTTCTACACACCAGAGAACTGCGGAGGACCTGAAGAAGTGCAAGTTAACAGTTTCGATAAGAGTACGAACAGATGGAAGGGCAAAGACTTTTCCACCAAGAAAATCTACAATTTTAACGGATGTCATTTGGTTTTCGGAGTTCCGCTTCAAATACCAGTGGACGAAGTCTTGTATGTAGAAATGGTGAATTATAGCACATTTCTTCTAGAGTCAGTGTTTAGCCTAGCTCAGAATCTCAACTTCAGTTACGAACGAACTCCATTAATTAACAACCGAAGCTTACCAGATGAAAAGAAATGGAAAAGTTATTACATGAACCAAAACTTGACTGTCGACTTGGACTTACATGAAAGTTACTTGAATTTTTACCATCAATTCTCCAACAGAAGATATCTTACACAACCTGTTGCTTTTTCTCAAGTCTTTTTTGCAGTTCCACCTGGTCAAATTTACAATCAATTTGAAAAGCTCATTCTACCTTTTGACGATTTCACTTGGTTGCTGATAATTTTGTTCTTCATCGCTGCATTCTGCGTGATTATTCTCATCAGACTACTTGGCAACAATATCGTTAGTAATTTTGTTTTTGGAAGAAACGTTCAATCGCCGGGTTTGAATGTAGTGATGATCTTCTTTGGGATATCTCAAGTCACCGTGCCAAGACGAAACTTCGCAAGGTTCATTGTGATGCTTTTCATACTTTACTGTCTGATCATCCGAACAGCTTGGCAAGGAAAAATGTTCGAATTCATGCAGAAGGAGATGAGAAAACCGCAAATACAATCGTTCGAAGAAGCAATCGAGAAAAACTACGCGCTTTGCGTTTTGAAATGGTTAAGAGGGAATCTCCAAAAAAGTGATATTTTAGAAAGGTAAAGTAATATTTCTAATTTTCTGATTTTCGTGAGTAAAAATTTTTAATTTTCGCTTACAGAATTGAAGTAAAAGGTATTACTTCAGATGAATTTGAATCTTACTACAAGAGAGATATTTATGACGATTCCTTTAAACGAATTCTTTTAGCAGACATTGAGTTTAGTAACACTTATGGTAAATTTACGAGTGGAAGATTTCTAGAAAGAATTATTGAAGAAAACTTGTACACGAATTTTGTATCTTTGTCATTTCCCCCTAATCACATGTTTTATGAAAGTTTCAACGAGAAACTTCAGCAGTTAATCACAGGAGGGATTGTACAACATTTTTACGAAGACCAATACAAGTACGCAAAGAAGTCCCGATGGAGTTTTATGTATTCGTCCTTAAGCGATCCGAAAGTGTTAACATTGAAGGATCTGAAGGCTGGTTTCATAATATGGCTGATATCTCTTATTGTGGCCATACTTTCATTCATAGTAGAAGTCACTTTATGTAGGAAATTGTCACTTAAAAATAAAAAGCAACTGAAGATCTCAAAAGCTTTTCCAAGAAAACAACGAAAACATGTTACAAAGAAACGTCCAAAAATTATGAGTGTCAACCAAAGAAAAAGAAATCGAGTGAAAATAACAAAAGTTGCACCGGTTCGAACACAAATTACGGCATCTGTGATCAGCACAAAGCCAAGCGTTGTAAATGTAAAATCTGATGTGATAATTTTATCAGAAACTCAACTGCAATTAGAAGAAGATTTGTCAAGAATCAACACATTATCCAAAATGAACAACGAAAAGAATTGCGGTGAATGTGTCAAAGGACCAAACACGCCAGTGTCACGTGTTTGAAAGTTCAGTATGTTGAAATACGTATTACTAACAATTTATTAATATTAAGACGATGTGTGCGACATGCACTGAAAATAATCAATGAAGCATTGTTATGTCATAAGATAGAAATATAACAAAACTTACTGAATTCTAAAATTTCCCTGTAAAAGCTTTGGTCGACAGATTATCGTTAAGTTTGAGATATGACATGAAAAGTTTTTGAACAATTAACACTGTTTAGGGCCAGAAAGATTAAGGTCTGATTAAGGAAGACTTAGCCCATGGCTTCATCTGCACTCATAAAATCGCTTCATCGATCTGCTTTTATCCTCTGCTACCCAACAATTGCCTTTGACATTTTTCGAACTTTTTGTTTGTGGTGATGCACTCTACAAGCCAAAGCACCGCGCCAACCCATTATTGTTCCCATAATTTATGAATTCAAGCTCGTATCTTATGCGGATGGAGAGACAATTGCCACTTAAAAAGTCAACAACTGCAATCATGCCAATAAAAATCGATTGGTTCACAAGACATTCAACTATGAACCATGTCTTGAGGCTGAGCGCGAGAAGACGGCGCGAACAAAAAATTTGCATCAAAAGTCAACAAATCACCAGCTGGCGTCAACAGCCAACGTTCAACAAGGCCCTTTTGTTTTCTATCGTGACAATAAATATCGCGGCGTTTTCTTCTTCACAGCGCGATAGTCGTCAATGCAACGAGAGAGTTCCCTTCACTCCACACAGAGTTTTGTCCGATCGAGTAGGTGGCAATTGCTTGGCCTGGCTAAGTTAGCCATGCTCCAGAAAAGTTTGCCAACTCTAATCGCTGGAGCGTAAGCAAATAATTCGCTACATGAAATTCGTTGTTCACCGTAGCCATTACGCGGTGTTACTCGATACAAATGATCGTTAGCTCTCTCGCTATTCGTTTGGTGATCATCAAGCATGTAAACGATTTGTGCAATTGTTGCCGGAGAGAAACAATAAACATAAAAACTACAGAACAAGCAATTATGCAAAAAGTTTACAGCCGCTCGAACAAACTCATTTATATCTTATTTAATTAGAAGATTGTTCAATTTCATGTTTAATGTGCAATTTCTATGCAAATCGAACGTTTCATTGTTCAGCCGCCGAGATAAAATTTATTAATTTCGCTGTCGATTGTTTGAAGGAATCTCATTAGAGAAGCGATGGAGGGAATGTCGAAGGTTTCTCTCCACTTGGCCCATAATTATTGGCTTTGACTCGATTCGAGCAAGCAATCTAATATCAGACATTAATGTCGTAAAAGTGCTCGGCCGAGAATTGAGGGAATTAGAGTCGTAAAGCTCACGACTGGAGCACGGAACGGTAGCGACGCTCGCGTCAGCAATTCTCAGTTTTATTAATTTCTAATTGCAGGTCGGTCGGTCTGGCGACTGACACAAAGTGCAGCAACACTTCCACCGACTACGCCAGCCCGATTAAGCCTTTAAACCGATTTAATTGATAACGAGCGTGCTTTACAGCTTTGCGTTTTCGCTAATGACTCTTTCTCTTCAGCCCGCGATCTCGGCTACAGGGTTTGGCTTTAACGAGACTTCAGAGGTTTCAATGAGTTTGATCAGGTAATATTTAGAGTTTAAGTCTAAGGCTTTTCAAGCATCGTTTTGTTAAGTAAGAATTCAGCTTCTTCCACCATCCCACAATATTGCAAACCTCCCAACAAAACCTTCCAACTAGACAGTAATACAGAAGCATCGTTAAAAGCTCCTGAAGTGGCCAACCCAATAATATCGACGACTCTCAAATCTGTTGAGACCCGAGACATGCCGAGGCTGAATTATTTTCATGATCGTTTTGATAGGAACGACCCTAAATACCGAAAATCATTTAATTTAATTATGAATTGTTCGGCCCATTAAAATTGTTGTGGCTCCACCGTTTTCTTCTTTCTCTCGCGCTAGACAACTCCGGGACCGTGCCTCACAACAGGTATTTTTACGGCTCTCGGTAATCAGCACAGGTTACCCTGAGAAATAACAAAAACTTTCCGATCGACATCTAAGCAGCACCAAGACGGAGCAAATAACAACAATTTTTCTCGAGACACTACGGTCGAGCTTCGATGTAAAGCGCGTTTAATGATTGTGGCTGTGAGATAATGCCAGGTAATGCCGGCGCGAAAGCGTTTTTTGCTCGAAATCCCCTCATAAGATTATGGAAATAACAATTCATGTGTAGCGAATCAATTAATTTGGAGAGAAATAGACGAAACGACTGCCGCATGTAAGGCTCGCTCGTTCCAGTTTGAGATAATTTTACAGGTGTGGTGCTCTGTTTTTGCGCGTTTGACGGTACAGGTTGGTTAACGGCGCGGCTTAAGGTCTGTGCATTACAAACGAGTGAGATCTGTCGGGGGAGATTTTGTCGCAGCGCTTTAAGTGTAGCTGATTAGAGTCTTAAGTCGTTCTCGTATCCTGAAAGCTCAGTTCTCGACAAGTTTGGCGAGTTTATCGGCTCAAGCGAGCGACTCAACTGTCTCACACGCGATGTTTATCAACGCACTAATAAATCTCCTTCAACATTGAACGACGCGGACCACCTGAGCGCGACCTTCACTCCGACAAGTCTCGTGCCATCGAAGAATTCCATTTCTTCGTTATTCAAGAGCGAATAATGTTAAGCGCCAGCAACTGAGCGCTTCCAACTGTTTCATTATGTTCGAAGCTGATTGGGGAAGTGGGAAAGCAATTTGATTGAGTCTCGCAGAGAACAAAGTCGTTCGAGCAGCTTCAAATTGAGCAATTGATGTTTAACAGATTTTTGGGCTAAGTCAAAGGTCAGCCGCCGCTCAATGCTAGCGCATTCAGAGTTTTCTATTTCCCCGAAGCCAATTCCATCGCGCTACCGTCCACGACTAATTGGAAAGAGAAGTCCTTCGCCTTTGGCTCCAATTTAAATTGATATTCAATCGAAATGGAACTAATTAAATATTCTCAATCTTTATTACTATTGTGAGATACCCGACCGACGATGAGGGCAGCGAGCTAAAGTCGTGATCGATCTAAGTGGTCCAATGTAAGTCTCGATTGCCGCTGCCGTTTCTCGGCTTGTCCAACGTCCACTGATTTCACCTTTTAAGTGCGCGAGGCGAAAATCCTTGCGTCGTCGAGATTCGTTCCATTAAGCCGAGTTAATTTGTTTGCGGAAGCATTTACTGCGAATTTACTATCGAGCCCATTTCATGTTCGGTAGATCACCGTTGGCCCCCGCAAAACATTAACTTCAGTCCAAATAAAAGTGAAGCAGAACGTTTACCCGTAGGTCAACTGACGAAAACGGATTTGATTGTGATTAATGCTGGATTGCTTTACGCGCGACTTAACATTCCTCGTGGCGTTCTCTCGCCGTTGAACCGGTGCATGAGTCACATGCGCGCGCTAAGCACTTGATGTGATTTACGAAATATCGAGCGCGCCTAAGATCGGCCGAGGAGAGAAAACATCGCGAAAGGTCAGCCACTGCCAATTGAGATCTCCATGAGATTTCTCGTACACTTTGTACCATTCGAAATGCAAATAAATCATAAATCTTTCAGTCGAGCCGCGCGACAACCGAGATTGATTATGCCACAGATAATAAATCAATGCGGCTAACAATCGATATTTGTTTCAAGAGTGAAACAATGCCTTTAAGAACCCACTCAAGACTTCCACATCGGTCACGATTCCGTCTCATGCTCGAGCTCCAGTCGCTACAATTTATAAATGGTCGGAGTCGCTCTAGCGTCTCGCTGAGTGAACCGAGATTTATTGATTTGTAGGATTGGGACAATCTGAGCGTCCGAAACCGGTCGGCGCAAACATTTCAATTATTCGAGCAATCTGAAACATTCTGAGGAGTAACAACACTTGCAGCATGTCAGAACCGACGGAGAACATTGCTCGGTAGTTCAACCTGCGCTCATAAATCTAACAAGAACGTGACAGGCAATTAATCATTCGCTCTTGTGACTTCCAACGAATCAATTATCTAGCCAACGATTTTCTTAACTTTCGCCTTTATTGTTTAGATTTAATGTCATCACTTCAATGCGTGTGCGCTTGTAGCAAACGTGAGATCACAATGCTGCTCGTAACCTAAACTGACTAGAACCTTTCTCTCGCTTTGAGCTTATGTTTCTACTAAAACATTCGTGTAGAGTGTGTTCTTGCTGATTCCGACTTCACGGTAGACGAGCGAATTGAGTCCGTCTGTGTCGAAGCGAAGGTAACCGTTCTTGAGATAGTTGATTCTGTCTGGGTTCGGTACCTCACTGGAGTGCTTCAGCATCGTGTATTGAGCGTAGGTGGGATGGAAGCGGATGATCCTGTAATCTTTGTTCACAAGTCTCGCATACAGATCGTCGTCTTCACCGCCCCAGCCCTGGAACAAGTTTGAGAACCCGTTGACGTGAACGAAAGTCTCGGCAGATATCGCGATGGCCCCGCCAAACAGTCCGTAGTAAGGCAAGTTGAAGCGGAACGTGTCTAAGCTCGAGCTCATGTGCCTCGGTCGATGAGTGCAAGCGTAGATGTTCCCCAAGTTGAGTGGCATCAGGTCAACATCTTGCATGATAAGACACGGGAAATTCTCCTTCAGCGCATACTGAAACCAAACTGTTAAACTGATGAAATGCTTTGACAAAAGGTCACTTACCTTTGCGCCGATATTGAACAGTTTGGCTCGGTTAAAAGGCTTTTCATCTGCCTGCTCGACGATGAATATTTTGTAGTGAATGTTCTGCTTCCGAAGATAATTGTGGATGTAGCTCAGGAATTGCTTCAGCTGACTTGGTCGCCTGCGATATGGAACAATTATAGCTGTCGAGAAGCTTGGGTTGCATTCCTCCGGCCAGTACTCGCCTAAAATCAGAATCAGAACAGGTTCAATTAGTCGTGGGATAACAGAAAGGTCAGTGAGTCGAACAGATAAGCAAACAAATCGTTGAAGCTACGGCTAATCGTTCTGACATCATTTCACAAATTTAAACAAATCACGGCTGCTCTGGTCGAGCCAATGGCTTCTTCTAATGCTCTGGCCAGGTACGGGTGACCGTTCTTGATGCCATGACGCACCAATGTATGAACTATCTTACCTCCTGATCGGATTTCTGCTATGTTAATTACATCGCTCGTCGTGAACGGTTTCTTATAAAAGAAATGATTTTCCTCGAGTAACTCGGTGTAATCCTGCAATTGATAGACGTTAGTCGTGAGGATATCTCATCAGCAATCGCTACTCACACATTGAATTCCTTTGTCTTTAAACACTGAAATGTTCTTTGATGTTTTCTTAATTAAATTGTCAAAAATCTCATCGCCTGGAATATTTTCGTAGTAAATCATAGCGAACCGAAACGGCCAACACAAGTATAAGAAGAGCCCGAGATACGCAAGCTTACGGACATTGATATTAGGCAGGTTCATCGCGCTGAACCCAAAAAAACTTAAAACTAAATCTCTTCTGCTTAGCGCCGGCTGGTTTCGAAGCTCTTTCGAAAGTCTGCAACTCAAATTCAACGATTCTTTATTCTTCGAACTTGTTTAACACTTGAAATCAGTCTTGCGCTTAGCTGTCAGCGCCTTGGAATCTACCATGTCAGCCGAACGACGTGGTCAGTCTTTTGCTTCGCTTGCTTGATGAATCCCAAGAACTGCAACTCGGCGACCAAACGATAAAATCGCGCTCTGGAATTATAAATGATAAAATTGTCGAGCTCGGCGAAATATTTTGAGAGAACTCACTGAATTTCTGTGCTGATTTCGTCGTCGTCTTCGTCCATACCGTTGACAGTTGCAAAAGCAAGCAACCAGTCGTAAAGATTAATGAACTTGTTGCTCTCGAGGTGAAGTTTGTAGCCGATGGAAGTATCGGGACACGTTGGGATGATTTGATCGTGTTCGGCTTGAACGCAGCAAGAGCATTGAAGAATTCTTTGTGGATTGTTCAAAGCGTTGTGTAATACTCCACGAGGAGCCCCGATGATTTGTTCGCGGACTGAATTGTAGTCACTGAAGAAGTAAAACTCGTTGAATGCCGGCGCTGCTTTGATCGGACGAAGATTTCTGCTGATGAAGGTTTTCAAAAAGTCCAAGCACTCGTAGAGACGCTGCTCGTACTCAAGGAGTTGATGAGTGGGATTGTTCTGAGCGTTTCTCTTCAGCTCTTCAAACAAAGCTTGGCGACCGGCGAAGCCTTTTGTTGCTGGTGAAATCTTCTGAGTTGGAGTTGCGACCGTTTTCACCGTTTCCAGACCTGAATCAGAAATCCGTTTGTAGTACATTTGAAGCTCATCAAGATCATTCTTGAATCCGTTTTCCTTGATAGATTTGTCACTCAAGTAACGTCGAAGAATTTCCAGAACTCTGTCGAGCTTAGCGATGAACTTTTCCTTGGCTGTGAACCGCAAGAGGTTGAAACACTTCTCGAAGTCTTCGTTCTTCGTTACATCGGTGGATATACAGACCGGGTAAAGCTCTCTTAGCAGAGTACCAAGCTCGTTTTTTGGCAAATCTTCGAGAAGCACTGCAAGAACTCGAAGACCGCAATGGAACTGGAACAAGTACCGTCTCGCTTTGTCTAGCTCTTTAATTATTCTGAGCTTCATCGTGTCGTTGCTTTGGATGAGATCGATTCGGACTTGAGGCGCCGGTTCAGCTTCGACGTACGATCGAAACGAATCAAAGTTTCGCCTGATTTCGTCGCAACTGTCTTCGTCCAACTCGTAAGTTTTCATGTTGTAATCGCCGAACATCGGATTGAAGGGACAGTTGCGATAATGTTCAAACATGAACTGTTTGTAGCCTTTGATGAACCTTTGCAGCGAGAAGTCGTAGAAGAGGAAAACGTCCATCAGGATCTGGAATGATTTTCCTGATAGTTGAAACGGACTTTGATGTGACAAAATGACTTCGTCCAAGATCCTGTTGAGCACGACCGTTGACGACTCGGACTGGAAGATGTTCACATCCATCTTGTTGGTGATGTGCGATGGGAGAACGTTGTGAAGAGCTTTGAAAGCGGTGGCGACTCCAACGATGAGCACGAAAGGTATTCGGGTTGTGTAACAGCACAGGATGCTGATCAGATCCTGCATGCAGACAGAGTTGAATTGCTCAAAGTCGGCGATCATGATCACGAGCATCGGTTTGATCTTCGATGCAGCGTAGCGATGTTTGTACCAAGCTGCCATCACCTCCATCGTCAGTTGCCTTCTTTTGACTTGTGGGCCATCTCCTTGGTTCATGAATCCTTTCACCAGCGTCTCAATTGCCGCCTTCACATTCGGACAATCTCTGGACTGAAGAATTGCAACTTGGGACTGACAATTGTTGGAGATTTGCTGCGAAAGAGTCTCAAACTGACTGAGATGATCAGTCTGGTTGACGCCAGTCAACAGCACTGCGGTCTGGAGGTTCTCGTTGTCCTCGAAATCAATGCTTCCGATATAGTCGAGCAGACTTGTTGAGATCTTTTCGTAGCTGCTCGATTGAATTTGCTAAAAGTATCGAGAGAATTGAGATGAAGCGAAGATGTTCAGCTACAAGTTACCTCGATTCGCTGTTCAACATCTTTCCAGGCTTGGTTGAACGATGTTACAAAAGGCTTCGCTGTTTTATTTCTGAGTTCGCGAATTGATTTTCCTTTTTTGAAGGTGAAGACTCCCTGGAAATGCAAACAAACTAATGAGAACTATATCGACAGTTGTCACTAAACGAGATTACTTTCGAGACAGAGTTGATATCCTCCATTCAGAGATTACTAATAAATGTTATTCACGAAGTAAACAAAACCGGCGCGCGGGAAAATCGCAACTCGGGTGACCAAACCAAACTTCGAACGAGAAAGTTAAGAGAGTCGATCGAAATTTTGAAAAATGCTGAAAGAAGAGATTAGAGTTGTGATCAAGTACTTGAGGATCAAAGGCTTAACTCCGCTGCAAATTAAAGAGGAACTCGATTCGAGGTTGGGCGACTCCTCTCCTGATTTAAGTATCAACAGTACGCAAATGGTTCAACAACTTCAAACGAGGCTCAACGTTCAGGCAGACCTAAAACTGCTACTTCGGAAGATTCGATCAGAAAAGTCCAAGAAATCGTGCTCAAAGATTAAGACTTCGTGACATAGCTAAGATGACACATCTCATCAAACCGAGTTCCACCACATCCTACACCGGAATCTCTACATGAAAAAGCACGCCACAGAATGGGAAAGCTATCGTTCTCAAAAAGCTATTTTGAAGGCCTCGACAAATCTTACCACAGCGACGAAATTAAAAGATCGAAGAACCGCCTTGAGAAGTGAATCGAGCTCCAAGAAGACTACGTTGAAAAATAAACTATTTGAAGTACAATTACAGTTGTTTAGTATGAAAAGGGAGAACTTCGTAAACTAATTCCGGTAATTTTATTGGCTTCCCATCTAACTTCAACATCATCAGTTTTAAACATTAATTAAACGAGTTATGCCAAGTCGGAGAAAAAGTCGGTTCGGTTGGCGTTTAGTGACGATGGAAGGTTGTGCTTGGAAGCTTTCTTGCTCGGCTTCTCGTTGTAGTTGATGCCATCGAAGTCCTCGAAGTATTTGATGTTCCAGAAGCAGATGTCGTTCTCGTGCGAGCTGCTCGCGATGAACTCTCCGCTGCTGCAGATGTCCATTGCCTCGACACCGAGTGGATGCTGACCGACAATGCCCAGAATACGGCCAGGTACCAGATGCATTGCTCGTATCACGCCATCCTCGCCAGCGGTTACAGCGATTCTTTCTGTGATGGGAATCATCAGCGAGATCGGCGTGAGTGGGCCAGTGAAAGCGTCGTTGTGATATCCAAACTCGCCCCAGTTGAAAGTGTAGAAATTGCCCTTTGACGACCCGACGACGAGCTTGCTTTCGTTGCGATATATTCCAGCGCATGTAAGTTCTTCCTCGTATGGTTCGGATTGCACGAGCATTTTCTTGGCCGAAATGTTAAGCGTTGTAACGTAGCCATCGCCGCTGGTGCAGACCAAAAGTTTCTTTTGATTGTTTGTTATGATGCACGAGATGAAGTCGTCCACTTCCTTCAAGCTGAACACAGGATCGGTGCCTTTGACACGTGAATCCCAGAGACGAACGGTTCCCTCATCATCACCAGTGGCGAGAAGATTCTCATCAAGAACTGTCATCGTGTAGATCGGCTCTTCGTGTGCATTGTCCCAGAATCGCTTCAATTTGCCCGTCTCCATATCCGTGACCATGATCGATTTGTCGCGCGAGGCTGTGAACAGATCACGTCCGTCAATGCTGAACTCGATCTCGCGGATGGCTTTGGTGTGAGCTTCGTGCGTGTGAAGGAGCGTGTTTTCTTCGTTGCTGTATTTGTATATGAGAATGTCACCCATGACTGTGCCGACAGCCAGAATGTCTTGATCGGGATGGAACGAGAGGTCGGTTGGGTAATCCTCGGTTGTGATGTTGGGCGGCTTCAATCGTGGTTTCTTCAGCTCCGTCAGAATTTTCTTCACAACTTCATCATCTTCGTTATTCGGATCGTAATCGTCGATCACGCGCTTCTCAACTCCACTGCTCGAACCCGCTTCTTCGAGCTGATCTTCCGATGAGACCTCTCGTGCGGCTAACTGAGTCTCATTCATGTCGCTGTCTGAACTTCCATCAGTGTCCTCGACAACAAAATCATCCTCGCTTGAGTCTGTGTCGTCCATGTTCCCCATAATTATGTTGAGCTCCGATTGATCGCCCAGCAACTCCAAAAGATGATCTGTCTCGTCAAAGTCTTCGTCGTCGCTGTAGTCCGCAATTCCGTTTCCGCGTCCTGGTGGGAAGAAGTCATGCCTGAAGGAGAAATCATTTCACATCAATAAACTGATTACAAGATAGCAAAGGAAAGTGATCAGTGGAAGCACAGCATCGCAATGGATCAGACTAGATTAGGATCATGAAATACCGAGAATTTATTCTTTTAATAATGATCAGATTGAAAGCAAAACTGAGGGAGAAGTTTGCCGCTAGCAATCAGATAACTTGAAGAATAAGTTTGTATTAGCAACGACCAGTCGAGGGCAAAGCATGTGTTCGTTGCTGTAGCCTCTCTACTTACATTGTTGATCATTAGAAGATAACTTAATCAATTTTTCGTCTTTCCCGGGTTTTGTTTTATCTTGGCAGCTTTCGATTAATTTGCCTTCAATCAAAAATCCTTCTTTAGCTACTCAGCTGCCTCAACGTTTAGTTAACTTCAAGTTCCTGTTCCGCGTATCGTTCGTTTGGTGTTGCGAAATCTTTCGGCTTAAAAACAATGCGTTCTCGTTTGTTATTCGCGGCCCCTGCAAAGCTTGCGACCCTCGAGCAAGCCGCGCGCCGTCAAAGTCGCTAACCAAGTTTCGTTCTCGCGACTTCGTCTGAAACTTTGTTGATTAATTCGCTGGGAGAGAAGACTCCAATGTTCTAACTTTCTAGATAGTGAATTAAGTGTACATACGACATGATTTTGCTAGAAATTAATAACCGCAGCGTGGAGGAAACGCTCTTGTTGAAGTTCAAGAATGCTTTGGCTGGGTGAGTTCGTTCTTCTTCTTCCTTCCGCAATTTTCTCGGCGTTTTCCGGGAGATCAATCGATTCATCGGCTACACCGAATGCAGCATTTATCAAAGAGTTCACTGCTGCATGAAAATAGCCGAATCTTGCCGCCTTCATTCAACGTTGCTGCTGCCAAATTCACTTCGGGCTTTCGTGATTAATCATCGCTGGTGTCGCAAGAGAAAAAGGCGTGCAAAGTCACCGGGAGAAGTTTTCTTGCCCCTGTTTTGTGATTATTACTTATTCACCTTGAAGAAACAGTCTGGTATCGAGCACCGGGCTCCGAAAATCAGTCGTTAGAAAACAGGGAGTGTCGCGAGCCTTCCGTCATTATCTCCACTTGTTTTATATGCACGATGTTGTGAAGGCGATAGCGCCAAGTGCATTCGATAAAAGAAAAAAATCTCATCTCTTCTGTGTGACATTCTCGTAACGGGTTTGGATAAGTTAATGAAGAGGGCGAAACGACTCCGTCAAGTGTGATTAACAACACCGAAAGTTTCTGTTATCGAGTTACAGTTGATAAGACGAGAATCGCTGATATGAACTTTTCCTTGCGATTCATAATTGAGTGAATGAACGGAATTAGCTTTGTGAGTCATCGTATGCTTCAGCAAACTTCTCCCCCTCGTCCAGCACGCAACACTTAATTATTCAATCTTTATAATTATCGTGAGAGCTCCTCTTCATCTTCATTGAAACTGTTACCATTTTCCTTTTGCAGAAACAAACCAGAATCAATTGATGTCACTGTCGCGGACTTCGACGGCGTGTTGTTTCATATTTCCAATCTTAAAGGTGATAAAACAAAGATCAGAGTGAGTGGCAAAGACGACAACTGAAATGACTGATAGACGCTAATTAAGCTTTCTAATTTTAGACGAGTATATCACTCAAGTTCTACAAACAACTTCAGGAGCACGGCGCTGATGAATTGTTGAAGCGGGAATATGGAGACTTACTGATCGATCCTGAAGACGGCTTTAATGTCTCGGTGCTCATCGACCTCGACAACATCCCCGACAACTACGAGGAGATTGCTCAAAAGATCGGCTTGTTAAAGCGGAACTGCTTCGCCAGCGTTTTTGAGAAGTACTTCGACTTCCAGGAACAGGGTTTGGAGGGCGAGAAGCGAGCAGTTATCAATTATCGTAACGAGGAGACTCTGTACGTTGAGGCGAAGCCGGATCGCGTGACGGTAGTGTTTAGTACGATTTTCAAAGATGACGACGACGTGGTGTTGGGCAAAGTTTTCATGCAAGAGCTCAGGGAGGGTCGTCGAGCGTCGCATACAGCCCCACAAGTTCTCTTCTCTCATCGCGAGCCACCAATGGAAATCGCGGGTTCAGACGCTCGTGTCGGCGATAATATCGGCTACGTAACGTTTGGTGAGTGCAACGATCCTCGATAATTGCAGCTCCAGTGCATGACTTCTTGTCTCTTTCCAGTTCTTTTTCCACGTCACACAAACAAAGAGACCCGTGATAACACAATTAATTTAATTCACATGTTCCGTGATTACTTGCATTATCACATCAAGGTGAGTGACTTAATCGTGTCTTCCTTCGACATATCTGACATCCGATCGATTCCTTTCCAGTGTTCGAAAGCTTACATCCACTCAAGAATGCGCGCAAAAACATCAGATTTCCTCAAAGTTCTCAATCGAGCGAGGCCCGAACCGAAAACAACTGAAAAGAAAACAATCACGTAAGTCACTCCTCGAGCGATTCGACAACCAATCGATAACTAACCTTGCCTTAATTTTGCAGAGGCAAAACCTTCATCAGAAGAGAATGATTGAGGCCGATCGCTGACGATGATCCAGCAAATTGAGAGCAAACACAAATCCTTAATCCATAATGAACGTCAGCAAAAGTCTTATAAGAAGTAAAGCAACTGAACTGTTAGGTCCGCAGTCGTCGAAGCATTTTCCTTTTCCACCTTCAACGATTTTTTTCCATCTTCTTTGTCACCCTTCAAAGTAAAACAAATGCCAAGAAAGTGAAGTAACAGAAAGAATAATTAAGCAAAGCAAAAGTTGTATAAATTACAATTAATCTTTACCTTACTACCGAAGTCTGTTGTATTAGACTAATCATTAACCGTTATATTATCTTAGCGCGATGCAAGACGATTCAACGCGAAGCTCCATCCAATTCTTCTACAGCGTTTGTTAATTTTCTGACGCCTCGCGAGCCTCGGAGCTCAATTGGTTGGCCGAACGACCACTGCAGCCAAAAAAGAGCTTTCGCTGATTAGCTTTATTGTTTACCGTTTATGTATTTCACGCAAGTCTCGGGACAACTTCTAAGTTCGCTTCTTGATTTTCCAATCGCAAACAAAAATCACAGAGAAGCTTTTATGGTTGAACATTAAAGAGAGTTTAATTTTTTTATGCAAGCAAATCGCGAATGGAAATAATTATTGATTAATTTTAAACGCTTCTCCCTTTCTGTTTGTCCATTCAGTCAATGGAAATCTTCCTTCAACTTTCCTTTACTTTCTTTTTCTACTAGAAATGACAAGTCAGAAAAAATCTACTCGTAAACGTTTAATTTGTAGTGCGTTAAACAAGATGAACAAAACTGTTGTTGGTCCAGCGCTGGATCGATTGCGCAATCAAATTGGAAAAACACTTTTCAAGAAATTGATTTAATAAAAACTGAAATAGTAGGGAAAGGTCTCGAGGTGTTTTGAGTTTCAGGAACTTTCTAATTATAAGTTGACGGAGCCTTGTTCAAGGAAATGGGAAGCTCAACGAAGACTAACCCGACAGCTTACCCGCACGATCCATCAACCTACCCCAAATCTTAATTACATCACATACATCATCGCATGCGGAGTGAAAAATTGCGCGAAACGGAAAATCGATGGAAAGCAAACCTAGTTTTTAATTGCTCCTAAATTGCCTTCAGCTGTGAAAAATTGTTTTCCTGCCTATCAGCGATGGTGCGAAAACGATGAACTGTTATTATTAGATGACGTTTCTTGTTTCGAAAACGGCGCTAAACTTTTTATTCTAATCACTGCTTTGAATCTCACATTGAACTGCTTAAGGGAAAATTTATTAACATCAAATCTAAACGACGACGACTTGGGTTCGGAGACAAAGGAAGCTTCAAACTTCGCCAGCTTCCATCTGTGATTGTCGCACCTCAAACGATAATTGTTCCTCGGAGTAGATGGTTTGAATTAGTTGATCTCTTTTGGGCACGGAGAGCAATTTCTTTTTCTTCGCCCCCGTCCGTTTCTCGTCATCGAAATTACTTTCGTCGTTGCTGTCGCTGCTGTGATACTTTTGGTTATCTTTCGCGAAATCATTTCGTATCTTTTCCAACGCTGCTAAAGAGTAATCAAACTTTCAGCTGAAACATGTGACCCAACCCTGATCCTCTTTACCTTTCTTTAAATCCATCTCGGCGTCCATTTCCGAGTTCTCAAACTTTTGAATTCTCTTGCGGAATTTCTTAACGATTTTCCTTCTTTGATAGTCAGCTTCGATCTCTTGCTTTGTTCTGCGTGGGTTGGAGAGAAGAAATCAGAAAAGGACCAAACAGAATCCTTGCCGAGATCTCACCTGGGAATTCGAAAGCGGAAGCAGCAACAGAGCAGCACTATGACACATAAAATACTGAACATGACGATTCCTATAACGTGCCTTCAAGCGAAAATCGATTCACGTTAGGTTTTAGGATAATTTCACTTAACTTTACCACAATCTTAATCCGTAAAGAACTTCCATCTCCAGCCATGCTGTGTTGTGGACGGACAGGAAGTCTCCCACGTCTTCATCCATTGCAATAGAGCTTATATCACTAGTCGACGTCGGAGTGTAGCAACTCGGTTGTGCTTGAGGTGCGCTCAGCAACGGGAATGGAGTGGAAGAGAAAATATAGTGAGCAATCGGAGCTGTCCTGATTTTATTCGCAATATCATAACGAAGCGAGGGGGAACATCGATGATGAATGTAAATTTACTGTACGAAGTGGAGCGTCTATAAGCTGATCACACCTCTTACTCGACGGACAAGCCCTGTTAAGCTAAACTCAACCGAGAGAGAGACCGATTCCCTTTTCGCCGCGGCGTTCACCGACTTGACTTGATAGAACCATTAAAAATGTGTTTGTGTTTAACACAATATTTTATTAATTTCTATACCAATGCTATCTTCAAGAATTTCCAGCAGGGTCGGCGCTGGGTGAGGCAAACCATCGTTCACAGCCCTAGCGAACCCAACGTACTTTAATCCCGTCCTGTGACTTTCTCGTCTAGGAAATATTAAGGGTGTGCCAATTACGTTATTTATTTGCAGGAATTTGCCTTTTTGTGGCTTTTTCGCTATTGTGTCTTCAGCTCCGTGTGGATATCGTCATCGTTTTGATCGAGTTTTCTTTCATTTTCAATGTCTTGGGGAGAGTTCTCAGAAATGTTTCGTGGGTCGTCAGGATTGCCCGTTGAATTCAACATGGAATTCGTTGAAGATATCGTGACTCGAAACGTGTGGAAGGAGAAGGGAAGAAAGCCGTTGGGACGCGGTGAGCTGGAAAACTCATGAGATATGGTGGGAAGTTTGTTTTAAGATTGAGAAGTAAGATTACGAATTATTCTAATTGATTTATGTCATCTGGTTGTGTAAATTTCCCTTCAAAATTCTAAGGAATATTTCAAATAAAAAGTGTGAGAAAATATATTTGAAAACTTCACCAATATCCCGGCAATCTCACCACTATCTCGCGTAAACCTCACCACGATTTTCCTCTCTCACCACCGCCGAAACGAAAACTTCGTTCCGTCATCGAGGAGCGACCCCAACTGGTCGAAAGAATAGCGAGATACCAATGGACATAGTTTCATCTTTTCTGAATAAATTAGTAGTTTAATTGTATAAATAAGGTGCGCGATGTTGGACAAAGCCGGAGTACTAATTAAGCGCCGTGAAAAGCTCTGAGTTTTCGGGGGATTTGGTGCAAAAGTTCGAGGGTGGAGATAAAAATCGAAAAAAATTCCATCACTAAAGAAAATCGTGTTTTTTATTTGTTAGTTTTTTCCTTCATTTTGATATAATTTATTCAATCGCGTTGCACAATAGAAAGGTCAAAGGATGAAAGTGAAGAAGAAATGATCGACATCTCAGCAAATCTGCGGTTCTAATCCATAAATCAAAAATAAGGAAAAAGTGTGTCGCGTTTTTCTCTCTCCGTGAAAATGGAAAAATGAAAATGTGAAATAGGTTGGGGGAAAATCATGTTGGAAAATCAATGGTGTTATCTAATTCAGAGATTTTCGATATTAAATTAGTTGCTTGCCGATTGCAAGCAAGCCTCGCCGTCGTCGTCGAAGTGCATCGTGATTAGAAAGGGGAGACTCGCGTATTATATTATACAACAGCCCTCTGGAAAAGTTAGGCAGGAAAAAAGACGAAGGAAAAGTGAGAGGGAGAGAGAACGCGTAAAAAGTGTGAGAGAGAAGGAAAGGAAGAAGACAAGGAATTTTTTTTGGAGAGAGCGAGGAAAAGTCATCGCTAAGAAGGAGAGATTTTCAAATTGGAATATTTCGATAATTAAGTTCAACAGCTATGGCATCAAACTCCAATCACCGAGGCACGAGCAGTGGAATACAAATTGGCTCGGCCTGGTTTCAGCGCAAAATCAATTTAAGGCCTCAGCACCGAGGTGTCCATCTAGTTACAGAGGAAATCCTGCGACAAATGCCTGAACTGGGACAGTTCTCTGTCGGATTATGCCACGTACAAAGTAAGAGAAAGCACCATCCTTAAGATATTTATTCGCTTGCTTTACCTCCGCAATGAAATGGTACCGAGCTCGATGCACGAATAGTAAAATATGTGTCATGTCTATCCCACACACACCCGAGAATATATGTATCAACCCGAGCCAAGAGGAGAGAGCTTTAAAATTAATCAATGAACCATTCAATCGACCTTCTTTTGCTTCCAAAATGCACGCCGCGCTCAAATCGATTCGAGCCAGAGAAGTGTCCATCAATAATCGTAATCATTTTCCGCCAGAACATTGACAGCATTTTCCGCTTACGAGTGTAGATATTCAGATGATGAAAAGTTGTGTGTAAAGGGAGGGAGAGCCTCGAATGAGAGCGAGCGAGCGCGAATGTCTGTTGATGATGAAACGAAAAGGAAATTTAATTTCAGCGATTGTATGACTCGTCGAGGTGCTCAGGATAATTCGCGGAAAAAAAAGCTCCGCAGCAAACGTGAGCATTAAAGTTTACATTGAAAATCATCCGCAATCGCGTGATATTATCAATAAATTCTTTGCTCTGTTATTCCTCCCCACGCCTGTCCCTCCTCGCGCCCGTCCCACTCATGTTTGCCTCTCCGCTGCACGATTTCCATCGAAAACGGAGCTCAAAGAGAAAAAGGAAACTAAAGAATATTTTGCTGTTTATATTGCCTTGGAAGTTCGCGGTGGTGTGAATGGTAGTGCTGTTAAAAAATTTCTTTCATTCCTCTTCAAGCGAAAAGAGCCGCAAAGAATAAAAAATGAAAAATTCGCTTTTCTTGCTTCGCCATGAAAATTCAATGAGCAATCTGAAAGGAAAGCGGCGACGAGCATGGGAGGGAGTTTTTTTTTCTCAGAATGTGTGAATTAAATTATGTTATTTGATGTGCAGTGAATAAGTTAATTCGAGCTCGATGCCGAAAATGTGTTTGCGATTATTACGCTCGAGCTTTCGCGCCCAATCGGCCAATTAAGTAGTGCACACTTTTCTCCGGTTGTTGCGTGGCCAGTTGCATTGCCGTTTTAATTTCCACTTAACTACATTTTCAAAATGTATCACATGCTCAATTAGCTGTAATTCATAACGACGGTAATTCTCTTTCATGTCGTAAATCATTTGTTTAAGTCGAGCGCGGTGCTGGTGTTTAAACATTTGTTAGAGGAAAAAAGAGAAACTGAATTAATGACGTGAAAAGCGATTTGATTAGGGATTTGTGCGGCGATGCCGAGTCGCGGGGCTTTTTGTGAAAACTTTCGCCTTCCAAAGTCGTTAAGCTTCTAACATTTCCGCCTCATCACCAATTCATTCACGATCATCTCTCCCCCCATAACATCGAAATCAGTTCGAGTGCTTTCTGTAGTGCGGTGCAGTTTCCGTCGTCGAGTCATGATAGTCTTCAAAGTGAATGATTCTTCCTCAATTTAACCTCATTTGGAGCTTATTGTGCTTGACTCTTTGCTCCCTCCTTCAATCATGAAGAGCGAACGTTTCAATCGGCTTGAGACTACTGCTCTGTCGCCCCCTCCGTTCAATCCATATGAATGCACATCGAATTATTCACAAACTATTTTATTGAGTCCTCACAGCAAAGAAAGGGATCAGAGGGAGGCCTCGTCAAAGAGATTCCATACACAAGAGAAGAGAAAAAAGTTTTTATATTATTTGATTTTACGATGTTTTTTCTTCGGCTCGTGTTTACTTATTTATGAGCTTCTTGACTCCAACAATGGTGGAGACTCAATAATAAAAGGAAAAAGCCCCCCGATATCATTCATTCTCTCTCGTTCGATGTTCTTGCCGAATCTGAAATTAATCATTTTTGTTGATTTTTTTTGCTTCTCTCGTCTGTGGAGAAAACGCGAACGCATTTTACAATGAGGAAAAAATGATGAGAAAACCATAAATCGATCAAAGCCAACGCTAGAAGACCTTTGGCTCGATCTCAATCTACGCGGTGGTGTAGCCTCAACGCGACCTCGAAAGCTTCTCCAGTCATCTGGCTTGACCTACATAGGAAGAGGAGTCACTGGTCGAGTCTCGTTCGAACTTTCTGTGTACTTTCAAGCTGTTTCAACGTAACTCGATGAGGCTCCAGGCTAGTCTGAATACTAAATTCGATCGACCCACGTCGTCGTTCCCCCGACGCTAACATCTCGGTCTTTTAATTAGGAAGTTTGTCTCGTGAAAATCAACATTAGCGGAAAAGTTTGTTCTTGCTAGTCAATTGTATTTACACGAGCGAGGAATAATATTGACCTCAAGCTTTCGCCGTTGTCGTGAACGCCTTTTTCCGTAGCTAATCAATGAAAAAATCCACGTCAAAGTGGGAAGAGGTGGAGAGAAGGAGTAGGAAATACCGCGGGAAGGCTAGTCATTAATGATTAATATGCTAAAATTATTGATTAGTTTCCCATTTGAATACGTCCATCCATTCATGGTTCACACACATTGCTTGAGTTACGGCGAAGCTTTTCGTGCGCCGTGGGAGCACCAAGCTAATATTTGAGTTAAATCATTCTCCCGAAAATGGGGGGAAGCCGGCACGAATCTCGCAATCAAAGAAGGGAGCGATTGTCGCAGTCATTTACAAAGCCTTTTTGTCGCCCATGTGCTTCGACTGAAACGGCCTTAGAAACTCCATCGTTTTATCTTCGAATCATCAAAAAGACGCTTTATCTCATTATTTCTGTCTTCTGCTCTATTTTTGATCAATCTAAATGGTAATGAGCGCCTGCAATGGGCCTCTGTGTGTTCGCTCCGCTTCTGCTGATGATGATGGTAATGATTCCGAATATTATGATGATGTTACGGGGCCACGCTCGGCGTTCTGCCCAGAACCATTGCGGATTAATTGAGTAGCAAGCTTCGCTTCCTCGAATCATTAACAATCTCGACGGCTGTGAGCTTCCATCGACACCGCTGCGCTGCTGAAACACAAATCTCAATGGCATATGTGTGACATATATTATGCAAATTATGTCATAGAATTCATGATTTTTGTGTGCTGTCAGCTTTGAGCCGATTTATGAGAGTCTCAAGGGAGCGTGTCATCCGAACATTCCAATTTCACTCTCTGCTCTTCTTCATCTAATTGTCGGCAAGGTAGCATTTGCTTTCGGGGAAAAATTGTCTGCACGGCCGTTAAGCCTGAGAGCGAGCGCGATCAGCAAATCGCTCGAACGGTTGAGCTTCATTTTTATGGCATACTGTCATTTCATTCAGAACTTTCTTTCGAGAACGTTAAACATGCAAAAATATTCAATTTTATTCATTTACATTACGTCTACATCAACAACCGTCAAAGAAAAAGGGAAATGGGTGGGTTCAAGGCTAGCAGAGTCGCTTTTCATTGACTTGAAAGTAAAAATCTTCGCATGCAATGTAGAGTCGCTCGAAGCAAATCCTGAACGTGTTCAAGTCCTCCTGTGAACGATAAACTTCGATAAAACCGTTTGATCCGACTAGGGACGATTGATAGTCACTGATCCGATCAACTTACACCGTAAGGATCTTGAATCACTTTCTCTTTGCCCTTCATGAAGTCGCCGAGCATGTAGAGTCGCGCTTTCTTGTCGATCGGAGCCATTTCACGGAGAACGGAGAGCCTTAATGGATCGACGTCACGATTAATTATTCAAACGGTCTCTGTAAATCTTTCAACTCACTGTGACGGCTCCATGCAGAGAATGTAATCGTAGCGATTGAAATCGAACTGTCTCAACTGAAAAACATTATCAAAGTCGTGAACTCAAGGTCGGGCGATTAAGCTCACTTGTCGACAGCCATGCATCGTATTGAGATCGTTTTCCTTCAGAACGCGAAGGCACATTTGTTCGGGAAGGTTTCCTTGATTGTAGCTATCGAAGCCTGCGCTCTGAGAACGCCAGAGGAATCGACAGAACGGTTTGATGGAATACTTCTCGGCGAGATACTGGAAAATGCAATCGGCCATCGGAGCTCGACAGCAGTCACGCTTCGACACGAACAGCACCTTCAACTCGCGCTTCTTCTTCATCTCATAACCGAGGCTCGTCTTTCTTAACATTTCTTATCCGCTAGATGAGCGTTCACTTATCGATGAATCAATACTGTTCACTTGCAATTCACATCGATTCGCTCGATCGTTGTTTGTCTAAAAATAATCCGGCGAAAGTTCTTCTTTATTTTTAGTCGCAAAAGTGAAAGTCAATATCAATTTCCTTCTTCACCTTTTATTGTTGCCATCGCTACTGTCGTCGCGGCAATTTGAACGCTAGGCAAAAGCCTCGATGATCAGCAGAGGCTGAGTGAGAGTGACAATTGGATTATGAAACGAGTCGAACCTGTTGCCCCGTTTATCTGCGATGCTTTTTAATTCTTCCTTCACGATAAAGCTCGACGTTGATCGAGATATCAATTGTCCTCATCCAATCCAATAAAGCACGATACCATTTCGAGCCGCAAAAAGTTCCTCTGTGAGTCTCTCAATATCGATTAAAAATCGGATCAGAAATTCACAGAGCTTCGCCTGCCGGGCGTGCGGTCGGTCGAGGAAAATCAATTTTTATTAAATTTCATTCCAATTCAAATTGAATCGTTTGTTCTTTGACTCTTTTCTAAACATTTTTCCTCATTTCTCTTCCTTTTAGTTCTTCACACATCTGCCAGTTTAGCGTTAAATGAAAGTTGGGATCCCGACGTTAGGTGAGTAACGGACGACGTACAGTTGCAGTTGACGTGCTAATGACTGTGATACTCTTGCAGAGACGATATGGAAATGATGTTAAATAAAATTGTGCCGGAAGGATTACCGTACCGACATTCGTGTGAGGGACCTGACGACATGGTAAGTTCGAGCATCTCTTCCGAATGCTAACAAATCTTCTGATCGTTTTCGTTTTTTAGCCCGCCCACGTTAAAGCTTGCTTTCTCGGCAGTTCCTTGACAATCCCAATCACAGATGGAAAATTATCACTGGGAACATGGCAAGGCGTGTGGCTTTGTGAGCATCGCGATCATGCCGGATCAAGAAAATTAGTGATAACGCTGTCAGGGTGTCCACGCGATTCAGCGCGGAGTCCTCTCTCACCAGTATCACCAATCGCTAGCACAAGCAGTTAGGGACGGTCACGTTCAGCTCGAGGCGAAATGAGTCGGTAATCTCGGGCTGAACGTTGTAAGGAGCGCTAGTGAAAGTTCTTGTGTGATGTGCGACGACAGCGCATGAAATAATTATAATAACAATAATTGCAACGCAAGCAGAGAGACAAGTGTCAGAAAATCCGACGGAGCGAGAACGAAAACAGAATTATACACACAATAACAATAATTATTGATAAAATTGTGGTTATTGGTGGCTGCGGAGTCGACCCGGTAATAATCAAAATGAATTAACTATAAAAATCGTATGGGATTATCGCCGATATCGATATTTCCAATAAAAAATAGCGAAACAGTTTGTAAAGAAAGTTATGTGTTGACGTCGCAAATCGGTCAACGTGATCCTTTTTTTTTTGTGGCGAAATCAAAACCATTAGCGTTAAAGCTTAAGGGAAAACTTTTAAAGAAACGAAGAGGGGCGATGAAAGAAATTTAACATCAAGTCTAGCAATAGTTAAATAAACAATTTTTTCAGGTGTAATTTCATTTTGGGGAATAATTTTTTATGATAATCTTAAGACGGCAGATTGTCGGGCCGTCAGCGATGCTGAAGTTAGCATTGCGAGATATGATAAATGAAGAAGATATTGTTAAGAAGTAAAAGGTATATTTCATTAAAACTAAGCAAGAGAGGTTGTAGGATTTTTTTTTGAGGAATAAAATTATTAAAAGTAAAATTTTGTAGTTATGAAATTAATGAAATTTTATTTCTTATGCTGCTCGGAATCCGACACACTCTCGAGCGATAACGCGAAGCGTAAATGAATTGAAAACTTGCGCATTATGAATTTATCGTTGAGATAAATGGAAAATTGTAAAATGTCTTAAATGCACAAAAAGCGCACGTTATTTGTTTTTTGATAAGTTTTTGTAATGCCGAGGCGATGGATTCGCCGCGGACGCTGCCATTTCTACTCTGATCTCCTCACCACGGAAAATGCAATCTGATCTCATCTGTCAAGTTTTGCATTCGAAAGTGAAACTTGAATTCAGCATACAAAATCACGATTTTGCAGTAAACGTCCAGACAGAGTCGAGTGAACTCTCGTGGCTAATGTCACAATAGACAGCTGGAATAATTATTGATCACCCTCTCGCCACAAAGATTGTCAATGTCCCGATAAAAACAATCGGAATAACTCGATAATCAACTAACAATTAGCAGCTCAAGTCTAGTAAAAATGTAACTTGACGTGACCTTATTTATGATCGTCTGCCCTCCCATTCAAGATTCAAATAAAAGCAAATTGTATACGACCGTCGTTGACGAGGAGATCCATCAATTACTGGAAATGGTGGCCGCCGCGGCAAGCTTCCTCGGCTAGTAAAGCTTTACAACTTCATAACATTAAATTCCTTTTCTGTCCAAGATTCAACCGAATATTAACAGCATACACGTGACGATGAATTTATTGATATATTTACCAAGAAATTGTCGACTGAAGACGATCGAAGCAGAAAAAAGTCCATCTAGTTGATATTTGTTCGAGAGAAGTTAAAAATCTTTTGTATTTTGACGACAAATGATCCTATTTTCTATATGAAGATGACGAAATCGTTTGAATAACGAAAAGGAATATTTTTGTACATAATGAAGAAGAAACTTTAAACATTTTTCTCCGTAAAATATTTAAAACGCAAAACACAAAAATATTTTCTATCGCTTTTTTGAACCAGAAAGAAATCAAAAAAAAATATGCAATAGAGTAGAGAAGCTTCAAATATTTATTGCTGATTGAACTCTGATGGAATCCAGCCAAACAAAAATTCGCGCGTTAACCGCGCCGAGCATCGATTTTCTTAAAATCAAAAGTTGTAACGTTTACATTTCCTTTTCACTTTCTTTCCTCTTTTGATTTATCGAGCAAGAGAGAAGGGGAAACAAGCAGTCAAGTTCAGCCGCCCAATGTCTTCACTAAAGAAAATTTATAGCCACGACTGCTAGCAAGTGTGAACATGAAGGATCCGAGCACGAAAACGACAGTTCCGATGAGTTCGAGCGTTAGATAAATTTGTATGTGCTTTAACCTGAGACATTTCTTTAAGCTTCACTCGTGAATCGTACTTTTGAATCTTCAGCATCCTCTGCTTTACGTTTAAAGTATTAACAAAAAAAAATCTGACCAAACTTGTGTGACAAAAAAAAAGAGAGAAATCCAATTAACTTTTAAAGTTCGCTACGCGGCAAAGCTTTCATAGCATCGCGAATGTTCGACGATCGTCCTTCACGTCCCACTCCGTCGCTCGACGCTATCAAAATTAACTTTCTTTCCCTCAAACGATGACGTGACGTTCGATCGTCTCCTGCTAGAATAAAATTCACGAAATGCACTGCCACAAAATTTAAATTTAAATTGTTTCCAATCGCAGTCAAAATGTTAGATGAGATTCATCCCAGAAAAAAACTAATTACCATCTTCGAACGATAAGGCACGCAATTCATCTGATGACAGAAAACGAATTAAAACCCCGGAAAAAAATAAGTTTAAATACAAAGAATTGACAATATGTAAATATATTACAAAGAAGACATTTTTCATACATGTTAAATCACCGGTAGATTAGAACGTTGATTGAAGTCCTTTCGGTTTCGTTTCCGTTGCTTTAGAGAACCGATGAGCGCGCGCTTTCCTCGAAACATTCCCCATTTGATTGTGGGACGACGTCGCTGTTGACTCGTATGATTTCATGATGATTTGATGTTGAAACCAACCAGAGATTGTTATTTAATTTTTAAGACGATAGTTCGAGGGGCAAATCGATGTCTGGCCCGCAAAGTGCAATAATCTGTCGAGTTGAGTTGATTTGAACGTGTTAAGTTTTGTCTCTCCTCACTTCATTTCCTCATTGAGCACAAAGAAAAAATTTTGATAGTTAAACTCACTTCTTTCATGATATAAAAAGAAAGTCACTAATTTGCCTTTTAAAAATTATCTAATGTCAATAGCAATAAATCTATGAAAATCTGCTGGAGATGAATAAGATTTCGTTGTCATGTCCTATTGATTTGTGTGTGTTGAAATGCTTAGATAACGAAGCCGCGCGAAAGAAGAGAGAAGAAACCATCGTTGCATTTTAATTTTCCGCATTAGTTGAAGCAGCAGCCGTAGAAGCAGAGCAAGTAAAAAGTCTATAAAAATAAATTATGTCATTAACTAGAGCTGAGAAGTGAAAGCCATTAAAAGATTATACGCGAGATTAGAACATTCCCGATGGTTCTGAACCTTATCATTGGGGATGGCTGGATGTCGATTCGTTCCGCATTCAGCCATCCTGCTCATAATCAAATATCTCCTTTATTGGAATAGAAAATTGTTCGTCTGGCACGTCATAACTTCGAAAACTTGTGACATGCTTCGTGAACTACCCGAGAGTATTAAATATCACCACCCAACCACCCCCACGTTTATCATTTGAAGAATGTTGTCTTCCACAACCTTCCCGACTCTCCGATTTTCATTTTACTCTAATCTTCAATTACGCAACGTTACGACAACAATAAGCATAGCAAAAGTAAAACTGAAACTGCTTCTCTACGTGAAATCTGTAAATTCTAGAAGAAATTAAAAGTATAAAACTTTATGAGTTTTTCTACCATTTAACATCTAAACTAAAAAGAGTAAAAGTTGCAATAGATGGAGGATCGCGAAGAATTTACGAAGTGGACAACTTAAGCCATCTATTAAGAGTGTAATTTTGATTAAAAAGAAAATGTTAGTTTGTCACAAATCGATTGTAAAACAATGAAGATGAAAATTATTTTTTAGAAAATCGATGAAAAATTATGAAAAAAAAAACAATCTCGCTGCCATTAAACTAATATCTATGGGATTACGATGAAACAAGTTGATAAAAGGAGTCAGATTAATAGGTCACTTTTCAAATTGAGTTACACACGAACACAACACAAGACGACACATTAAGATTCACTCTCACGATGATGATCAAAAGGATGATAAAGTGGGAGAAGAAAATTTCCCTCGGATCTCAAGACGAAGGACGAGAAAATTTTATGAAACGAGAGAACCTTTAGAAAATATGAAGAAAATCGAAGAAAAACTTTTAGAATATGAAAATAAATAAATAAATTGTCAGATTTCACAAATGAAAAAAGTGTGTATGGAGGAAAATTAACAAAATGAAAATTTATGAAAGCAAAAAATAAAATTATTATTAATTAAACTCGATTCGATTTTGTGATTTGAAAACTCTTTTATTTACAGATCATCTAAGCTGCTCAAACTAAGAGAAGATTGAGCTCGGCATGGAGCTCGACTTGTTGTCAGAACTCGGTTCGGAGTCGATTGGATCGCTCAACCTGTTGTCTTCGATGATGATCGTTGTGTGAGGATATGAGTCGAGCTGCACGAAGAGATAGCGATACTCGTACTTCCCAGAGTCATTCTAAAACACAAAAGTTTATTAATCAACAGTTCTCAATTACCAGAAGCTTGACTTTGCCTGCGAAACATGCCAAATTACTCATTCAGGCCAGAGGTCGATCAACTCACCTCTCTCATCTCACAATGCACTGTCGCTTTATTCCTAATCCCTTGAATGTGAAAGGAAAGTCGCATATAGTTTCGGTTGTTCTTTTGGTACATTTGATGAGCGACGTGGGTTCGTCTTCGTCGCCTTGATTCCTCGCCATAGCATTTAATTGGTTGACCGAGAGCGTCTTGCACGCGTGTGTCGTCTTTGCACTTGTCAAATGCTTTCCCGTAAATTGCTTGAGGACTGTTGCTCGAGAAGAGCTCGCTAAAAATTGTGTAAAACATCACCGCAGTCACTCCGACCCCAAGAAGGATAACGCCTAAGTAGCTCGTCGTCTTCGCTGTCTCCTTAACTCGCTCCCCAATAGGTTTAGCTTCGCCCACATCTTTACGTCCTTCCGATTGAACAATCTTCGTCTTGCTGTCATTCGACGCTTCTCGCGCAGAATATCTTGATCGGATGGATGACACTTGTCGCAACAGACACAAACTTTGTCTCGTTCGGAGATTGAAAGTTCGCAGTAAAAGTGTCATCGTTTTGATAAAAAGGAAAACGCCGGATTGGAAAATTCTAAAGTAAAAAGTTTACTTAACATCAGAAACAAACAATAGTCATTCTAGAGGATTCGAACCTCAGAATTCAGGAATTTGACTGATGGTCGGTCACGGTGTCTAACAAGTCCAATTAACTTTCGGTTTCTTTCGTTCGGCTATATTTGACTTTTATTATGGCAAGTGATCTAAAGTTTTCCCCAGCCAGTTTTCACCTCAGCACTGCCGCATGTTCTAAAAGCGAATTCGTATTCCGTCGGTTATTCTTTTTCTGCTGCGAGATATTTTTCATTTATTAGTCAGTAACATTTTCACTTCATTCATTCAGTAATATTTTGGGAATCGCTCGGAAAAGTCGCAAAGAAAAGTTTCGAAGAGAAGATTTTCCGTGTGAGAAAATTTAAAATAAATAAATAAATCGTCTCGCTCGACTCATCAATCAGAATTGTTTTTCGCGGGTCGTTCGCGAAGTTCTTAGCTGTTAATCCGAGTAAATTAGCCATTCGTTGGCTGTGATTGCACGCAAATTGGAACTTTTCCTTCCCTCGTGACACAGTTTCATTTTCTATTTGGATCTTTGGACCATCTGCGCGTATTTTTGTCAAATCTTCAACGAAGATGGATACGTCAGCTGTTTCGGGGGATATCTCAGTCCAAGGTATGACGGTTTGTTTACGCCGCGACAAATAGCTATACTCTCAATTTCTTGAATAGTCTCACTGACTGGGACCACCGAAGATGAGTTGCTCGTGGGCGATGAAGTGACCGACTTCTCTGTGCTGTTTGAGAAAATGCTGTCGACAAACGACGAAAATTTTCCAGTCATCATGGAGTTCCTCAGGATCAATAACTTCGTGCCGAACCCGATCAGCGAAGTGTACCGAGACATGGGTTTCACATTTATCAACAGCAGCTGCAACATTTGCGACTTTCACACGAGATGGAAGCTCGCTATGAATCTCAAGTATCTCAAAGAAAACGGCTGCGATCTCAACTTAGAAATGTTCAATTACTTGCGGTCATTGACGTTCGGCGGAAATCGCGTGAAACGAAGTGAAAACTTCCTCCAGATCATTCACTTTCTCCTGCCGTTCTGTACAGACTTTTTCGTTGACCTCCAGTGTTGGAAGAAGATCGCGTATATCTGCCAGGATACAAAGGAGATCGTGGAAGCGCTTCGCTTCCTGATCATTAATTATGGCACAGAGAAACACTACAAATATCTACCGCAGCTTCCACGCTACGATCCGTTCTCGTTGAAGCATTTAGCGCGTAACAATGTCCGAGAGAGCGTGTGGAAAGACAGAAAGGTGAATCAGACACGCTACACATATTGCGAGGAGAACTTGCCAAAGTTGCTTTTTAAATATTTAAACTTTATAGATTAAGTTTTATTGTGATGAAAAGTAATTTACAGTCGTCGAGAGATGAGAAATATCTGCGGAAACTGTAAACATTTCATTGATGTAGAGAATAAAATTTGTTTTTCATGGAAACTATTAAAAGTACGGAGAGGCAAAATTGGGTTGAATATGATCGTAGACGTTGTGGAGGCTGTTCGGGGTACAGCTGCAGAGAATAATGTTCTGCGGTTGTTGGTCAGGGAGCCTTGACGGTTCACTGTTCATCAGAGCTAGCATTTCGCTGTAATTGAGATCAGAGAAGTCGTTTTGAGGTTCCGATGAGTTGTGAAGAGGCGCTCGCTCTTCTGTCTAAAAGAAAACCGAAATAATTTTCCCTCATAATTTAATAAATCTTTGATCTAACTTTTCGCTTCCTCGTTTTGGTGACTCGTTTCTGCTTGCCTCCGACTGCTTTCTGCTGCTGTAGCTTCCGAACTAGATCACTTTCGTGTAGGCAGAGATCGCGGAAGCCCAATTCATTCTTCATCTCGCAATCACTCTGATGAACTCGGTATTTGGTGATGCGACGCAGCAAACGATCACTCTTGTCTGCCGACAGCCGTTTGTCAATATTTTCGTCTGCCTTTCTAGGTGACTCACTTTGTTTTGAGTCCAACATGATGAAACGGCTTTCCCACTACGATCGAGGGAGTTAAAATTGGAAATAAATCATCCGAAAGACAACAGACTTTGTTGTTCAGCTTTAGAACTCCAATAAGAATTGCCTTGAGGTCTTTATAGCAAAAGGAAATAGGCAATAGCTTTGTTTGTACGTCTCCTTCAAAAACTCGGATGTTTACTATAACTCAAACGAGAAGATCATTCTGCGCTAATTCTTCTTTATTATCTGACATCGCGATATATTTCAAAGATTTTACGACTTGAGTTTCTTATTTTCTTTTTACAACAAGATCGCTGATTTGATTTCATTCACGAGAAACTCGACGTTGCGTCATCGCGAACTTTCCTTTGTCAATGAATTCGTCATTTTCCATTAAATAATTCTGGGCCATGTTAGCCTTGATACCTAAAGCTTGTCCAGCTGAGACTTCAGTCTCAAGATGCCACTTGATCGCTAACTGACCCCATCAATGATTTGCGGCTCGTAAGACTCAAACGCCTTGTCCTTAGATCTGCATGATTTGCACAAGTTTCTCGATGTTCTTTTGCGTTAACGCTTCTCTATAGCTTGACATCATCTTTGTCGCAATAGTTCCCACTGAAAATAGAAAGTTGTCTCAAACGCACTCTCGACAATTGTCTCGTGATGTCTCTCACCTCTTAGCCGCTGCGCTCGAAACAGAATTTGATTTATTTCGTTTAGTAAACGCTGCACCTCATTGAAGTTCTCGCCGCGAATCTTAAACGTTGTCATCAGCTCCTCGTTTGTCATCATGAGTTCGCTGTAAAACTTGGGAACGTTTTCTCTGAAAAGTGTTTCGTAAACATAAGCGAGTCGTTAAACCAAGGAGAGGCGATTAACTCACATGTTGGTGACTTTCGCATCTTCCGCGCGAATGACCAAGATTTTCGCCAGATTGATTTTAAGCGCAGTGTCAGTTCGTAGCACGTTCGCTGACTCCTGCAACCCTTGGAGTTTGTCAAACAGTTCTCGGACGGTCGCCACTGTCGATGGAAACGAAGCTGTCGAGTCGAGGTTCGAAATGTTCATGAACTGCGCGATTGATTGCACCAAATTCCCTGCCAACTCGATGTTGTCAGTTTGGATTAATATGTTCGAATCGTTGTAGAAAGTGATAATGAGAGGCGACGCGTCACGCAAGCATAGCAACGAAAGCTTGAGAAAGTCAAAAGTGTCCAGCTCGTTCGGTTGTGGATCAATGTCAGCCGGCAATAAAAAGTTTTGATTGATGAACATGCAGAACCTCGCCACGCGCTCCGACACTTTGAATCTCACAAAGCCTTCAGGAGATTTCGACAAGTAATCGTCAGAGAGCTTCGTCATTTCTGATAAGCTTTTCGGCGAGCCGCTTATCTGCTCTGGCAGGGAGAACATCGAGTATTTCGGCAGTTGTCGGTTAAGCTCAAAAACATGAAACTGATTGCCATCAGCGTTGCCAACGAAAGCTTTAATGTGAACTGGAACATGAGTGAAATAGAAATTTGGTGAACATTGTAGCCCAAATATTTTACCATCAACGGATTCGTCCTTCGGAATCTTCAACGGAATGATAATGCTCGACACTCCGTTCGCCTTGCTGCTTGTTGACTGCATGCCAGAGTAGAAACCTGATGTGATTCGCTTCGTGGGCGGATGAACAATCAGAGATTCGCCGTTAGGGAAAATTCCATCAGCGAAGATGATGACAGCTTTGATTATCGTCGAGTTGTTTGTGCTGATGCTCACTTCGACGTTTGACTTCTTCGATCCATCAGTCGATATCGCAATTTGTAGGCGCGTATTGGCTGGGATGATAGCGAAGTCGTCAGAAATATTTTTCAGTTGGTTCATTGTAGCGAGGGAGTCTTCGGACGAGCCCATCAAAGACTCGTTGACTCGGCTGTTGTTCTCGTAATGCATTAGCTCCAGCTGCAGGTTTTGTTTCAAGTTTAGAAGATCTTTCATTTGCGATCCTTCTGTGACTGTCAAGGGCGCTAAGTTGACGTTTGACGAAGTATATCCTTGGATTTCACCTTGCTCTGACACGCAAATCAAATCGTCGCTTTTTAGTCCTCGATAGTCTGTGACAATCAATCCGATAATTTTGCTTGGAGTTATCAACTTCATCAGAACGTCTCCCGATCTCGAATCTCGGACATCGATCTTTCCGCTTTCCCATCCCAACACGATCTGCGGTTGTCCAGTTCCCAGCAAATCAAAAGGTGCAGCGCAAGTCGCGCATGATTTTGATTTGATCCTCCAAAGACGGACGTGCTCTTCATAAACACCAACAGTCCCGTTCCGCAGAATGAAAACCAAAAGCGACCCAACGGCGACAATTTTCTTCACCGGTCCGTTCTCGTTCAACTCTCGAACGAACTTGTCTTGCTTGTAGATTTTAATCTTCTCGTCTTCGCATCCGAGCAAAATTTCTCGCTCATTGTTACGACTGAAATCGAACAAGATGATTGAATTGACGACTCCCGATGTCACGATCCACAACATCTCGTCGCCTTTTTCGTTGAAGCCTCTGACTGTAGTTCTCGTTCCGCAGTAAAGCAGAGGTGCCTTCAAAGCGTCAGTTGCGCCCATGATCATGCAGCGAACACCTTCCGATATCTCCTTGAAGAAAATCTCCAGGTTGTCGTCGACTTGATAAACCAAAATATTCGTGTCAGTACCAATGGCGAGATATTCCTTGTCGGAACTTTGCGAAAGCTTCCCGCTGGCAATCGCCGTGATTGTGTAGCTAATTGAGAGCATTCCCACATCTTTCTTGATTTCCGACCACGCTTTCTCGCTGCTGAACAGATTGTACCTGACGTGCGGGCTGTGAATTATGATCTAAGGTGGAGAACGGAAATTACTCGACGGAGGGGAAACGAAGCAGTTTAAACATTCACACCTTGTTGGATTGAGTAATTGCAGTTAAGCTCGAGTTCTGCCCATCATACTTTCCAACGGCAACACCTTTCTCTGATAGCTTCATATCAATCGAGAACGAAAACGCCGGCTTCACGTTCATTTTATTGGAATTACTAAGAGAAAAAGAGTTTGACGAGTGGAAAAATCAAAGTTTTTGTTTGTACGAAATGTTTGGTAGCCACGGCAACGGATCATATGTTCGATGAAGTGCCGGATTGGGGACAGCCAAGCCAGTTTTGTTGACAGCAAAATAAGCAAATTCAGCAGAAGAAAAGTCGACAAAAATTTCCTTAGCCTCTAAAGAAAATCACGAGGAAAACTTAAAAGCGTTTCCATGTCTAGCAAAAGGAAAATTTTCGAAAGATGTCTCTGTCTCTGCTATTTGAGTAGACAAACATCCCATTCATCGTTTTCAGTAATTTGGAAAATTGACAAATGTGAAAGCCTGCTGGGAGAGAAGCAATCTCCAACATCTTCGTACGAAATTGAATGTCAAAGGAATATTTTGCGAAGCCAAATGTCATGAAGCACTCGAACGACTGTAAAGCTCTTCCGAATTTCTAATTGTCGCTCGGATGAAAGCTTAAATAATTCAATTGTCTTCTCGGAAATTGCTTTATGCATTGAAGATTAATGTGCCAGAAGGCGTTGGAGCATGAAAACCCGCACCATGTGCTAGGAGTCTGAGATGTTAACACAAACTTTTTCTTCCGCCCTCGCGCATATTTTCCATTAAAATTTCCATTCTAACTTCATATCCGCGCTGCTCTGCAGTCCATTAATACCTGTTGACTTCGAAGGCGATGGAGAAGAATTAAAAGAGCAGCGGAAGCAATAATTTCCGCAACGAGCTTTAAGTTCCTTCTGCACGGTTATGCAGCGATAGCACTTTCGCTGCCTAGTTAAATGGGGTTTGGCGAGCGTTTTTCGATGCGAGTAAATCACAGCTGAATGAGGAATTGATTGTTAATTCAATTTCGCTCGCGCGCGACGGCAAAAAGAGGAATCCGATACTAAATTACAGCAATAATGAAAATAGCATAATGATTTAAATGCAAATTTATGCCTAGGGACGAGATTGCCAACAGCCATTGATTTCTCCTCAATTCTTTTTTTGCTGCTACTAAAAAAAGTTGCAACAGATTTTGTTGCTGTGAAAACTTATTGAAAAGTTTCGTAAATTTATTCAACGTTTGATATTGAAATGAGAGAGTCGTTTATCAGAAATATTCATAACGAGACTGAACGACTCGGGGGCAGAAGCGTCGAAGGACTTCAACAGCCGATTGCTGTCGGCGTTTACTTTGGTGCTGAATTCTGATGAAGCTCTTCAACGAGTGTGAAAGGCTCGTCATTGCTTTGATTTCTTTTTGCATCGCAATCCGATTGTCGGGGATTGCCTCGCGGTGGAATGAACGAGAAGCTTTCGTTCCTGTTTTTTAAAACTTAGTCGAGCTGCAACGAAAATACAGAACAGCAATGAGTAGAACACGAAGTTTCATTCATATTTTTAATACTTTTAATGTAAGCAGTGCAATTCATTAACGTCGCAACGTGAAGCTTGAGCACATTAAGGTGATTGCATAACTTGGGAGCGAAGCTTACACTCTCGTTGTTCAAACGTGACTCACTGCGATATGTCGTGACTCGTAGAATCTGCCATTCAAGTAAATTACAATGTCGACTGATGATGAATTCATAATTTAGCCCTTCATTGTCTCATCAATTAGTCTTAGTTCGATTTATAAAGTGTTACTAAAAATATTCGCTTCGTGATTCATAAACTTTCGGACAGAAATTCTTAGCGAAGTCGATGAAAGCTGCATTCGAGTCAGTTCGTATTCTGTAGTTGTTGCTGAACTTGTTCCAGAGGTGAATGAAGTGCGAGTCTTTGGTTCTTGATTTGACTTCACTTGCAGCCGACTCTTTGAAGAACAGCTCCCATTCGCTGTAACCAATCGCGTAACATTCCTGAGGCGGGAGGATTTCGAAGTCTTTACATTTGCCTTTTGGAGTTTGAAAGTTGCAAAGTTTCTTGAGAACTCGTGTTATGAGCTCAGGACCGTTGAAGCCCCATTGTGTCCCATCAAAGTTCTTGATGAAATCTCTGCAATGATACAGCTTTGCATGAAAAGCGAAAATTCGAATGAAAACGTGAATTACTGAATAAAGAGAGACGCAAGCTCTTTTCCACGTTGCTTATCAAGATTGAGCACTGCTCCGTTCATAAACTTGTCGCCCTCAGCGCAAGCGTAATTGCTCAGGTTCAACCGCTTTGTAGCGATAACATCAAGATCTAAGTAAGTTCCACCGAACTTCCACAAAGTCAAAAGCCGCAAAGCATCTGATGTGTGGGGGATTACATATTCTGATTGCTGCAGTTTGTCCGTTGACAGCCACGCTTCGAGCGGTGTATTCTTGGAAAACCCGCGAATATTGAGAAACTTGAAGTTCACGTTGTCATAACTGGAAACCACGTTTAAAAGCGACGTATAGTTCAGCTGTACATCGGTTGTGTTTGTAAGGAACATGACGTAAATTTTCTTATCTGGATACACGATCGCTGAAAAATCATGATATTAGCCGGCAATGCAAATCACAACGCGTCGTCTCACCAGCTGATTCAATGCTGCATGCTTGATGAGAATCGAATGTATGCACATTCGCCAGTCGAGATTCAATAAAGAAAACGCTTTCGTCGTCAATACTTTCACTGTCAATGTCCTCGTCGATCACAAGCAAATCAGACGAAATGTTGTTGAATTGTAATAAACTAAGATTCACAGTATAAAAGATCAATAGAATACACGAACAAACAAAAACAATTGGAAGTAACTTTCGCGCCTTCATTCTTGCGATTCAAAACTGAGACTGCTGTTTCTATTGACATAACTTACTGTCTCACCTTCCGATTTCATGAAAACAATTTACGCGACTGTCACCGTTTGCTGATACCTTCCAACTGACTCAGTGTTGGTAGATAAGGTTTACAATCGACGAATTACAAGCAATTTCGGCTTCTCAGCGTTAACAATTCATCAATAACCAATCGTTGTCCCGCCTTTGCCTTATCACACAACGAGTGAGGGAACCCGTAATTAATTTTGGAGGCCAAGAAACCCCGCGTGATTGGTTTCTGTACATCACTCAATTTAAGCAGATTAAGCAAGAACTGAAAGTTTTCGAGCGAGCTTGTAAAACAACTGATAAGACGGAAACATCAAACCCCCCATCGCATAACTGCCAGGCGCTCGCAGTATTGATCGTCAAACTGTTCCAGCAATTATGAGCTAGCTTAACGACTCAATATCGGAAAGAGATCAACGCAAATTGCTTCAAGGTGACATAAGAAACCCATTTGGCACAGTTTACGAGCGATTCCGCGTGCGATTCATCCCGGTTAGGATTTTATCGTGGAACAATTATTAATTAAAATAATTATTATGACTGCGATTATGACTTGACATAAATTAGAGAGCGAGCTTCAGTCTAAGGGCGGTGTTTATGTGCGCGCTCACCATTTCCAGTGCCGTACATTAGAGTGAGTGGAACGCTTTGAAGTGGGGCATAAATGAGTGATTATCGTCCTGGACTGGTTGCAGCGGAGTGAAGGGAAATGAAAATAAATATTTCATACGAATGGTCATAATATTTTGTCGAGTTCGAGCGCACGCAAACAATTACTATGCTGAATAATATAAAACAGAGTTTGATGTTTGCTCCGCAATGCTCGGCATTAAGCATGTCGGATCGTTTATCGGGCTGGGTACGAGCCGGCTATCGATTTTCCTTCACAACATTAACTCAAAATCGTTTTTAATTGCCGTTATTATTTAGTTGTGTGTCCAGGTGAGAAGGACGGCAGCGGAGCTCGATCGTTACGCTCCGCATTTGGCTACGGAAGTCTGTAATTACTTTTATGGATTAAATTTGTCTGATTCATTCATGAAGAAGTGCACATTGGATTCGACATAATATTTCAGCTCAACGGAGCTTTCCTGCTATCATCGACGAGCGAGAGCGAAAATTCATTTCCACTAATGAGCAATTCATTCGATTCAACTGATTTCATTAAATCCCGCAAGCTGAGTGCAGCAGCAGTGAAAGCTTCCTCCATCAAGCCGCAGCATATTTCTTCTCTTTCCGACTACAGATGTGCATTTGCATAGAAGAACATTTTTCCATCTCGGTTGATAAGAAGAAAGCGTCTTTTAATTCGAATTCAACAGCCACGAATCCACATTTGAATCGTTTCTCCTCTTCGTTCCACTTGTTTGTGCACACAAAAAACATTTTTCTATTAAAGAATTATGAATGGGAAAAAAACATTCTGCTGGGATTCACAATTTCACAAACTTTATTCACGAATAAGGAACTTAAAGCGAGACGAATACGAGTTCTTAAATCTATCTTCACATGTTCTGGTTTGATTTATCAGCGGCGACGACCCTGAAATGACCCGCGCTGCGCCAAGGAATTCCCATAGATTTGGGGTTGCTGTCTATGTGCTTCGAGGTGCTGCCAGTTCAGGAGCCAGAAAGGTTGTTGTGCCGGTGGACGTTGGAGGAGCGTGTTGACTAAGTTGGCATCGCCAAGAGCGTCAACTGGCAATCTATCTGGGCTAAGCCCATTTTCTTCTCCGAACCTGTTGTTGAGTCCAGTTGGTTGTTCAGGGAACGGGCCTTTGATGCCATTGCTTATCGGACGAACGCCAGCATACGAGCCACGCTGCGCATTTGCGCCGAACAGAAGCGACGAGAACGTCAACAACACCAAAAACTTCATTTCGTTTCTTTTCAAAACTCGTTGCTACTTGCAAGAAAACTCAAACTCTACGTCTACTTGCGGTGAACATAAAACTAAGCGCAGTAAAGACAAACAACCGACTTTTATACAACACTCGGCCTGAGTTTCCAGCTCTCTGAGTATTTTACATATTCAGCTCTCTAACCGAGATAAAGTTGAATCACCAACAGGAACGTCACAGTCAATTGTCGCTGTTAACGCCAAACTGGGTTGTGTAAAGAAATGCATGATCAACGACCCGCATTGACTCACACCGCAGTTGTGTTGTTGGGGTTTTCCCTCGCGTCAACCTTAAACTAATAATCGTGAGATCCAAGCTCTCATGAGCGAGAATTCCGCTGGACTTTGTTGTTTCTTTCTGGAATCAACGTCAAGTGTCGCAATCGTAAAAACCAATCCCTTCCCGAGTTTGCCGAATGATTCGCCGCGCTGCAAAGAGCAAGCGGAGAATCTTAATTAAAACATAATCTCGGAGATGTTCCGAGAAAGTTTCGTTAGCGGTCACCGAGACTGATAATTTTATAAAACTCTTAACGTTTGTAGTTTAATTAAAAAGCAAGGCGAGAAGGCTTCCGCAATAATCACTGGGAAAACGTTAGTTAAGTCTGCGGCATCAGGAATAAATATTTGCTTAGCATACGCCTTCGAGTAGGAAACATCGAGCTGTGAAGAGCTCATTTCCATGTTAATTACTTTTAAAGTCATTATTCTCTACATAACTCAAGTGATTATCTCAATGCAAACAAGCGTAAAAATGGGAAGTTTTTCGAGAAGGGGATGGGATGCAGAGTCGTACCACGAGCCATGCTCTTACATGCAGAAAACGAAATTGGAAAATTTGCCACTTGTCGGGGAGAGTCGAGATGAGAGTGCCATTAACGATTCCGAGTCTCGACTGGCGAGGCACGACTGAAAATATTTTTGTTTACTGGAAGTCGAGTGGCGAATAATTCTTTTTCCTTCTCTCGCTCTCGTTTTGTTTTCATACGAAAATGTTGGAACATTAGCTTCAGCAGTGGATGAAATTAATTGCCTTGTGAACAATATGCTTTTATTTGCGAGAAAAAATCACTTCAGCTACTTCAGGCCGGTGGTGTGTTTGTAAGCTTTAATCAGCGAAACTATTATTAAAGCTTGGTTTGTCTTAGAACCGGTAAGTCTTCCTACAAATCAATGAATTGGTCCAATTTATTGAGAAGGTCATGTGCTTTGAATTTAGATCTAAACAGCGCCGAGTGCTGCGCGTGCTAATGTGCAATGAAGTGTGAAACCTCCGCCAGCATCTTTTTTGTCTCGGTCCGAGAATAATTTGTCGGGCGATCAATTGCGTTTTCTAGAGCGCCCAGACGCGAATGTAGTCGATTAAAAGCGACGCTTCCTTTGTTCGGTTCTCGCTAATTTTCCATGTCGGCAGCCATGCATTTCTCGCGTGCCAGAAGTCCGTCATGGGGTGGGCTGAGTTATTGCCCCAAGGTTTCTCTCCGGACAAGTTGACAGCATCGTCGGGGAAAAACTCGTTGCCACCGACAGCTAAATTTATCGACAGGTAAAACTCTTGGTCAAACGGAGCCATTTTTGAGCCTGCCCAAGGATTCCAAGTGCCTGGCAGTGAAGCGTCAAAATCGCCTTTTTCCCAAAAGCCGCTTTTAGCTTTCACCGTTGCCGTCTCAATGTCGTCGATGCTGAAGGTAATTTTATCAGTGCTCCACTCCATCTGATAGCGGTGGAATGCGCTGTTGAAGCCTTTTCCCTTTTCATTGGAGTTACGAGGGAAGGAAGTCAGTTGCCAGGCGTCAGCTTTCGAGTAGGGGCCGAAGTGTAAAGACGACGTAATCTGATCGCTACCAATGTTGATTCCGCTTCGAGTCAGTTCACGATTTCCCCTCGACTCGACCAAGTCAATTTCTCCCGATGCTGGAAACATTCCGTATGCATTGCTCTTAGGCAGGAACTTAATGGAAGGCAGAAGCCAATCTCCCGATGGCATCTTAGCATTTATTTCAACCTTGCCGTACTTGAAGGCGAACGAGTTCAAAGTTCTCACTCGTGCACTCTTGATTGGATTTAAAATGTTCATCTGACTTCCAGTCCGCTTGCAGCCCGAATTCCCTGCGTCTGTGCATCTGATGAAGTTTTCAAATTTTCTCTTTTCACATTCAAATAGCTGAAAATCATCTCGACTTACTGTTCGTCTCGGTGCAAGTCCAACGTTCCTGTATGCAGAAAAAGCTCTCCGAAATCGTCTGCAGTGAGCGTCGGGCGAATATTTAAATTTCCATCTTCAACGAACGAGTTGCTGCGATTGTTTGTGTACCACTGAAACTCCCATTCCTGTGGACCACGAATACTTTAATGACATTCCGCAAATTGCTTTCGAACGTACCCGGTCACCATTGAGAGTGTTGCAGTGATCCCACACGTCCAGGTCGAAGCTGTCAAAGGTTTCTTCGAATATCAGATCGCCGGAACAAACTTTTTTCTCGCCCGATGATTTTTTTAAGCCATTCAAACTTGCGGTTGTGACAGTTTTCTCACATTTAGTGCTTGCACCACCAACATTTCCACCTAGAGTCAGCACGACAAAAAATAGATTGAAAAATATTTTCACCATTCTGTGTCGCTCGCTGCGTTTTTGTGCTCCGTGTCACTGTTGATGCTTTTGATCTGTCGTCTGATGGATGGAGTGAGACTTTATGATGTGATGTTCGAGCGAGTCTATCAGTTTTTATACAATTTCATTAGCCGAGAAAAATTCTTTATTACGCTGAGCGATATTTATTATGTTCCGTCGGTGATAAATTCCGGTTTGCTGTTGCGATGTAATTCGTTCTCGCACTTCACACAAGACAGCGTCGCAACACTTCTAATCAATAATGTATTTTGCTGCGACGAGAGAGACTCACGTATCGACTGCATTGGAAGATAAATTTATGAGCTTTTTTTGGTGATTTATTTGTGTGAATATTTCCGCATGATTATTTACGCCCCGCGTCGGAAGCATCAATCATCGTGTGAATTCTGTTTCACGGTTCAGTAAGTCCCCACCGCCACACTTCAATCGCTTTATTACCATTCGACGAGCTCGTCTATTGAAAAGCAAATGCAAATTCCTTTCGAGGGAAGAGACTGGGCGCTGAAATCGACTGGAAATTAAATCATTTGATAGCTCGGAAGAAGCGGAGCTTGGCCCCAGACAATTCCAGTCATAGCTTAAGGTACGATTGAAAATTAACCTTGATCAAGTTTGTTCAATTGTCATCTTAATTCCACAGAACGATTTCAACATTAACCGACAACTGGAGCCCAATTTAGAGCCAACACCGTCGCGAAACTCCGGGCAAATTCTTCTTCAGTCAACAATGGTTGCCTCGATGAAAAGCTGCAAAGCGAAGATATTTGCTACAATTTTATTTGCGTTTCTGAAAGCTTCAAATCCATATTCATCCGATTTCATCTCCGACTTCAGTCATTCTCCCGCCTGGAAAGCTTTCAAACGTTTTAATGCTCGAATCAACATTTGAACATTTCTGAAGAAAATTAAAAACATAAATATTTTATTGGCTTGATGTTTTCAGAGTTAATAAAGCAAATGCTCTCCATTTGTTGCTCTGAGTGCTTCGGGCTTGTGCGCCAATTACGAACAAACGGCCTGGTGAGATTAAAAGACTCTGCCAGTTACCCGACGCTTGATTGCCCCATCAAATTAAAGCTGCAATAAGGCTTTTGCCCCTCAATCTTCTCGGAGCAATTTTCATCTTCCGAACAACAGAGATCTTCACACTGCAAAGTCCTTTATTATAGCGTAGACATAAACTAATGTCAGAAGAATCCATGCGGCAATAAATCAGAGAATTATCAGTTAGAAAGCGCATCTTCATCAAGTGTTTAAGTTCAACAGGACTGTCAAAGCGAAGAGCTTTTAAATCGCCTGATTCATTGAGCGTATAAAATTTCCGTCTAGACTTCACGACAAATTAAATTCATTTTGAATATCTGAGTAACCTAGATACTCGCAGCAAGAATTTTTTTCGTCTTTTGTCAAGCTAAAATCCTAAGCTGTTTGTTAAATGTATCGGAAGAGAGGAAGACGAGCAGATCAGGTTCATGCATGGCTTCGTTCAGATTGATTGGCCACACGCTATAATGCGACATGAAGAAATTTCTCTTCTATCTACAATTTGTCATAATGATGTTTGGTCAACAGTGCGCGTTCGGACTTGATAAATTATACTGAGCACGCTCGCAAGCCCGCAAAAAGCTAAAATGATTGACTTTCCTCTCGCACCAGATTTGGTTCGAAGGCATAAAGATCAAGCGTTCAACGATTTATTTCTTCTCTTCTATAGGCACGATGATCCACATCATGAACCTTTATTAATGCTGCGATGTCAGAAAATTTTCGGTTCATCCGAAACATCGTGCACGACTCGAGAGAAGTTGCGAAAAGATGTTTTTGATGATTTAATTAAGGCATATTATGAAGGACTGACAGTTTTAATTAAAGGCATGGGATCAAACCCCTGTAGCGCTCTTCAATTCACGAGCAGCCAAAGTACGTCTTGTTAAATGTCTTAATAACTCGGAGCGATTAATTTAATTAGAATGTTCCAACGTGAAACGAGAGCAGCCGCATGATTTTGCTTTCGGCTGTGAACTTTCAGTCAATATCAATTTCCTGGCTGGGTTCGTTCGGGAACCGCTTTCTCTGAACAAAGGGCGACAAAGCTCTCCAATCACATCATGTTATTGAAAGAGGATATAAAACCCGAAAGAGATTAAATGATGTGATGGAGCATGCATGCGAGCACGGTCATCACGGCATTAATTTCTGTTCGTCGCTCGGTGAATTAATCTCCTTTGCGTTTACATCAGTTGGGGAAGCAATTAGTAGCCGTGCTTATGAGTAATTAGTATTTACATTAATATTGACGTTTTTATGGTCTGAGGGGCGGCTGGCGCTTCGCAGCTACTTCAACAATCATTTCCATCGACAATTTATCAACATGCTCGCTTTTCACATAATTAGATGGCTTTCCTCAGCAAGTTACTTACTGCTCATTTGCTTGGAAGGAAATTGGAAATTGAGTTAATTCAATTTATTACAAGAGAGAGGAAATTTGAGAGCTTTCGAGTTCGGGGAAGCGAAACTCGAGATGAAATTGGATAAAATATTCACGAAGCTTTGTCTTTGGGGAAACGTGCGATGAGAGCGTCGGAATGGCAAACTCTTTCCCTTGTCAATGTCAATGCAATGTGCTCGATGTCGGACCGCTTTCTCGTTAAGCGTTCCAATAGTTACGAAAGTCACGAACTCCCCCGTCACAAAACTTTTCTTTCTCGTTTAGTTTGCGTTATTATTCCGCAGGCGTAGTTTTTAAAAAGCGACAAAATGTAATTTGAAGAAGACATCACCCGCATAAGCAAGCCAGCAAGCCCCGATTGTGAGCGAGTGCTTCGGATTAAATTTGTATACTTCCGAAGAATTTTCAGCTCGAGCGGAGCGAAAGACATTGCAGGGAATTTTCCACTCTCGCACCCTTATCAAGAAACTTTCCTGACAGCCTCTGAATGAATCCGAAGACAAGTGTGTTGCTAGTGCGCTCAGCTATCGCTGGAGTGAAATGCGAGCAACTTTTTATTGACTCAGAACTTTCGTTAGAACATGACGAGCGTTTTGACGTCAAATTAAGCAAAGTTTGATTTGTAACAAATTACAGCAAAGTTTGTGTAAAGAATTTCTCTCTTTTGTGCTTCGATTGTTCTTCCTCACTGTTTGGCTTTTGTTGCAAGATTTCAATAGAAAGCAGAAGCACAATTTACAGAAGCGGCAGCGCTGTTAATGCTTTTCCTTTGGTTTGTGTTGTGAAAATAAATAAATGTTCCTAACGACTGAAGAACGAAGAATTAAAACGTCACATTCATAGAATTCTCAATGAGTTGAATCGGTCGCTTGAAATGCAACATGCATCATCGCCGTACAAAATGTTTTCTATTTTCAAATAAAACTGTCTCACTTTTTACGCCGCGCTTCACACTCCTCGCTCTGTTCCGTGTACTCGGATTGAATATTTTTCGGAAAGTCACGGGGAACAAGCTTGTTTTAATCGCTCGCATCCTAAAGCGACATTTCATCATCGAGAGCGAGCGAACAGAAAATTTAATGTCTCCTGTTTTGGCGATAAATCATATTTCGAGGCAACTACAACAACACAGTCAGATGTGTAGTTTCGAGTGAGAAGTTGTCAATGAAGCATTAACAAGGCAATAAGAGACGTTGGAGGAAGAACTCGTAAATAATGTCACGCTCGAGGGAAGAGGGAGGAAGTTGGATGGAAGCAGTCATCATCCTTCTAGCGGCTAAATGACTTGTTTATTACTTCTGTTCCATGTTGCGTAAATGTTTCACAAATTTTCATTTGTTTGACTTTCGCAAAAGTTAAGCGCCCCATGAACCCTCCCGTCCGAAATGAGGCCGCAAATAATTTAATTGTCTGAAAATTTTCGCTTCCTCAAAGGCTTGTTCGGGTTTGTCTTCGACGTAAAATTCTTGAGGGTTACATTACGAGAAAGTTCTCGTGGATGTGAGTTTGACGTCAATGAAATGTTTCGCACGTTTGGGAAATATCAGAAATTTCGCAGCCGTTAAGTGGAATTGGAGTTCTTCTTTATTTGCGATTGCGACACGGGAAGGCGGAGATAAAACTTGCGTCACTAGCGATGTAAATCGTCATGGTTTTCCCTGTGCGAAATTCTCAGGAGACCGCGGTTTCGAGTAACCAACCGAGTCTTAAGGTAAGCTTCAAGTAGACATTTGTTAAAGCCTTGTTATGATTAAAGTTAAGCCTTGTCTTATAAGATAAGACCTATGTGATAGCGGACATTCATTCCTCACACCAACTTGCACCATTTTCTTACGAGAAAACTCTTCCCACCAGTCCCGATTCCGCCGCCTGCTGCTGCAACAACACGCGTGACTTACAACGCAAACATTCCCTCAGGAACTTCTTCACTTGCGGTGTAGATATGAGTATCTCTAATTGAAAGATTTATATTGTATTTCTTTCACGACGGGGCTCATTCGAATTAGTTAGGCTCTAATTGAGCATTAAATTTTTTTCATGTGGATAAAAATGTGTAGAGAAGAAGAACACAAACAGTCATAAATTATTTATTTTACAAATTCACCATATGGTAGAATGTTTATCTTCAGCATATTTCTTTGCCTTCGAAATGAAGTAGGATAAACATTGAAAAGACATAAAAATATCAACGCATTTGAGATGTCTTTTCACGAGTAGAAATAAGAAGACGGCGAGTAAACTCGCACAGAATTCGTGAAATGAGTTTGAGAGATCGGCAACTGTGAAGACTTTTTGTGCCTCTTCGGGAAGATGATATTTTATCTCAGCGAGAATTTTTATGTCAACTCTAATAATATCATGAGCGGAGTCATGAAAAACCAACAAAGAAGGCTCTTTTGGCTCGGGATGTATTTTCTACAGTTTTGGGGATATAAAACTATTCAAAACGCTGTCTAGCCGGGCTCATTATTCAGATTATACTGCTCTCGTTCTGAGCTGCAGCAGAAAGTTCTTTGTGAAATAATTTTTCTCTGTCGAGCGTTGAGCGTCGAGCGAAGATAAAATAAACTTGTTAGCGTTATTGTTTGTTGACTGGAATATTATTCATATGTGATTCGCATGAGGTTCAAATATTGTAAGATTTCTTTGTTAAAATGAGATTATCTTTAGAGAAAACATACATAAAGCGCATCATACCAACAATAATAATAATAATGAAGACTAGGCGCCGACATAGGAAGCATTAAGAGATAATGGCAGAGAGCGAGCGCAAGAAAAAATCAACAAGAGGAAAATCAGATACGACAAGGCGAAAATAATAGGCTGGAAGTCTTTCAGCGAATATTTATTCGAATTCAAGTAGATTTATGTTGCTGCAGATCTATTCCGAGGCTAAGTGAAAGGAAGAGGAGAGAAAGAAACGATTGCGTGAAAAGACACAAAGACCCACGCGCCGCTCCAATCGACCCGCCTCAATGAGCTTTAGCTACTTTTTTTGCCATCTTCATAAACCAAACAAAAACATCCCAAAGCAACCATGTTATCCCCGAAAAGCATGCACTGCGGCAGATATCGTGAAACAAGTGAATGAACAGAATTTATACATAATTTATGAGCTCCAGCAAATGCCAATTGGAAAACAAACCCATCAGCCTCAAAACAGATCTCTGATATTTATGGAGCATCGCTTTATGGCAATTTTGCTCCGGTTAGAGAAGCCCCGAGAGAACTGCAGTGTAAGCCCAAATCTAGTCTTCAAGTCATCCGAGGAGAGAAAAATCAAAATCATTTAGAAATGCGTGAATAAATTTTTATCGGAAATCAATTCTGGGGGATCGGCAGCAAGCGGAACTTTTTAGTGTCAGCAAGTTTACGTCGTTTGGTCCGCTTAGCGTCAGCAGAAATGAGTGGTCTTAAATTTAGAGGCTTAGTGTCTCCTGCTCTCGTCACGCTTTGAGACAAAAAACACCGCAATTACGAGAAAATCCTCGTAGACAGTTAAAGTGAGATATCATGCACGAGTATTAATCATGATTAGCGTGCTGTCGGCAGAGTCTTATTATTCCACGTGCTTCAAGACGCGTTCCTTAAACAATAAGAATTTTCACAAATCATCGCTTTCGTCGTTGAGTAAGAGCTGAAGCATCAAGCGCCCGATCAACCTAAGCACCTGGAGATCTACTTCCAGACAGAAATGAACGTGCTGTTCCAACGCCTTACAAATCATTCAGCTCCGTCTTTCCTTACAGCACAATTACTTTAATGCTTCCGAAAGCAGAAAGGAACGGTTTGGTATGCAAACATTCTCCCCCTTTTGCCTTTTTTACCTGTGGCAAATCCCAATCACCCAAGGAAGAAATGTTTTGCTTATCCAAACAGAGTCGATAGTCGAACAAAGAAGCAGAAAAGGAGCAAACAAGAAAATTTAAATTTCCCATTCAGCTTCGAATAATAAAGAGAAATGTTAAAGTTGAGAAATCATTAGATCGGATTGGATTATTTTCTGAGTCGATGATTGAAGCGATTTAGTTGTTCGATGTGAAACAGTTGGACGTAAGTATTTTTTATTGCGAAATCTCTCTCGATCGTTTAAAAGGAACCCTCCAGATTTTATGTGGAATAGCAAAGCGGTAGCGTTGGACTGAGCTCGTTGTTTACTCACAGATATCACAGATGTGCGTATTTCAGATTCTCGCCGCATTTTATTTATAATCGCTTCTGTAGTTCCAAAACACATCTTTGTTTTATTTATTTGCTTTCCCTCGGCCCGAATGCGGTTAGAAATAATTTTTTCCTCTTACTGTTTACGGCCGAGAAGGTTCCATACACGCAAACAGCATTCATCGTGTTTATCTTGCCCATTGTGTGAAGAAAGTGTGAAAAATACACAAAAATAAATTCTGTACATTCATGGGGAGTGTTAAATTGAGGGTATTTCATCAAACACGAGAGTGTTAAAAAATCATTGTTGTACGAGTCAGAGACAGGAGATGAGAGCATAAATGATGGTTGAATTGTGATAAATTATTTAATTTAAGCTGTGGTTTATTTCTTCGTCTCTCCTCTGCTCTGCTTATTTCGTTCCCGCTCCTATTTGTCAGTTGGTCGTCGTAGCTTCTCCTATCTAACTAGCAGTCGATGCCTCTTCCTTCCATTCCGGTTTTCACTTTTCGAAACAGATTAAAGCCAATTAATATCAATTTAAAATTCTATTTAAGTCCCCGCGCTAGCTGATCATGCTCGGGCCGAGATTAAAAAATAAATTATTTAATTGATTTATGACACTTTCGAAGCAATACTGACTTAATAGGATTTCTAATTATCGGCCGACTATCGTGTATAGTTAACCGTCGAATCTATTAGCGCTCTGATTTCCGAATGATTGCTTTTTAATGTTTGGATTTATCATTTTCCTAATAGAAACGGCAATGGGCGAACTGCAATTGATTTAAAAGAAATCATTTGGAAATGGATGAGAGCCGCAGGCTAAACTCGAGCTAATCGAATATATGCTTTATTCCATTTCAGTCTCTGGTCGAAATCAAATTCTGATCGATGTTTGTTTGATATTATAAAATCTATTTAATCCAAATTTCCCATTACTGCATGATAAGCTAATAAAAACAATAATTTGATTTCTGTAACAAACATTTTTCAATATGTCGCAAAAAACTTCTTGTTTCTTTACTGTCGAAGGGGTGAATAACCCCATGCTGCTCGAATATATCGAGCCACGCTGCGCATCGAAGCTCGAACACGGATTTATTTCAATGAACATCGAGCGACTTGTAAAAATGTTTCATTGCTTTTGCATCCACAGCTTTACGAGCTCGAAAGTGATTTGTGGCACAGAAATGTCTCAGGTTCTTTCCACGTCAGTCAGATCTAATATTCGGATCACATTTCAACACCAGTGAATAAAAGAAACATCAAGCGTTGCCTCTCTAAAAATAAAGCAAGTATTTTTATGATAAATTTATATAGCTTTTTGCCGTAAAAGTTTTAACAAATTTCTCGTCATTAGCTGTTTATGATACCGCAGAGACGAAAAACTGGAGCAAAAATTTATTGCGTCAATTTTTCAAATGTAAATTTTCGAAAAAACCCTCGACGAATGAACCCATTGTAAAGTTTTTCACGACTCCAGAAGGATGGTGATGAAAAGATGAGAACTGTTATTAAAACGATCATTACGGTTGGCGACTTTAACAAAGAGCAGGCGAAGCTATTACGAAATTATCAACTTTGCGAGAGAGCGAGAATGAGATTAATTAATGCCGAGTCTGCTGATGTATGAAGCTCAGATGTTTGATAGCGTCGTGCTAGAATCGAGAGTTGCGACAAGGACAATACAAATGCTCCCCTCGTTATTCAGTGTTGGCTGTATTTTAATGCAAATAAACGTTCATGTGGCAGTGGGAGAATTCTGTTATCTATTCCGAAACATTCGTCGAGAAATTTCAACCATTTTTCTACTCCATTTGATGCAATTTTTTATTATTATCATCGTCGCCCTTCCCGACAACAGGAAGAGAAACGGAAGTAAATTGAAAAATAACTGTGAAAGGTACGAAATGTAAAGGCTTCCCGAAAGTCGTGACGCCCTGAGTCTTAGGGAAGACTCGCATTCGTGTTCATGGCGAGGCATTCATCGTCGTTGAACGTCGATAGCTCAGAGATACCATCAAATGGAAAATTGAATTCTCTACTCCGTTGGAGCTTTAAGCCGTTTAAATTTTTTAAGCAGCAGAACGGAAAGGATGGATAGAACAGCGAACGGAAGGAGTCTCTCCAGAGAGGCTGCGGCAATGTAAATTTATGTTCCAAAGAATGTCTGTCCCTTGTCAGATGAAGCTTTTTGTCATTTTAGAACATTAATTTCCAAAAAGCTGCCTCGGAATGTCGGAATTCTTCGGAATAATTCATTCTTTCTCCTCGCTTGAAGTGCTTCCGCACCACCATCACGTGTTGTTGCTCCACGAGATAACACTTTCTTGTTTTGTTCATTCTTTATTCGCCTTCTTTTTCCCAGATTTTCTCCGAATCATTTATCAGGAAGGATGAGGACGAGGTTTGCTGTAACAAAACGCGCTGAATAAATGTTGGTTCGTTGACGAAAATTTATGACTCTGCGATCAAATTGTGATAAAATGATTGAAATTTGCATACAGAGAGCTTTCTCGCCTCCGAGGGTCGCAAGTGAAAGAGGGTGCGGAAGCGCTGCAAGTCATGAACATAAGAAACAACTGTTTGCAATGATCAATCGATTTTTCGCATCGTTGGGAAGGTCCCGATAGAGCCATTACCTTGATATCGTTAAGCGGAGTTATTATCACTTAAGCAACCTGCCACATTCGATGGTTACACTCAAAGGTGGCAGAGATGATTAAATTTCAATCTGTGCTTTCTATAGCTACTAGAGTGTTCCAGCTACTCATCAAACCCACAAGCAACCCAAGAGGCAACGGTTTCAAACGATGATAGACCAACATGACACTGCCGCTCCCAAACGACTTGGATCTCGCCTGAAAGGTAAAGTGGAAAAGGCGTTTTCATCTTTGTTAGATTAAGTTTTTTGATTTATTTCAATTGTATATTTTTATAATAATTTTTCATAATAAATTAGTAATAAAATCAATTAAATCTTTTTTGCTACAAAGTGTACATCGGTTAAGGAATATATGTCTACAGCAGCGGTTTGTGTGTCGAACCAATAGTAATTTATAGTTTGGTATTTCCTGAAAAGTCTGGGCAATTAATTTTAGGAAGAGTGTAGAGGGCGAGTAGATAGAGATTCTGGATTGCTCGACTCTCTATCAATAAGTTTCATATTTATTATGGCAAATTGTGTGCGACCCTGTTTGTGTGTTTACTGTTTACTGTTTTGTAATTGCTGCTGGAAGCTTGTCTGCTTGTGCTTGTATCCGCAATCACTGGGGAGATATTTAATTATCGGAAGGCTTTAAGGTATTTTCCTGTTTGATGCGACATCATTAAAATTTTTAGTGTTTGCGATTCAACCAAGTGCATTAATAAACTGTTCATTAATGATCCTTTATGAGTGCACACATTGACGGGATTTTTGTATTAATGATGGTGGTTTATTTTCGGGCGGTTGGAAGAGCTGGCATTAATTATCATTTTCGGGTGCAGCTGAGAGCATTAACCGCAAAAACTTTCAATTACTTCCCACTTATCGAAATAATTACTCTCTGTTGATTTATTGATTTTAATTTCCCGGCTCTTAATGAGATGAGACTGTAACGAAATGATACGAAACCATGCCAACGTTCAATTCCAAAAGCGAATGAAAAGCTTTGATCAAATCAGACAAGAGATTTTCGTGTAGAGATTCAAAAAGATTTTCTTTGATTGAATGGAATAACCGATATGTTATGTAAGTTTGATTGATGCCGTAACTACCTAAGACCTACGGAGATATTTTAATGGCTGATAATAAGTTCCGAATTAGAATTTACAATCAATGGTAAATTTTCTGATAAATCTCTATCTAAACACGTAGCTTCACATTCAATAAGACTTTGGAATAACTTTAAATGAAATAGCTTTCATTCTCGTCGTACGGATGCGAGACTGTTGTTCATTTGAACTCTGTACAAATTGTGCAATGTCTGCAATCTGCTTTCATCGTTGCGGCATTGTTGTAAGGTACGATAGAGACCGAAGAGTGAGTGCATTTTAACACTTGTGACTCATGGGCTCAAGCGATGACTAAATATCTTTTCCGAGAGTTATAATCTAATGATAATCCATATGAGGAGCATCCAACCCAGTGTGAAGGGTCACGCTGACGTCTCGGTTGAGACTAACGGCCGGATAAAACACGCCGTATAAATCTCTGAACGCTACGCTGCCTTGTGGCATTTCGTTTACAATGAAGTGTAGTGTGTGGCGTTCCAAATCCAACAAAACACCCACAGTGCTCCCGGTCGAGATTCCGCCTTCAACTCGACGCTCGTGAATGGAATTGTGTTGAAACCATGATCGCTGTCTGTCTATGTACATCGCAAATCCCTTATCGTCTTTACCTGGCGAAATGATGGAATTTTAATTTGAAATTATCAGTATGGTTGGTCACGAAATGCTGTGATTTATGGCATCATAACATCAAACGAGACTCTCCTTTCCACGGTTAATGGCAAAAAATATATTTACCAAGCATTTTATCTCGACTGACATCGATGCGCGCGATGCCGAAAGCCGGATCGGTATCTGCACTATATTTATCAATCGTGAACTCCCAATAATGAACTCCCCGTGAGAATCCGACGGAGCCAAGCGCTACAGAATGTTCCCAGCCGTCGGCAGAAACTGTCCGGTTGTCGTTCATGAAGTGTAAGCCGGCACAAAGCCCGCCGCTTAGTTGGGAGTCGAATGTGAACCAGGCGACTGTCGGAAAGAAAGAAGAAAGGATTAATTTACAGTTTTAATTAAACAAGTTTTGCATGGTCGGTGAAAGCGATTCCTCGATCAACGCAAACTTTTAAAACGAGCCTTCAATGTCTGTTAAATCATCAGAAAATTTTTCATGGAAATTGAAGCAAATTTGATTCTTTTTCATAACATCATCGAATATTCATCCAGTCGAAGCTTTGATTGATTTTTCAAAAGGAAAAATTCATCGATCGAATGTGAAAAAACTATGAGCGCTGATGCAATTTCGAACGAGCAAACGTCGATGGAGCGGAGCGGGTATAAAGGAATGTGTGGAAAAAAGAAAATTGCCATGATAAATGCTTAATGTGTCTCGCTATGGCACTTTGAAAGCAAAACAAATCAGTCATTGAAGGCTGCACGAGATAAAATCGGAGCAAGATGATGTGAGGAGGGAAACATATTCAAAGCTCAGTTGAATGCTTCACAAATCATCAAAGGTGGAGTAGACAACACAACAAAGACGGGAAAGTTTTATGAATCATTTCTCATCAAAGGGAAAACGAAATATTTTTTTATCGAATGCATGGAATGTTTTTTAATCAAACCCAAGCGTTTAAGTTCTCAATTTTATTGAGCAAACTGTAACTAAAACACTGCAGAGGGGGAAACGGCGACGGGGGAAAGGAAATCTTTATTATGTTTTTCAATAACACACACAGGGTGAACAACATTCCGCGCTCCTATTCGACTCGCAGGATCGAAGCGAGGAAGGAAAACAATTTTTCCTTTTCGAAATCAAATTTACACAAGAAATTAAATCATCAGAATATTGTTGTCGAGACTCACAGTCGCAAGGAAGTCAGGCAAAAAGGGGGAAATGTAAACTTTAAGAATTTAATTAGACAAAATATTGCTCACCTTCGGCAGTCTGTAATCCAATTAGCTCGGAGTATTCGCCCTCTCCACTCGAGTTGAATGCTTTTACACGTGCATTGTACATTGAGTTGAAATGCAACCCATCGACTGTGCAGATCGTCTCCTTGCCACAATAAACTTCCTGCAAGTTCAGAGAATTCAGACGTTAATTAAATGATAAATTCCATTAAGGCCAGGGTGTGTCTCCTCGGCCGCACTCGGAAAATGAAAGCGTGTACGTGATCCGGAGACATGAATAACTTTTCCCCGAGAAAAACGTTTTTGTCTTCTTTTATTTGCTGATGTTGTTGAAGTTTTTCAAGTCAAGCTATAATATTTGTGCTTCACGTGTTTATATTTTCATGACTTTTTCTCTTGCCTCTTCACTCAATCTCCCCTTTTCTACATTTCCCCTTTTTCCAACGTTAAACCCACAAACGGCGCAAAAATTCAGATAACATGCTTTTGATGTTTTCCTCCTCGACCTCCGTGTACATGGCACTTGCTCGTAAAAGGGAAAACATTTCCATCCGACGAATGCTTTAATGGATGCTCGCTCCTAAAACGAGTTTTCCTCGAGGTTATTTATATTTAATTATATTGGCCGAAGGGCCGCTTTAATGATACACGATTTAATGTGTCCCCTCGACGACGAGTTTTCCATCATTGCATTATCGAGTGGAAATTATTCAGAGATGAAAATCAACAATGATTATGGGAAATATTTTTCAGCACACGAAAGAGCAATGATGGGAATTTTCTTTATTTCATTAAACTTTAATGCGAAATTAATGAGAATTTACGGATATTACATAAAATGCCTTTAATTTTTACTGGTGAAGATAGCACCAAAGGCAACGTAGCGTAAGAATTTTAAAGAGAATTTGTGGGAAAGAAATGTTGTCTTAATAAAGTCAGCCGCATCTTTTAAATGCTGAATCATTGAAACTATCGAAGTGGAGTCGAGGCATTGTCGAAATATTGCTGGACATTTGGTGATTTTTTAAAGATGCAAAGGAGATTGAGGCTGCGAGAATTTATCGCTAACTTTCCGAACCTCCAGGCTCTCGAGAAATTCCACGTGATCTGAAGTTGATGAAAATCGATAATAATCCATTTTTCGTTCCGTCGAGAATGAACTCGCTCCCTTTCGCTTTAAGCTTCCACACGTGATTCGAAAATAAATCGTAAGCATTAACCATTGTTCATTTCATAATAATTCGTTTCTTCCTTCGAAAGTCTTACACGAATCAGTTGGCGAGAGGCGAGGCGAAGGAAAACTTCATAAATCATTTAACCGAACGGCATTAATGCTTACCCTAAATTCACCCCCGCTTCCGTCATCTAATTCCAAAACGTATCCCTGAACAAAAGAGTGATTAGGTGCTTGCCAGGCAACGGTTACAGAATTGTTCTCAGCTGAGCAATCCTTCGGAATTATCTGCGGTGCCAATGGAACTGCAGTGGATGAAACAGAAAGAGAGAAATTATAAGAATAAATTGTGTTTGAGCTGAAAAACGTTTTGTTCTCTTCTTGTTTACATTCACAAAATGCGAGAAAATAGTTTTGTGATGAAATGAAATCTTGATTTCAAATATTTATTAATAGTTTCAATGTTGGATCATCTTGATGTCTCACCTGCTGGTATTCTCTCTTCCCCTTCTTTAGCAGCTGCATAAAATATGTTTTCAGTGATACGGAAAGTTTAGCTTTTTGCAATGTTCATGTTTACTCAACAGTTCAAATAATTATGAAATGATAGAAAAGCCTCGGATTCTCTGGACGCAGAATTAAATAAAAAGGAAGAACGAGGCGAGCGAGAGAGTGAGGAAATGAAAACAACGGAATTTATTTAAATTAAACATAATTATCTTTCAACTAAATGCGCATAACTTTGATGGAAAGAGATAACTCAAGACACGATTCGAGAACAAATTTAATGAAACTAAAAATAAAAACACTTAGAATTCGATTTCCGAACGAACGCTCACGCTCAACTTACGTTTCATTTGGACAAAGTTGAGATTATCGATGGCTCTAATAACATGTGAATCGTCTAGTGTTAAGTCAACAACCGGTGACACTCTCGGCGCGGCATTTGTTACCTCTTGATGCCACGTCATGTCCGTGTTGGCTACACGATTTATAAGCATTGACCCAACCTGTAATCAGATAACCAGCGGAATTAATTAGTGAGAAGCATTTAAAATAACTCAGACATTTATGTTAATGAAAAATTCCGCTTCAGCTCTACATTAGCGAGCTTCGGGTGCAGAAATTCACGAAATTTCGAGGAAAAGGAGACGGCGGGGCTTGCAAAGTGTAAAGAAACGTGTGTCGTGACATTAAAACATTCTTTTCTGCTTTATAATTCCGATCCTGATAAGCGCGTGTGTATACAACGAGCAGGAAAGGAAGAAAAATGTGTTGTAACATGTCGCTTATAGAGGATTTTAATGGATTTTTACGGCTTAACTGGGGATATCAATCGGAAAAGGAGGAATTTCGTTAATGGATGTAATACTGTGATAACGAATCATGTGAATCAATCGAGAGTCATAAGCCGAGGGATTTGGCAATGTCCACCACAGAAACTAATAAACTTTTCGACTCACTTGCAGGAACGCTGCGCTGTCGTTCTCCTTCAGAGCTTCTATGCAGAACTGAATCAGTCCCGTCGTCTGCTGTAGCTTTCCCGTGCAGTTCAGTTGCTGCTCCTACAAACAAATTAGTTTTCCGATTTATTTTAATTAACGGAGGGAAAAGTTTTCGGCAACTTTTACCTTAAGCGTTCGTAGCTTGGTCTCTCTGTCAATTCTTATAGTGTCGATGAGAAACTCCCTTCGCTCGTGAATCATTTGAATTAAGGATTCACATTGGGCACTTACAAGTCGCTCAAACTCCAAGCAAGACTCCTGGAAAAAATCAGCAATATTAATTTACACTCGCACTCAAGTCATGCTGCCAACTTCTTCCGACAAATTGCCGTCGAGCAAAAAGTTTCCAAAGCATGAACTCGGGAAACTTTGACTTGACGGAAAGAAATTTTCCAATTATGCAAGGAAAAGTTTATGCACTGCTTGTTAAAGCGCAGTCTATGTAGTTTCTCTGACGTGAACTTCAAAGAATTGGCAAAATTAATCAAAGTTTTTACGAGTCGGAGCAGCAAGATTGGCTTCAATGTGAACGCTTCAAGTGGAAAACTTCATAGAACCACATGCCGAAAAATTTAATCATTTCAGAATGTTTATTCTTGTGAATGGAGGGACTTTTTGCTTACCGTCACTTTGTCGCTCATTCCTTTGAGTCGTTGAATAAACTCTGTTGTTGATCGAGCCTTCTCTGATAGCTGCTGAAGATTGTGTGATAGCTCAGTCTGTGGAAGGAGACGAGAGGAAAGCAAACAACAAAATTATTTCAATACCAAACGATTGAAGTTCTTTTTTATCAATTTCTTTAATTCTCTCGCTATTGAATCGAGTATTTGCTGAAGCTCAAGAATGTACACTTCAGAATTGGTAGCTATAAAAGAAGCAAGGCAAATGCAATATCCTTTCTAACAGCGCTTTATCTAATAACGAGAAGGAGGCTCCGAAGAAGAGCGAAATAAAATCAAGATTTCCTTTCTTTTCAAATTACATGAAATGTTTGCCCTTTTTTCTCGCTTAAAATTAAATCGCCCAACCAAAGACGACGACAATGTAAACTCGTTCCTAACCCATTGAAAATAATGAGATTTCACAGCATCGCCTTATTGGGACGACATAGCTCATCTTTTGCGAAAGATCACCGAGTTCGTTGTAAGGCGATTCTGTGGCGAAGAAGTTTCTTTAAACAAAACGAAATGAGTTTAGGCCGGATAGGTCTAGGAAAGTGTGTGAGAAAAAAGTTGAATAAAACAGACCGCAGAACCGTTGAATAAATCAGATTTAATAATACAATAGGAAACATGGTCGAGCATAAACACTGAGCCCCAACTACAAAGTAATTGCATTTTATGTTTCTTCAAACAAAAAGATTCTTCAAAGAAATATTTTTCGAGTCGTGTTAGAAATAAAACAACTTCGATTCAATGATGTTTCGTTTAAATTTAAATTGGAAGAAAATGCGTCGTGGCCTTAACGAGATCGGCTCTTCGCTTGTCGCTTCTGTGACGATCTTTGAGTCGAAAATATTAATTGCAAAATGCCGCTTCGATCGATGTTGAGGTCGCACGTGAACAATGAGAAATCATTGAACCATTTCTTTCTTGGGCAGACAGAAATATCATCGTTTCAGTTTTAATAACAATTTGTAACTTTAGACGCGCAACAAATGATCGCATTCGGAAAAGGAGTGTCCCTTGGCAACGAACGGATGAATCATGGAGAACGGTGAGCCTAAGTTTAATTATCTTCGTCGGCTTACGAGTGTCATTACTTATTCAAATTTATTTATTCCGTCTCGATTTGAGTCTCAACTTCTGTTCTGTAACCCGAGCCGATTTCCACGTGTCGTGTCAACGCATTTTATCGGCTTATTTAAACGCCAACACTGTCTGTCGCTCTCTCTTCCAACATCATAATCGTCACTGTTTGTGTTTCTCTTATTCTCATGAATATAAATTGAGTCTGCGAGCGAGAGGAGGTTTTATAAAAGTATGATTTAATATGTCATTGTTTTCCTGAATGCAAGCTTAATGCACTCCGCATTATTTCATTCTTATTTTCATTCTCTTTGCGCGATGAGATCGAGCGAACGAGTTCGGAGAAAAAGTCTTTATGAAAGATTGACAAAAGGTGATCACGAAGCTGCGTCTCCGTTGATTTGAGTTATTCGATAAACATTGGGTTTAGGCAGGCAGCCTCAACAGTCACATCATCAGCGCTAACATGTTTGTATTCATTTCAACATGCCTTCATTTATTCCTTTATGGTCTGTTTGAACTCTAACTGTTTGATTGGTAGTTTTGAAAACACATGTAATAGATAACCATTTGTGTTTGCTACTATTATATTTACTACTCCCAGCCATATTGGGGCATTGATTACAATCGTTCTCACCCGTCCGCTTGCTTGCCTGTCTGGTTCTTTCAAGTACGTTTTGGTTGAGTTCCAAAGACATATCAAATGTACATTAATTACACGCTTTGGTGAAGATTACTCGATGAAAAAATATTCATCAACATGTTGAAAATGATTTTTGATTGAAATTGATATGCTTGATGCTGTTTTCTCTCACTCACTCGGTTGCTTGCTCGCTTACACGAGAATCATGATTTATTAAAAATGAATTCTTTTTGGTAAAGAGCAAACCCATGAATGCTTTTGATGGAACCCTTTTTGGACGTCTTTTCTTCGGAGGCTCAAGCATCAGACATCAACATCAAATAAATCACCAGATCCATGAAGAGGTTCCTAAATTAAATTTCTGAGGCCCCGACAGAACTTCTGTTTTTCCACCGCACAGCAAAATTGTAATATCATGTTATAAAAGGCAAAAAATCAGAAAGTTTTATGCATGCATGTTTTAATACTTTGAGGATTGCTCTTTGACCTCACTCTCGGCATTCGTAAATGGTAACATATTGTTCGAGACTAAATATCCCGCAAGTATTTGCCCTGAAAAAGTTTTACTCCGCCAAGTCGAAGGAGCCGAGAGAGATCGCCGACAGTTTTCTGATGAAATCTCTAATGATGCGAACGGTTCTGTGCCAATAATCTCGTATTCGTTGATATCAATCTTCAATTTTATAGCTTTTAATCTCTTTTGAACACCGAGGGGCGATGAGAGAGAAAGCGAGTCAATAAAACGTGAACGAGAATCACGACTTGGACATTAGAATATTTTCTGGGCACAAATCGATTTCAACATAAAGCGACGAAGATGAAAACAAAAACGCTTACACCGTCGTTAAATTTAGGCTTGAATAATCTCGGGAAATAGCGGAGATTATTGCTCTGAGATCACTTGAGTGCTTGAATTGGATTGACTTGATTTGAAGGTCCAATTTTGTTGAGCTTAAAGCTTAAGTTGAGTTGTAATTCACCTCAAATAGTAAGCTGAAACTTTTGTGCAACTTGTAGAAATCAGCGACGGTATAAAGATTGATCCGAAACTTCTTAGAACTTTTGTAAAGAAGCCGAAATCTCGACTCAGTCTCGCTCCTCTTCTCATCCGACAATTTGTTTGAAAACAATACACGCCTAAGAAACCGTGAATAATTCTTTCATCTTCACTCCCCATTCATAAATTGAGCTCAATTCGGACGAAATCAAAAGCCATCGTCGCTTCAAAATTTGTCAATTTAAGTTATTTAACTCTTTTTCGAGGGAGAGCGCGGTTGGGATTATAATGTGTGGAATTAAATTAAATCAGTCACACTTTGTTTCAGACAATTCGTTTTCTCATCTTTTTACACCCAGACGATAAGTTAAAGACACAGTTGCAGCATCCACAGCATTTACAGCAGCGTATAGACCATAAATTCTCATCAACTATCATTGGGTAATAGAATCTCGTTAGGAGCTCGTGATGAGACGAAGTTTGTTTTTAGTTAACAGCGTGCAACAGTGGAAGATAAAGTTTATATTTTTAAATATAAAAGTCTATGGCGAGAAGAGCCAATGTTTGACAACTGACTACTTTAAAAGAAGCAACAACTTTTTATGAAGCTCCAAGCATTTAAATATTCTCCTAGTCTGCTTCACAGCACATTATCGTTAGCAGTCGACTGACGGTTATCTTAATATGGCGAAAAGCTGGTTGATACCATCGTAAACATGACTCCGACTCGCTGCTTTTTCAACACATCGGGTTAATGCATCCCATGGGGAAGTATTTGCTCATTTTCGGCAAAGATTATCTAGGATTATGATAAAAACGAATTTTCATAATGTATGCGGCCTAGCAGCCCAGATCATAATGCAATAAATTTAATTCATTGCCCTAAAAATTGGACTGAGTGCGGCAGTTTGTTGCAATGAAGCGTTTGGAGGGTTGAAGTCGAAAAGAAAGCATTACTGCGTATCTCGTTATTTCGCTTTTCCACTCGCTCACTCGCATTTGCGTTTGATCATTAAAAGCGAAAATGTCATTTTTTATGCATGAAGTATTTGCAGCGCTCTCGAGAACGCCAAAGAAAAGCGAAAACACGATATCAGCGAAGGCAAACTCATTAGTCGAAAAATATTCTAATGGTTCTGCTACAACAACTCATTATATCATCACACGAGGGCGTGAGCTCGAGTTCCTCTTTCTCGTTTACTCACTTTTTTGCTTTGAAGAACACTTCGTCGGGATTTTTTTATGCTTCATTCCATTTCACTTAACATCTTCAACAACAAACCACGAAATCTTACAACGACGATTCTTAATTGACGTAAAGCAAAGTGTGAACGAGACGTTATTAATGATATTTCGCCCACTCGTCACTTTAGGGTTTATCAACGAACCTGTTGTGAGCTTGTCGAGAACTTAAGGCATTCTTACGGATTCCTCAACCCGTTGGCTTTCGCTCATCGTTTGCATTTTAAGCTCGGATTATTAAGAGCCAACGAAATAAAGAACTTGAAGCAATTAAGTTTTCTTTTCACTCTGATTGTTTAGAGGGCGAAGTCTTTTCGGGCAACTTAATTGTAGAGGAATGAAGAAATAATTTTTATTAAAGCTTTCTTGATTCAGTCGCACGAAGCAAGCACAAATAATTAGAATACGGGAAGCGTTTTATGCTTTTTTCTTCGTTTCGCTGATGAAGGGAGCAATTTTTCTGTGATTTATCACGGGCAACAGAGAAAAAAATAAACTCTGAGTAGAAAAAGTTTCATAATTACAATTTACAAGCGACCTAAAAAGCACGAGAACGAAGCTCTAAGGTAATAAAATAAGAGGAACGGTTTCATGGGCAAGCTAAAAAAATGGTTCCTAGCGTTGCGCAATCGTTGACTTTATCACGTTGCAGTGGAAAAAGAGAAATACATATTTATTATTCCACACGGATAGTGAGTTCATTCTTTTCATTTGCCTGCTTCTTATTCTTTTCGCCCCCCAGAATTTATGGACTAAAGCAAAATTAGTCCCTTTCATTTCTGCTGGTCAACCGAAATCCGTCTCGAGAGACTTAAACGTAATCAAAGAACCCAACGAGCAGAGTAAGCGTCAGCGTAAAGAGAATAAAGAGCTCACTGAACTAAATAAAACTTCACTTTATCAAGTTCTCGTGTGTGAAACTACTGTTAATATGATGAATAAATTATCATGAGCGTCTTCATAAGTTGTTGATGATGTACGACAGAGGTAATTTATCTCGTCTTAGCACATGTTGCAGATATTGATTTTCTTTGAGGCGACTGCATGAGCAAAACATTTGCCTTCCTTTACGAATCCGTTCAGTCTCGCTGGCTCGACAGCGGCACAGAGGCCCATAATTAATTTGCAGACATAATGCGAATCATTAGCTCATGTTTTTACAAAGAAAGTACTTATTCATGTATGCATTAAAATGATTAATTGGAGCCGATAAAAAACGATGAATTATTCACACGTTATTGGAGAGTCGAGGCGAAGCAACGAGCAAGAACATGTGTCGATTTGAAACTTGTTTACACACAGATACCATTTTTCATTCGCAACATCGGGAAACAAATGTTCAGCAGCAAATTTTATGTTCTCGCTTCCTCCTTTTGTTGTTTCTCAAGCGATTGAATAAACATTTAATAATTCTTGAGATTCTTCGGGCGCTTCCAAGACGGAGCAGCGCGCTTCTGTTTATAAGTAGTCTGTTGCAGACTCATTTTTTTGCATCAAAGTGTTGTTTCCTCCTTTTCCGACACGACGAAACTCCCAAAAGTTCAAAGCGTAGAATGAGAGAGAAAATTATTGCACGAAAATCGATATCCGAGTCGCTCTCGTCTCGGCGTAAAATCTTTTCTTACTGTAACAGCATACGAGGAATAAGTAAAATATCTCGGAAATTTCAAACGTCTCGTCGTCTTCAAGAAGCAAACGATATTCTTCTTACAAAAATATTAGTTTTCAGGAAGAAACGAGAGGAGGAAAAAGTTTGTAACGACAAGCTGTCGGGTTAAAAGAGACACGATTAACTTAACCACCGAAAAAAGTGAGATAAGCGGCGAGAAATACTTTTCTCGAGAAGTTTCCAAGCTCCGAACATTAGTCACATATCAATTTCCAAGGCAGAACAAAGATTCTGACTGGGCAAAGGAAAACGTCGAGTTTACTTAAATTGTCAGGTCTCGTCAATAAAGCAGTCAAAATAAGTTTCAAGTTTTAATTTGTTGCGGCTATGACGACAACTGGTTGTGTGTCGAGGAGAGAAAACTCATTAAGAATCGACTTTATGTGCAAAACGAGCGAGAGTTAAAATCAATGAGCATTCGTCACCGAACAGACGCTGAACCCTTTCGTTTCCCTTCTAATGCATTGTTTCCATTATTCCCAATCGGCAGATTTACAGCTAAGAAAACTAATTTAAATGTTATTTATGTGACCAGAGCTTATTTGCATAAGAAATTTATTTACAATTTATTCAAATTGCAATCAACTTTTATAGTCGCGTACAAGAAGGCGACAACGTGCGATGTTCTTCGTCTATCCACGCCGTTGAGTGTGATTTTTATGAATATTAATTAAACGGTTTCGCTCAATTGACTAGTTTTAGTGCGAAATTGAAATTGATATTCACTTCTGGGTGTAATAAAATTGCCTTTTCTTACTGTCCGAGCTGGTGCTGCTAATTAAAATGAATGCCGACTCACTGTGGTCGTGTCGAGTGAGAGAGAGTGAAGAAGACACAAAACTTTATAGCGATTTTATAGTCTCGCAATTACTGAGGCGAAATACATCAGCGAAGCCTTTTGAAAGCCAATCGAAAGCTCATTCATAGGCAAACGAGTTTCGAATTGCTCAAATCCGAATTCCGATCACACTCGCCCGAAATATAAATTTGATAAATCAGCAGTTTGGCGCTGTTCTATTTTCATAAATAAGCTGAATAAGCCATAAACCTCAACTCTTATCAGTGATTAAAATATCGCATTAGTCTTTGCGGAGAGGTATCGCACCCATATCATCGCTGTTTGGTAGTTTGTTGTATGAATGGCACCGACATAATTTATTGAAACGAGATTCAAGGTAAGGCCAGCGTGAGTCTACATTTCAAGTCTCGACTCGAATGCCCCGAAAATCGATAATTTTCAACATAAATAAAATATGCACAAAAACAAACAAATCTTATCACATTTCTCTTTCAAGCGCCCAAGCAACGAGCCAGCGTTGCTAATGATTTCCAAGGAACTCGTGAGTAATTGTCGTCAACAATGTTGATTATTCGTCGCTTATCTTCAACGCACAACAACCTACGACAAATAAAATGAACAAGGCGATACTTTTTCGACAAACAGTATTTCTCTTCCTCGTTATCTAATCTCGGCCCTATTATTCACACTACGACGACGCTGCCAGCGAGTTATTGATTTCGATAAGCAGAGAGAAATGTGTTTTTGATTGCAATCAAGTAACAACTATCTCGGCCGAGATTTAGAGAAATATCGTAAAGTTGGATTTTTCAGTTTAATTCTTCACAATCCAATTAGAGCTGGAAGGCAATTTATCACTTGGTACGTCTCGTGGAGCAGCATTTGCTGCTGAAGTATCGATTTTTTTCTTCATTAGCTCCGCTTGCAAGCGCAGACTTCTCACTGAATCTGCAAGTTTTCTCGCCCGACTGCTGCAATCATTAATCATTTTTCCTATTCCACATCAATTTTCATTACTCGATTCTATAGCAACGATACTGTAAAAAATGGTAAATCTCCTGTTGCTCGCTCACACAATGTCGGAGACGGGAAGGAGAAAATATGTGAAATTGAATTTTCGAGGGAAAATTAATGCAGTCTTTTGTCGCTCGCCAATCGCCCGACAGTGTTTCGAATTCGATTTACCATATCGTATGGCGGCAATGATTTAGGCAGCGGCATTACTTAATGACGACTTATTAAACTGTCATTCCGATGTGCGGCGTGCGCGGCTCGCTAAGCTGCCAGAAGCCAACAGCGATCCGATTCGCTGCAATAGATATCGATCATTATCAATCAGTTTCAGTTCACTTTAATTCATGAAAGTTTTATAGCAGCAATTTGTTCATAACGACACAAACGTGTTCCTGGCTATTTAATGCTATGCACCTGGCGGAGGGTTTAAGGTGAACATTCGAGATTCACATTCCTCGCCGTTCCGTATGAATAACTCTCGAGCGAGTGAAACTAAAAGAAAATCGTTTGAATGCTCTCAGCCACTCTGGGATAAAGGAAAAGTGCTCTTGAACCTCTTGTCTGGATTGTTCGAAGCAATAACGCTTATTATTCTTGAAATTAGGTTGATAACAGAATTTAAAGCTCAAGATATGAGGGGCGATATCATTAAGGCACTTTGTGAGATTTGTTGCGTTCGCCATATGCTCGACTGTGATGTATACACAACCTCTGAGTAGGTTTTCAAAATAGATCGAGGATTGAGAAAAGGTTTCCTTGTCTCACTCTCCCGACCCGTTCGTCGTCTGTTTTTGTCGTTGTTCTACACATGTCTTCTGTCCCCTAGTTGAACAGCAGTCTTTCTTCCGACAGAAAAGGACTGAGTCAGTAGATATTCAAAATCTTTTACAGGCAATTAACCCCCTACACGTCAGTACTTTTTACTCAATCACTCATCCGTTTGCCGAATCATGCTCTGAAAAGTGAAACGTTTGAAAGCGACACTGCTACAATATTTGCTAAAAGCAGAAAGCGTTTAAGGTAATCCTTCGCATTGTTGCCGAAATATTTTTTCATTTCCTGTAAAACGGGACAAGGACCCTCATAATTGCTGACACTTCTGTAGCCTTAAATTCTGCTACAAACTATTATTTGTGCCAAGCATCTGACCTCAGGTTCGAAAATAAATCTGTTCTCTCTCTGATTTCTCGCTCCATCCCTAGCGCATTATTATCAACACCATCTGCCATAGAACTATTGTTGTTGAATTAATATAAATCAATTTAATTGGTTCTTTCAGTGTGACAGACTTGAAAAGTGTGACTTCGTATGTCTGTCGAGAGTCTCGAGTCGAGAGATGAAAATCAAAAGTTTTCAGTCCATGTGTGGCAGCAGTCAATAACTTCTGGTTTGCTTCAAGCGAATGAGAGACGTTCGACAATGTAAACGAGAAAAGAACCAGAAACAAATGCGTTATCGAGCAAACAAGCTCCCATAAAACACGAGCACACATTCGATACGTAATCTCTACGTTCGCCTGCTCGTGGTGTTCGAGAGCGTATAATTTTAAAAAATGATTATAATTATGGTTATTGGTAGCCGGAGAGAGATGGAATCGGCTATCAAACGCTGGCGCCGAGGCTACGAGACGATCTCGCATTGAATCGTTGCATTAAATATAATTGGAAAAATTATGCCATTTTTCTTAGTTATGACAATATTTCACTTTGAAAGTATGAAAACAGATTAAATCTATGAAATTTGACTTATTTTCTCTGCTCAAACTTTATATCTCGATGATATTTCACTGTTAGTTTTTGCCGAACAAGGCAGAAAAGTCTCTTCGTCGAAAGAAGTTAGCACGAGTCTTGCGTAGCACTGGTTTAAGAAAACTCATCGATAACACTTTGATGACTCGTCGTTAGCAATAATTTTATGCTTCAATATATTCTTGCTAACTCCCTCCTCAAACTTTTGTTTTTATTTCTCTTCGGAAAACGCTTCCCAACTGACATTTATTTATCTCATTGTATTTTGATAAAGGAACAAAAGTTTGTCGGCTTCTTCACCGACGAAAGACTAACACGCTCCCCCCAAAAACTTTGCCCATAAAAGCTTGTTCCTCTTACAATATTTGTCTGTAACAGCATCATTCAAAACAAATGTATGCGAAATTTATGTGGATGAAAACAAAACGAAATCGAAAAGAAATTTGGTGTTCGACTAAGTTCGGAATTATTGAATGAGAATTCCATCGCCCGGCCGTCTTCAGTGTGTTCATCGGTGGGGCAATAAAGTAGGAACAACAAACAACTCCCTAATGGAAATATATCTTCTTCCTTTGATACACATTAATTCTCCCCAGCAAAGTTTTCCTTTCGGCAGGGCCTTCCTGCCAACCTCGACCTCCCGAAAGCACATAAAAACTTTGCAGTAAAATTTTATGTCTTTCTCGTTCGAAAGCACGTTGATAAGGAACACGAGAGTGTTCGTCGAAGCTTCGACAGGAAAGGAGAAAAGAGAAAACTTGTTTTCAGCTTTTGTTTTGCCCATTGTTTAATTAGCGTCTCGTATCATTTTATAAATTGGCTCAACAAATATTTCCATCTCAACTCCCGGCAGTCAGTCGCAAGTGCTTCGCCCGAAAACAGATTTAAATAATTAATTGGAGATGATTATGGAGTTTCGCTTCGACTGCGTTCCGTTACTGGTTTCGCATTGCGATTAATCATTCGATTGAATTGTTTTGAAAGAAAGAGTCAGAGTCAAGCAGCTAGATATTTATTAATCTTTCCGTTATTGGCCATAAAATTGTGTGCGAAGTTTTGTTTCGCATCTCTTCATTAGGCCTCAAAGCAACTTTCCAGTTTCATATTCCTCAAACAATAACAAGTCATCGCGCTGCTTCAAGATCTATCAGCTTCGCCTTCAGCTGTTCAATTTGGCAATAAATTAGTTTGGCTTCATTATCTGCATGGGAAACATTTCAATGTGTTTCGATTTTACTCAACTTCCGTTAATCACGTGATTGTTTCTCTCGTCAAGATGTGACGTGAAGGCAAGTTCAAAGCAAACCTTTTCCCTTTCGCGCAATGTCTTGGAAGAATTTATAATCTTCAAGCTTACATTTGCCCGCTTCAATCCAAATTAAACATGACATAAAGTGTCCGCTCTGAAATATTGATTTATCAAGTTGTGATTTTCTACAAATAACGACTCAAATTGAAAGTTTTTCTTTCGTCGATTGTTCCGCCGTCCAAAGATTTTGTAACTGTTCGCTTATAAGAGCGAGACTTGTTTATCTTCTCGATGAGTTTGACGTTGCAAATAACAAATATTTAAAAGCCATTAAAGAAATTGCTTCGTTTTTTCTCTTGGAGCAAACATGAAATGCGCAAACCTCGCCGCTGCTCAGATTCATTTCCGAATCCGTCTGGAATTCATAATCAAATTTATTCTAATGAATATCTTCAAACATTCCCCTTTACTCGAATCCATTTACTCCGAAATGTGATCGATAACTTGAGCCAATAATTTAATTAGATTCTCGCTCTGCGTTTTTGCACGAAGAGCAACGTCAGGCACCCCTCGAATTTAAATTAATGTCAACCCTCTGAGGCACATGTCTTTAATGAGATTTCAGAGAAATAAATGGATTTTTTTCTCTGAAAATTGATCTGTTCCAGTTAGGGTCTCCCATTGTACTTTCATCTCATAAAGTTATCGCAGCGCTTGTTTTTTAAACGCACCAAGAGAAAGAGCGAAAGAGTGAAACCAAGAATAACAATATTGATTCCCCTGAATCATCTAAAGTTAAATCGTCGACGATATTAAATTGCCTTGCTCGCTTCAAAAAATACGAAAATCCCTTAGCTTAACTGGAGATTGCAATTGGCTGCTCGAATCTCTTTGTCTGAGACTTTCTTCATTGGACAGTAATAATCCCTTGAATGAATTTCTTGCTTGCAGAAAATTATTTTCTCGATGCAAATTTAATTAAATTAACTTTCTTGTTTCGCAGTTAAGACCTTCAGAATGATTGAAAGGCGTTTGATTGCAGTTTACTCATTCAATTGAAATAGGAAAATATGGCTAAGAGAGAACAGTAAAACAAGTAGTCGCTTCAGACGTCAACTCGTTACTCATTTCAGGCATCAGCCAAGAAAATAAAGTCCAAAGCAACGGAGAAGGAAAAAAGTTGTGAAAAAAGTCGTGAAGTCTCAAGCAAATATTTAAATGTTGTTTCTGAAAAAACCTCAGCGCTTGGACTCGGCTTGGTAAGCTTGAAACTTATTGGATAATAAGGCTCGACATCGTTGCTTCATTGAGGAATCTATGACCGTGCCAAGCACTGGGTTATTCGCAATATAGAAAAAAATACCTGGCGAGAGAACGATGAGATGATTGAAGTCGCATTGGCAGGTAAAGCAGACCCGCATAAAACAATATTTGCATATTTAATTAGAAGCTACTAGATTCTCTAGCTTTTAGCGGCTCTTCGCTGGCAGCAAAGAATTTTTTTAATAATTTTGGAGAGCAGAAATATGTACAAACTTGAGTCGCGCGGCATTTCTTTCCTTAAAGCCTCGTATTATTTGCATATAGCGAAGAGTCAAAAGAAACATGGAAAAATCACTTTGCATACCTTTTGTGCTTTGCACATTTGTGAAATGGGTTGAACGTCTCCCTCAGCTAATGGAAATATATCTTCTTCCTTTGATACACATTAATTCTCCCCAGCAAAGTTTTCCTTTCGGCAGGGCCTTCCTGCCAACCTCGACCTCCCGAAAGCACATAAAAACTTTGCAGTAAAATTTTATGTCTTTCTCGTTCGAAAGCACGTTGATAAGGAACACGAGAGTGTTCGTCGAAGCTTCGACAGGAAAGGAGAAAAGAGAAAACTTGTTTTCAGCTTTTGTTTTGCCCATTGTTTAATTAGCGTCTCGTATCATTTTATAAATTGGCTCAACAAATATTTCCATCTCAACTCCCGGCAGTCAGTCGCAAGTGCTTCGCCCGAAAACAGATTTAAATAATTAATTGGAGATGATTATGGAGTTTCGCTTCGACTGCGTTCCGTTACTGGTTTCGCATTGCGATTAATCATTCGATTGAATTGTTTTGAAAGAAAGAGTCAGAGTCAAGCAGCTAGATATTTATTAATCTTTCCGTTATTGGCCATAAAATTGTGTGCGAAGTTTTGTTTCGCATCTCTTCATTAGGCCTCAAAGCAACTTTCCAGTTTCATATTCCTCAAACAATAACAAGTCATCGCGCTGCTTCAAGATCTATCAGCTTCGCCTTCAGCTGTTCAATTTGGCAATAAATTAGTTTGGCTTCATTATCTGCATGGGAAACATTTCAATGTGTTTCGATTTTACTCAACTTCCGTTAATCACGTGATTGTTTCTCTCGTCAAGATGTGACGTGAAGGCAAGTTCAAAGCAAACCTTTTCCCTTTCGCGCAATGTCTTGGAAGAATTTATAATCTTCAAGCTTACATTTGCCCGCTCAATCCAAATTAAACATGACATAAAGTGTCCGCTCCGAATATTGATTCTCTACAAATAACGACTCAAATTGAAAGTTTTTCTTTCGTCGATTGTTCCGCCGTCCAAGATTTTGTAACTGTTCGCTTATAAGAGCGAGACTTGTTTATCTTCTCGATGAGTTTGACGTTGCAAATAACAAATATTTAAAAGCCATTAAAGAAATTGCTTCGTTTTTTCTCTTGGAGCAAACATGAAATGCGCAAACCTCGCCGCTGCTCAGATTCATTTCCGATCCGTCTGGAATTCATAATCAAATTTATTCTAATGAATATCTTCAAACATTCCCCTTTACTCGAATCCATTTACTCCGAAATGTGATCGATAACTTGAGCCAATAATTTAATTAGATTCTCGCTCTGCGTTTTTGCACGAGAGCAACGTCAGGCACCCCTCGATTTAAATTAATGTCAACCCTCTGAGGCACATGTCTTTAATGAGATTTCAGAGAAATAAATGGATTTTTTCTCCGAAAATTGATCTGTTCCAGTCAGGGTCTCCCATTGTACTTTCATCTCATAAAGTTATCGCAGCGCTTGTTTTTTAAACGCACCGAGAGAAAGAGCGAAAGAGTGAAACCAAGAATAACAATATTGATTCCCCTGAATCATCTAAAGTTAAATCGTCGACGATATTAAATTGCCTTGCTCGCTTCAAAAAATACGAAAATCCCTTAGCTTAACTGGAGATTGCAATTGGCTGCTCGAATCTCTTTGTCTGAGACTTTCTTCATTGGACAGTAATAATCCCTTGAATGAATTTCTTGCTTGCAGAAAATTATTTTCTCGATGCAAATTTAATTAAATTAACTTTCTTGTTTCGCAGTTAAGACCTTCAGAATGATTGAAAGGCGTTTGATTGCAGTTTACTCATTCAATTGAAATAGGAAAATATGGCTAAGAGAGAACAGTAAAACAAGTAGTCGCTTCAGACGTCAACTCGTTACTCATTTCAGGCATCAGCCAAGAAAATAAAGTCCAAAGCAACGGAGAAGGAAAAAGTTGTGAAAAAAGTCGTGAAGTCTCAAGCAAATATTTAAATGTTGTTTCTGAGAAAGCCTCGGCGCTTGGACTCGGCTTGGTAAGCTCGAAACTTATTGGATAATGAGGTTCGACATCGTTGCTTTATTGAGGAATCTATGACCGTGCCAAGCACTGGCTTATTCGCAATACAGAAAAAAATACCTGGCGAGAGAACGATGAGATGATTGAAGTCGCATTGGCAGGTAAAGCAGACCCGCATAAAACAATATTTGCATATTTAATTAGAAGCTACTAGATTCTCTAGCTTTTAGCGGCTCTTCGCTGGCAGCAAAGAATTTTTTTAATAATTTTGGAGAGCAGAAATATGTACAAACTTGAGTCGCGCGGTATTTCTTTCCTTAAAGCCTCGTATTATTTGCATATAGCGAAGAGTCAAAAGAAACATGAAAAATCACTTTGCATACCTTTTGTGCTTTGCACATTTGTGAAATGGGTTGAACGTCGTGCGAACTGTGGCGTTGGTCATTGAAGCACTGGCTGCACGTCGGCAACTTACATCCCATGCAGTACATTGTTAAAGGTTCGGAATGTTCTATACAAATACTTTCACGGACTTGCGAGGCTCCGCGGGGCTTCGTCAAGTTATGCTTCGCCAAAGGACCGCGCGATGGGTGACATAATTCTCGACACTGATCACAATATCTGATTTCGCACTGTTCACAAACAACCGCGGCCACCTTTGGAGTGTCCGATTCACACATTTGGCACCGTAGTGCTTCCCGTTCACAGAAACGATCGACGATGGACTCCATCGCGCGATATAATGGTAAGTTTCTCGCGCCGACTTCGTCAAAGAAAACGACCTTGCGGCAAAGTGGGCATGCAAGGGAATAAACTGATCCGGATGGTGGGAAGAGTAATCCTTGCAGATTTGGCGTTCCAGCATACGAGGCCGGCCTCGAGTTATAACAAATAACACCCGAGTCAGCCTCACTCAAAATGCTGACTTTATCTGCTTGATCTTGATCACTTGAAACACTTTCGGTAGCACTTGAGCTTCCAGTGCTCACCGATGACGAAGACGATTGGGAATGCTGTTGGAGCAAGTGTAACGACGGATGAGTGACTACTGTTGTGGTGGCCGCGGCACCAGACGTCGCGGGAATTTGATTATCCAAAGCGCAAGCGAGGCATAATGCATGAGTGCAAGGCAACAGCACAGGATTGACGTAAAGCTGCTTACACGCCAAACACCTAAGTTCTTCCTCCATCGCTCGAGTTGAGATTAATTTTGAAAAGACGATCGGAATTTAAAGAATTCATAAAGTTTAGCCGAAACTTAAATCAACATGATTCGCTGAAATTTCTCTTTTAATATTTTGACAGCTTTCCGGGTGCTTCACCGAAGAGTCGACGGAAAACTTTTATCACTTAACACAGAAAATATTTCTTGACGAGTCCTTCTCGACTTAAACTTGATTTCGACTTTCCTCAACCTTTCGCTCCTTTCGTTCTCACTCAATTATTCAATTTTTCCACTTCTAACAGAAATTGTAATCCTTTGGTAATCCTTTTCATGAAGCTGGAAAAATTCCGCTTAATTTATCCGAGCGAGGAAGAGTTCAAAACTTTCTCAGAAGAAAAGCTCCTTGAAAGTAACTTTTAATTGAACTTTAATTATTCTTAATACACTTAAAGTGATTTAAAGTCCACAGGAGAATTGCGCAGCACTCGACAACACGTCCGCAATCCAGAGCGGTTTCTTTCCTTCTGAAGCGAACGATGAAAATGAAACTCCACAGCAACGTTGGTAGATATCCGAGTAGACATCGAGCGGCACCGAATGTGAAACATTCTGTTGCGTATCGTTGCGCTCAAAGAGAATGTTTACAAATATATATCCGACGAGACTTTGTTTCGCTTCCACTCGCATTTCAACGTTCACGAGCCGACAGAAAATATTTACTTTGACTTGGTGAATTCGGTTTTTAAGGACCCTCAGTCCGATTCAATCTCGTGGAGATGTTGGCAGAGCATTTTTATCGATAGTATCTTTCTGTTCCCAAGGTATCGCTTCACACGTGGCAACGCAATCAACAAACGTGCGTTGATATTCGAACCCTTTATTTTTATTGATATAATATTTTGATATATTATTGATGATGTTAACACCATTCACTGACACGACGTTCGCAAAATAAATATGTCGAGCGGCGTATCGATTTAAATTATCTTAAAGCCGGCGAGGCGCTCTGTGCACTTTAAGGGGAAACGAATAAATGTCGATCGATGGCTTAGGCATACGAAGCTTTATTTTTCCCTTGCATATATTTTTCATTCAAGCCGGAAATTAATTTTTGATAAGCATCCTCTTCAAATTTATTGAGGAAACTGAGATTCTTCTTCATCAGCAGCTTCGCGATAAAAACGCTTCTAATGGGGGAGTCGCAGCTCACATAACAAGACGATTATTTGACCCACTTCCCTAGTCAGAAGACTCTGAGACTGAAGGAGCAGCAATCAGAAATTCTATCTTCGAACATAATGGAATTTGTTGATTGGTGAAATGTACGAAGTAATAAGAGGACTCGACGATGTAATGCAATAAATTTGCGGACGAAAATATCGTGACAGTGGCACGAAGAAGAAGGCGAAACAACAAACGATTGCAGAAAATATATTTCAAAGCTCGTTCGTCTCGATAAAGGGGAGAAGCGAAGCCTCCAAATCGATAGCAGAACGAGAAAGAAATCGATTTTATTTTGACAAACATAAAAAGAGAGACGGAGCAAATTACATTTATCAAAACACATAAAATCAGACGCCCGACCTAGTTTCCCGCGATGTGAAGCGAAGAAAGAAAATCGTACACCGAAGGGTGGCAAAATGTTATCAATCCAATAAATTTGATTTGAAAGAGCGCTCGCTGTTTCTTTAAACGCCATCGTCGCTTGCCGTCATCGCTTGATATCATTGAACGCTGAATAAAATATTGATTAAGGCAAGGGATTTTTAATAGATCAACAAAAGTTTTCGGGTGAAACAATGAGACTTTTTAGTCCCTTTGTTGACTCTCCTATCCAGTGATATTATAAATATTTGAACAGCGCTGTTTTTAAATAACGATTGAGCTGGGAATAGGAGCTCATCGCCTCCCGCCCTCGCTTTAAAATATGTTTCGTGTTATCGCCGTCATTAAAAACATAAATAAGCTCACAAAAGGCAAGTGAATGGATGGCTTCGAAACAAAAGGATTGAGAGCTCATTGAGGAAAGTTAGTATGTAGATGTTTGCTGAACGAACGCTGCTGTATCCTTGCTAGTTTATCTTCATTCCGCTGGAGAATATTACAATCGTTTTGCACAAAAAAACATCAAATTTCGGAGAAGGGATTAACCCTCGTCGTGACGCTTTGTGTTTTCAAAACCAGACAGATTTTAGTTCAAATTAAGAGCAATTGAACATCGTTTATCCCCAAATCAACATGACGTTCGAGGTAAATTGCGCTTCAAATTCCCCTTCCGGCTGTTTTACATCGATACGCCGGAACGAATATTATGAAATTAAACAAAAAATAGCTTCAGGATATTTCAATTTATCGAATTGTCAGTCGCAGTAATTAACATTCAAGCGATGATGAAAAATCAACAATGTCTTCACTACTATTGCGAACTGAAACAAAAACCCGTTTCGACGTCAAATTAATTTCATTTCAATTAAATTTGAAACTTTCCTCACTCTCGCTCACTCTACCAATTTTAATTAATTTTCTTCAACATGCATTACAATCGTTAGTTTCCTCCCTCGATGAAATGCAAAGCCAACCATAGCAACACTTCATATCAGCAGACAGAAGCAATTTCGATGATTCATTCTGCATGAAAATCTTGCTCATTTTTTGTTCACTTGCCTCGAATTACCATCGCAGCAAGTCGGCCCACCTAATCCAACATGAAACTCCGAACTGAAATTAAACTCGTAGCTTAAAGTAGGTAAAATTTAATGTTGCACAAGGGAGCTGCTGCTGTTACTCGTGGGAGGGGAGAGAATGTGCTGACTTTCGATCGACGTAGGCGTTTTTAGATTCAAACTCTGCTGTTGCGAAAGAAGCTGCTACGCAACGTTCGTTTTGAAAAATTGCATTTCACAATGCTGAACCCGAGAGAGCGAGGACGAGCAGCTCGTCTCGGCATACAATTTAGGGCGCAAAACGGTATGGCTCGATCCCTTATGTTTGTGCATCGCAGTCAACTGTGAAAATGGAAAAACAACGGCCGTAAAAATTCATTTCGGAAAATAATGAAAATAATAAATTTTTCCGTCACAACTGTTGCAAATTGGATGGCGCATTTTTATTACATGGAAACCCGATGTTATAAACTCAAATTGTTCATATTTAATGCATCCGAGAATCCTACCGTACATACGCAACCCTCGCTCTTTCAATTCTCTATGGCTTTAGGACGAATCTTTCGCTTTTATTATGTTGATTTTTACCTCGACGGAAGAAAATTCTCTCCGATTTTCACCCGGAGCACTTTGGGTGACTTTGCAGAATCTGATTCTAATTTCAGTCAAGTGAATGCAATTATTTCGAGAATGTTGCTGCTGGCAAAGTGATAAATTACGTTGACACAAACATTGACTGATGATGCCTCGACTTGTGTTTTCGTTTGTAAACGCTACTCCGTCTCGACGTATTTCTCGGATTCTCTAGCAGTCAGAGAATGTTGTTTTGATCGAGAGCGGTAGAAAAAGGGTTTTGTGGCAGTTGATTGATTGACTTATTGCTCGTACTATCAAAGCCGAGCGTTTTTTACGTTCAAAGCACTGATGTTCTCCAATCAGAAAAAGGTATTTGTGCTTGTTCACTCGACTGTTCTCAACGCGGTATAAAACAAGCTTAAAAGTTTGTAAGCCATCGAGAAATACATTTTCATGCAACATTTCTTGCGATAAACCAAGGTTCCCTGATACGAGAAAATCTCTAATGCACTCTGCTGTTTATTCCCTTTTTGCTTTGCCGTATGTGGTGGAGCTCAAAATAAAAACACGACATGCAAAGGAGCTTAACATCTGAGCTCTGAGCTTCAGCTTTAGCTCCATCTTGAAAAATATTTGTATAAAACTGATGTTTACGAAGGAGATAAGCATTGTGTGGAGCTTGATGCTCGCCTCAGAACATTGAAAGCATTTTTATTAACATGCTTCGCATCGGGAACAAGATCAGAAATTTTCCCTCTACCGAGCACGTTTCATGAAATTTTCATTTTCACGTCTCTGGCTTAATGAATTTTTAAACAAAAACATTTTCATAGCTTTACTTCTCCTCTTGTCCGAAGTTAAATATTTGTCTTGACAGTTTGATCTAAACGAAAATTGTTCAGTCGTAAAAGGCCACAAAAGCGTTTTATTGCGTTGAGTTCAAGCGAGAAATTATTTTTGTCACGGCAAGTTCAAGTGATGAAATTTGTTTTTATTGTTCTTCACAATAAGTTTCCCCGCCGTTGCGACAAACCCGAAGACTCTTCTCGCTCGCCGTTCTCGAGAATATTCACTCCAGCAACTTTGTCCAATTATAACTTAACCTCAGGCTTTCGGAATGCTCTACTGTGAATGAGCTTCTGTAATCCTTTTCCCATTTGAGCGAATTTTTATGAAACGAAATAAAAAGTTCGTGACGAGGAGAAGAAAAAAAGCCAAACAAGTTCCAGCAACTTTTTATAGTTTTCTCGTCTGGAGCAGAGGACGAAGTCGTTTTTGCAAATGACATCTTTAAAATGCTTGATAAGTGACCAAACTTTTGGTTTCCATTGAAACAGTCGAGCGAAGCGAGTCTAACGAAATCGGAAACTTTTGCTATTCAATGTGAGAAACACGACAAAGTTTAAATTTCTCGTAAGTAATCGGATATCTCTCGAAGCTCGTTTCGCCTTGAAGTGATTCTGGGTTAGCGCCATTTGACGCTGAAGAAAAGACGGCACTTTACTCCAAGATTTCTTTTATTTTGCGCCTAAGAAAATCAGACACAATTTCTTCCTCATAAAGTGGGAATAGGTAAAAAAGCAAGCGACGATAATGGGCCAAAGCTTTTATTCTTCATTAGAAGAAATTCTCAGTCGCTACTCAAAGTTCAGCCAGGCAGGAAAAACGACTTGGAGCATCTGTGGTCTGAATGCTTTCCCCAAGAAATGTCTCGGATCGAGCGGAAATGTCGAAGAGAAACTCAGTTGCTTAGCAACACCGCATCAAAATCCTGTGATCTGAGATTTCTCCGTTTTTTCCTTCAAGCCTTTTTTCCTTGATGTCTTCTCGTGCATATCTTAAAATAAAATCCAAACAATCTCTGACAAAATTCTTCGTCTTTGATGGAAATCTCTACTCCGACGAGAGAGAGAGTTTTTATTGAGCTATAAAAGGAATCAATCCTTGAGTTCGTAATTTCTAATTTAGAGAAGGATGAGACGGAGAACTGAAAATCAAGTCACATACATTGTGATCTCATTCGAAGCGATAGATTGCAGACAAAACAGGATAGTTGTCGAAAGAGCTTCCGTTTCATATATAAAAGCATCGTTTTCAATTATTTGAGGCAAGGTTCGGTCATGATACCGTCGGAACAGCTTCAAAAAAAAATATATTATGCTCCAGACGAGCACAGTTTCATGTCCTGACGATAAATGAAAGCGGCGAAAATTAGTTTGTGAACATGAACCTGATCCGAGAATTTCCATCACGATATCTATGATCTCTTGCCGCTTCTCGCTTCGAGCAAATAAAATCCAAGCAAAAATGTCGCATGTCGGTCGTCACGAAAATTCAAATTTATCCGAGGAATTTCTCAACCGTGCGCGAACTACCAAACAAATTCGTTCGTTAATGACGAAAATAAATTGCATGTCATGGCAAATGTTATCAAGCTCGCTCCTCAAAAACCAATTTTAAATATCTCGGTACACGCAAAAACTTTCTCGTCCTTTTACAATTTGCGAAACTTGATGACAATTCGAAAGTTCCATTTGATATTCTTTTTGCAGATCTCCTTCGTCTGATGCGGAAGCTACGTGATCCAGGTTAGACAACAGTTTGCAATTAAGAAGTTTTAATTTTATTTGGAAGAAGGAAACTCACGCCCACAACTTTCCATTGTTACGTCGAACTTTCGAGATGCTTTTAAAACTGCTCTGTATCAACCACTCTGTATCGATTGCAGTTTAACTTGTGTTCAAAACACTCTCGACGAGTTTACACCACACGTTCACTGGAGCATCATCGGCTTTAGTTGTTGAAAAATATGACAAACATCCTAGCAGTGTTGAACCACAGAAACTTACATCGTAAATTTCCCGAGCATCCTCACGTGAGGGCGAATATATCATAACGCCGCATATGGCTGGCAACAAAAGCTTTTAATTACACTCTCTAGGAGCTCAAGCCATAAAAGCACAAGTGGTTGAAAGTCTATAAAATAAATGAAACAGGTGAGTTTTATATACTCGCTCCCTTCCTCCCATGAACTTGGGTGCGCTCACGTAGAATTTATTGTTGTGACACTTTCTCAGGAGACCATTATCAACGAAGTAATTATTTTTCTCTATTTCATTCCGGCTTTCACTTGCTTGCTATACCGAAATTGAAATCAGATTTTTTTTTTATCGCAGTGTCCTCGAGTCGAGAATTATCCTCGCAAGGCCTACGACGGGACTTGTTTAAATAAATTTATTTGGTTTTGCTACGGTTGGAGGGTGAACGACCTCCGGTTACTTCGCCTTCATTCAGGAAGGAAAACGTAGAATTTATTTAGGTGAATGTGAACAGAGAAAACAAACAAAATCGTTATGGAAATATATTTCATCAACTGAAATTTATAAAAGTATAACAAGCTCGGAAATTCCAACGAGAGTTTCATTTCTTTTCTGTTGTGCAAAATGCACGGAAAATCGATAATTCTAGTCACGAAAATGTGTCGGTAGGAAGCATGTTGTTATTTTTATGATGAATTCTCTATGAATGCTTCTCGTAAAGTTTGGGCCTTCCGAATGTGTCAGAGCGTTTTCATCTTCCACTCGACCGAGATGAATGTTTTTGCGGCGAGGAAGCGCTCTAAACAGTTTCCTCAACTCTGGCCTCACTTCAAGACGAACAAATTGTTTCGGGAAATTAAAACAATCTTGCGGCAAAGCAAATGGGTCTCCCGACATCAGCTTTAAGCTCCATTTACATGAACATTTCGTTATTCCGCATTTAACGAATCCTCTTCGTACTGTGATGGTAGCACAAAATTATCACTGCGTGAGTTCCGGACGATGAAAGCTTATCGCTCGATTTGCTGCCTCGAAGTTTACAGTCGGTGAGGAGTTTTCGATTAAAAATTATTGCTCGACGAGTCGTAATTAAGACATCGTCACTGTCAGTCTTACGATAGCAATAAATTCTTCAAGATAAGAGGCCAGAATATCGTGCCAGCTTGATGAGAATTGCATGATAAGTTTTCCAAACATCTGACTCATCGTTAGGCTTTTTTCGACTCATCGTTAGGCTTGGCTAAATTCTCGTGCTATCGTTTCGTTTGAGGGCACAACATAATATCCTAATTCGGCAGGTCAATAGCCATACATATTAGAAGCAAGAAGTTCGTGCTGCAAAATATTTGCTGCTATCTTGACAACGGCTGCTACTCATGTCGACCCCATGTTCACTCTCGAACTTGTAAGATGAACAAGGAACAACTTTATTAGCTGAAATGAGAGAGGGAATATCTTTGAAATTCTTGAAAGTTTTACCTGCTGTTTGTTTCCTTCTAATTAGTTGTCTTCTGTTCGAACAGTAGAGTTTACGACAGGGAAAGGTGTTCTACAATCGCTCTACTATTGAATAATACATTAGAAAGGGGGGAAAAGGAAAAAGGAAATGATTTAATTTTCTCGAAGGCAGAAGAAGCGATGTTAAAATTTAACAACTTTTTGTGTACACAATAAATATGAGGGCGGCACATCCTCAGTTAGGATTCCATAACGTGCCATCATTATAGGCAAAAAATGTAGAACAAAAAAGATTACCGAGATCTTGTTTATTAGATAAAATTTCCCGCTCCACGTTGCATGTAAATGTTTTACTTTATGCTCATGGCTTTGTTTAATTACCATTCGAAGAAACAAGGAAAGAAACCGTAAGCCCGAGGGGGCTTCGTTTCAACTCCAGAACGCAAATGGGAGTACAGCACATGGCAAATTTACGAACGAAAGTTCGACAAGAGAAAGTTGTTTATCGTTAAGTGGCATGAATAGAGTCGTCAGAGAACTTTTATAGCGGGAGCGTTTAGATAAAGACGTTTAGAATAATTTCTCGTTATCACAGACCATCAAGATTGAAATTAATTTCATCTCCATCTCTAAATTGTTTCTCGAGACGACAAGAACTTTCTTCTCTTATCGTTCGCCTCGTTGCCATGGAGACCTGCTTTTGTTTCTAATTACCGTAATTAGAGAAATGTTTTTCACAAACAAAAATGAGTAATTTAATGAAACCAGATAGAAATCGTGATGAATTATTAGCGCCGTCGAGAAGAACCTCCATTCGACGACTGCCAACTCGCGCCTGTTTTTGCTTTCTTCTTCGAGAATTAAAGCGAAGCCTAGTCAAGAGACACGACGAAAATATTTATAAAGATTCATACTAATGATGGCTGATGATGAAATTATTCTCGGCACTCGCCATTGAAAAGTCTTTTCGAATATCTCCAAAGGAAGAATCTCCACTCTTTGATGTCAAAATGATGCCATTTGCAGGCGCTTCGATAAATGAAATTCCATTGCATTTAATGAGCATTTCATTATGCTTCAATCTCTGTCGCAAATGAAAAGCGTCTTATTTGTGAAGGATTTGCGAACGATAGGAGGCGAAGGCGAAGCGTGGGAGGGAGAAATTTCTCAGGGAATTAAAAGGAAACAGAAAACAATTTAGAAGCCCCGAGCTACCGTCTCTTTCATCTTGATTTTTGTGTGTAATTGTTTTTCAAATCCTCCGGGTTCGCTTCAAAACTAATTTCACTGAAATCTCTTAATCTCAGCGGTGAAACAAAAGCTGATAGCTCGCTCCTGTTTTCTCGACACAACTTTGGAGCTTGACTTCCTCACAGCAGTTGGCATCAACTCCCACGGCGCGGATTCAAGCTGTTCTCCCCATCTCACTTTGAATTGATTACTGACAGAAACTTTATAAGCTTCTTAGAATCGATGACAAGCTTGTATACCATTCTTACGACTGATTGAGCATCAAACAAAACAACTTATGTTCAGAGAATCCGATAAAGTTTACAAGATATCAAGTTTCCTGTTTAGTTCCGATCAGCAATTAAACTCAAGAGTCTTGTCGCAAGGCGTAAGCTATCGTCGTTTAATCGTCATCGTTGAATTGATTTTACGGTATTTTTACGAACCAGTCCGAACTTGCGAGTTCCGACTCGATGAATAAACTTATCAGTTTGACGTTATTCAACGCTTTGTTCTCTTCTACGTACAGTAGTTCGACCCTCTTCCTTGTTCTTTCGTCTGGTTCCAGTAAACTCTTCTAGATAGTATGAAGAATCTGGAATGAAGAATAACGAGAAAGGCGCGATAAGATAAATCACTTTTGCCAAGTCTTAACTTTTCACCACTGCTAGATTTTTACGTATTAAATGAACAATACGATAAGTTTTTCTCCAATTGCTCTTCTCTATCTTAAGCCAATGAAATTGTTCAAACAATGACCACATTCACCGACAATTCAATATTCAATTGAATTGCTATCTCTAGACGATAAGATTATACGTATAAAATTTATTATCTCAAAATCGAGAGAGTTCTGGCGCAGTATAAATAAGCGTGAAAACCTCGTAATCCAATTAGTTTGCGCTCGAGCTTTCATTACAGCGTTAGGCATCGAATGAGAAAAGTTTCCTTGTGAACATAAAACAAAAATGAAAAGTTTACTTTTAATTTGCATAATTTTTTGCATCGCTTCATCTTTGGCGGAGAAAAGTATTTCGTGTTGAGAATTAAAACGCTTTTTGATGAAAGTTTGTCTAGCGTGAATGAAGAGAGGAAAACTCGATTATTTTCCGGAAAACGTTTTCAAGATATTAATTCGGTGAAAGTTTGTGAATTTTAATTGATTGTTTTCCTTGTTTACTGTTCGCTTTGTTGTTAACGTTCATAGTGCAAAATTTTAATCGCAGTGATTTGCAGAGAAAATCGTTTGTTACTACGGATCCAAAGCTGCGACGCGGCCAGGTTACGGAAGGTTCGAAGTGGGCAACATCGACCCTGCAATTTGTACGCACATAATCTACTCATTCTTCGGTGTGACCGCTGAAGGGGAAATCACTTACTTGGATCCGTATCTGGATTTGCCCGACAATTTAGGAAAAAGTATCAATCTTTCATTCTTTTGTGAGAAAGCTTTCATGACTCTTGATTGATCGCAGATTTCATCGGGAAATTCATTAAGCTGAAATCCAAAAACCCTGATCTGAAACTACTAGCATCGGTGGGGAATGTTAACAGTTCAATCTTCTCGCAACTGGCTTCGGGCGAAAGTTCAAGAAGTATTTTTGCCAATAATGCTGCGAGCTTTCTCATAAAGCATGATTTCGATGGTAAGGAGTGAATTTAGTATTGGTGAAAGTTCCGGGATAACTCTCGCAAATTGATGACAGGTCTTGACTTGTACTGGGAATATCCGAACCAGAGGGATGGAGTGCAAGCTGATAAAGAAAACTTTGTCTATCTTCTTGCGGCGTTGAAGGAAACTTTAGCTCCACTGCAGAAATCCTTGTCGATTGCTGTGGGTTCTACTGAGAAATCAGCTTCAACCTCCTACGACATTCCAAGAGTTGCCGACAACGTTGACTTCATCAACCTTATGTCGTATGATTTGCACGGATCATGGAACAGCTTCACAGGTTCGTTATTCGAGGATTAGTCGAATGGATCAATGAACTTTGACCTTTGAAGGAATTCATGGCGCTTTATATCCACACCCACGCGACGTAACGGATGAAGTACTAAGAGAGTTGAATGTTGACGCAGCTGTTAGTTACTGGCTCAAGCAAGGGTGTCCGAAAGAGAAGCTCATCGTGGGAATCCCAACTTATGGCAGAACGTTCACCTTAGGCAATGAAAACGAGAATGGAATCGGCGCTTCCGCGATAGGAGCTGGAAACGTCGGGACGTTCGTGCTAGAAGCAGGTTTTTTGGGATTCAATGAAATCTGTTTTAAGCAGTCGGAATGGACTCGCCACTGGGAACAACAACAACAAGTTCCATACGCAGTAAAAGGCAATCAATGGGTTGGTTATGACGATATTAAATCGGTGACGATTAAATTAAATTACATCCTCGAGCGTGATCTGGGCGGCGCTATGTATATGTCGTTAGAGACAGACGATTTCGGTTAATTTACGAATTATGTGCTTAATTGTTAATTCGATTAACGAGAATTTATGTTACAGGCGACAATTGCAAATACGGAAAGTTCCCTTTGGTCACGTTGGCCAACACGATATTCAATAATGAGGTAAAAAAGCAATAAAAGAGCTCCACGGACGGTTTTAATGAAAGATTATCACCACAGGTCACAACTGTGGCTTCTGCGAGTACATCAAGTCAAGCTACAAGCAGCAAAAGAACTCCACCGACAGCGGGTCCACTAACTGTTGCAACAAAAACGATGACTTCAACGACTCTTAAGTCGACGAGCAATGCACCAACAACTCCGAAGCAGACCACGACTGATAAGTCCACAAGTATCACATCAACAACTGTAAAACAAACCACGATAACGACTGTCAAGTCGACGGGTGTTGCATCAACAACGACAAAGCATACCACGACAAAGTCGACGACTAAAGCTGTCGCCTCAACGACTAAAGCGACGACCTCAAATCCTTCTGGAAGCTTCACGTGTCCCAGCACAGGCCTTTACCGCGACCCAGAGAATTGTTCAAAGTTCTATAACTGCTCTCTTGGGGTTCCCTTTCACTTTGACTGTCCCGCTAATCTCTTTTTCAACGAGCTCGTCGGCGTTTGTGACTGGCCTCGTAATGTCGTGTGCCTGGCATCGTCTTAATGTTATTCTAAAGCAATTTTTGAAGGCATTTGCGTATGAATATTAAACTTTTTTTTATGGCCTCGTCCGTAAATAAACATTCGAGTGCTGTGCGTCGTAAGGAGTCGCAACAAAATACATTACCCGCCTCTCTATCTCGTCCCATAAAGCTCTCCATAAATTCGAATATCCAATATCGTAAAAAAATATTTCCGTTGGCGTTTCATTAAAAAAATACGAAACCGAAACTCCCTCGTTTTTCCGCATTTCCATCGTTCCCGAAATGCAAATCCTTTAAGTAGCAGGATACGTACATATGATAAACCCATATATTTTCATAACAGCGAAAATCGTATTTAAAAATACACCAAGAGGAGCGAGCAAGTATCAAATGTGTGACGCTTTAAGGAGCTTTTTCGCTTATGATGTCATCGTCAATTTGCTTCAACGTTTTTATGAAATCTCCATAAATTATTGTCGTTCCCTCCATGAGTCTAATCTGCTCGTGCAGATGGGGACGTGAAGGTAACCGGCGTTCGTAAATTAACCCATTTTTGTAGCGACCCCAATGCCTGAGGACGGGTGGGTAGAACCGCTTCAAATATTTGTTTAACTTTTCTCCATTCGCCGACTTTTTCCATCCGCAAATACAAAATTTATGTTTTATTTGATTGTGCGGTTCACGTTCGGCTTAAAGCTTGATAAATCGAATTGGTTTTTTTGTCACGATGACTGAGCATATTTATGACTTGAGATATCGAGTTTAAAGTTGGGGGTCTGGTGGTGTTAGCAAAGTGTTCGCAGCTGGTTCGAGAGGCTTTTAAAGTTCTTTAGGGTTGGCAAGTGCAATTGTTTGGATCAGAGAGACATTGAATCCTTGCGATAAAGACTTCCCCCAAGTAGCCTCCTCCATTTCTTTCAAAGCCAAGAATTTATTGCAAAGCGTGGAAAACATTTCAGATCCGCTTGGCTTGTTTATTTTTATTAAATTGAAGGCTTACCGGAAAAGGTCGGCGTGAACATCGATAAAGAAGTATCCGATTACAACTTTTTAATCCTTCACCCTTCGTTTTGAACTATTAACGAAGTAATTGCTATGGTCGATGAAACCGGCTGGCGAAGCAACAGATTCGAGAGAGTTGTTTTAGGACGAAGCTAATTGCTGGGAAAACAGAGCTCGATGGAACATTTGGGATAACTTTTTGGGCTCATTTGAGTCGCCGAACACCATTGAGATAAAATTTGATAAAAATGATTTTTCGAGGAAAAAATCGTGATTTCATTTCGTGGTTTGCAACTGAGGCGAAATATTCAAGGAGTGTTAGCCTCAAGTCACAAGCGCCAAGCGAGTTTTCATTAATCAAACTTACTAAATCGCTTTGAGTTGAAGCATGAAAGTGACTGACAGAAGACGAGGAGGAAAACAAATGTTGTTGCAAGCTAAAGCATTTCACGCTTGGGGGTTACGTCCTAGTAAAATTAAATGTTCCGTTCCAACCTCGTTTGAAGCAACGCTCTCAACTGAAAATAAACATCAACTTTTGCTACTGTTGATTCTCAGTTGAAAGCTCAATTTAACAGCAGCAAATAGCCTAGCGACGGAAATGCAAAAGCTTTCAAGCGCATTGCTTAATGCTCGTTGCTACAAAGAGCTTCAAAGTAAAGGCGAGGTTTTGCAGATTCCATTAATTAAAGCTGCTCAATCTGTGGCTTTTAACTACAGCATCCCTCTCTCTCCGCTGTTCATTCGCTGTGCACAATGTTCGAGTTATGATGAAACATTTTTGCATTCCCTTGTTACTTATTCAGATGGAAAATTGAATGAAACCCATAGCTTGTGAGTCGGAAAAACGGAACGAATTTCAGCCTGAAACATTGCTTCCGATGTTTGAACAACTTGCGCTTTTGTTATTTTTACGTCGAGTAGTTAATAGCTAGCTCTTGAACTTTGGCATTTTCGAGCGAGGAAAACTCATTGGCAGGTTTGGGTTTCCATCTCGTTCATATTTCAGCAATGATTTTTAATTGAATTTGCAGACGGAAAATTTTCGGAAGCTTTTACTGAGTAATTTAATTATTTCATTTACCTGAGGCGAGAGGAATCTTTCGGGCTGAATCATTCGTAGAGGAAAAGGCCCGAATATATCGAGGAATTTCAATGAAATCGCAATTTGATGAGTTTCGGTACTTGAATTAGCAAACATACGTCGAGTGAAACAATTCGTTTGATGTAACAGAATGGCGTTGCTCTAGGAACAAACGAACGGACAAATGTTTGCAATCAGAGATTCGGAAATTTATTTTGGAGCCGCAAAGCAGGACTGAGTTGTCAGGTTGCTATAGAAAGGTAACTGTGAGATGTGATCGTCAAAGATTAGCCAGATATTAATTTATAAAACGCTCGGGTCAATCTCAAACTTTGTCGAGGATTCAAAACAAATAGAACACGTGGTCAACGGTTTTTGAATAAGTATAATTAATATTATGCATGTCAATTGACACCAGACGTTAGTATCTTGTCTGCTACCCAATGCGATACCCAATCTAGTAGACCTCATTCAAAGAGGCTCAATAGAATCTCCTCTGGCCCTATCAAAATCATTCCTGTCTGAATTTGTTACAATGTTATTAGATATCCACAAGGCTTTTCAAAGCAGAGCTAAACTTATCTGAATTTCAATTCGACGTTTTGAGCCCATTTCCTTGAGGTTCTGTCAAGCTCGCCCGAGTAAGAGTATCAGATCTAGAAACTTCTGCGAAGAAAAATTGCTGAATTTGCAAGTCAAAAATTTCCCGAGGCCTTCGAGAGAAAGAGATCGCAATGATAATTTATTCATTTAGGAAGAAAGTTCACGACGCGCCTGAAATGAAAATGCTAATCAACGAGAAAGGTTGATTTTCCGCGGTGATGATTTTCCAATGAATGTTGTTATTAACTGCCAGATGTATTGCCAGTAAGGAATTTAATGGCTGAAGTGTAAGCGAGCCCACAGCGTGCTCGAGCTCAAAAGACTCTTCACGGAATTAAATTGAATAGAAAAGGAAAACTTTTGATCTTGTGCGACATAAAGTCGCTTTCAAGAGGAAATTCTGTCGGATAAAGCGTTGTTGACACGATAAAGTGACAACGCCAATTTGTATCTCGACGAGAGAAAAAGAAAAACTTTTCCAACCTTTCAACTTCCAAGCAGATTTTCTCGTGAAAAGCTCAATCTTCTCGACATCTTAAAAGCCATTGCGGGGCTTCGTGTCACCTAAAGCGAGTTCGAAGGCAGAATCTTTAAGACGTCGATTCGACGATGAATTAAGCTCGTTTCAATTGCGACTCGTTGGGATTACGTGATGTAAGAAATTATTTTGAATTTTCATTTGCTCCGAACGAGATTCGATTTAATTAAACATAACAATGAAAAGGAAACTTTTCAGTTAATTAACAAAGGCAACCGAAACAGAACAGAGAATATTGCTTCTAATGAGTCTTCAAGGCAATAAAAGCAAGTTCTGAATCCTCCTCTTCTTCCACCCCACGGGATCGATATATTTTCACATCATCACGCTCCCAGAACGACCCATTGCTTCCGCATGAAGACGTCACATTTGCAATTTAATTTTATTATTCAACTCGGTGGCGACAACAACATTCAAAGTCTATAAAGCGAAGTTTTATCAAATTGTTTTGACTGGATCGTTGGATCGCGGCTGGATTGTTGAAGGTTTTATTCCTCGCTACGCTGCTGCTTTGGGATGGAAGCTGAATTGTTCTGCTTAAATAAATCGCCCAATGCAATAAGATCTTCTTACCTTGGGCGGTGGACATTCTCATTGAGCGGCGGACGTTTCTTAATTCCGACTCTGTTGTTTCATCCTCAGAATCTGTGTCAACAAATTTTATCGGTAGACACTCGAGAGCAACCCAGCAGTCAGCGCCGACGATGTTGGGTACAGCCAGCTGTTTATTCTTCTCGGTCTTCACTGTCGACTTCTTCTCCATCTCGCTAAGCTTCGCTGTTTGATTTACGTTTTCGAATTCCTCTTCAGATCGCGCGCCCTTCGATTTGTCGATCGTTTTCCCCTCGCGCATCAAGAGTTCAATACATCTAATTGAGAATAACAGATATATCGGAGTAGCACACAGCGTTCAGAATGTCACAGGTATGTTGAGCTTTCGATTGCAAGTGAAGGATTGAAGAATTTGATTGTTTGTGTTCCAAATTTAGAGAAAATCCAAAACAGCAAAGAAAATGGCGAAATCCAGTGAATCTGTCAAAGTTGCTGCTCGGTTTGAGGTTGGAAGCAAACAGTGGATTCAGTGCTTGTTGGCAACTCCGGTCGACAATTTGAAACAGCAAATTGCCGAAGATAAGGCAAAGTTGACCGAACGAGACGAGAAGGAACTTTCGCGACTAGCAGAGGAGCAGACTGAGTTGATCATCAAGAGATTGCAAGCGGAGGCAACGAAAGAATACGCAGAGAAGAAAGCAAATAGCCTCGTTAAGAAGGTTGTGGATCTTCAAACTACATTCAATGAGACAGTGGACAACCACCAGAAGTTGAAGGAAGCAACGTCTCGCAATCGCCAGGATTTCAAGAAAGCTTTCAAGGTCTACAGCGATAAGAAAAAGAAGGTTGACGATCACGAGAAATCGTTGAAGGCAAAAGGTGAGATTGACAAGACGATCAATTTTTCTATTGCTTTAGTCTTTAATCCCCAGCCGACGAACTTGATGATCAGAAACAAGATGCGGAACGAAAACTCGCCGAGGCGAAGAAATCTGTAGAAAGCTTGAAGGAAGTTGCTGCTGCTCAGCGAGATTTATTGTCTGGGATTCAACAAAAGCGTATCAGTCTTGCCTCCAAAGTCAAGACAGCTAACAAAGAAGACTTGCAAGAACGTTTGCATAACTTGAAACTCGCTCATCAAGAGAGGAAATTGAAGCTTGCAGAGTTGATACAGCAAAAAGAACTTACGAAGGAACAGATCATCGCCATGAAGGAGAAGAAAACTGCAGTTCTGGCTGAGAATCAGAAGCTGGAAATTGAGTGCAATGACTCTGTTGCCAATTTGGAGATTCTGGAGCAACGCATTGCAAACGAGAAGAAACTCGTGGAGCAGACGATGATCAAAAAGTTTGAGCGAGCTCAAAATCAAATCGAAGCATCAAACTACGATTTGGCGGCTCAGTTGAACCCGAAAATTGACAAGAAGGAATCGTTGGAGGAACAGATAACAAGCAAGACTTTCGAGTTGGAAGTTCTTCTCAATGAAGTCAAAAACATTGAGCAAATCAAAGATGAGAAGCTTAAGGTGAGACAGAAAGCAGTTGATAAAGCTCAAGCTACTCGCAGCGAATTGAAAGCGCAAGAAAATGTTTTGTCTGCATTGGCCGAAGAGTTGGAAATCAAGGAGGAGAAGTGCCGTCAAATCGACACCGAAGCTGCAAAGAAGGAATTGGATCTTAAAGACAAGCTCGGCAAATTGAAGAAGCGATTGGCTTCTGTCGGCCTCGCCAATGACAGTTCAACCGGTCCTGAAGAATCAAGCAACTTAGACACAACAATGTCGTCATCCTTTTCAGACGTTAACCCATTCGAGAAGTTGGACTTGAACGCTACTTTCGACGCACTCGCAGAGCCGCAGTCCTCCAAGACAGCAAAGAAGGATCGCAAAGACGATGTAGATGACAACGAAGTTGAACAGTCAGCCAAGAAACCGAAGAAGAAGTAAACGAAGACAGCGAACAAATGTCTCAGTGTCAGGACAAACAGAAAGCTAAAAATTTCTAATATCTCTCTTAACAATTTCCTTCTAACTTTTAAATCGTTGCCGGCTTTTCGTAGCTTTCAATTAATTTCAAACTCCTCACGACTGTCACAAAGAGTTTTGATAAATAAATTTGTCCTATCAAAAATATCCCAAATAAGACTAATGAAGCTGAAAAAAGTTTGTACACTTTTGAGTGACAGACGTTGACGCAAACAAAATTTGCTCTGTTGGAGCCGAGCAAGGAAGGCAAATCAATAATCGCTCGCACGACATTCTGCGATTAATCAAATCTAAATTTAGAGACCCGAGGAAAACGTCTCAAGGGAACGTCTTGAAAGCGACTCGAGGATTAATTTTGATCACGATCCATCTGATAAAGCGAATCATTTCTTTATTTGTAGCTTTCGTCTTGTGTCTCCGAGTCGCAAATTGCGACTCGCAGCTCTTTCTACCTTTCGTGATTTTCTACTTAATTAATTACATCCCTTATTGAATCTGCTCGCTGCATAATTGAATTGCTTCCTTCTCTTCGTCAACGAGCTTAAATCAACGTCTACAGCTGAATTATGCTAAAGCAAAGGAGCCTTTTCGATTCGGATGGAAAAAGGTTGGACAAATAAAAGTAAATGATTGTCAGTTGAACTGATAAAATCCTTTCTTCTTATCGCTCGGGATGTCTGCTGAATATTTCAGTGGATCATTAAATTTGCAATTTCATTTTATGAAAATTTAATGGAGCGTTACACATGATACGCGATAAAAATCATAATGTTGACTCTCGCGGAAAAACGAAATTTAATTCACATTCGAAATCGATCCGCAAGTGAGTGAATGGGCGCGCAAATGTTTATTGATGTTCTACCTGAACGAGTCTGAATTAAAATTCCTCTTCATTACCATGAGAAATGAAAGATTTTCTTTGAGAAATTTCCCTCAAATATTCAGAGATAAAAATACAGCCAACACTTCAACGCCATCTCCCAAGGAGTTTCCATCTCCGACGAGTTTTCATTTATTCATTTTCTCACGAGGAAATTGGTAGAAAAATTTCTTGAAAGTTTTCATGCGATGATGGTGAACAGCGAAAATGTATTTGAGAGTTGACGGTCGCAGCGACGACAACGTCAAGAACTCGGCTAGGCAGTGGCGACGTCTAGTTATTTCGTAGCACATCCGCTCGGTTTCCTTGATTCTCCTCGTTCGATCAAGCCAAGCTTGAAAGGTCTTCTTAGTAAGCGAGAAAGTCGCAACGCAATCAGCGACCGCCAACTTGAGATTCTTGATCTTTCTGACAAACGCGATCTTCTTGAACCTCATGAAATAAAAAGCTTTCAGCTCCTTCTCTTCGGGAGATTCCATCAGGCCAAGTTCAAAGCTCACTGCAAATTCTCAACTCTCGAAATTCAGCTTCGTTTAAAAATTTAACGAAATTTAAAAATTTAAACAAAAAATTTCGTTGAGATTTTCAGTTTGACGAAAGAAAACAATAACAATGAACGATCGAAATAAGAAAAACGTTTTCGTGCCTGTTATCAGCTCCATCCAGAAGATCCGCATCTATGAAACGAAGTCGGTAAGTGTCTTCTTCAAGAGACATCGATGGCAATAACTTAATTGAAGCTCGTCACTTTTTACAGACGATTTATCTGGTTGGCTCGAATAACAGGGAAAACAGATTCCGAGTTCTGCAAATTGCCCGCTCAATCAACCTGGAAATCTATGAAGATCCTAATGAATATGACACCAAGGGAATCCGGAAGATCATTTCAACACTCAAGTTCACTAAATCGTTATCAGCTTACGGGATCATCGGTTTTGTCAAGTTCCTCGAAGGATATTATTTGGTGCTCGTGACAAAACGCAACAAGATTGGGTTCATCGGGAACCACACGATTTACACCATCAAAGACACCACGATCTACAGGATTTCGTATGATGGAATCAAGTCGTCGAACCCTCTGGAGACAAAATATCTCAAAATGTTTATGAATGTCGACATCAGCTCAAATTTCTACTTCTCGTACTCTTACGATCTGACAAGAACTCTTCAGTATAATCTCGCGGATCCAATGTTTGTAGGCGAGACTGCTAACATCGAAGAAGAAGAACCACAGGATTGGAGTGGATCTCCTGAGAAGAGAACTTTTGCCTTCCGGAGCATTTCAAGGAAGAAATTCGTGTGGAACGAATTTCTGTTGAAGCCGATGCAGAAGAAAGTGCTGCATAAGGACTGGATGCTCGAGTTGATCCACGGCTTCGTCAATCAGTCGTCGATCAGTATTTTCGGACTTCAAGTGTCGGTTTGTCTCATCGCCCGACGTTCCAAGAAATACGCTGGCACCAGATTCTTGAAGAGAGGCGCGAACTCTGATGGCGATGTGGCAAATGCTGTAGAAACGGAGCAAATCGTCAGTGACGGAACGCGTCTCTCTTCTTTTGTTCAGTTCAGAGGGTCCATTCCAGCTCATTGGTCACAAGACATCAGCAAAATGGTTCCCAAGCCACCGATCTCGCTTGACATTCCCGATCCGTTCGCTGAAACTGCCGGCAAACATTTCGAGAAGCTTCTGTTCCATCATGGATCGCCGATCATCATTCTGAACCTTGTGAAGAAGCGAGAGAAACGGAAACATGAAAGTATTTTGACAGAAGAGATCACAAGCAACGTCAAGTATTTGAATCAGTTCCTTCCATCTAACGTAAGCCGCATTTCACTCCAACTCCTTCGAAATGACTAATCAAACTTTCCTTCTAGTGCAAGATGCGTTATTATCATTTTGACATGGCAAGGAAAAATCGAACGGACAAGAACGTGATGGAGTCACTGGCGCTGATCGCGGAGAGTGTAATTCAACAGACAGGAATGTTCTTCATGGATGCCAACGAAGTCACTTATCAAACAGGAATCATCAGGACGAATTGCGTTGATTGTCTTGATCGAACCAACACCGCGCAGTTTGCTATGGGTCGAGCAGCTCTCGCGTATCAACTGCATAAAATGGGCTTCCTCAAATCACCACCTCGACTTGAATTCGACTCCGACTGCGTGACGATGCTGGAATCTCTTTATGAAATTCATGGCGACACATTAGCGCTTCAATACGGAGGATCGCAGTTAGTTCATCGCATCAAGACGTATCGCAAGACAGCTGCATGGACCACGGCAGGATCAGACTTCATGCAGAACCTTTCACGCTACTATTCCAACACATTTTCGGATCAAGAAAAACAGCAGAGCATCAACTTGTTCTTAGGGCATTTCATTCCTTATGAACCAAGGGAAGAAGGAGAGAATTTGTGGGACATCAGCAATGACTATTTGCTGCACAATCCAATCAGAAACGTTGAAGCTTCCGAGAAACCGTTGACGATGTGGTACTCGGACATCATTCGTAGAAATCTTCCCTTCTCTACCAGCATCGCCAACAAAATTGTTAAAGAGCTTATTAGGATTCACTGTCAGGAGTCGCAGGATTCACTTGAAATGGTAGATTTATATGCGAACTACCATCTGACTTATCAAATGACATCACTGGAGGAGAATATCGCTTACCAAATCAGTCAATTTGCGAGGAATTTCATGCCAACTTTCCGGACCAATTTTTCTCCTTTCGAGCCTGGAAAGCGAACTGCAGCATCGGCGATAACTGGCGGAATAGCCTCAACAAATAGTTCTAACAGCTCGTCCGACGACTCTGCCGATGACGACTCAGACGATGACACCACACTCAGTCTATCAATGAAATCTTCAATGATCGACCAACGCGAAGCCAAGAAAGATACGAAGAGCATCAGCTCTGCTCCGATTTCTTGTAAAGATCTTTACGGGTTTGAACTGCACGATCCAGACAAAGATGCAATGGCAAAGTACAAAAGTTACGTCAACATTCAAAAGAGGTCGCAGCCACAAGTTTCGAATGCTGAAAAAACTGACAAGGCACCCAAATCTTTCGTCCTCGAAAGTCTCGCAACATATGCAGATTCCTTCGAAAGCGTCACAGAACCCAAAGTATCCGACGAAACCATTCAAAAGTACCAAAACTATTGCAATCTGAAGATAAACAAGAACTACGATGACAAATATTCCAGCTTGGATGTGATAGAAAAGTATGTTAACTTCACTAAATAATTCAGTAACCGCACCTGAGGTTAGAGTTTTAGGAGGCTCAAACGACGAAGCTCTGAAGAGTCTAGACAGACTGATAAGCCAGGCTAAGCCACCAATAAATAATCCACTGAAATATCTCAAAGAAAACCGCAAATATTTTTCTTCCAATTTTTCTTTCAGATTTTTTACAATTAATTGAATGATACAGAAATTACAGAGCTAACTCAATGTGATTAAAATGGTTTCCCTCTTCTTAAATCAAAATATGCTTTTCGTGTTAGAAAATTCGCTTGTAAAAACTTGAACATTAAATGTTTCTCATGTTGCGGAAAGATTTTGTTTCATGTGTCTCGCCAGAAATTCTCTCGCTTTTGGTTTTTCTCCTTTGGTTCATTTCAACGCATGGTACAAATCATCTTATCATCTAGATCATGCTATGCTTCTGTTAATTGTCTAGTTCATTAAATATACACACTAAAACAAAGTATTGCTCGTAGGATTCTAGAGTGAGAAGGTTTTGTTAATGGAAAGTGTTGGGAGATGAGCTTGACTGATGTCTGAAGGTCCAGAGTTGATCTAAAGCGTCTGCTTGGTCAAATAATTCTGGGACATCCATCAGCCAAAGGCTCTCATCACAAGTAAAATATTATCTAACTTCATCTTTCCCTTTCCCACTAAAGATCGATCGTGATGTAGTGGCGCAGTTGGCCTGATCAATCCAAATCGTCAACCGTTGAATAACCAGCTCACTGCTCCCAAGTTCTTGGAATTTGCTAAATATTTTTTTGATTAAATTCAATTTCATTAAACCCATCGCTTAATCTAAAACTGTTCCCATCCGGAAAAGAATATTTCTCGGTAATGATAATTTGTCTAACTTGAAAATAATATTGAAAGTTTACGCTAGCGTGATAACAAATGAGTTTACAACTAAGTTTTACATTCAAACGTCGATAATGACTTTGTCCTTGCGTTCATTATCGGAGTCGTCGAGTGTCACATCTTTCTCCTTGAAAATCATGTTCTCGCCGTTAACATTGTTGTTCGCATCGTTGAAGTTGGGATTTATCTTCGATATGTTCAGCTCAAGCCCGCGGAATGACGTGAAAATGTCCAAGCTCTTGCTACCGTTGATCAGGAACGAGAAGTGGAGTTTGTTATGCTCGCGGAGACGATCGGGGTTCTCGCACGAGAAGTCGCAGTACTCGCACTTCTGATTGCGTTGATGGCCGCTGATTGCAAAGTGGAACTGCAAATGGTTCTTCAAGACCTCAAGGGACGTGGCCTGGAATGGACAGTACAAGCACTTCTCGTCGATCTTGTTCTCGTCCGAAGTGTTTTCCTGTTCTTGGTTCTTTTGCTGTTGTTGCTGCGGCTCGCTAGTCTTCTTGACAACCCAAACATCATCGTTAGCGCCGGAATCATCAAAGCCTTGTCGCGCTGTATAGAGCTGAGGGTTTGGATAATCGGCTGCTTGCTTATACTTGGCCATGAATTCTTTGGTCTTCTCTTGGTAGTACGACGTGTGAACTGCGCTGTGCGCTTTGACGTCGGAATCGTCAGACGATGAAAAGTTGCAGAAGTCACACTTGTGGTTCGAAGACACTTCATGTCGCTTCAAATGGCTTATGATCTCTTTCAACGACAGGTAGCGACCGGGACATTTGGGGCAGAAGTGCATGTATCGCTCATTGGAGCTCGTTAGAACTTCCTGCTGTTCAATGTTCGATGTAATTGCTGGTACATCATTCGAGTCGTCAATCATTCCAGCGCCACTTCCACTCGCTGTGTGCATCTTCATGTGTTGGTTCAACAAATGGCGCTTCGAAACGTTGTAGGAGCAATATTTGCACTGGTAACTCTCGTTGCGACTAGGCTTGTGGAAACTCGAATGATACTGGAACTGCGACTTGGAGTCAGTCTCGTACGGACACATCTCGCACTTGTAGCGCTTTGCCTTTTGGCTAAACTGACCAAGGGTCATCAGGGTTGGGTCGGACGATGCGTGATGCTGCTGTTGTTGCTGCTGAACGTAAATTGTGCTCGTTGGAATCTCAGCCTCGACTTTATCTTGATCTTCGCCGCTGTTTATCTCGACCTTCAGCATCGAAGCCAGCGAGATTTCCTTATTCTGATTATCGACTAGCTGAGGTGTAACTTCGCTGTTTGTCGGGCTCATGATAGTGGTCACGTTCGGGTTGAGAATCAAAGCCGGTGGAATGCGTTGCGGGAGGATGATCGGCTTGAATCCGTTGTCCATATTAGGTGAAGTCATTTGTGTGTGAATGGCATCATGGATGCTTGAAGTTGTTGAAGATGTGGCGGCCTGCATGAAGTGATGTTGGCTCGTGTTGGCGCGGTTGGACTTTTCACTTTTCTGTCCAGCCACTTCGATGCGAATGTCCCCATTGTGCTTTAAACGGCAATGACGCTAAAAATACAAAAGACCATTAGACACGTGTAGGGAGAGTTGTGAGCTGTTAGAGAGACTATAAAGACCAAAACCATTGAATAACTGATAAGATTGTGTACAAGTATGAATTGCAAATTTTGTTTTTCGCTTTCATCAAGCTGCATCAACTATGATTTGAACCTTTTCCACCCCCTCAGTTCACTGTTCTAGAATTTGATCACCACAACCGATTGGAAGATTGTTAAGTAATTTTTTGCTTAATTTAAAAGTGCAGCGTTGAGCTCAATGTCATGTCGTGTGGGCCGAATTGAAAAGTCTTTCTCGCTTTTGCTGTCTTGACATTGAACTTGAAAGTTTGTTAATAGAAATAATTTTTGTAATGAAAATATCTTCGCTCCTACTCAACATACGAAACCGCAAGCTTAACTCGCTTGCCATCGGGAGATAGCAACGATTGAGCCTCGTTCGAGACGAGCTCTACAACTACAAACTGCGGTTTCTGGTCTAAGTGATGCAATTAGGGATGATATCGATTAAACCGTCATCGAATGGGTTTGGTTTGAATCCTTGAATTTGGGGCAGAAACGGTTAGTATATACCTGAATAACATGCTTCCAGTTAGAAATTTGACCACAATGCCCGCAACGAAAAGAACCTTTCAACGAACCGCCCGCCGGGCTCGTCTCCGGCATACCGTTATTACTTTTACCAGCGTCGTGTGACGACAATGGCGTCGTCAGTGTGTTTTGAGAATTGAAACTGAGTGTTTGGTGTGAGCTTGACGCGTTTGAGTTACTAGCTTGACCACCACCAAGAGTTAGAAGATTTCGGTTATGAACATTTGTCGTCGACGACGATGTACCAGCGTGGCCATTCAGCAGGTTGTTCATGATCTGGAATGGCATTTGAATAGGCAAGGGCGGGGGCGGAGCGGCGAGTTCCATCGATTGCTGCTTCTCTTGTGGTGTGCCGTCGTCGCGATAATGCGACTTGACGTGCTCCAGCACAACTTCGCGGTCGGCGTGTCTAAAATGAAATAGCGATTGAAGGATTACGACATAAATTAAGCGCGACATTGACACTCACTTGAAGTTGCACTTTTTGCACTTGAAATGTGTTTTCTTCGCGTTCTCATCTTTCGATTTGTCTTGCTGATCTTGTGACTCGCTCTGTTGCTGCTGGTGCTGTTGTAGCATGTTTTGCGAGTTGTTGAAAGCGTGCGCGACGATGTTGAAGTTCTGCAAGTTCTTCAAGAAGTTCATATCCTTGGAGAGGTGCTCGAGCAGCATCGAGCTGACATTTAATGGGGACGAGGCCGACGACGTTAGATTCATCGGCGGATCGGAGTAAACCGACAACGGCGTTGATGACGACGACGGAGGCGACTGTAAATTGTTCTCTTGAACCAGCGATGATTTTGGCGAGTAATTCAGCGAAACGAGTCCTGATTTGGACAATTTGCCGTCGTGCTTCTTATCGACAACTCTCATAAGTGTGATGTACTTATTATACTTTGAATAGTTTCTCCGGCCCGTCTCATCGTTCATCAACACTTTCGCGTCGCCATGCTGCGGATCACGTAAAAGCTTTAGTCGAATATGCTTCGTGATGTCCCAGCGCCAGTTGGAGCGATAGGCGCATAAAGAGCACTCGAATGGCTTTTTGTTTAAATGGCCAACGATGTGAACGTGGAAACGCGATGCAGTGGAAGCCCAGAAAGAGCAATGCGGACACTTGAATACTTTTTTCATCGCCGTGTTCGCCACTTCATCGCCTGATTCGATTTTTTTCGTGATTTCTCCGTAGCCGGGCGCGGACTCTACTCCAAGATACTCGCTGTCTGTCAACGTTGGCGTCTCTGGCAAATCGTCGTCTTCATTGACGACCAAGTTGTTGTCATCGGAATCGTCGTTGCGATCCGAGGTTCCAGTGTGATCGTCGTTGTGGTCCAGGGGCTCTTTCTTCGGTTTATTCCAAACAAAGACTCGATTCTCCATCGGATGTCGTTCATTTGGATTGTCAATTGCCGCCTCGTCTGACATGTAATCTTCCATCATCGTCTTTTCTTCTCCATTGGCTTCCGACGATGAGTCTAAGCACTCAATGACAGCTTGCGCTTCGGGACACTTCTGCATGTGGCTAATGAGCTCGTTGGTCGACTTGAATCGGATGCGACAGTACTGACAACGTGTTGATCCCATGGCGAGCGCTGCCGCCTTCTCGTGGCTGCACATTTTCTGATGAATTATTAGATCCGATAAGGTCTTCGCCTCGTAGCTGCATTTACAAACGAGATTCTTATCTTCACTTCCGGTCGCATTTCCCTCAATTAACTTCTTCCGCAACACATCGAAGAACGAGCTTTTCTTCTTTAGATTTGCGAGATTGTCGCTCGTGCTGGGGCCTGCCGCCCCCGACTTGTAGATACTTTCAACGCTCAGCTCTGGCTTCTGTAGCAGCGAGCTAATGATCTTGTACTGGCTCATCGTCGATTCGGCCCCTTCTTCGGCGCCGCTCGACTCATGATTTCCATCGGAATCTGATTTGTTTGACGACAAATTCATTGCGGAAGTGCCGGGAGCCATCTTGATCGGTATCAACGGCGGCATCGGCTTCTTCCGCTTAGATCCCGGACTCGGAATCGAGTCGCCCTCTTTCGAATTGCTCGATGAGTCGTTCTGGAAAGAGTTGATGAACAATTGTTCGTTATTTTGCATAATATTAGAGATGGCAAACTACAAAATACAAAAAAAAAACGAAAAGTTTGAAAATCACAAGACATCACGAGGAGAGAAATTGAAATTATAAAGAAAATTTTGAGGAGAATGCGAAGCCAATTAGAGTTTGAATCAAAGTTCAACTTACCATATCGAATATGTTCATATTTTCTGGTGGCGTGTCATCGATTGTTCTCTCGATGTCCATGCTGTTGGCTAATGGCGGTATGTGATGATTCATTTCATGGACCGTCAAGCTCTGCTTGATGTCGGCCGTGAAATTACAGACCGAGCACTTGAATGGACCATTTCCGCCATGATTCTTCATGTGACGATCGAGATTCCATTTGTACTGCAAAGAGAATTTCAACGTTAGCTTGAGTGTCGCTTGAACGGCAGCTAATCCACGTGCCAATCCGTTCAACTTACCGGCGTTCTAAAGTCACACAGCATGCACTTTATCATCGGCATTGAATGGTACTTGACATGCTTGCTGAATCGGGCCTTGATGTGAGTGACGTAAGAGCACTTTTCACACCGATAGAACTTTGTGTCGCTGTGTTCATCCTTCTCGTGTTGAATCAACTGCGGCTCATCGACCGTGGAAAACTCACAGATAATGCATTTAAAGACTTTCGTTCCGTTGGGCGAGAGGTTCATTGTCAAGTCTAAACTGGCCATCTCATCGTCGCTGGGAATATCTTGTGGTAGAGATTCTTGATATTGAAGCTGCGCCTGCAGCTGATACTGCAATTGCTTTTGCAACTCAATCATCTGATTGATTGCTGTCAGATCGTTTACTGTTTTTGTCGATGTGGGAAACGCTGGCATAGGATTTTTCTGCCGAGCGTCAGCGCTCATTCTCCGTCGCTTCTCGCGTCGCCGAAAGTGTCCTGGTTCGTTTATTCCCTCGGTCGAGCCATGGACCATTTTCATATGCCGCACCAACTTCTGATAATGTCTCGACGCATACAAACAAAACTTGCACTCGTTGATAACTATCTTCTCGCCATGCAAGTCACGCAAGTGGACGAGGAACTTTCTAGGGTTTTGTGTGAAGAACGAACAGTTGTTGCACGAATAGTTTCGCTTAATTTTGCATTGCGGCAAATTGGCGTCGGAGTCACTCTTATTTCCCGATTGATCTTGATCGTAATCCTGACGATCCGATTGGAAGCTTTCCGCTCGATTCTGGTCGAGCTTGAAACCCGAGGCCGCTTGAAGCGTTAGCGCTGCAACGACTGCGGCGGGCAAATTCAAAGGCAGCGGGTACTGCGAATGATGTTGCTGCTGTTGATACTGGTGGTTGTCACTTTTTCTTTCTTCCCTTGGTCCCTTTCTCAGATCGAGAAGGGCGTTGGAATCGCCGGCTTCCTGCACCGACTGACCTCGTTGGTCTAACACCAATTGATCACCGCTGACGACCCGACGGACAATTAATGTGTCGCCGGCACGATGAACCATTGATGGAGCAGAGTCCATGGTTCAACCGTGATCATCCAGACTGTGTTTGCTGATTTAGTGAACTCCTGGAACGAGAAGAGAGAGAAAACACGCACGTTAGTCTCTTGCGCAACAAAATATCTCTCGAGCCGGGAGCATTTCGTTTTATCAGAACGAAGAAGGTAAAGGTCAAAAGCGTTAAAAGATTTCTTTCGAAAACATGCGGCGAGAGGAAGCAAAAACCTCAGAAATATTTTTATCAAGTGTTTCATTTCATATTTCTGTGGTGTAAGCAGTGCTTCATAAAAACCCGCTTATCAGTAAAGCAGAGAACTAAAGCACAAGAGGAATGTAAAAGTTGCCTTTCGTCATTTTCAAACATTTTGAAATGCGCTCGTGAAGCGAACATCGGAGAAAATAAATTTTCGGGATTTTCCATCTGACTCAACTCGTCAGCATCAGTCGATTTAACCGCTGCTGACGATGTTGACTTTGAGGGAAGTTGCTGATGATTATAGGAAAGTCTACTGATGAGATTCTCGAGTGATGCGTCATAGCCAGGGATTGGGAGAGTGAGTTGAGCTAGTGGGCCTTACAGGCGAATCGCGCCATGTGTCACGACCAGTTCGAGATAAGATTCAGGTGACAATATTGCACCTGAGCCAAGCCACCCACACCCCTTCTTAATACATTTGAAAACCAATTACTCAGGCCGCAGATTTTGGGATCTAAGTGTCTCGACCAGCATGATGATGCCTGTCGCAACAAAGAACCTTTGATAAACTTCTGCGAAATTTGAAGGCCTTCGCAGTTAAGAAGCCCACAAGCTCCTTGGCAATGACTTTAACTAAGTTAGTAAGCGAGCCATTTACCATTTTCATTGTTATCCTTGGGGTTAGTAATGATTAGGCTCTATCCTTGTGTTAGTTGAATTAATTATAATTAAATGTTAATGGTAGCGCTGATTCGTCTCTTCTGTACACACTTTTCCGACCGTAGCACAAACACTGTCTCAGCCTGTCAAGCTCTTCGACGGAGTTTCTGTTCTTCTGAAGTCAACAGACGTTGTGAAAGAGCTGAGCAATAATTGATTAGCCTGTCGCTTTGGGAATTACTATATTTCGCCGTATTCCTCGCGCTGCTTGCAGGCTTTTGCCTCTCGAGCCACTATTTATTCAACAGCACAAAAAAGAGTCCAACACGACCACTTTGACACATGCAACATGAACAATAATTTTTCTTTTTCACCAAACAGAAATTTTCCGCCGTCGTTTCGAGTGTGTTTGTCGAAGTCATGAAAAGTTTTTCTCTGATTTTCCCGACCAACTTCTTTGACTGTGTCGGTGCTTTTCCTTCTCTCAACACTCAGAACATTCTCCGCTGCTGCTGATATCGCGCTTACAACATTTTCTCTTTTTCGATAAAAGTCTTCTGTCTTAACACACGAAAAGTTTTCTTCGCCGTACTTTTCAGTGCTTCTCTTCGCAATCGTTCACTTAATGTCAAAGAGATGTCAATGGAAAACGTGTGCCTTCGCTTCCTTGCGACACCTTTTACTACTTTTTCAACTTCACGACAATAACGCTGAAGCACTTGCGACTAAGCCGAATGTCGAAGACGGTTTGAAGGCAAAGAGGTGCTCGACTCAATACCACAACCAGTGCGACTATATTTATAAGTTGCTTCGGTGTTTCACTCGTAATACTTCTTTTGCTGGCCTTATCGATTTATTGATAACGAACCAAAATACTGTTCTTGCTCACAGTCTCTCGGTTGGTTGTGTTTCCTTTCCTTCTTTATATTTGCTTTTCCCACTCGAAGGTCACAAAACTCTAAATCTGTTTGCTTGATTGGAGGCACTCTTTCATTGAGACTCACGATTGCGAGGGAAAAGCTTGAGATTGAGAGCACGGGAAAAAACGTGGCAACAGCACGAGCCGAAAATCGCTCGCCGAAGAATCTCTCGTCGTCGGCGAAATGTTTTTGTTTTGTGAAAACACAATTTTCCGAAGAATTTCTTCTTCACGTCTGACTCAAGAGCAAAACACGACGCTGCGAGATACTTAGGGTTAATGCACGTGCGTCCAAAATTACTTGAGCGGCGAGGTGGTAAAAAGTTCGCTGTTCTCTTGGGAGATCTCCCGACGGCTCAGCCACTGCCCTAATTTCGTGAAAGAGCAGCGACCCGAACGGCGGTGAAGAACTTTTCTTTCTTCTTTCACAAGCAGTTGAGAAAATAAAGCCAGTTGTGTCGTTAAAATTCTTTACGATTTTCACTAGATTTTCCGACTGACTCTACGTGTTGTAAACGGCTCTTCATGCACACTCATACACGGGCAGCGAGTGGAGAAGAAAAGTCGGAAAAACGAATTTTCACTAATGAGCGAATGCTTTCTCGTTGTTGTTGGGCAATGCCAAAGTCTTCTTCTTGCACACATCAGCTCTCATCAACAAAGAAGAGCAGAATATTTTCCTCCGCGTTCAACAGCTCGGGCTGTTTAGGTCTTCGATCGTGAAAAACGAAAACGTAACTGAAAAAGGGATGGCGAAGAAAAGTTGAAAACATTTTCACAGCAGCGAGCGGAGCGTGAGAGGGAGAGCAAGCGAAAAGTCGAAAACGTTTTGTTGTTGCACGGTGAACCCGAGTGAGGTTCGTGCCGAGTGGGGTTGCTTGTTGTTCCATGTTGTCGAAGCAACGATTTATGTTGACACGCGTCTGTGTCTGTGTGCTTGATTAATTCACTTTAATAAACTTATATCTCTCTATTGCTCAACGCTGCACAACACTCTTGCGTGCTCTGGAAAATGTTCCCCTCGGCCGCATTAAAATTCATCAGAGAAGTGTATGCGTGTTATGGTCTGCATTCTCGGCAATCCCGAAAACTCCGGGATCAGCGATAACGTAAACAGAAGAGAAGCCCGGCGTTTGCATCGATTAGATTTGTGTTGAAGAGACATGAGGGTGAATCACGAGGTATGGGGAAGATGTTTAGAGCTAATGGTATGTGTGAACGACGATGACGATAAAGAATGAGCAGCATTAGCAGAGCAACAGCGAAGCATAAAAAATGTTAAGGCGTGGGTGTGTTGGTCTCGTGCAGGATTGATTCGGGCGAACGATGGTTCTTCTTCGTTTGCTGCTTCAACATGCTCGAGGAATGGCGAAAGAAGAAATTTCTGGTAGAATTTTATTTTTAGACATTTCCACTCCAACATAATCTGAACTGAAAACTGCTGGTGTTGGTGTTAGTTCCCACCTTGTTTTTCCGTGGAAAACTTTTCCCGACTTTTCATGATTTGATATTTCAGATTCAACTCCGATCGGAAAAGTCCTTTCTCACGACTCTCGTTCGCATCTTGCGTAGTGCAGACGGAACGGAGAACATTGGACGAAGAAAAACTCTCCGCTCACCTCAGCAATCGATTCACGCGTGTCTGCACAGGCAAAGGCTCAATGTTGCATAACACGAATTTGCGAGAAAGGATCAATGATTGAAGGCTCGAAGCCCTATTTGCTTGATTGATTCTCTCGCCCTCCCCAATCACTCTCCCTCCCTCTCTGTCGCCTTGGCTTGGATTGAATTCAATAACAATTTTTATCGATTTTCTTGTGTGCCGAATGTTAAAACTCTGATGCACGAAACGGAGAAAAGAAAAAATAACTTGTGCTTCGATCTCGATTTTTTCTCGTGAATCATTTCGCAAGAAGCTCTGTTTGCTCTCGGCTCGTCATGGTAATTATTTCTGAGTCACATTCCGCCCGAGAAGAAGAAAGAAGAAGAGGAGGCTACAGTTCTACACTCAATCATTGTTTCATGTACAATTCCGAGATGAACCTTAGACTTGTATAACTTGCACACATGTGTTGCTCCCACCACATTCGAAGAAACCATCGCGGGAGCGAGCGATAATGTTACAATTTAAATAATCTCGAACTTTTATTCTAACGATGTTGAATGTGACTTAGAAACGGCTGGAGTTGTTTGAGATTCCATTCGCCGTCGTCGTCGTCACTCATCGTTGGCATGAAATTTGATAAACTCAATAATCGCAAAGCACAGATTTCCTTAAGCCGAGCAGGGCCTCTGCCAATTGCTCCTTTGTTTCCATGTCGCTTGCACACACAGCAGCACTCACACAGGCAGGCGAGAGCTGGCCGAGGGCCTCATAAAATATAAATAAATAAATATGTTTATCGAAATACTACACGGAATGCAGACATTGCTGTACGACGACGAATGTTTGTGATTATTCGGGAAAAGGTTTGTTGAACTCTTTGATGTCTTTCGTATCGATTTTCTCGACCTCTCTTAACCACTCACGCTAATTAGCCATAAAGTCTTTTGTGATCTAATAAAACACTTTTCGAATCTAAGTCTTACTTACACACCGAGGAGATAAGGAAGTCTTTGAAGCGCTTGAATTAAATCAACAATGAGCTGCAATCTCTTGCAAGCTATCTGGCAAAGCTTCTAATTGAGAGAGCAACTTATCGCTATCTAATTAAGATTCAAAGACAATAGGCAGCGATATATGACCTCGGCTTTTGACAGCGCAGTTTGAAAAGATGTTTAGCGTGTTGCGGGAAAAAGAAGCTCGGTTTTGCTAGTCGCTTTGTGTGGATTTCTGTTGCACTTAGAGCAAGCAGCGGATCAACGATGAATCTACAAAAATGCAGCAAATTATCTTTATAAAATGCATTTGGCATTGAAATCCCAACACGGCGGCCATTTGAATTTCTTTGAAGAATGTTTCTAGCGAGATGAAAACGGCAGCAGCGAGCAACTTCAACTTGTTAAAGCACATAAATTACATAAACGCTCAGAGTGTTCTGCTCAAAAAAATCAATCGTCATGGTCGTCCCAGCTAGACTTTTCGCTGGTTATGGTAATTAAGCATTCTAGATTAGCAACAGCAGCAGAAAGGCGCGAGAGCCTTAATTGCAATTCTAACTCGCGAGCGGTCGCGAAACCTCAAATCGTAAACACGTCGATTGAATTCTAAAGCATCGACAAGCGAGAGAGAGAACCGAATGTACATCATGAATTCATTAGCCGATTCAATTCCTAATTGGCTCATTAAATCTGTATCAAGAAGACTGTCCCCCCAGGTAATTGCTCTGAAGCCATGCACTTCAAAACCACAGCAAACTTGACACCGCAAGCTCAACTCGACTAGTTATATAACTCAATGCGCGCGCGCGCGACTTTGACTTGACCAAAAACGCACATGAGTTGATCGTAGCCGACCGAGAGGGAGACCTTTACCACACTTTGCAATTGCACTTTAAATGCAAGTCTGACGTCGCTGCTGCACACATGGCTTGCATGCGCACACCGCATATAGTCGCGTTCAATTAGAAAGACATTTGAGAAGCCTGACACGGTCGAAGGAGAGACTTCAATTTAAGCCATCTAAAGTCGATACTTTATTACAGAGAGAGATCTTGGAGGTTTGCTGGCAAGCGAGCGGCGAGGTTGTGTGAGTGGCAGATAGAAGCATTCAAGAGATGCATGATATACTTGACCCAATTCTTTGCCGAAGCAAGCTAAACACGATGTAATTTGCACTTATTTTTAGATTTTCTTCGTCGTCGTCGCCGTTCTTTGCCGACCGTTTCCCTTTCGCGTCTCTTATGACTTGCATTTTCGTTTTTGAAAGGAAAGCGATTGTGGAAAGTGAAAAGACGACGATGATTGTAACGCGAGACTTCGCGAAAGAATTCAAAGGCACGAGGGAATCTTCAGGAGGAGAAGAGCTGCTGTGCGTCATCTCGTTTTAGGCCAACGCTGTGAAATATTTGAAGATGATGGAAATACCAACTGTTGGGCCTGAATGTAGAGCGTTGCGCAAACATGCGAGAGAATTAATTACTTCTCGAAAGCAAAACTGTAGCAGCGAGAGCGCGAAGAGTCTTTGGAGGCAAACAGACGACGACGAGCTCGATTCTCAAGAAAAAGAACTTTTAATTGTTTTGCAAGAGACATCAACAGAAAGAAGAAACTACTTCTATGTCTCCACTTGAACAAAACACTTTTTGATGTGGTTATGGTGGAAAAACATATTCGACAAATATTTATTTGTCGCTCACGAAAAGAAATGCGAGATCAGGGAAAGAAGCTCGTCGCTGTTATATGCGAATCAAAGTGTCGTCGTCATTTCCTCTCAACTCATTCACTTCGATTGATAACAGATTGACCTTGAGTAGCAGCATCACATGACGTTCGGGCGCGTCATACTATGTAGTTGCATCGATCAACTCTGGAAGTTCAATTCTCTCGCTGACCGTTGAGCGATGAAATACAATTTTCTTTATTTTTAGATTTTTACACACGCGAACTTCTTGAGACGAAGGAAGAGCGAGAAAAACAGAACCACCTCGAGTCACTCGCGAAAGAAAAACTCAGTTCTGACTAATCAGTTTCAATGTCCCCGCTGTTCTCGTCACAGAACTTTGTTCGCTGCCTGCAACTGCGAAGCGACGATAGTTTAACGATTGTATATTTGTTCATAGATGAAAGAAAATGTGTAAATTGTGCAAGAATATCTGAGCGAACAGAGGCGCATTGAAATGAATCCCAGCAAGTTTTTCCACGTCGCAACAATGTCGAGCAACTTTGCCATTTGCATTCTTTTGAAGGAAGCAAATCTCGCGCGCTGAAAATAATTATTTATGATTTAGAATGCACAACTCGAACTGCGCTTCTTGCACGAAGAATTCATCGTTTGTTTTTCCTCGATTGGCGCGCCGATGTGTTTGTGTCCACTACTCGTGGGTGTGCGTCTAATCGCTTTCGATGCGCTCGAAGCGCGCATTTGAAATGCAGAAAATGAAGTTTCGCAAAGCTCTTCAAGGTTTTTCCAGGTTTAATCACGAGCCTAGCTCAGCTAGTCATCAGCTCTCTTCGACTGTGACCTAATAACAAAACAACAATGCTGGATAGCCGCCTCCCCTCCCCCCCCACCCACAGAGCTTTTAAAGTTCCATAAATCTCCCTAGATTTGTCTACGTATGAAATGAACTTAGCAAGCCTTATCAGTTAACACGAGCAACTCCCTCCCTTCAACCCAAGCTGCAACGATCCATGTGATTTAGTGCCGTTGATGTTGACCATCAGTTGTCAAGTTGCCACTTGCGGCTTTGGCTCTCGTCATGTGCGACTCTTCAATTCGTTGTTTCTTCTTTGACAATAACTTTAATGTGTCTAATATCTCACTTGCTATATATTCACGTACGTACACGCGAAAACACCATACAAACGATGACCTCGGCCTCTTTGCACTTTATTTCAGCGCTTTTTTTTCGTGCACATTTTCAATGCACAATTTTTTTGTTTAGGCTTTTTCGTTACGACAAGTGAGAGAGCGAGACATCATAAACTTATTAGACGACGTCGAACAGATAAAGATTGGCGAACAACAAACACCATCGCACCGAGCTCAGTCGTCATCAGGCGCAATTGTTTAGATATTTATTCTTCTTTGAAGCAAATTTATTACTTGACGTCGTAAAAAGAGCTGAAAGACTTGTGGATGCATTTATTAAGAACATGTTAGCAGCTCCGCGAGCAGCTCAATTTATAATTCAAGCGAAACTGCAGTTTGTTTATTTGTACGCTCGCCTCACTTCTTGCCAATTCCTTCGCTGTGCAGCGTCAGAACGCGGCGAGAGAGGAAAACGCTTATGCAATCGCGCTCAAAGTTTTATTATTAATTTGGTCTTAGAAGTTTGAAGCTTAGAAGCGCAGATACAAATTAACTCAAACGGGAAGTCTTTGTTCGTTGAGCTTAGCAACGACGTCTCGAAATGAGAACCCACAGCGTCAGTCATCATATTTGCTCTGATCCCCAATTGACTCCGCTATTGAATTAGACTCTAGAAGAAACTCGTCGAGTTATTCTCGCGGCCTTTGTCAAGTTTTCCGGTTAATGTCTAAGCTCTTCTAGCTGCTGCGCTCCTTTTGTTTCAACTCTTTTGTGCTTTCCGCTTGATTGAGCTTGCGGTGAGAAGATTTCCGAGTTTCTGTGATTGATAAACGTTGCATAATGGAAAACTCCAGCGCGTTTGACGACGCCCATGTCACATGAGCGGAGCACGATCGAAAGCCATACCATGAACCCTTGACTTCTTGCTGCGATCCAACCGGAACTGGTTTGGCCCTGGCCAAGAATAAAAGGCAAAGCTAAGTGAAGCAGAGGCAGACAGTTTATGGTAATTCTTTGTACGATCGAGCGAGTCGCTCAGAGCGACGACGACGACAAAAGTCTTTTGTTTCAATTAGCCTTATCGTATGTCTTCGATCATGGGATCATGTTAAGTGATGCACAAATCAGATGAATAACGAATTAGTCAAGCGAGCATCGGGGAAAGGTCCAAAGTTCTTCATCTCTTGCCACATTCTACTATTACGCACTCTGTCCTACGACTTTTCTTTCGATCGACTTCGTTTCAAGCTCGAGCGCTTTGAAAATGTGTCACAGAATCATTGAAACGAAAAAAATTTGTCATTGGATCGTGCATCATCATCATCATTGACTTTGTGATGGAAAAACTAAATGGCATTCGTGCATGAGACGGAGCCGAGAACAGAAAACTGCAACTGCATATAAGTAGATAGTTCGCGCCGTACATGCATGTGGAAAACAAACATTTGAAGGTGAATTCTGTGCATTCTGTGTGTGGTTTTTGTTTCAATCGCGACTTTGTTGTTTGCCGTTTCAAGTGTGAGAGCTCGGCGCAATTAAAACGAGACCCCGATGGTATTGGTGGGAGGTTAAGCCATCTGATGATCGACGATTAATTGCACTGCAGCAGAGCTCGTTGTGTGATTTCATCTCTTCTCGATATTGATCGCCAGCCGCGTTGCTAGCGAGCGAGCTCTTCGCTATCACATGACTCGGGCTGGCGAAGCTTAGACGATCGAGCGTGTAGAGCTTTGCAAAGTTCTTGAATTGATTTACAACCGCTCGCGCCGCTTTATATGACTTGCACTTGTGATAGCTGCACTTCTGCAAATATGTAATTGACTTGCAAAGGGAAAACCACACAATGTCTAATAATAAATGGCGTGATATTTTTTCCGCCCGCCGCTTGTCGTCTTTTCGCAAACAAACACGTCAAAGCGTTGAAAAAATCTGTGAAGGCAACGGTGGCACGTGTTGTCAAGGAAAATGGTCATTAAAGAAGAGCTTCTGTCTAATGAAAAGTTTCCGATTGCATTGTTCGCGTGGTTTCCATCGCATCACTCACAAAAAGATTCGTGTGCAGCGTCGTTCCCATGTTCTTTGTGCAGTCGAGAGGAGGAAGAACGATGCATGAGAGATTTGAAGATTCGGGGAACAATGGATGTGAGTAATTGCAAAAGCCACTGATTACGAATCCGAATCGATGAAAAACGAGAAGCTCAAGGGGTTTGTTGTGGATTGTTGGCTGCAGAAACATCGTAGCAGTCGTAAAGTCTTTTATCTAGATCCTAAACGGGTCAATCAATAGGTTAAAAGCCAAAATATAGTGGAGGTCTGGAATAATTCGGAGAATAAAATACCGAAACCAGAAGACTAATCGCTAGCCCTTGCCACATTGGGTCAAGTTTCTTCAGAAGAATTCGAAGAACTCAACCTGGACCTTATGAATAATTGTTGGTTAACTCCACACGAACACGTGGAGTGTTTAGTAAATTCTAGCAATCCAAAGCTTTAACTATCACTCGACAAGCTTCTTGAACTTGAAGCTATTAAGCGCAGCTATCACAAGACAATTGCACTCAAGGCCAACCCCGCGCTACTTGATCTTCGTGCTAACTTATCTGCTGCCCTAACTAGCCCCACGACTTGTGGACGCAACCAAAGAACTTTGCCTTGCGAAAACTTTTTTTCCGTTTCCATTAAGACGAAAATTGCACATTCGCGAAATCTTTTCGAGCGCTTGAAAAATTTCAATGTTACCGCGTCCAATGAAAAAACGAACACATCGAAATGCATCCAGCCACGAGATCAAGAAAAACGTCTCATGATGCACTTGTGAACAAGTTTTTTCCTCCTTCTTCGAGCTTTGCCGAGAAGCTTTGCACAGCGCGCTTGTGTTGCCGCTCGAGCCAAGCTTGAAGCCTTTTCCCCGTCAAGTGCAAATCCATTCAATCTTCGCGTTCGTGTTTTCTTTCAATGGAAATTTTTCAAACTTCTTCTGCTCGGCTAAGTGTGTGCGCGCTCGCAATCAAGATGATTAGAAGAAATAAACATGTAAAGTGAGCGCTCAACAGCGAGCGAAGCCGAGCCGAGCAGGGCAATAAAATAATGAAAAATGACCAAATGCAACTGTGAGCGGCGCGGCGTTCAATGACGACTTTAATGCACATTCGAAAAGTCTTAGACGTTTGCATACAAATTGGGTCCAAGGGTGATGCATGCACAACGTCGTCGTCACTCAAATGGTCATGGCGCATTGTGTTTACGGCACAGCCCGCAAGTCTCTTTCAGCTAATTCACTTTTGTCGCTCGTTCTCTGTTGCATCTCTCTACCGACCTTGAAGACACAACAAGATGCAATTAGCATAAGCGAGCTGAGCTCGCTTGAGGTTTTTCATTGCAGCTTTTTCGATGTCAGTGTCACGACGTCTTGTAGCGATCACAGAAAATTGATTGCTGAACTTAATAGCGATGCGCAAGAAAGCGTTTGGATTCGCAAGATTATTTATGGCTAATTAAGACGATGACGAAGAGACAATGCGACGAAGAACCCACCCAATGCTGATTCATTAAACCGAATCGACCATATCGCTCCGAGAATGTCTCCCCATCGCTCCCGCAGAACAATTTTCAACCACACGAATACGAAGAGCGAGCATGAAGACGTCAAATATGCAAACCGACACAAAAGAATCGAGAATCGGCTTCCTGATTTTCCCATTTTTTGTTTCCTCTTCTTCGGCCCGCCGAAGTCAAAGTTTAACAGACGCACAAACACACTCGCGCCTTAATCTTGGCTTCAATGAAGCATCAACGACGAAAAGAAAGAAATCATAAAAATATATTGGAATAAGAACAACATTTCGTGCATGTTGACACAAAATAAATTGTGATGGAGACAAAGCTGACGAAGCGAACTAGGCTCGCTGATAATGATTTTTGGGGGGACTTTTGCGGTGTACAAACAAATCACTCGATCTCGAGCTTGATCGCAGTGAATTTTTCGGTTTTCTAATCAAGCGCAACTCTCCCGCTTTGCGTGATTATTGCTGTGAACGCTCCAGAAAACCACACTGCTATTGGTTGGTCGTTAAATGAAAACAGCTCCATTTCGCAACCGAATGTGTGGCTATAAAGAAAGAATATTGTTCTGCTAATGAACGCTGATGAAACTCGCGCGATCATCCATCCTCTCGTTCACGCCATCAATCATTCGTCAGCTTCCTTGCAGTTGCTTGGATTGCAACACGAGCTGATAATCATCGACCAATGACATCACGCTGACCCCGCCGTAATCTGATGGCGAATCCATTCAAGACTTCTTATCTGCTGCCCAGCTAAGCTTCAAAACCAACACAGCGACATCGACAATTGGAACTACTTGAATTTCCACGACTCGCGTGGAGATTTCTCCTGTTTGAAGTCACTCGAACTCGGTCTTCCCGTTGTTTGCCTCCGGACTTACAACACTCCATTTTATAAATATTGATACTAATGATTCCCTTCTTGTAAACACAATCCAAGGGTCAGAAGAGAGTTTAGTAAACACGAAACATCATCGACGATCGAACGTTATGAAATTAACGCGAAGAAAGCAATCTCTCGTGGAAAAGTTCGTGGATGGCTGTAGAACGAACGCATGTAGCGAGCTGATGGCTGGCCCGCGAAACAAACAAAATGTGGCCACAGTTCGTGTTCGCTCATAAAAAATGTGCTCCGTGATGAAATAAGAAGACGCAGAAGCAGAGAAAAGAGATACGATGAACCCCATTCGGGAGATAGCGGCGCAAAGACGCACAGATCAGCAAAAAAATATAAAGAACGCCAGACCGAAGCAACAAAGAAATGGAGAGCAATTTGAGACGCAAATTCTAAGACATTTACAAGTAGTGATTGTTGACTTTGATTAGTAACTATCAAGCTACTTAGTCGAAAGGCGTCCAATGAGGGTAGAGACGATGATGAAATGCAACTTCGATGCACATGCCGAGCGACTGAACTGACGAGCATCCGACGAGATCGTGGAGGGAAAATTGTTTTTTCGCGATAATGGTCGAACCTTTTAGAAGAAATAGTTTCCTTATCAGCTCGCCTCCGAGCGTATTAACAGAAGTTTATTATTTTTTTAGTGGTTTCGAGTTGAAACTTTGCTGTTCTGAGAACGCGAGTTATGAAATTCCTTCGGAGCTCAAGGGCGCATTTGGAAATCTTTTGAACATCCAGAGCTTGTTTTGAAGCTCTTTTGAACTTGATGGCTTGTTGAGCAATGATAGATCAGCTTAGGCAGGCTCTGACTGTCTTCTAATTATTATTTGAGCTCGGAGGCTCCACGCACATCAATTGAGCCAAACAGAAGCGACATTGATCGACGCCTAAAGAATTTATTTCTCACCTCAAGTCGCGTTGCTTTCCTTTGCTGCGCAGCGATTGTGAAAAGCGATTTTCCTCGTGCTGGGGAGAGCGTTACGAAGAAAACTCGCCAAGAAGAAGAATTTCACGCTAAAAAGGCGCACAACAAGATGTTTCCACCTCGAGAGTCTCAGAGTTTTTTTTTCTTTTGCGATGAAGCAATAATTAAGCGAGCAACACAAGAAGTTTTCCGATATTTTTAGACACAAGAAAATTGTTTAATTCAGTTTCACAGTTCTTCAACTTGCTCAAGAGGGAAATTTTCTTTCTTCAACATTTCCCGAGCGATCGCACTTCTTCACTGAGAGTACTGAAGCACAAAATGTGCTACAAGGCTTATCACAAAAATGTCAGAGCGTTAGAATGCGCTCCAGATTGTCTTCGCTCTGTTCTCGATTTATTCCACCATGAATTTTAATCTTTTCCGTTCTTGTAGTCGCGAAAAAAAATTGTATTTCTCGAAAATCCCTTCAGAACACACGCGCGTCCCGTCACATCGGAGAGACAGAAAGAACTGTTTGAACAGTGAACCAACGTCTGCTAGATGTACTCACGAAATAAAAATATCAAATGGTTAGTAAACGTCAGTTACTAAACTGATGATCAAGTTTTTCGTGAAGGAGAAGGTTTTTCTCCAACACAATTGCAAGCGAGGCAACAACAGCAGACACCAAACCGCGCGCGACTCGCTAAGCTCGCTCTTTTCGGATTTTCTTTCGGCTAGTATATGCTTCGCGATTTGAGGGTTCGGGCTTACTAAATATCAGTAACAACGACGACGACTTTTCTCGCTCCCCGCCCGCTTCGCGTGTGTTGTGAGCTCATGTGAGTGTTGCGCTGAGCTACACAGGCAAGAAAAACTTCTTGTTCGTCTCATTTTCTCTCGAACTAGCGAACGATTAATTAATTCTCCTTCATATCAAGTGCTCGGGAACGAAACTTTTGGAGGATCAACGCGGGAGATGTCTTCGTGTTAAAGCTCGAACGGCTGTCACGTTGAATTTAAAAGTCAAATCGGAGCATTTCTTTTTACAGGAACATTGAAATTTAAATCCTGAAGCGGCTCGGGCTACAACGATTACCATTTCTTCCCAAACCCTCTGCGCAAGATAACAACACGACGAGGGCATTCGTCTCTTGACTTCTCTGGTGAATGGTTGGAAGTTTATGATCATCCATAATGTGTGTATCAATTTAAATAATAAAAGAACTGTCGAGATTGTTGATTCCGTCGTCCCATTGCGCAATCAACAAATCAACGACGTTTCACAAAACGTGAACAAAGAGAGCGAAGAGAAGCGTATGGAGGCCAAAATGATTGCGCCGCGACTTGGGCAGCGCTAAGAAATTCTAATTTCGTCAATAGCGGACCTTAATTCCCTCCCCCATTATCTCGTTCTCGGAGCTCATCTGAAGACGATCGCTGGGATCGACGGCGGAGCAGTGTATGCGAACGGTTGATGTTTGCATGGAGCGTTATCAGCGACGACTCTTTGTGATAAAACGAAAAATTGTGGAAGCACCAACACTCCAAGAACGCTTTAAATTGTTTTAAATGAGTCGGACTCGCCGTCGTGGTGTGTGAATGCACATTTCATAGAACCACATCGCACTCGCTTGCTTCAATATCGTGTAACTTCTTGCTGCTTCTTTCAATTAAGTTATTTTGTGTTCTTTGCGGATGAGGCAATTTCATGATTCACAGTCGTCACGTTGCTCTCCACTCGCTGATAAGACATTGGACGAGTTAGAAACGCAAAAGACCCTTCGACATTCAAACGGATGAACAGAGATGCAGTTTACTCACAAAGAAAACTCTTGGCACTCGCTTCCACTTCAATAAATTTTCCAAAGCTCTCAAGGAAATTCACTTTTCACAGTTTGGGAAAATCTCTCGCGCCGTTTTCTTTCTCGCGCTTAAGAAAATGGAGCAAGATCACTCACTACAACTCGGAATAGAAAACAATATTAAGAGCGTCTTTATAAGTAAACAAAAACCCCATCAGCCCGAAGGCAGAACTGTTCCGAGGCGAAGAAGAAAACGCTTCTGCACTTTCTACGCCGCTCGATGTGTCGTCGACTACTAAATGTAAAATGGTTTTGTGCGGTCGCTGGTATTCACTCAATTAAGGGTCAGCATGTGGGTTGCTTTCGTTTAATGTGTCACATTCTAACATCAGTTGATGAGTAGAAGTTCAACTCTTTGCAACATTTTCAGCTGATCTCGAGAGTTTCGTCACACAAACCGTCACAGCAAACATCGAGATTGAGACGACAGTCATCACTAGAGAGATTAACAATGTATGGATTTTGTAGAGCAGCGCTCAGAAGCTAACATTTTTCTTGACAAAGAGGAATTAAACTTGAAGAGAAAAGATTGAAGTTTGGACCACGTGGCCTTATGAGAAACCGTTGAAAATTGTAACACGTGGTGCACTCAAAATTTGAATTTTCGATCTGATCGTGTCGCTGGTTTTGATTAACTAACCAGCTTACTGCATTGATTATCGAGCCGTGACCCCCAAGCCATCACTGAGGGAATCAACTCTCGATAAATGAACTGGGAAAACCTTCGACTTGAAGAGCGAATGTAAGCTGCTGCGGAAAAGCTTTCAATGAAGTCAAGAGTTGAGCTTGATTGAAAAATTGATAGGAAAACTTGTGTCAGTCTCTTATCAATTTTAATCAAAGCGATGAGTTACGCGCTCGAGTTAAAAGAATCTTTTCATCGATTACGAATTCATTTTATTGTTGATTTGCAGATTTTCGTCGCTATCGGGTCTTAACCAATTGTTTGTCCTCTTAAAACGTTAATTACTGAATAATTTCTCGTCAATTCACTCATCCAACACTAAATCACAATGAATGTAAGTCGAGCGTATTTTCCTTAAATATTTTTAGCTTCCGATGTTTGATTATCTTTTGATCTTTCCAATAATTCGGATCGAAGCGATATTAATCCTGCACATCTTTCGTTTTATTAAAATTCATAAACATTTTGGAATTCTATTTCGTGGCGTGTTTGAGGTGAAAAAATATAAAGAAAAGATCGATGGTTTAAGTTAAATTCAGAGGTTGCGCGGGGGTTGTTCAGCCAGTGAGCCTAAAGGAAAGCAAAACGAAAAGAAATCTCCAGTCACCGAATATTTGTTTTTGATCCTACGTCCGACGCGATGAGGTTTTTATGAAGCACGACACTGAACGCCCTGCGGGCCGCCGCCTTCCTCATCCTCTGAGTCGGAGTGATAAGCTGCCGAGTGCTTGCTACGTCCACTCTTTTGGTTCGGGTCGTATTCGGACATGCTAACTTCCTCGACGTGCTCGCCGATCGGCATGACGAAAGCGGGCCTTGGAGGCAGACATTTCTCTAAAGCGGGCAAGAGAGCCGGATCCATTTTGTCGGGAAACTCCACGGTGAACTCGATGAACATGTTGCCTTTCTCGAAAGGATTCTTGTAGATCGGCATTCCCTCGGCTACGATACATTTGAGGTCGCCGTTCTTCATGATGTTGCCGGGTTCGTTTTTCACGTGCAAGTCGCGGCCATCTAAATGTTTTATCAGCAAATCGAAGCCGCAAAGAGCTTGCGTAATGGAAATTTTCTGGTGCAGCACCAAGTCGTCTTTTGTCCTCTTGAACAACTCGTGCGGCTGCTCCTTCAATACCACGATGATGTCGCCCTTCGCTGAGTCGGGCAGATGATGTCCTTCTCCACGAAACACAATCTTCTGCGTGTGCTTCATTCCCTTGTCAATGTGGATCATAATCTCTTTCTTCTCTTCGACCGTCTTGGAGCCTTTGCAGCCGTCGCATCGATCCTTCTTGTCAATAAACTCGCCAGTTCCACTACATTCGTTACACTTAGTCGCAATCTGCTGCGCCATGAAGCCCATTTGATGAAGAACGATCTTAGTACCGGTTCCACGGCAGTCCCTGCACTTTTTCACGTTCTTGCCGCCGCTTCCTGAGCATTTTGAGCAGCAAACGATTCGAGTCACCTTCCTGGGAATCTCCTTGCCGCCGATATAAAGATCTTCGAGAGCCACGACCTCCTGCATGACAATGGGCTCGCATTGTTGTGGACCTGATGGCCCGCCGCGTCCGAAGAATTGGCCGAAAATGGATCCGAACATGTCGTTGGCGTCCGCGCCTCCTTCTTGAAGTCCCTTCACACCATAGCGATCGTACGTTCTCCGTTTCTCTGGATCTGACAGAATCTCATAAGCATAAGTAATTTCCTTGAACTTCTCAGCCTCTGCGGGGTCGGGATTCTTGTCGGGATGGTATTTCATAGCTAGTTTACGATAACTCTGAAAGCGCACGGGTGATTACATTAGCGAAAACGTCCTTGAGATGCCGTCATGACAGCACATGGCCTGAAGGTACTTACTTTCTTGATTTCTGCGTCAGCAGCCGTGCGAGGGACTCCCAAGAGATCGTACAGCTTATTATCTTCGTCCATTATGCTCTACAAACCGAGAATTCTCTAATGAAAAATCTGAGCGATTTCGCTTTTTTTCAGTAAGTTAGATCAAAGAAAAACTTTGATAACTGGCGAACTTTGAAGAACTTCTCGGCCAAACTTCGGCGGCTTGGGAATCAGCGGGCGGGCTTCCGACTTAAGCAGAACTGGGACGATTTGAACGTGCTTTTGACTGCCTTTGTCTGGATTCAGCAAAAAAAATCAGATCTCCGCAACTTTTTGGTGGGCGCGCGACTAATTTATTGACGAGTGCGACTTGGCTTTGTTGCGTTTGTGTCTTCGCTGACAAATTTGAAATTCATTTATCCGTTAGAAACTAAACTTTTATTTCTTAGACTTTTCAATAAGCTTTGATAAACAAAAATCAGCTATAGGACTATGAAAGCGTCGTTTGAACTATCTCATTCATTTTTTGGTGAAAAACTTTATGAAGATTTGCCCTAAGCTTTGCCTTTTGAATTCAATCATCGTCGATAAGGATATTTGAAATCTTGTGTTTCCATTCAGCTTCTTTCGCTTTCTGCTTTTCTTCCTCTTCCGCTTTTTTCTTGCGCTGCTCGAGGATTTCTAGTGCACGTCGCTTGTTCTCAGCGATGCGGAGTTTAACTTCATCGGTCATGGTCGGCTGAGAGGATATCTGCTGCTCTTGGGATTGAGATGTTTGTGGTTCTGAATGTTCCTGTGCCTTATACGTTGCTCTCGGATGAGAATCAGGAGCTTTATTGTGTTGTGTAGGCTTTGACGGCTGTGATATTTGTGTCGATGACGAAACGTTGTGGTTAAACTGACTTGAGCTTGACAGCAAGTTGTCGAACGATTTATCATGATTGTCAGCAGTAGATCTCGAGTGAACAGTGGTCAGTGCGATCTGCTCGTCGATAAGAGCCTCGAATTCATCCATGGGCACGTCTTCATCAAATTGCTCCTTGTTCTGCTCGACTGCCTCTTCGTCATCTGAAGCAACTCTTCCGTCGTCTTTTGTCAGCTGATCCATGCGATAGCGAACCATGTGAATGTTGATTTCCTTTTTCCGTCCGAGTCTTTCGATTGCCGCCAGTGAGTCGTCAAAGTTGAACTTTGGGAACATCCTACGAATTGCGTAAAAGTAAATTCAAAAGAAGTTTCGTCGCTGTTAACTCACCGATGAGCCCAATGTTCCATTCTCTTCATCACATTCTCCAAGTCCTGACTCTCGTAGCCTTTTCCTTTGAACTTGATGTCCTCAAAGAAGTCTTCAACAGCGATGATTCCTCGCGGTCCTTTCAATCTTTCAGCATTCAACGTTTGAAGTTTCCGCTTAACTCTGACCACCTTAACTTTCGCGTCTACTTCTTCTCCTACTTCATTCACAGTCGCTTCTCCAGCTGCTCCGTCTTCTCCCGCATCTTCTTCATCGTTCTCACCAGCTCTAGCATCTTGTTCCTCGTTAAAATCGTCGTATAAGTCGATTGAATCCATTTGTTTTGCTTTTTGGCGCTTTTTTGTGTAGTTCAACGCCCCACCAACGGGAATTTGCGTAGTTTCGATCCCGGAAAATTTGAATCTTGAGCCGTTGAACCGGTGCGGGGTCTCCAACTGCCATCGAAATCCAAACGACAAAGAATTGAATATAAATATTCTCTCAAATATTAAAGATTCAGTCTGTCAAATACCATCAGAGATAACATTTAAACGTGAGTAAAGGGACGAAGCATCAGTGGATGTTGAAAGATTCGCTAGTTTCTATTAAATAACATTGAAAACTTGAACTGACATATTCGCATTGTTGTTGTTTAAAAGATGCCGAAAAATAAAGATGATTCGGGAAGCGAGTCGGACAAGGCAAAGAACGACTCGGGCAGTGAGGCGGAAGCCGAGGAGGAAGAATATGTTGTCGAGAAGATCGTCGACAAAAGATTCGCCAAAAATGGCAAAGTAAGTTCATTTCGACTAGCCTCGCTTCTTAGCGTTCAATTTCGCATTCTTTCGTTCTCAGGTTGAGTACTATCTGAAATGGAAGGGCTACGATGAAAGCCAGAACACATGGGAGCCAAAAGAAAATCTTGACTGTGCCGAGCTCATCCGAGAGTTCGAGGCAAACCGAAAGAAAGACGACGAGGTAAGTTTGCATTTTATTGTTTTATGGCGGCGCAAACTTCAATGGCTACCTTCTTCCTGTTTAAGGCAAAGAAAGCAACGAAAAGCTCTAGTTCATCAAAGAAGCGTCGTGTGAGCAACAGCTCTAACGACGGATCAACTGTTAGCTCGAAGAAGAACGACGAATCAACGACAAAAAGCAGCAGCAAGAAGCGCAAGGCCGACTCGGAAGCTAAAGACGATTCTCATTCAAAGCCTAAAGAGAAAGAGAAGTCCAAGCGAGATGAAGACAAGGTCGAGAAGGTGAAAAAGGAAAAGGAAGCTCCCATAATTGCAAACAATTCCGACGGCGAGAATGACAAGGAGAAGAACGGAAAAGACAAACCAACTCCATTCGACAGCGGACTCGAACCAGACAAGATCATCGGAGCAACGGACATCAGCGGACAGTTGGCCTTCCTTGTCCAGTGGAAGAACAGCAACAAAGCCATGCTGATCCCTTCCAAGCTCGCTCGTCAAAAATGTCCTCAGCTCGTCATCGACTTTTACGAAGAACGACTCGCCTGGCACACTGAATAATTCTTATTGAAACTGTGCTGACATCATTGATTTTACGTTTTCTCGATACTTATCATTACGTTTTCTCATAAAATTTTGTTCTACGTCTTCAACCTCCGCTTGACGAAAAGTTTCGCGCACTTGCAATGCAGTGCAGCAGTCAGAAAAGAATTTAAACATTTGATGGGAGTCGGCGGCATAAATTTGATCGAAGCTAAATCCTTAAAAGCTTCTCGTTGGTACTTCACTGCAACTTTGAAAATTTATAAAACAAATTTTCTCTGAAGTTCACTGCAAAATGTTTATAATATAATTTCTCCTAATCTAAGATAAATGAATAAACATCTGACACGAAAGCCAATTTGTCTATTGATTCGTCACACGTTAATTTATAAATTGATCGCGACAGACCATCGGAAAATTGCTGAACTGCGGCAATCCGAAAGATTAGATTCAGCCAAACTTCGTCTTGCTTCTTTAAATGTTTTATGACTTGGACGATCTTCGTGTTTTCATCTTCTCCTTCATGAAAAGCCGATTTCACGCAGAGTGAAAACAGAAAATCTTCCAGAGCAGCGAGCGAGATTATTCAAGTTTTAAATTTCCAACCGACAGCAACTCGTCCGCAGTCGAAAGTCAATTGACAAAAGTATTTTCAGTGAAACGGAAAGCTAAGCAAAAAATTCGCCAAAGTGAGACCAACAGAAAACCTAATGTGGAGTTGGCAATTAAATTTTATTTCGCCTCTATAGATGTCTGAAATGCGTAATCTTTTCACAACCTTCTCAATCCTTCTGGTCCTGCTCGCAGGTAATATTTGGATTCATTTAAAATTGTGAAGTAAAAATTAATCTCGTCAATTCACGAGTTATCTAACAAGGCCAAAGGTGATTCAAAGTGTAACCAAATCTCTCTATATCTTATTCCAGTGATGTGGCTTTTGTACGCCGGATTCGTATAAATGGACGAGCCACCCTTCGACTCAACTACTTTTACTTTATTTATTATTTTCGACGCTCTTAACATTTTCATCGTTTAAGTCTCAACGCCAAAAACAACTAAGTAGAATAACGCAAAGGAAATGGTGAGTTGCATAAGTTATCATCGTCGATTATTCTGGGGACGTTTCATAAATTGCATAACCGAACGACGGTGGCTTGAGAAGACACAACGAAAAGCTTTTCATCGATTAAGAAAAGATTAATTGATTGAAAAGGAGCTGAGACAAACTTTTATTACTCGAACAGATCGAGTTGAGGAAGTTCACAGCATTTGTGAACAGTTCCGCCTTCTAACTTCAAAGTCCGTGCCAAGGATAAAAGCTGAACAAACGTAATTTCCCACTTTTCATTCGGCTGAAGCATTTCAAGATGCTTTTAGATATTTTTAAAACATTCAATTAGCCAGAAATCAATCCAGACGATCGTCGAGCGAACTCAATTTGTGTTTTCTCATTTGTGAGAAATTGTTCATAAAGAAATATTGTAAGTTGAGGAAACGTGCTGCGAAAAGCGTGGGCGGTTGAGTAAGAAAATATTATTTTTGGATCGAAAGCAGGCCTGGAAATCTTAAGGATAATTAGAGATCGAAGACAGTTCTCCGGCATGATCAAAGCGATGGTAATGATCAGTGACACGATGCATGAACGAAGCGTTTTATTGCCGGCAATAAAAGCTCTACGCCTTCTTCTGGAGAGTAATTAGGGGAAACAGCTGGCTACCATTAAAGAAAACTCGTAACAGGCAGTTAAAACGAATCTTCGGACCCATCTTGACTCAAGATTCTTGAGTCAAGCTCAAGGTTGTCAGTGATATCATTTCCACTTTAGTCTGACGGACTCATCCAATTAATCTGTTGACAATGAAAGTGACAAACAGAAAGCGAACGATTAATCTGTAGGCACAAAGAGAGCAATGAATTCCTGCACGTATCGTTTGTTGCTTCTTCTGTGAGGGTCACAACATCAACAAGCCGACGTCATTCCCACGAGAAGAAATTGTTATCGTAAATAATTTCCTTCTCGCATTGTCAAGCGAAGATTCAACTTCGTTTGCCGCGGGATCTTCTGCGGGATAACGCTTTTGTTTATTTCTCCGACACGCTAAAAATACGCTTGGCCGCTATTTTTACGCCATTTTTTGTTATTCTGGCCTGCCAATGTTATTTCTAACGCGTTGTCATATTTTTTTCATTCTGTTTTTCTCGAATTTTTACGACTCGGTTTTCCTGCGAAAGCAACTGACGAATGCGCTCGGCGAAGTTATTTGGGAAACTTGAGTCGAACACTCAGCTTTCAAGCAGCGATGATTAACGACCGGTCGTCGGCAAATCTAGCGTTACGAGTCAAATTTTACTATCACGCTCGACTTTGTAATTGTAAGATATTGTTTGGGGAAACATTTTAACGTTTAAACACCCCAAGGGCCGTGTCAAGATGGAGAGCTTGAATCTCGCTCACATGTGGTTTTGATCTTCCTGGCAAACATTGGCCAAGTGGTTTAATCTGGTGTAGCTGTCTCCTGATCGATTACGACTTGATAGTTCGTTTAGGAAGCTCGACGCTTAAGCATAATCAAAAATGATCTCTCCAACGATTACCTCGAAAACAAATCGAGGAAACGTCTCAATGAGTCCAAGCTCTCAGCCTAAGCTTTTCATTCTGAAAAGTTTGGTAATTTATGACTCGAAAGATCTTGAAAACTTCGTTACTCAAGCCTACATACTTCGTCCCATCAACCACCTGTGAATTGAAATCTGAATCGTCAACAAGCCAACAAAAAAGATTTATGAAGCCGCAAGCGTTTGCTTGAGAGGATTTTTTGTTCAATTGCTGCTTCATTCTTGGCTTCAGTTTCGTGCCAATGAAGATTCAGTGTGCAAAATCGTTTTAATAAAATATGAGCTGCGATTAAAATTCCCAGCGACTAAATTTCTCATAAATTTACTTCTCGAAGTCGGCGACTATCGTTGTCAGAGCTTGCGAGTCTTACGTGAAAATGAAAATCATAAAATTTGATAATAGTCCAATAGTCCAATAGAACGTTTTTCATCCGAAATCGATGCGCCCAGGCTTAATCGATCAGTCCAATCTAATAATAACTTAATATCTTTTGTCTTGAATCTTTGTTTTTACGGGAAAAAGCAACGTGCGGAAAATAAATTTCTTTGCCGATCTAAGTTTGCCCGCTCGTCGAGTGAAGAGAAACATCGGTCAATCTGTTGGAGAGCGTCAAAAAGTGTGTCGTCGTCCGACGATTGGAGTCGAGTCGAAAATTATTAATTAGCTGCTCGTTTATTTTTAAACAGCCGAAAACTGGGAAACTTTGTTGCCGGGGAATTTCGTCTAAGTAGCAAAAGAATTTCGTGAGTCGCTTCCTGGTGAGATGAGAAATTGGTTTCCGCATAATTGACGGAGCGTTTACAAATCCCTCTCATGTTTAGGCGTTTTGCATTAATCAAGTTGGACAAGTCCAATGTTAATAATCTCTTGGAATTTCCTTCGAAACCCCAAAATTTCCGAAAGATCTTAAAATACTCGAAAAGCATTTCCACTTCGCAATCAAACACGTTCGTTCAGCGGTCGATGAAATGTCTACGCCGGCCGAGTTATTTACTATCTAAATACACGAAAATATGACACGACTTGACATGCTGTCCGTTGGCTTCTCACATTCCGACAAGTCTTTTCAACAGTTCCATTAAGACGTGCGGAACAAGTCACAGTCGGCGAAAATCTAATTTAATTCATCTCTTCTTGTTTTCTAGGATGTAAACCATTAGTTCAAAGTGGAATTTGTCCTTCAAATGGATGCAAGAAGCAATGACCAACCCAAATCTTAGATCAGGCTAGCAAGAAAACATCACAACCGACACAACAGCAGAATGTTATGCAAAGCTACATATTTGCCTAGTGAATCAACATCGATCATAAAATTACAAGTCAACTTAAATGTTAAATGGAACTAAAATAAAATAGATCAAAAGACTTTTCTATATAAAGGAAATTCGGTTTTTTGTATTTGCTTTCCATGCTAGATATTCAATTAGAACATTCAATTAAAGTGGAATTAGATTTGATCTTGATAAGAGTTAGATTATGTTTTCATATGACAACATGATCTAACTCGGATATTTGCCTAACTTAATCTAACTCTAAAGTTGTAGGATGTTGAGAAAAGTCATCATTTGTATTCGGCAGTTTCATAAGATTTATAATAACTGTTCATCTAGATGGTAAAGTTCTTTTTCAGTTCACTGGCTCAACGTCGATTCAGCGTTTCCATTCGTCTCATTATTGTGCGATTTGGCCGTTTACTATTCGAAAAAAACTCATTTCAAGTTCTCGACGTATTTTTTATGAATGCTAAGTAGTTAGTCAGTGCTGATAAAAACAAGAATGCGGCTTGTGAGCAACAAAACGAAACACGTTTTGCACAACAAGCAAGCCAAACCAAGGATTACCCGGCAATGTCACACTACACACTGCGTTGTTCTTAGTCTTTAGCTTTTGAGCGCATTTCTCTGGGCTCATGGTCTCGTATAAATTGTCTGCTCACGACTTTTACAATAAAATATTTCACTTCTCATGCCATTAAAACTCGCGAACAGCTTTTTCTTTCCTTCGACTCTATCTAGGTAATGATTTTGGTTCAAGGTCCGTGTCAACAAGCGAAGATATTTGCGCGGATCTTCTTGCGTGCGGATTTCTATCATAAAAAAGCTTAAGCTGTAACCCTGAGGCAAAACTCAGAGTAGCGAACTGTGCAACCAACGCTTGCATCTTGAACATAACTTGCATCTTTAATTGCAACCGGTTTAAGGTGAGCTGAAGCAACCTCATTTGCTCTGATGCAACCGTTGGCTTAATATTTAAAATGTAGTCAACGTTAAGGTCGCCTCGTTGTCAGAGGATAAAGCGAGCATGAGTACACGACACGAATGAATGGAACTTGAAGATGAATAGTTAATGACAAGCTAATTGATCTTCTGCGAACGTCGAACAATAAATAATGTCAAGAGGTTTGTTGATGATTAAGAATTCAAAAAATCGTTTGGTTTAAAATTTTCCACTGTGGATCAAGTAAACATACCGAGAACAAGGAGGTAAGCTAATTGTAAAGGGCGTTTTACCGCTTCTCGAAAAAGAATAAAAGCAGACAGAAATCTTTGAGCTTCGCAAACTACAATTGAATTGCGTGACGCAATTTGAGCAAACCTTGGGATCCAGTTTTAGGCTTTCGGCAACGAGAGTTCGATTCACAACTGATGATCCAATTGTCCTTCGCCTAATTACGTTTGTTGGTGACACGATTGACATTATAACATATCGCATAGCATTATTATTTTCATATAATTTATAGTATAAACGAGATTAATAGCTGAAAACTGAAGAGCGATATTGCAATTGAACCCAGCCAAACGTGCCTAACACTTGTGTTGCAACACCGCTATGAGCCGCTTCACATCTGATGTATGTAAGTTGTTGAAGAGTTCCGCTGTTTGCATTCATGTGCTAATTCTCTCAAGAGATTTCATCTTCATAACAAAGCATCGATCAAGTTGGACATATCTGTTTTAAACCACACAATCAGCCAAAATGATTGGCAAGCAAACTTCCTCAACTTTTAGCAAAGAAGAGGTTGAACGACCTCGACATGAACACTGCAATAATGGCACATTAAACTTAAATGACAACGATCACCTCACGCTTGGACTGAGTAAGTGAGTTTACATGTAAAGACGATAATAATGATCGAATGATTACAACCAACAAGGCTTGAAGCCGTTAAGATTGTGCGCTGCAATAAAATTACATCAATCTGAAGTTTTAAAAGTTATTTCGAATCTCGCCTTCCAAGACGAAAGCGAAATTTCATATGACTCAAGTTAAACCAGCGAGTTTGAAGCAAAGTCCGGTGGCTTTATTACAGTATTAATTGTTCGCTCTTCGCGCGTTTCGAAACGCGTGTCTATCGCAATGATACGTTGCTGCAAATACTTCCGTTCGTGAGTGGTTTCTAAAATGTTGGCCTCAAAGCTTTAAAGTGATAATTGCAAGCAGAAATATTAGCCTCCGAAAATCATTTATTTGTTAACTATCGAAACTAATTTCACTCAACCGATATCTCTTAAAAATATTTTCAGAACTTCTTATCGCTTTAATACAAACTCACACAGCGACTCACTGGGTCAACAGGTCATTGCCGTGTCTATGTTGGTCGTAATATTCCTGTCTGAATTTCTTGTTCATTGAGAATATCACGATCGTTCGAATGAACTCTGGCACAAGTTTCATGGCTCCGTACTGCAGCCCATGGCTCCAGTAGCCCGTCGTCTTTGAGCTTTTGCCAAGCGTAAACATAGCAGATTTTGTATAAGACTCCACATCAGGAACTAAAATGTTTCCTTTCATCACACTCGTTGAGTACTCGTTCATTTTCGTTTGAACAAACATAGGCGTCACTAATTGCGCTTGAACATTGTAATCCTCCAGCTCCTTGCTAATTGCTTTAAAAAATATTTCAACATTATAATCCGATCGCTTGTTTAATCGAGTTCTGATCAATTACCAAGTGTGAAGTTTTTGACGTAAACTTTCGTGGCTCCGTAGACAGTCATGAAAGGCGCAGGTTGGCACTCCGAACCAGATGAGACGTTTACGATTATTCCACGTCTGTTGATCTTCATCTGAGGTATCACAGCTCTTGACATCATTGTCACCGCACCAACATTGATGTTAATGATCTGCCATAACAAGCTCTCTGAAATGTTGTCGAGGGCGTCTGGAAAATCGTACATGCGGCCAACATTATTGACTAAGACGCCAACGTCAAGCAGTTGAAGTTGTTGTCTAATGTTATCATAGATCTCCTTGCCATCTCCAAAATCGGCGATCAGGTACTTCGTTTTCACAGCGTACATTGACTCTGTTGAAGCAAGCGAAACAAGCGTCAGTCAAAGTTGTACGCGAGGTCACTCGAAAACTTTCCGGCTGACCGTTAACTAAAATCTAAACTTGACATTCAATCGATCAACGTGTTTACCTATTTCCTGAGCAACTTGTACCAGCTTCGATTCGGTTCGTGAGATTAGCACGATGTTCATTCCTTGGGCAGCTAATTCCTTCGCATACTCGCGGCCGATTCCGTCCGTTGATCCAGTAACAACTTTAATGACGACAAAATTTAATCGCTTAGCATTAAACAGAAGCATTGACATGCAACAGCGCAGAGAATCGGCCTTGTCGTCAAAGCTGCGGCAAAGCGTGAGATCGCACAGCTGAATTGGCCACGAATGTCAATGATCTAGGACAATCATATAGAAGTTTTATGCAGTTTACTCTGCTGCATTTACTTCTATTAGAAACCAGTTTTCAATCCAAAGAGCTCAAGGCTTTAGCGAGTGCATTCACATTGCACCAGAGATTGCAATGACGCAAAACAAGATTGTAATATTTTAAATTAATCATTCGTTCTCTTTTAAGGTTTCGGTATGGCTGACCATCTGAGTGATTTTCTCATAACAAAATATATTCTCGCAGGGGAGAAATTTGCTCTACCAAATTTGATCTTTAAATTTCAGCATTTTTTCACAACTCTCTGTAACCATCGATCTGGCCAGCCAACATAGTTTAGTTACTAAACTGACGTCTCTCACTTGCATTAAATTTCCTTCCAAACTCGCGTAAATGTGAAAAACCACTTGATGGTCAACCTGATATCTCAATCGATCTTCAATCCATTTTCTCACCTGCCCACTTTCCATATCTTTCAACTAAAGTTTTATTCTCCTGCGGTTGAAAGTATGGCGTCAAAACACTTTTAACAATCTCAACGATTGATCTGAAGTTGTCGATCGACCACCATAGCACGGCCCATAAACCGGCAAGCACGAGCAAATAGTTCAGCACGCTCGTGTAGAATGCGAAGTTCGCTGAATTCCACAGAGCATCAGAGTCCATTGTCACTTATTATTTATTTTTCCTTATTGAGGATTCACAGTTTGCTCATTGCAATGTGCAGTGACTCGGCGTTTAATTGAACAAATATTTTATGTTCACTTTACAACGAGAGACGAAACAGTTTTATTTACACGATAAACATGAGTTTCTTTACCGAGCTTTAATCCCGACCGCTACCGCATAAAGCTTGCTGTAGACTGAAGTGAAGAGCCTTTGTTTAAGGCACAAATCTTAATATTTGTATAATTGAACTTGTATTGCTTCTAGCATAAGCCAGAGACGGCGAAAATGAGCGAGCTGTGGGGCTTGATAAAGCGTGCGAGTGAAGAAACGCCGCGCTTACCAACATCACTTCGTTCACTTTTCCGAGTCTTACACAATGATGACTGTTGAACTTGATACAACCGGCCGAAGCGTAATTGCATGTAATCGAGGCTCGCCACATTAAATTCACGACGACTCACAAACGATGCCGTTATAAGTAGTTTCGTTTTCGTTTCATTGTCGAGTTCCGTTGAACTCTAGGAATTGTCTGTGGCATCGTAGATTGTCACAAAACTTAATAACGATTATTTGTTAATAGCGTTTGGTATTGCGAAACAGTCTTGAATGAGCCTTAATTAAATTTAGAGACTCTGGCGTCACCGAGGCGCTAAATACGTATCTTGCTTTTCGATTGCGTAGCGAATTAGATTGTTGTTTCGCTGCATTTTTGATCGTGATTCAAGACCTGTTGAACTTCATTTGGGAGGTCAGGAAACATGACTTCACGAGCATCGTCATGATTCACGTCACATGAACTAATCGAAGGTGCAAAGTAACTCAAATTGTAAAGGTAAATGTCAACTTTCACAGTCCAAACGTGACAATTTGTTTAATAGGTTGAAAAGGCCAAAAAAAGTGTTAATTGCAACTTCTTAGTTTGGGAAGTTTAAGTAAAACGAACGATGTCTTCGGAAACTCTAAGTCTACTGTTGCTTTACGCTTAAAAGCCGAATGGTTTGCTTGCTTTTGACTTTGTTCGTTGTTTCTTAGTTTTCACTACCTCAGCTGTCTAGTTTAAATCTAAGCGACTTTTAATCGTAATAAATCAGTAATGATCATCATGAGCTTGAACTCATTCATTGCAAAATTATCAGGTGACCGTTGTTTTATTTTCCAAAGATCTCGCCTCGCATCGTTCAGTGCTAGAGCTTTTCTCACGTTTTCTTAGATGCGGTTCATGGTTTGAATATTTTAGCTGATTTGTGGTTTCATTCAAATGCTTTACTGCGAACTAAAAGCCTCGAAGAGCTGTTAGTCCTACAATTCAACGTCTAACAACTCAATCAGTTCTTCGGAATTACCTAGGTCGATGCTAAACGCTGTGACCTACGAAAGCTTCAATCGAGTAGAAAATCAAAGCGATGAGATGAGCTGACGTGACCTTCAGCTCGTCAATTCTAATAGCGTGTTAGCTTCAGAAACTTCCTTAAACATTCGAACGATTTAATGGTTTGTTTACTTTTTTTTTGCTCAATGGGGTCGAACATTGAAATGGAAGCGAACTATGATTCAATCAAAGCGTGAAAAAATTAAAGTCACACTCAAGAGAGCTCGAAATGCGTGCACAGTAGCAATTTTCTCAACGAACGAGGCAAGTGCATTAGATTCGTAATTTTGGACAATTGAGGTACATGCGAAGTTCACGTTGATTATTTTGAGTCAACTTCACCAAGGCGAATCAAACTTTTTCGTAGCATTCAAAGACTTGACATTCGATTAGCTCTTAAGCAATTTTCCTTGACTACTTTATCAATTAAGTTTCGGAATGCGCGCCTTCGAATAACGAATAAAATCGACCAGCGATCGCGTCAAAGTTTACCTCCAAAAAACCAGAAAGAAAACATCGAACGTTGTCATTTTATAGGATAAAATCAAACAAACCTTTTCTAAATACTTGTAACGAAGGACGCATTTGAAGATATAAACCATCAGGGTCAGTCTACTACTTGTAGACGTCAGCTACCTCATCGTGATATATTCAGCAGATGAATCTGAATAAAACAAAAATTTTATTACAAGACTGAAGATCCTGGTAAAATGATAAAAATATATTGTTTGAAAGCTACATATTTTAGAAAGCTATGAAGACAAAATATTCGTTTAGTTTAGCTTGACAAGTGATGCGTAATTAATGGTAAAAATAAATTGTCAAGTGAAATGTACAAAAACATACTTAGTGTTGGTTTTTTGAGTTTAATCATGCTGGTCACCTCAAAAACTTTTTTAAATCAAAGCCGAAAAGAAAGCTTTCATTCACTTGGAATTGCAATAAGAGGATTAATTGACAAATTATCTGATGACAATGGCAGAGTTGCTGTTAAAGTTTTTGGCAAATTTCCTGAGCTTAATGAAGTCTTGCTACCCAACAAGCTTCCAATAATGCTAAGACGGTTTCCTATCAAAGCCAAAAAACAACATGTCATCAATGAAACAGCGATTCTCATGTTCGAATCATTTGCTGCGTTCGTAGACTACTATGTGATGAGAAATCCTAGGAACCAATTTCCGAAGATAATAAATCTCTACATTTACTGCAGACGCCTATCTTTTTTTCGAGACATTGTAAGGCAGATAAGACGTTACGCTGTTGCTGAAAGGAAAAATCGGAAAGAAATTCCTAGAGGCAATACAATAATGCAAGACATTAACCACTGGCTGTATTTTCTTCTGGACACTGACAAAGCAATCCTTCTGACAACACTCGACTTCTACACACCAGAAAACTGTGGAATACCTGAAGAAGTACACGTGAACAGTTTCGACAAAAATACGAGAAAATGGAAAAGCGAAGACTTTACCATCGAGAAATTCTACAATTTCAACGGATGTCAATTGGTGTTTGGAGTTCCGATTCAAATCAAATATAATATAACGTTAACTGAAGATTTTGGGAACTACAGCACTTTCTATCTAGATTCCGTCTTTAGTCTTGCGAACAATCTCAACTTTACTTACGAGCAAACTGCACTAATTAACGACAGAACATCATCAAATTGGCATGAATGGCACAATTATTACATAAACAAAAATTTGACTGTCGACTTGGACATTTTTGAAGGACGCTTGAACATGTTTCACATAGATGCCTTTCAAAGGCATCTTTCACAACCTCTCGCCATTTCTCCCGTGTTTTTCGCCGTTCCACCTGGTCAAATTTACAATCAATTCGAAAAACTGATCCTGCCCTTCGATGATTTCACTTGGTTGCTGATAATTTTGTTCTTCATCGCTGCGTTCTGCGTGATTATTCTCATAAGACTACTTGGCAACAATATCGTTAGTAATTTTGTTTTTGGGAGAAACGTTCAATCGCCGGGCTTGAATGTAGTGATGATCTTCTTTGGGATATCTCAAGTCACCGTGCCGAGACGAAACTTCGCAAGGTTCATTGTGATGCTCTTCATACTCTACTGTCTGATCATCCGAACAGCTTGGCAAGGAAAAATGTTCGAGTTTATGCAGAAGGAGATGAGAAAACCGCAATTACAATCGTTCCAAGAGGCGATTGACAAAGGTTACATCATTTATACTTGGGACATACTTAAGCACAATTTCATATGGAGTGATATTTCAGACAGGTAACAAAACAATTTTTTATTTACAAAAACTTTTCGTTTTCATTTTATCAATAAACATAATAACAATTGCAGAATTAAAATGAGGGGAGTCACAGACCTAAAAGAATTCATTGATTTGTACGTAAACGAGATATTTGACGATTCTTTCAAAGGAATTCTTCTTGCAGACATCCAACTTCGTAATGCTGAAGCCCGTAAAACGCACGGAAGATTTCTAGAAAGAATTATTGAAGAAAACTTGTACACCGAATTTGTAGCTTTGTCATTTCCTCCCAATCACATGTTTTATGAAAGTTTCAACAAGAAACTTCAGCAGTTAATCACAGGAGGGATTGTACAACATTTTTACGAAAACCATCACGAGTATGCAAAGAAGTCTCGATGGAGCTTCATGTATTTACATTCAAACGATCCGAAAGTGTTGACGTTGGAAGATCTGAAAGCTGGCTTCATAATTTGGTTGATATCTCTCATCGTTGCCATATTTTCATTCATAGTCGAAGTCACTGTTTGTAGGGAGCCAGTGTTAAAGGAATTCAAGATGCCAAAAGCTTTTGCGAGAATGAAAATGAAAATTGTTAAAAAAAATCCTTCAATGATTCAGAATGTCAATCGAAGAAGACGAAATCATGTGAAAATAACAAAAGTTACACCGATTCAACTACAAAGCAGGTTATCTGTGAAGAGCGCTTTGTTAAAGTCAGGTCGCAAAATGTCATCAAGAACTAAGCGTCAGGCGAACATCAAGATTGTGGATTCGAGCATCAACATCTCTTCATCCGTTGCTACAGTGGAAACGCTGCAGATTATGAGAACACTCGCAGAATGTCTGGCCTTTCCAACAACAGTACGTTCAACGTCACAAGGGTTTTCTGACAAAAAGTTAAAATGAAAGATATCACAAAAGTCAATATTGAAATTTTACTCAAGTATCTAATGTGAATTGATTAATTGAAATTTAAATGTCTATCCGATATCAAGGTCAATGTTTATAATCTTGAATAAATTCCTCGTAAATTACAATTTGCGGGTTAAGAAAGGATAAATAAAGTGAGGTCCACACAAGCGAACCGGCATTGCTGGCAAGACTAAGAGTGTAAAATCTCCTTATCAAAAAGTAGACTTCAACATTGGATTTGATGGAAACGTTGGAAGTGAATAGAACCATAAGATTTCTCGGACCATTCTCGGAGTTTGTTAAATGTTAATGGAAGTCCGTTTCATAGCATGAACTTTTCTGATCATTTATTAGCTTTACGCAGCGTAACAAGCAGAGCAAACTTTTGAAACTGTTGCGCGACAGTTGCCTTGAGCTATTGCGCCGACATCTCATCGATGGTAGCGGAGAATCCAATTTCTTTCCACTAGCAGCCTGCAAACATCACTAGAATGTTTTACGTTAGTTTCCTGACAGTTTACTGTTTTAAGTTAAAACCATTTCTTTTCTTGTAGTTAGAATAAAATTTGTGTCCTTCGACTTTTTGATTCTGTGATGAAATCGTTTATTAAAATATTCTGCCATCAAAGATTTCCTGTTTTTAATTTCTTACTGTTTGATTTTTTTAAATGAGTTTCGATTTAACTTGAAATAAGGCTCGAATGCGTCTCCCTTTAATTGGTTTTCTGTTTCTTTACTCGAAACGTTTCCATTCAAAATTGATGGATGATTGAATGGAATTATTGCAAAAGCGCTTCTTCTTGCCCGAATATGTTTTATGCGAACGGATTGGGATGAATGGAGAACCTGTAATTTAAGAGAATCGTTTGAGAAACTTGAATTTAAATAATGTTTTGAGATTGAATGAATTTTCATCCTCGACTGCCGAGACATGGGACGTGATGTGAATCTCATTGACGAATCGATAAGTTCAGAAAGTCTTCGCCGAGAAAAATGTAATTAAAATTATCATCTTACGAGACTCCATCAACATACAAACAGCCACAATACGCCCCAACCTGCTTAGGGCGAAATCTGTCACAGTTTTTCTCGCACCATCCATTCGAAAGAGGTGGGTGATGTTTACCGCTTTTTCTCGACTCACACATGAGATAAATTACATGAGAGATAATGAGATTAAAAACTATATCACTGAGAAATATAATTATTTTGAGATGAAATTTCCATCGCACCCATATCAACGGTTTTTGTTCGTAATGAATCTTAAAAATCCTAATGCAAGGCAATCTATTCATGTACGCTTCGAGTCAACAGCAACACGATTTTAATCGCTTCAGTGAAACAAGACTTCTGCACCTTCGTCAGTCCGCAAAATCGAATTAAGCGAGCAAGGCAAAGTTTGAGTGAAGTTCCCTCATTCTCATGTTTTCACTGCAATGGCAGCTAAATTAAAAAAAGTTGTACAAAACCACCAATAAAAATACTCAATCGCTTATCAAGATAGCGAACACTCGATGGCGAGCTGAGCAATAAATTTATGCTTTCCTCAAGAAATAATAATTTGCATAAATTTTATGTTTCTGCTTTAAAACATGTTCTTATTTCTGTTTCGAACGCATATCCAGTGGCATTTAGCTGGCCGTTTCCATTATTCATTCGCTCTTTCCCATTTAAATTTCATTAACCAACAGAAATCGCATTTTTCAACGTGATTACTATTTTCAACAAAATGGCTACAAATGCGAGGCTTCGGGGAAGTTTGTGAAACTATTTCTATAGCCTGGAGGCCTCATCGTCAAGAGGTGCTGAGTTACAACTAGTTACAAGACGTAATGAAAGAAAAATAGTTTCCAGTGTTCTTGATGGGGAAGATAAGCGATCTTTGCGTAAGTACGCAAAGAAATTAAATCTTTAGATTGTGTAACGAAACGGCTGTGAAGCGACCTAAGAGCTAACAATGGGTTGAGTGGTAATTAGAATCAGCAAAAGGCTTATCAAGACGAGCGAGAGATTAAGGAATCAAATGGATGGAATGTTGATGGACTGGAAATTGAATGTTAATTTCTACGTCGTATTTACTTGGAATAATATTTGGGCAAGAAATTAAAATTTTTCGTCTTGTTGAACTTCAAATGAATGGAGAATTCCTACTCGGTAAAGCTTATGTAAATTGAAAATGAGTTTTCAAGGGGATTTCGAAACTCAGTCGTTGTCTTCACCCTTTCGCCTTCACCGAAAGCGGAGAAGAAACTAATTCCTTCGAGGAGAGAAGGAAATCTTACGCCCGTGAACTCCTTGAGAGTCATGAGATTATCATCAACGCTTAAAAATTTCATTTCAACATTTGATATTTATTCAATAATAATTTTAATTAAAGCACTCATCACAAAAGAAACAGATAATATTTCTCTCCTCAAGCCTGAGAAATTCAATTATCGTCGTTCTTATTTACATAAATATGTACACGAGAAATTGAAGCGCGAGGAAACACTGCAGGTCGTCCTTTCCTCCAGATACTTTTCTTAATTTTAATTGAAAGATAATGAAAAGAAATTGAAAGGAACGAAAACAACAAAATGTTTTTATTTTCTTAATTTTTTCCTGGCCACAAAAAGGTATCTCGTCTCATTATCGCGCTTCGCAAAAGCAACGAACTGCGGTGCAAAAAAGTAAAATTTATAATTACATTTTCTTTCAACAGACAACAAAAGTATTCGAGGAGAGCAAAAAACCATCGCCACCCTCGCCCTGGACACATTTTTGATCGAGACGAAGAAGAGATGAAGTTCCAAGTATTGGGAAAACATAGATATTTGTCTTTTGAGAGCGGATCTTTTGACGAGGCGCACAAACGAGATTAAACGTTGAGGAGAGAAGATGGAATAATTAAATTTTCATAATTATTCCAATTATTTCTTTTCGCTGTTAATGAAGTGAAAATGTGTTTTGTGCTCGCCTCACCTTACGCGAGAGTCTTCCACAAATAAATTGAATCACAGCTCTCAAGTTTCGGTGTCTCCCGAGACTGTCCCTTTGCTGAACTGTAGATTAGAAATCATGAATTTTTGAAACGCCCCAGTTTTAATTTCATAATTAATTTTCTTTCTGTAGGTTGACAAACATTCAGCGAACGAGAAACGAGAGACTTTCTCGATTACCTTTTGGCTGCGTGTGCGAGTAATGGCAGAGTGGGCTACGTCGTGCAAAGCCTATTGCCGAAACCGGAAAGCAAAACGCATGGAAAGCAAGCTTGAGCGACGATAAAGCGAGCAATCTTAAGATTGAGACTCATTACTCGTCAAGTACACTCGAGGTCGTACTTCAGTGGTAACGTAAGCTGCGTTCCACAATTATTTTTGGAGAGCAACCCTAATCTTTTCGCAATCTTAACTGCGTTGACATTGCAGGATTTTCACATGATTGATAGCTAGCAAGTTTAAAGAGACTCAAGGCAACTGTCTTATGTAGATTGTGTGACACAATTTACAGACTCATCCCACGAGAAAGTTTCAAATTCTTTCTCTCTCGTCTTCTTAGCTCTCTGCATACGCAAATCATTTTTCAGGAATGAAAATGTAAAGAAAACATTTTTTTCTTGCGATATTTTCCACAATGAGAAATTTTAATTAAATTTTAATGCAGAAAGGGTCGTTCGTTATACCGCACACACACATTGTGTAAGGAGATTACTCGCTCAATGTCGCGAAGACATAAATAATTAGAAGCTACAGCAGCAGCAAAATAAATGACTGTGATAATTCTATTTGTTATGAAACAATAAATTTCAGAATGAATTATCATATAAGCAAATAATTAGAGCGTTGAATGAAACTGATTCCTGGAGCTCATATGAAAGAAATAATTAACGCCAACGCTATTATTTGTGTGATGATGTTTCGAAGCCATAAACAAACTTTGAATTTGAAACATGTGATTGCTGCCGGGGAGTGAAAAGTCGCAGTAGAAGTCGAGAGAGTGAAATGAGATTTCAGAATTAGATGGAACAACAAAGTTTAAGCACACTCCGAGTGATTCGTCCTTGAGCTATTTTCCTTCCCTTCGCTAGCGCTTCTCTGCTGAAAACTTTGTTTCATCTTTATGAGATTGTCGAAGAGCTGTAATTAAATATAAATTTGAATCCGAAAAGTGTCTCTCAGCCTCGAGGAGTTGCTGGGATTTTGATTGAATGTCAGCTCAGGCGTTTGTCAAGTGTCTGAGCACTGTAATCAGCGGATTCGTGACTCGCTCTCGCATAAATCTCGATGACGTTATATAGAAATATTGGAATTGACTGCTGCTCGAAACGAAAACCGAAGGAACAATGTTTGCCCGCCACACAAAAGAGTCATTTCACTGCAACTGAATGCAACTTCCATTGATGGCATGAAATTAAATTTCAAGTCTTTTGTTAGCAAAACATAAACTTGATCGCTAAAATGCTGTTTTATCTAAAATTGGATGCGAGCGAGTGGTTTATGTAATAGACGAGCCTTCAAAGTCTTCCACGCTGCAATAGTTTCCACTTTCGCTTTGCGTCAATGTAAAATTCGACATGGAGTGGGAGGGCAAATCCTCTCGCAACCGACCCAAAGCCTGTAATCTATGAAAGTGAATAAACAGCAAAAAGCTCTTCTACTTCGATTATTATTGAAAGAAATGTCCATTTATTGGTTTTCTATGTTTATTTTCATAATTCAAGTCCTCGCTCTTCCGTATTTGAGTTCCATATGGTTTCCTGCATGAAGGGAGAGACGATGATATTGTTTACTCAAAAGAACACATGAAGTGTTTCTCGATTATGTAAATTTTTCAAAAGGTTATTTTGAAGAAAAAGGGTTTCTGCACTAAACCCATAATACGATAGCTTTCTTTGAGAGTCTCCAGCCGTCGAGAGTCCTTCTAAAAAATTTATCAGAGACATTCTGCTTGCATACAATGGGAATTAATTGAACAAATTGCCGGATATTTCATCGTGTTTGGTATTTTGAAACATATGACACTCGAGCATGAAATGAGAAATTTGCTTTTTCCTCTTCTTCCTTTCCCACTCAAGCCATGGGAAGCGGTTGAAACAAAAGATATTTTGCATAAGTTTTATTGCGACGAGAAATATTGAAATTGTTGGAAATTGTTTTAATCTCCCAACTATGAAACTTCCATTAAAAGTGCTCGCAACGCTAATGTAATTTGAACACAAATCTTTAGACTAACTAGCCAGGGTTGCAGAGCAATAGATTTCTTAGGTGGTTGCAGGTCAGAGTTGGTTAGAGAAATTTATTTTTCATCTGCTTCCGAAAGTTCTGACAAAAGGTTTTTAAAGGTAGATCCTCTCAACTTACGAGTCTTAGTCTACGACCAATAGCAGATATGTACATCTCCATCTCCTTCAAAACCAGGACACAAAAAGCTGCGGCTCGAAGCTTGCTCCAAATCCTTCCCACAGAAAGTCGCTCCAAGTCCCTTTTCTATTTAACAAACTTCCTTTTAACTGTTGCACCCCATGAACATTTTATCTTTTTAACATTGTCGGGGTTGTTTTGGCAGAAAAACTCCCTCGTTTAAGCAAACTCTGGTGAATGACTTTCCATCCGATTCGTTCGGATCAATTCGCTCGCTGAACATTTATTTATTCGGATCGGAACATGAAGTGAAATGTTATTTGAGTGTGAAAATTTCTGCGATAAACTTCGACAAAGTCATGAAGCGAAGCACTAAACGACGACGAGACAATAAAATATTGTCTTTCTAATTAAATCTTTACGTCAGTTAAGCCGCACACATCGTTAGATGAGAATTTTATTGACTTCAATGGGAGTTTGCTTTACTATCGAGCTGTAAAATGAAGGCGTCAATAATCAAAGTCACTCAATTGCTGGTGCCCGAAAACCGAAGAGTCTGTATTTGATGGACTCATCTCCCATTCCTTCACAACGACTCTCGTCTGTTGTAAATCTGGGCTATTTCCAAAACGAAAACATAAATTTATCGTTTGCAATTTGAGACGAACGTCGGACATTCCGTTTAAAATGAAAATTTATATCTTTTCTCTTGGCTTGGCTCGTCCATTGCAAACACAATGTTTGCCTCACACATGAAAAGACTTTAATTAAATGGTCATTGATTAAAATTATTTCTGTGACTCTTTCTCTCGGTCGCTGTCCATCGAGCATTCACAAAGTGTTTTGCCCTTTCAAATCCAGTATGAGATGAAAAGCGAGGCGAGCGTGTTAATGGAAATGAAAAGAAGGTGTTTTCGTTTTAATAGTCCGCAGGGTTAATGAAAAGATTTTCCAACAATATTAATTTTTGTTTGGGCAAGTGAAAGGCGTTAGTGTGTCAAAGGACGCTGTTAGGACATCAAAGACAACACATTCTGTTGTAAAGGTTGATGAGAAGTCTTTTCACACGAGCGAGATTTGTTTTTGACGTTGGAAAACTCACATTTTAATGAAAAACTTTGCGACATTGAAAGGTAGCTTGACATTGTTGGAACTTGAGAGAGAAGTTTGAACAGGTGAAAACAGTTGATGACATAATCTTGAAGCAAAGAAGCTTGCTCAATAGTTTTCTGGAAGTCTCAGCAAAGTTGTTTGGAAAATTACAAATTTCTTCATTCCGCTGCAAGCTCTGTGTAATTATTTGTGTATGAGATTCAAATTTGTTTTAGAAACTCACAATTTCAAAAAGGTCTATTGAGATTCATTAAATGAAACTCTTTGCTGCATGACACTTCTCTTCTTGTGGCGCTTAAGATGAAGATCAACGAATTTAAATCCCCTGAATTTAAGTCACCTTGATGCAATCTACAAGCCGGCGAAGCCGCGTTCAACCACCGAGTGAACGATAAGAATAAGAAATAAAACTTTTCCGAACACTTTTGCATTAGTAATGAGTCGCCCCAAAAAGTTCCCGCGTGCATTTCATCGCCTCAAGTAATTTGAAACAAATTTCCCAAACCACTCATTACATAAAAAGTCCAACTGAAGGAAACTCGGAGCTCCGAACTGGCCAATTAAATGCCACGTGGAAATCCTATTACTCCCGCAACAACATACTTTCCGCGAAATAAAATTTAAAAATTCTTTCCCGACACGACTCTAAATGGTTTTTCATGATTTTGAATTATTCCTCGAAGACCTACTTACGTTAAAAGTTCCCTCTCTGCTCAGTCCTAAACGCAGTGCACGCTCTTTTTATTAGAGGAAATAATTAAAGGCCGTTGAAAGATGCTGAAGGTATAATAAAAATATATTAAAGGAGGATTTTTTCGTTATTAACATCATTCGCAATGTCAATTCGGAGCCTATTAAGTCTGCAGGGGTGTTTTGTGTCCGATCTCAAGTCGAGAAAGGAGAAGGAAAAAATTATCTCGACATTCCGAAGTTGTTCGTATTTCAAAATCTTATCACATTTCGTATCTTTCTGGGGTCCTCGAACGAGCGATACCGCATGCCTACAATACTTAAACGAGTTAAAAAGAAATAACGAGAATCGTGTTTCGCCCGAGACATTCCGCACATTGTCTTTCTTCTCGTTTAATGACTTTATTTAGGAGTCAGATAATCGATTCGTAAAATTGCAGAAAACAATCGGAATCGATAGAATGCTCATGCATTTAAGTTCTCGTCGAACGAAAATGTTACCGGAGAGAGACGAGGAGATCATCTTGTTAATTAGATTGTTTGCAATTATATTATTATACACGATCCAAGTCTGAGAACACGAATTGTTCAATGCACAATGCAAAAGGAAACAAACGACAAATATTTGCTTTATATAATACAATGGATTGCATATCTGGCGAGAGATATCTGCTTTCTTTAAGGCGAAGAATCTTATTTTTGATAAAGCACATGTTTGGAGTTCGTTTAGCAAGAGACTTTGTGTAGGGCGAACTATCGACGCCGCAGTTCCCTAAACAAAGGTTTCCGTCGTTGTCGCTTGCCATTCCCGAAATCAGTAAAGCTTTACTAGCTCTTAAAAGATAATTAAATCACGGGGATGGGACTTGTGATGTTTGCTCAGTTTGAATTGTTTTAAATCTAATTAAGCCCTGTTGATTTCGAGAGTGTTTGTGTAATCTCATTTACATACTTCCTTCGCAATGATACAATAAAATTGCGATGACAATCTCGAAAGCTGTGAATAGCTTCGTTCGTAAAACTCCACGAATTTACATTTAAACGCCCGAATTGCGTTAACATTAGTGCCGACTGAAGAGTGGAGAGTTGAGCTGGAATGTAGCGAGCTAAAAATTTAATTATCGCCGCCTCGTTGAACTTAACGATGTTTAGAAGAATGTAAATTGTGTGAAAATGAAAGGAACAAGACTCGCGGATGATGCATTCAGATTTGTTATCGGGTTCTCCGTGCTCGCTGCTGCTTCAACATACTTGTCTATGCACACCCTCTCGCTACACACGGATGGAATCGGATACTTTACACATTTATTAATCGTTTTACGTCCGAACTTACTGAAATGTACACTTTTTACGCCAAAAAACGAAAATCCGCTATCAAACTCAAGAAGAGGGGTGACAGGAAATACGACAATGTTGGCCTAAAAAATGTTCCACTAATAAACAGTCTCCGAATATGCACGAGCACGAATCTAATTGTAAATACGATATCACAATGTTTTGATGATGATATGCTGGCAGAGATTCACTGAGGCTCTTTGTCGAACACAGAAATTCATATTTCACCTCTGAAAGCGGAGGCGAGAAGTCATTCGTAAGTGGGGAAAGATGAAAAATTGTATGAATTAAACCTATTTGCTTGCGCTTGCTTCGGGCGCGGGGCAAGGTTTTACAAGCTGAGGCTAGGATGGAATCGAGAAGTTTGAAGAGCTCGGCTCTGACTCTTCTTTAGCTCCGGCTTTCACCTTATCTTTATTAATCGCACGGCTTCAGCGCAGCTCTCACCCCTACCCGTAATGTAACGAAAGATGATAAATAATATTCGTTAGCATGCTCCCTGCCTGTCTCGAAAACTTCGGTACCACAATTGTCATCAGCAGTATTTTTTGTCATTCGCTGGCGGCTGCAGAAGGAGAGATGATGAATGACTGAGTATGTAAATTAAGAATTTAATTATTCATCAAAATTTGTTTCTTGCGACAAAGTAAAAATTGAAAAATGTAATTTAATTTAATGAGGTGTTTGTTTTATGAACCGAGAAATTTGTGCGGCAAGAAAGGACCGAAACCGATTCGAAACGTAATGTCATTAAGTGACTCGAGCAGATTAAAACGTTGATTAGGCGAAATCCCATTCGAAGCAAATGTCACTTGATTAGATTTTCCATTCAAGCTCATAAAATTGCCTCTGCCATTAATCGTCGAGGCGATATCATCGCTTTTATACCAACATAAAAATTATCATTTGGCTGCAATTGGCAATATTTTTACGGTCATCAGCGTTAGGATGTGCCAGGAAACGATCAAATCATTGCAATTCAAAGCATAAAAGTCTCAAATGTCGTCATAAACGAATCATATTATGGATTAAGCATCAGCAAGCATTTAATGTTCATGCGATGATGAGAACTTCGCACTTGTGTGTTGTCATGCTTAGCCTTAGATTTATGAAAATAATGAAGAAATGCAGAATTAAACAATTCAACAAATATTTGAGTTCCTGCTAAGGGGTTGCGAGCGTGAATCTTCTTCGCGTTGCTCTCATTCTAATTTGAATGTTTAATATTACTTCGCGCGTTTGGGATTATGAAAATTTAATGTTTTCATTTCGTACTTTATAATTGTTCTTTTAACCTTCTTGTGCTTTAATTAAATTCTCGAAACGCGCAGAAGTTCTCAGTGAGACGACACATTTCTTTTGTCTCCTTTGAACGAGTATGCTGGTTGATACGTGATTTTATCTTCGATTGATGTAAATATATTCGCTATCGAAGCACGTAAACGATATCCGATATCAATCAATCTTTACATTTTTAGAAACTGGGACGTGATTAAGAGTTTTAATCAAATCATGTCGAGCACAGAGCGAGAGCGAAAGCAACTTTGTAAATTTTGAGTTGGGAAGGCACATGTGATGCTACTTTTATGCTGTCGCCCCAATTGCGACGAAGTGATCTCAATTATGCCGCCGCCTCGCAACGGATCTTAGCACTGAAGTAATAATCGCACTTTATGACAAACATTTAAAGTATTCTCGAAACGACTCTTCCTAATTTGAAGCTCATCTGTCGAATAACAGAATGGAAGCTTAGGTGCTCTTGGCACTTGTGCCTCGGTGTCGTGTTTATTACAAAAGACTTATTCATGAAATATTGACGAGCCAATTTTACAAATTGAAACGGAAGATTTTTTCTTCTCAATCGAAGATGGAAATAATTGCAGAGTCTGAGCATCAGACTTGGCTACTCATTTGCATCATTACATTCTTTTATTTATTCATCACAATATCAAATTACGAATTGATGTTTCCTTGAAATTACTTGCGATTTCCAACTGTTTTGTTCATTTCGTTCCGAGCTGCGGGAGACGTTCAACTGAAGGCAAGAATAACAGCGAAGAGAAGGAATAATTGTCGGATGAAATGGGGTGTGAATATTTGCTTTTTCTCTACAACATTAAGAAAATTGTCCTAATCAAATAGCACTGTAGAGTCGAGGGAAGATCGTAAACTTGGCTGGAACGAAGGGCGCTCCGATAAAAGTTTTCACTTTTCTTGGATATCGGCAATCTCGGGTGGCTAGACGACATATTTATGATTGAACGATGAGCTCGCACATGTTTGATAATTTTGGGTTGTGTTGAGTTCTTTTGGGAGTCGCAATAGATGGCGTGACATGGCTCGATTTTAAATGAAAAGATGAAGTTTTCGTGCACGGAGAATTAACTTACTTGAAGCTGAAATGCTGATCAACGCAGATGTTTTAGTCTTGTATTCATCAATATGTTATGTAACACAGTAGCGATTTGCAGGTAGCACTTGAACTCTTGTCAGACTCACGCTCTTCACTTTCGAAGATTGTTGAAACCGCGAGTAAAACAAACAGTCTTAGTTTCAAAAGAGTATTTTCGTTTATTTACATTACGTGTTAGTTAATGTATGATGCTAGTTATAGTTGAGCTTTGTTCCTTAAAGTTATTACATTGATATTTTCCATTTAATTCGATTTGGGACTAGACATTTCCTTGGTATCCTTGGTATCAGTGGAAGCTGTTGAGTTTGACATCTTGTCGTCACTTTCACAATCGCTTCTGTCAGCGGCGCTGGATTTTCTCGCGCTGCTCATTATTTTATTATCTCCCATGAAATCTGAAAGGTGAGCGATGAAACCAAAGCAAAGCCTTTCAAAATTATAAATGTTTACCTGCAAAGTTTTTAAGACTATCGCCCGTTCCAGAAGTTTTCAATATCTCCTCTAATCGACTGTGCTTCTCGTATTCTTCTTCAATCTGCTTCTGCAGCTTGAATCGATATTTGCGATCTCGGTTGTAGCGCTTCTGATACAATGCTGTTGAGTGAGCAAAAAATCGTATTATTTTTCTCTTTTTTTGTCATCCTTTATCAAAGCGAGGGACCACCTCATATTACGCGCAAAAAGCAAAATGCAGACGAAATCATTTTGGTGGAAAGTCTCTATCGATTTTTTCGGTCCTTCTGCAACAGGTTCTAATGAAAATTAGTAACTTGATGCTTCGGCCGTCGAGACGAAATCACTTCCAGAGGATGTGGTAATGAAATGTGACAGAAGGACTTGCCGAACTGTGCAACGGTTCAATGTACATGAACGATTTATTCATCGGCGATTTGATTCAATTCGTTTTGCTTCTTTATTCTGGTGAGTTTGGTTCGATTGGAAGTTTAGTTTAAATGTAAATTTTTAACAGAAAATAATTTGGTTGATAATGAAAAGTTTTCAATTGTCAAAACGATGAATCGAACTGATCATTTTATTCGGCCAAAGTCATATGGAACTCCAAGCTTCTTATATGTAAGTTAAATTACTTTAGTAGATTCTCACTATCTTTAGAGTTATAAATAATTTTTTTCGCTCCAATTCACATCTGATTATTATGACGTGTGACAAGATTGAACTGTTTGGCATTCAAGACTAATGCAAAGTCGATCTTTTTTCATAAAAAACTAATAAATTCAACTCACCTCTCAACTTCTGTTCTTCCGAAAGCCTTCGCTCCAAACTGTTATTAATTTCTCGCTCTCTCAGCGCATTCATCTTCAGCTCAGCTTAATAATTAAAATAGAAAGAAAAGGGTCGTAAATTATATTTCTTTCGTTTCAATAATTCACGGCGTTATTAATATATTTTTAATAAACAGCGTGCATGGCTCGGTACAATGGCTCTTAAAAGTCTTTGGAGTGGAGAACATAAAGCGAAATAAACGGTAATCAAGGAAAGCATTTATTGATGAAGTTTCATTTCAATTTCTCAAATCAGCTCAGCGTATTATTATTTATTACACTTGCACAGGTGATTGTGGAAAAAGAGGGAAACAAAGCACATTGCAATCTTATGTTTCGTGTAATTGCCGCCTTTATCATTTTACAAGACGTTTCCGCTCGAGAACCCTCGAATTACCTTTTTCAAATGTTATTTGCTGCTCGTGTTGGATGGAGTTTTCCAGTACGACTTTGAGGAGCTCTTGGATGTTTCGCAATAAGATTTCCGTTGATGGGAAAGCAATTGAAGGCGGTGGCCTTGGAAAGTCACGCTGATGAAAATTTAATTTGGTATTCAAATTAGGTGGCGATGCTGGCGACTGCGAGTGCAATGAACTTTCCGAGACTTCCATGTCGGATGCATCGTCGACGTCGAGACTGTTGTGTTCGGCTTCGGGTGAGCCAACATTCTGATCAAATTCAGGTGTGTTTGATCGGTCGCGCTTGTTCTTTGAGAGGTTCAACACGGGACTTTCGTTTGTCGGCGACGCGTTCTGCGAGTTCCTTTGTTTTTCGCTCTCCAGTTGATTTTCGTCCAACTTTTCCTTTCTCAATCTAGACGGAGAAATTCCTTTGTCAGAACAAGAAGAAGGAATTATGCAGAGCGCATGTTTTACCTTTCGAGATTTTTCACAAAGCTCTCATAAGAAGCGCTGCATGTCTCCCATAGATTTGCTCGATTCAAATTAGCAAGATTGGAATTTTTATTATTATTTTCTTCAATTGCTCGTTGAAGATGTTGCGCTTGCATTTCTGAGCCCATGATTGCATTGGACTGCGCCAAGCGATGCTGATTCATTTGCATAAATTGCATGTGCATGGCTGATGGCGCATAATCAGCAGTTACGTACTTTGATTTACCTGATCAGAAGAAAAGGAAATTTGCATCGTTAAGTGTCCTCGACAGTTGAGACGAGGAAATTGTGCCGACTTACCATTCAAATCGTCGTGAGAAGAAGAATCCTTGTCGTCGACGCGATATTTTTTCAGTCGCATGGATTCCTCTTCGTTAAAATCTTCGTAAGAGGATAAACTACTAAGCCCTTGTTTCGGCGGTCGACCCCGTCTCGAGCTGCTTGTGATGGAAAATTAGACCTTAGTGTTGTGGTTGATGTTCGACAAAATTTTCAAGCAATTACCTTTCATTCGGTTTAACTGATAAGCATCTGAAAGTGGAGAGCATTCAGGAAATTAGTTTGTTGCGACCTTGACCTCATTAAATAACAATAAGAAGACGGAAAACCTCCCCATGGTTAGAACTTGTTATACAATCGCTTCCATAAAAGCAGAAAAAAATGTTTTTCCGTCTGTTAAATAATTTATGGAGAAAGAGCAAGAGCAATGTATTCGATAATCCTGCTGGATTTCCGTTGCCGTTTGAATGGTCAAACAATAGCTGTCACCCCTGATATTAAACGCTCTCCCGGTTAACAAATCATTCAAGCAAAACCATTAAATTAGGGGGAAAACATTTTCCCGCATAAATCTTACCTTGCCGTTGTGCAATCCCTGTAGAGAATGTCAAAGTGTTTACTGGCCAATAATTTACAGCGATTTACACCGGGTTGGAGGGCTATTGTGATTTAGTGTGAACAGGTTATTGAAAAAGAAGGATTTGGTTACCCGCAAATTTATTAACTCACCGCCTAAACCTCTTAATAATCGTATTTGTTCAACTGTACAAACTAATGGCACAATATCCAATCGTTTTAATTTTGAGTGAACTGTGGAGACGAGAGAAATTGATTGTGAGAGAAAATTAGAAAACGTTGTCCGCAAACTACGCCGCAAAAAATGCCAAATTAACTTTTTACGATTCTTTTTTTGTTCAGGTAATTTGGCGTTTCTGAACTTTCCATCGTTTTTTATCTACACTCGAACTCTTTTTGTGGCCAACAGAAACGCCAGGCTTTTGACACAATTACAAAAAAGTGATATACTTAAATAACCTGTGTGTAATCCTCCGACCAAGTTTTTGAGAAACAAATCGAACGCCTGTGGCAAGCACAGCATTGTCTCGCCTTGAATGATGAACGCAGCCACTTTCTGACCGCGGTATTCAACAATTTTGCATTCATTTTCGGTGGGATCTGAGGGGACAAAGGACGGCTGAGTGTTATAGGTACGGGTTGGTGGGTGGTCGTGGTGATGTGCAGTCATAAGGTCAAGCGGACTGGCGTGGTGCATAAACGAGTTTAATAATCCTAATCCATGATGCGGCGGCATGTGTGGAAGACGTTGGTTCATCATCGGCAGCATTTTAATAACTTTTTCTTTTCGTCTCGAAATCACCAAATAATTTATTGGAAAATTATTTTTTCACTTTTTAATATTTTTAATTATTTCATTATTTTAAAATTGTTTTATTCTTTCCGAAATTGCACGAGAACCTTTTTCGACTGGTCTAACCAGAAGAGGAAATTTTATTTCATTTTTAATATGCACAAACACATTGAGTGCATTTAATATTCAAGAATAAAAATGTTAATTTTCAACTGTTTCACGATAATCTTCCATACACTTCACCTCTAAACAACAGTCACACGAATAATAAAATTTTCTCGAAAAACACACGAACGAATGTAGAAAATGTTTTTTCTTCTCTGCCTTCGCTCCTTCTGTAGATGTGATACATATTTCCCTTTCACACAACTGTATTTGTTCTGTTATCCAAGCTTTTTATTTTATTTTTTTCATTCTCATTTCACATACATGTGTACTGCTGAAAATTGGTGAACGAATCAGAGTACATATTGAAACTGAAATGAAAATATGAAATAAGGTGTGGATTTCTCCCAATTCATTTCCATTTCGAATGTCTGTAGTATTGGTTAAGGACTCTCTCTTACTTTCGTTCTACAACGACGACGAGCGTTATTTCTTTTCTTCAATTGCCTGCACACTAGAACCGATCATCGCTTCGTTTCTTGGGAATCGTGGTGGAAACTCTCTCTGTGTGTATATAAGTCTTGAAGCGAACGGGCGAAAAGCTCTTGCTCTCTATCATTCGAAAATCATGCGCTTTTTGAGATGCCAAAATAAAACTAGGTTTACATATAAAATAGAAAGAAATTGCAAAAACATTTCGACAAAAATTTCCGATTTGGTATTGAGTGGGTGAGTGTCACCTCACTCCGAATGATTCAAGGCGGAGTTATTATTGAATCTTACGATTTCGAACATTAAAAGGAATATTGAAGACGAAACGTGAAACTTATCATTTCAGTTTGTTGAAGCTTGAGTTGGAATCAAATTATTAGAAGTCAAGATGAATTGCAATTTAGAAAATTAAGTAAATCAACTGTATTAAGCTTTACAATAGTGATTCTATATTAGTTCTGTTCAGATCCTTATATGCTATAGCTGATAACTTTAATAGAGAGTCTAAATAAAATAATATTCCAATTTCATTTAGCAAATGCGTGAAGATTCGTATGCAGTAAATTTTAAAGCCTGCACAAATGACTTACAGGCTGGCTATAGAAACAATAAAAAAGTATAAAAATATGTTCATTCTCTACATCTGGAGAGTAGGAAAATTCATAACTTTCAGAGATAGTACTTCATTTTAAACCTCGATTTAACTACAAACACTCGACTGTTAAATTCACTGTCACGATTGATTGCAGTTGTTTCTAAACAATCGAAAAATACTTCACCAGTCCTTTTGTCTGTACCAATTCTCTTTCACATTTGAACAGCAATCCATCGCTCACAACATAAATTTCAGATAAAAAGTACAATTTAAATTAATAATAAGTTTCGTTATCAGAAAGAAAGCTCTCGCTCAAAGAATCCTCTTTATAAATTTAATTGAAAAACTTTTCAACTTATTGAGAAAAAAGTTTGCGGAAAAGAATGGAGAACATAATTTGAAAAACTCTAAAGAAGTATGCTTGGGTGAAAATATGATGATAACATTGTCCTGGAATTTCGAATTTCGAAAGAGGGGAAAAGCTTTTTGGTCGCGTCTTGCACCGTTCGTCAATGCATCACTATTTAATGTTAGGCTTGTCTTCAGTTGGATGTGGAAATTTGTTAAAAATTGAAAAGTTTAGGCAACATTTTGCAGTCGGAAATAAGTTAGGTGATGAGCTATAAATTTTTGAAACTTATGACGGCAAACGTCGCTGTTTTAATGACAGTAAGAAACTACGATCGCTTCTACCGCAAAATGTTCGTCTTCGTGAGGAATGATAAATATGGCTGCAAAGTATTCTGAATAAACAACAATGATAACATAACATAAAATTTTATTAAAACTGCTGCAACATAAATTATGCTGGCAACATGAAATTATATGTTTGGGTTATTTCAAATTTTCTTTTCTTCGCCATGCAAAAACTTATTCTTCGTAGTACGAATGCAATATTGTTGATGGTGGAAGAAGAAATAAAAAAATATTGCTCCGACATTATGAGGAATAATAATTTTTATTCAAATTAAATTTTATATATTTCGTACATTGTCAATTTGTGCGATTCATGCAACATTTTAGTTGCTCAAGTCTTTTTCCCTCTAAACCGGAAATCTCGCAACGGTTGGCTCCGCCTCTGAGCGGCGCTCGTGGTGGTGTGAGGCTCAAAAGAGACGCAACACGCCCACTCAAAGCGAATATTATTGTTATTCAGTCTGACTTCGAGTTTTTCCTTTCTATTTTTGTACTATTTCACGACTCTTTTTCCCATGAAAGGAAAGCGCATGACTTCCACCAGAGCTTTTCATCTCGTCGCGTTTCGAACATAACACATCCTGAGCAAGGCGAACAGTCGGAGAAAAGAAATTACGTGAACACACTCGTACAAAAATAATAATAATAATCCTCAACCAATACTACAGACATTCGAAATGGAAATGAATTGGGAGAAATCCACACCTTATTTCATATTTTCATTTCAGTTTCAATATGTACTCTGATTCGTTCACCAATTTTCAGCAGTACACATGTATGTGAAATGAGAATGAAAAAAATAAAATAAAAAGCTTGGATAACAGAACAAATACAGTTGTGTGAAAGGGAAATATGTATCACATCTACAGAAGGAGCGAAGGCAGAGAAGAAAAAACATTTTCTACATTCGTTCGTGTGTTTTTCGAGAAAATTTTATTATTCGTGTGACTGTTGAATGAAGGTGATGTGTACAATTTATACCTTTTTTTGCCGTTTAAATTTTCGTTTCGTTTTGTCGATTCCGATTTTTCTTCGACTGTGTTCGTTAATGGATGTAGAAACCTAACCATCCAGACTCGAGTCCCGGTAGTGTGTTGAGTGGAGACGAAAGAAACATAAAAAAGAAGCGAATCGAATATCTTTAACTAAATAAAAAATATCTCTCTTTCTTCATTTCAAATTTGAATTTGTATTGCAATCGTATCGCAGTCTGTATCGAGTTCAGATCGGTAGTGAGAAGGTTCCGCAAAAAATATCATCGTCGCGAAATGCGAAGTAGCTCTTAATCAAGACAAACTCCTCGATGCATTGAAGCAAAGTGAACTTAAAAATATTTCGAAATGCGTGATAGTTATTTTAAAAACTGAAAATATTTGACGAAGAAAGAGAGAAACAATTCAGTGAATAAAGTGAAGAAGAATGAGCATGGACTCGGCGATGGATTCGTTATCGACAACGAGTGAACACAGTATCGCTTCATCAAATGACTCAGTGCATAACATGCGAAATCATTCGCCGAGACACCACAACGATTCGGGCCATCATGGCTCGAACGGATCGCGACCGAACTCTCATGACAAGACTCGAACACCAACACCCAGCTCGCCTCCAACGAGAGATTCAAGAATGCTAAGAGACGACAGGCATAGCCCATTAGCTTTGACCAGTGGCGGTCCACAAATGCTGCCCATGCCACATCCATTAAGCCCACCGCAAGTGTCAACGCCAAGCAGTTTGATGGGAATGCAAACGCGAATGGCGCAGAGCTTTTCTCATCTTCCGCCTCATGGTCTTGGCCTGCTTAATTCTTTTATGCACCACGCTAGTCCATTAGATCTTATGGCAGCTGCTCACCACCACGTCCCACCACGGTCATACAACAGCCCACCGCCGATTAGCAGCTCCGATCCTACGGCAAACGAGTGTAAGCTTGTCGACTACCGTGGTCAAAAAGTGGCGGCTTTTATGATTCAGGGTGAAACAATGCTGTGCTTACCGCAAGCATTCGAATTGTTTCTAAAGCATCTCGTTGGTGGACTGCACACTGTCTATACCAAGCTGAAGCGGTTGGATATCGTTCCGTTGGTGTGTAATGTCGAGCAAGTGAGAATTCTGAGAGGGCTTGGTGCAATTCAACCCGGTGTAAATCGTTGTAAATTGTTGGCGTGTAAGGACTTCGATGTTCTCTACCGAGATTGTACTACAGCCAGGTACGTCGATCGATTCTATTCTTTATCATGTGTTTCGTTAAGTGTTTCTTGCGTTATTAATTCTTATTTAAGATTTCTCGCGTTGCTTTAATTTTCTAGTCTACATGCAAATGCAATTAATTCATTCATCTTTCAAATAATTTTTGCAAACAAGATCACAGACTTGAGGTGCAGACTCGACCGACCAAATAAATCATAAAGTGAATGAGAGAAGAAAAGTAATTGCTTGAGAAAAAGTAAACAATTTTTTTCGAGCATGACGAACGAGATTAAAATTTGTTGGCTTTGTGATGGAAGGAAAACTATCATAAAATTCCTATAATTAAATATCTAAATAGCAAAATCTCTCGCCGATTCAGTGGTTTCGTGTTAACAAGCTGTTAGCTGCTTGATGACTTTAAGCAAATGCATTCCACCTTGCCGCCAAATAGATGGGAAGAAGCTGCGGAATAAAGAAACCATCATTTAGGGATTTCCTTTACATCGGCAGAATCAGCAGCAGTTGAGGTTCGTGGCGGCAAATCGCGGTGGTCGAGAAACTTGATCGCATTGTGTGGGTTACATTCACGCTAAATGAATTGTGTGTACAACAATTTTTCTTTCTTTCGCTCGCTCGCTTGCTTCTCCCCGATCGTAATCCCCTTTTAATTTCGGTGAGCAATGTGCTGGTGTAAAGCGATATCTAATGCGGTTGACGATACACAATTGCAACCAGCTCGGCTCATAATTTCATGGACAATTAAATACAATTGTGCTTCGAATTACTTTTCAATGTACTACGCGTATGTTAATTAAGCTCTCAGTGAGTGATTCTTTTCTGTCTCGATCGAATCGAACACTCGAGCCCACCCATTGGCATTGCGCGCACTCATATAAATTTTAATTTTCGTAGATTGGATCTCAGATATCTTGATCAAATCACTTTTATAAACGGAACGATGCGATAGTAATTATTGAATATATAATAAATTGATTAAATTAGCATGTCGGCTATTAGTTTTTCCCATTAATTTAATTACACGATTGCAACTTGACTTGTCGGCTTCGATTCAAATTGCAGCTCGCCTTTGAAATTGGTGTCGGCTTGATATAGAAGCTCAGCTCTTGACATGTCTGGAGATTAGAAACAATTCCAAACAAGGCCGGTTTGGTCGATGTTTATTTTGCCATTCAAACGATAGAGAGCATAAAATTATGACATAGTCAAATGTTATTGTTTTCATTGGATGAATTGCAAACTGCAACTGCCTCGAAATTATTTGTTTATGCAGGAACATTTTGTAAACGAATAGAAAACACGCAACGGGAGAGAGAGGATGAAAGCCACATACACGACAACTCAATATATTAATTGAGATAAAATAAATGCAAAATGCCTCACAAGCCTACACACGAACGAACACATTGTCATTCGTTTCGAGATGGCAATTGGCAAAAGCCAACAGTGAACAGCGCGTTTTATCATCGATAAATTCGCCCATCAATTTTAAATGATTTAAACAAATAAAATATGTTGCGAGAGCCGAGACTCGACCCGTAGCAAAATCATATTATCCGACATGGCACATCGCGAGTGTAATTATGAAGCATTAACAATAATGGTAGCGCAAGTAAATTAAATTGTAGTTATTGCCTATCCGGACCGTTACTCTCGGGCCACTCGCTACGAACATAAATAAACGAAATATTTTGTTAAATGAAACGACAAAATTTCGAGGTAAACTGATGCTCGTATTTATTTTGATTGATGAAAATGTTTGTGTATGTTGATGAAAAGTAAATGTTGTATTTAATTTTATTGGATGGCAGCAATTAATTAAACGCAGAACGGACGAGCGTATGAGCTGCGCTTTCGGGGAATGACGTTTTAATTTGAGGAGTCGAGTGACCGCTCTATCGTTTGGGATGATGTCATGATGCGTTTTCACATGCCATCAGCTTTTCCGCGGACAAATAAGCAAACAGAAGCAGAAGCCACCGCGAAATGCATAATAATAATTCAAACAGTGCATCAAATTGTTCTGAACGCTTCTGAATATCTTCTTTCCCTCCTCGCACTCGCTTCGCTCTGGTCATGAGAAAACTATTTCATCGGTTAAAATAAAAACAAAATTTCCATCTCTGAACTTTAAATATTTATTTTATGACTGCGTTTTTGTGGAGTTTTCGGTTGAACACGCTGTGAATATTCATATTGCTGCTGCAAAAGTGCAGCGTGAGCAGTAATTAAATGTGACGATTCCGAACACGGCTCGAAACAATTCCATCGAATAGATAGATAAAAAAAGCAATTAATCTCACGTCTTGTTGTTGTGAAGAGATCGGCGATAAAAAATGTGAATAATTGTGACTGCGTTTGAAAACAAACGCAGAAACAAACGCTACACGCAACTTCTCCATTCTCGCCGTCTCTTTCGCATGATTCGTGATAATGCGAATGCAAAACTTGTTCTCTCCCGACAGAGACGTTATTGCATAATTTGCACTTAGCCTCGCCGTTCCTCACTCGAACGACTTCTGAAGTTATAACTCGAAAGGCCTTGTGTGTTTACTTAATGTCAAACAAAAGTTTAACGATTTTCAATCAAGTTGGGCTCGCGCGCACAAAGTATCAGAAGTCAATTTATTGAAATTAAATAACGAGAATGCAAGTCGAATCGGAAATGCATGCAGAAATTTTTCACTCAGCGCGAAGGAGAAAAGTTCTGCATGATTTTCAACGCACCGAAGGCGGATATGCACACACACGCTCATTTACAGTCGGAGTTTGATTCGAGTTAACATTTAAAATCAAACTGATTTCCTATTGCTTGCAGATCATCATGCACTGAATGGGAAACAAAACAAAAAGTGCATTCGATTTTGCATGTGAATTCCTCCTTTCCCCACTCGCATATGTAAATATTATTTAGAACCTATAATTTCGAGTTTATACAATTGTGAAAGCCCCCAGCACATATTTTCCTCGCCAAGTATTGCGAACAGAGAGAAAAGGGCATTCGTGCATTTAAAGAACGAGAAAAATAATTATGCAAATGTGAGGTAGGAATGTGAGAATGTTCATTGCTGCGTTCGCCACAACTGTAAACCATAATTGATTTGACTTCTAATTGCACTGCATACTGTCAATGCATCAGATTAATCAAGTCGAATTGATGAGCTCGATTAAGTGCGAGGAGTGGATCGTTTAATAAAGAATCAATCGTCTCGATCGAAATTGATAATTCAGCACTTGGACTCGGTCGTACTACTGAAAGTCAAGAGCAGCAACTAAGTCTAGTCCAAGCCTCTTCCAATCCTTGATTTGATATCAATGCATAAACGAGGTCGATGCTATGATATGAATTAATGATCAATATTTACATGTTAAGAGTTTAATATGTAAAAAGAAAAATTGAAAACCGGTCACGCTAGTAAACATCATTTTATACAAACATAGTGAAATGGTTTGCAGTCTCGATTGAAGCTTACAAGTTTTTCAATATCGCAAAGTACAAAAACTTAATAAGATTTCCGAGGAAGAAATTATTTTCAGACGAACAGAAATATAAATAATTGAAGAGGTGTGGTTTTGCAGATTTATTGATCATTTTTCTCAATTGCAAAACGTTTTCTTTTCGTCTCTTTCACTTCCATCTTTTGATTTAATGCTCGAAAGCTAAGTAGTAGCAACTGATGAAGGGATTTCCGCGCAAGATTTAAACGCGAAACGAGCATAAGTTCCATTGGGGCAAAAGGGGAATGGAAACTTCACGATTTTCAAATTAAAAGCCTCGAAATGATATTCCATTGCATTCGTACATACGACTTGGTCGTCTGTAATTTGCACAATGTGCTGCCTTTTTGCCGTGCGATTTATTAATCATTTATACTTTTCCCGTTTAAGTAGGTATTAGTGTGCAGTTAAGTGCACAGCGAATGCATACATGAAGTCAATTACAAATTGTTGTTACTTGTCTTGCCACATGCTAACGCTGGTCGGCTTAGCCGCTCCGCTGTCGTTTGACGTTTGCAACTCACTGCATTTCAACTCTTGATACAATAATTATTGTTTTCAATAAATGTACGTTTCGAATGTTTCTCGGTTTCTGAATGCTTCGAGGCAAAAATGAGAAGAAATTGATCGCTCCGGAATGCACGAAAATGAAGCTTTCGAGCCGAGTTTTATTGTTTCAAGGAAAAGCGAGAACGAGAGCTGATTCCCCCAAACTAGCTGCTTTGGTTTCAATGCGGAAAGTACAATTACCTTCTTCGGATAGAAATGATTTGCGTGAAATAGAGTCTCGGGCTCAATACAAAGAGAGGCAGACACTTCGATTGTCCATTCAGATGAAGAGACGAGGAGAAAAGACAATTTTGCCAGCCCCCCATCTCCAATCAAATGTGCCTTTAAGTGAGAAGCAAATTTTCTTTAAAGAGGCGCGTACACCGCGCGGTATCTTTTTGAAAATCTCACTCATCAGAGTGATCGTGCAGTATTCGGAGGATAAAGCAAACATCAATATGATTCTATACGCTTTTAACATTCCAATTTGAATTATTTATTTATTTTATTTCGATTTCAAATCTTTTGTGTAATGAAAAGAAATTAAAAATTCTTCTTTGTTGTAGTCATAATGTTTTAAGCGAACGCCACGGACCTCGTTCGGACGCTTCGGAATCAATTTGAATCGACGTTTGAAAAGTCTTTTGATAGAGAAGAACGTTTCTATAATTACAAGGCTGATCGTGACGAAAAGGTTTAGGGTTTGACTTCAACTGTCGAATATCATTTCATTCGCAGGTCAATCGACGAGGTTCAATCTCCTTCAACGATCTGATGAGAGAATAAAGATAGAACTGAAAGGTTTTGAATAAATCTAAGCGCCACATTCAAAGCTCCTCGAAATCCCATTAGTTTCAATATTACAAAACAATTAATTAGTTTTATTGCTTTTCTAATTTCGCTCTGTAAATTTCTCTTACTTGACTATTGATCGCGCTCATTGATTAATGATTTTTCTCTGTCTGATGTTTTCCTCCTAGCTTCGCCTCTCGCTTCCATTTCGCTCCCAATGATCTTTAATGAATTTATAATTTGATTTTTGTGTGGTTCTCTCGGGTCTGTTTCTTTGTTTTCACGAGAAAGCATTTGAGCAGCGGCAGCGAAACCGACGAGAAGATCAATAGATTAGCGATTAGTCTGATTCGATGCTATTCAAAGATAATATTCGAAGAAATATTGAGTTCATCAGCTAACCAAGCTAATCAAGAATTCAGTATATTAGTCACGGACTTTTTAGCTTCCAGTGATTACTCTCTCAACGTAAGAAGAAAGATTCATTTATAACTCGGACAATGCCGAGTAAGATAGACACCGATATCGTTCGATTTTCATTTAACGTCCGTTCGATTCCTTTAGTTGAAATATCTTTTAATGTTGGATGTTGTTATTGAGTAAACTTAGAAACTTATTGTTTAAAAAGCAGACAAGGCTCTCATTGAACGAATCTTCGATCTTTTTCTTCTAATTTCAGATGTTTATCAATTAAGCCACCTGAGAGGTATGAATCTAAGTCCCGATAAATTTTGATCGCGGCCGAAAAATCATGGATCGACTCGCGCGAGAGCACTAACCACTAACGCAAGTTCAGCACTTTTTAATTATTCTCCTCCTTCTGTCGTTCGAGGTGTCTCATTAGAAGCTTTGTGATGACATCTGATGCGCTGTTGATGACCCTTGAACAAACTTTCAATTTAAATTAATGAAATTAGGCAAATTAAGATGTACACACAGCCAAACCCTTTTTTGTTGCGGTCTAATGATCGCCTAATTGCCATCTCTAACACTTCATCCGACGAATATTCATTGAAACTCCTTTGTTGAAGACGCACGAAGAACACCCTACTGTGCATAAAAATGGAAGCACAAACAACCTAAATGCTCCACAGTTTCACTCTCCTTCTGATTGAAAAATCGATAAACTAATGAATTTTTTAAAGCGTTAAAAAGTCAATGAGCTAGCTGGATGAGTCTCGTATTTTAATAGGTCGAATCTATCGGAGGATAAAATGCCGACACATCGTCGTGTGTATGTGACAGAAAAACTCGCCTACATAACGATCACAGCCAATTTTCTAACAGGAGAGCGCTTCTCTCTTATCTTTTCCGACTATGTCGAATTAATTATCTGTTTAGTAAGTGTCAGGAGAAAGATGTTCGAATTAATGAAGTGTGATGAACAAAAAAGTCCCGTAATGATGAACAAAAGCAGAGTTCGTATGCTTACATTTCTTCACTCTTAATTAAACACAATTTCCCTAAAATGAGCGATAAAAGCGACGTTTACGTATTTCGCATGAGAGACGAGAAAGAAGTTACGTTGTCGATATGAAGTAATCACGACATCGACAGAGTTTAATTGAATTAAAGGAGGAAATTATAGAAGGAAGGTAAATTAAAAGAACGCTCTGGCAATTGCATATGTGTGTCCGTAAAAAGTCTGAACCAGAATGATGAACAGCTGAAGCTTTTGTTTCAAGCCACTGGCGAAAACTCAATTTGATGTATGAGGGGTTACGACATGACGTTCCTCGAAGAGTCCCGGGAAATGATATATCGAAATTTAATTAACTCTTTATGTTCGTTTCTCCCTCCGAGTCGGCTTTATTCGGAGAGTGCCGCTTTATCTCGAGCCATATCGATCTTTGTTTAAGATGAGGCCAGAAGAACAAGAGAATGACGCAATAATCTTCTAAAACTAATCTGAGCATTCAATAGGAATTGCAAACTTTTCCCTAAACATCTTTTTCATTGTTCTCGTTACGCATTCAGATGCCATGAGGAAGGCAACAGACAGAAACACAAGGTGTGTGAACTCTGCTGCTCCTCGAACGATGCCTTGCATAATGTAGCAATTTTCAGCATTGATATCTTTCGCAATGTATCATTTCAAGTGGTGCAAGTAGCAATCCCAACATTCTCATCCTTTTCACCGATACAACAAAGTGAGCGTAAAGCGAAAAATCCTTTTTGACACTAAATATATGAAACCAGGTAGTTAGAAAAGAAGGGAAAAGGAAGAGGGTTGCGACAACTCTCGGCAGTTTTTCAAGCGAGGAAAAGTTCTGTGAAAATGTCAACACTTGCCAACGCCACTTCAGCCACTTATTCATATTCATCGCCGACAACAACGGTTACAACTACGAGAACGCTGTGGCGGAAAAAGTGTAAATATTCATATTTTTGCGGTTTTTATTGCGTGACACTAGACGACCATGTTTCGTAACATGAACTCGGCGCTCGCTCTTCAGTAAAACAAACGACGTGGCGTTGAAATGAATGTTAATAATGAAGCGTGTGTTTGCTGGCTAGGGATTTACACTGAGAAGATCCGAGAGAAGGTTCGACTTGCCAGTTTAAAAATTGAAATCGTACTGAAATATTCAAAATTAAATTAAATATTTTATTAAACGAGCTTCTTCGTTGATTCCTTTTCTCATGTAGCTAATCATAAATTAATGTTTTCATTATTAACATTGAGTCTATGTATCTGTTACATATGCTCTGCTGTAATTATGGTTTTTTATGATCAAACACTTTTTCGAGTCGGAAGGGAAGAGCAGGCAAGTGAAAATGGGAATAAAAGCGAAACTCATAATATCAGAAACGTTCATAAATTTACTCGCCGAAGACAAAGCAGAAAGAGGAAAACGAAATGGAAAAACAGAAGTTCATTTAAATTAAATCGTTCATTTATCATTATTTCATCTTTCTATGCGGAATGTTTTGCTTTAATATGATGTGAACTTCGGCCTCAATCTTTCATAACCATCCTTCCTGAGTTGCTCCCTTTCTACGTCTATTAATATTTATTAATAGACACGAAATTTAATGACTTCTTTCTAAAAGCTTTTCGGGCTGGAAGAAACGAAATATTTTCCATTTCAACATTTTTACGGCAAGTAAAACTTGATAAATCATATTAGAATCAATGTGATTTGTCTTGAGTCTCGTCATGTCTTGAAATTACGAAAATTTCCTCGCAAGAAACATTTGTAAGTCATGATTTATTTAATAGGTAATTTAATATGTAAATGGCTTTTCGCCAGAAGTTTCCTTAACTCCTTCATCTCTTCTCTACTATTAAATATGAAATGCAATTCCTTCTGGTTCCAAATTGTATTTAAATTTCAAACCCTTTCGCTCCGCTACGAGAATCTTACGGAACAATGAAAGGATATAGCACGAAATTGTTTTGCCATCCTAATAATAATTTCATGTGTAATGAGACAAGACAAAGCAGGCAGGCGAAATGTTTTTTGAAATTGAATATCTTTGTTGTTACTAGTCGCATTGTTGTTTCCTTCGAGGAACTCTTATGGAAAGGTACAAAACTTAAGTAACATCAAGCATTTAAAAGAGAAACTGTTACAGTTAAACAACAAATCCACCCTCAAATTACAAAAGGGGATGAACGGTTGGGAGATATTCATGGGCTTTGTGACATACAAGGGCGACGAACTCAAAGGAATATGACGGAATTGGAGTGACGTTTCGTCTGGAGACTTTTTATTCTTCCTCCCTCACAAGTTTGCCACATCCGAAAGGACTGAGAATCATAAAATTTTCCGCAACCAGATATTACATGTGTTTTATTGCTTAACATTCTCTCCCTCGCAACGGAAGACAATCAGATTTTAAAAGGAGCGAGAGTCAGGGATGGTTGAGACTGAAAGTCCCTTTTGGGTTTCGCCCGTGAAATCTGAGAATGTCTCAAAAGAAAAACCTTTCAGGAGACATTTTTGTCATTGCAAATTAATTAATTGAACTGAGAAGGGTCCATGAATTTTCACTAAGATTTATATTTAACTTTAATTCAATAACGAGATGTGTCTTCATCTTATTTTAAAGAAGATTTGTCTGCAACATCGTGAATGTCGAGTTCGAGTGTAATTTTCTCTTCCACGATTGAACAATCAATTGCAAAGTGTTGAACTTTGTTTTCGCTGATCTTTGACTTATTTTGCAATGCATGATCAAATTGACAAGCCGCTAGAAATCACCGACTTGTTCAAAACGTTCCGTAGGAGACTCAGACTAATCGTTATAACGCAAAGCCTCGTTCAAATCCCTCAAACTTCTCGACTCAATCTTGAAGCTTGCACAAAACCGGAGGGCGGTAGAAGGAGAGGAGAATTAAAAAATATTTTTTGGCTTGCATAACAGCTTGTTAGAGCTCATACAGCCACGATTTCATTGTGAAGACATCATGCACATTGTATCCACATCCCCAGATATTGTTATTTATAAAAGTGATTTTCCTTTGTCGGCTCCGCACAACAATAGACGAAAAAGTACACAAAAATTTAATAAATAGTTGAAAGAGAGAACGGAGACGAGAAATAATAGAATTTGAATGTTGTACCTTTCTTTTGATATTTATTTTCTCTGAGAGTAAACATAATAAAAAAGCCTAATCATTCACTGATTTGAATACCTTTTAGCTGCTGCTACTAGCCATTGTAGAACATTCGGTATTAAAGATTTAATTCAATATTAATTCGTTTGATTTATCTCCGTTTTATGTTTCTTTCGACTCAGTCCCCCTTTCGCTTCTCGTCCTCACTCACTCTCGCGCGCGCTGTCGATCTCGATATTGGAAAAGTAATTTCTAATTTGGCGGTTTAAAAGCACAGCACCCAACAACAAAGAGCAGCGATATGATACGAGGTATTCAGACGAGGAGATTAGCAACGAGCATGATCTCCTCTCTGCCTACTCTGACTGCCTTCGCATTACTTTGATTTAATGATTTGAGCTTTTTCATTCCGCGCGTCTCAATTGTTTCAATCCACGTACACGGTTTTATCAAACATATATTTTGAAAGACTATTCATAACTTTTGTGAAACGAAAAAAGCATATCGAATTACGATTCGTCTCGCCTTTTGAAAGCACAATCGAACGAATCATCTTGTGAGAATGGAAGAAAAAATAAGTCATTTCTTAGACGAAACGTTTTAATTATCTTTCGTTTTTTCTTGCGCTTTGAAGATTAATGTATAATCGTTTGCTGAACTCACTTGTTTCACACAGCGCGACATGAAAGTCGCTCACGAGTAAGAAGAGTCGTCGAGCGACTCGACAATAATGAACAATCGCATGGCGCCTCTTAAATATGTGTGCGCGCTCACAGGCACGAGCAATGCGGCTCAGTTCCTCCTTACATGCTTTTTCATGAGATTTGATAAAAATCGCTATCGTGTCGTCTTGCCTTTTAATTAATTTTTCGGCTCACAATGACACAAAGGGCTCGCGTTTCGGCGGAAAAATTCCGAAGGCTCGGGACACAGAAAGTTTGGTGCAGCCGCGAGAAATCGATACGAGGGAGACAGCCGCTCCACTTTTCACTAAATCATAATCACTTCTTTGCGATAATGCTGAGTGTTTTCCTTCTCTCCCTCCGCTTGCCACTCAGCTCGTGCAATCGCTCTTAATAGGTTAGTTGGTGAAATCATAAAAGAAAAACATTATCGCTCTTATCAGCAAATTTATGATGACACGTCTGGCAAACAGAGATACTTAAATAATATTTCTTCTACTATTTGATCGCGTTACACACTGAATGAAATAAAACACGAACCTATAGTGCGGAGATGGAATGGAACTAAATTAAATCTGGTAGCAGCGTTTAGTCAATAATTGCGTTTACGAGGTTTTTATGACCATAATGCCATGAATGAATTCTCTTGGATTACCAAGAACGCAACTGAAATGAAAATCTCCCACAGTGTTTCATTCTTTTATTTGGAAGATTAACGATGCACAAACTTCTTCAGACTCCAGTTCCGCCTCATGCGCTTTATCTTCTCTCACAATGCCTCATTGTGTGCTCAACTAAAGATTTAGTTCCTGTTTGAGTGTCGCTTTGTCTCACACCGCAAATAAATGAATCGGAAATGACACAGTTTACCGTTTGCTTTGTTTTTTCGAGAATGTCAGACGAGAAGTTATTACGCGGCAAACGTCTGAAATATTGACTCACTTGAACTGACCTTTGAGAAATCAATTTACAACGTAATGACTGTATCATGATCGAGAAATGTTTCGGCAGCAAAAGCCTCGAAGACATGAAATTCTCGGCGTAGTGGTTGAGGAAGGAAAAGGGTCGTGGCTAGAGCGTAATCGAAAATGCCAACTTGACTTTCTTATATTTCAATTTCTTTGAAACAATTCGACGAATAAATCATATTTATAGTTTTCGTAAGGAGAAGGAAGAATCCTTGTACGTTTAATTAAGATGTAATGGAGAAGGAATAGCTGAAACCGTAAATAACTTCGAGGCTACATTCTCAAATTGTACACCGACTTGCGCAATCTCTCCCGCTTTCAAATTAAAATTTATTCCTTGTTGCTCCCTCTCTGCGAATGCTTCCAGTGTGAACCGTGAAAATGGTTTCGCCACAAGTGTAACGCCGCATAATAGAGATTTGTTTGTTCCGCACTTTTTACAGCCATTCTTCACGGATCATTTGCACTTTCAATTTCGGCTCCACGCTCAAAGCGCTGGGCATCTGGTGATAGCAAGAAGTCACCCAAGTCGACTGCTTTGTGTCACTTTAAATTATTTCTTCTCCAAATTATCGGCCGGGGGAATTATTGGCGTTATAAAAGATGATTGAGTGAAATTAAAATAAAAGGACATCGGTGGAAGTTCTGGGCTTCTCTTCGAAGCATTACCGCATCAAATCTTCCGTGAATGAACACAGACCGATAAAAAATCATGATGGTAGAAAAACTAATAATAATAAAAATGAATTCATTGCTCGTTTGAGTAGAAAATTAAAAGGAAAGCTGAATTCAATATTTTTTTATTTGATTTGATTCCAAAGTTTGCTTTCGGGTCCTTCTCTCGTCAATCGTGCAAAAACATTTTTTACATTTCGTCGGTCAATCTCCCGACAAGTCTCTTGATTTTACGGCCGTAAAAATCACAAATTGTTGCTGCTGGTGATTTCGGTCTACTTCATGCTGAAAGTGGTTGAGAGCTCTCGAGTCGATCTTGACGAAAGCGGGAAAGGGGAATCAATGATCAACACAAACCCTCCACATTGGCAACAGTGACTCTCTACTATTTTGCAGTTCTAGACCTGGGCGACCACCGAAACGAGGACCAGTCGGCCTCTCCCTGCCAGCCTCACACATGGCGAACCATCACCCTCAACTGAAGAAGCATCGTATGGACAACGAATATCCTTACGAGAACGGACACATGACTGGTGAGTCAACTTTATGAGTTTTAAAAGGAAGCCACGCTGATTTCTGTCGGCGAAATTTCTTCGCAGAAAATTTATTTGTTCTTTTAATTTCACTGTCGAAATAAAGTTTTCAAATTTATCGACATCTCAGTTCATTATTGAATCAAAACCTGAGAGGCAATCGGCAACAGTTTTAAGACTTCTGCGAACTGGACAAAAATATTTCATTCTTAATCGATTGAGCGTCTTTAACTCTTTACAACTTTGCAACAAATTTGAGTATAAAGTAATCAAAACGAATGAATTAACAAAGAAACAGAAACGAATAAAAATATCACTTTATAATTTACGATCAATCTGCAGTGCTGCTGCCGTTGAGCGGAGAGTGGTTGCCTGTTTAAGCTTATATCTCTGATGTTTTACAACTCACCGTGGCCTTTCCGCGCGCACAAAAGAGCAGAAAACAAATTTTAATTTATTCCAAACAACAAATATTATTGAAAATGAAATGGAATCGTAAAAATGCCTTTTTCTGAGCGAGCAAGAGGCGAGAGGGAGCAATAAGATTCAATAATTTATTGATACATTTACGTGGAAAAGAATAATTAAATACTTTGCAATCATACATTGCACTCGAGCTAAGCTCCTTTGCTTCCAATTTTGTTGCTCGCAAATGGCTAAGAGTAATATAAATGTTGCACAGACCTTTTGTGAGAGCTGAAATTCGTTTCGATTCAATCTCGAGATGGATTCGAGTTATGTTTTTTGTTGAGTTCAGAAGCTGAGAATATCACGCGGTCTCTTACTTTTCATCTCGTTCGCTTCATAGCTCATATTTTACCGTTTTTTGTTCGCCGGTGCAAAAACAACAAAGAGATACTTTAGGCATCGACCGCAAACATATCGAGAATCTGTGGAGCGTACTCGATAGACGGGATGGAAGATAACTAAACCATTGCCATTCTAAGATTTTAAGGGTTTTACAACTTACGGATTACTGCTCATCAGATTGAAGGAAAATTAAAGAATTATTATTGCTCATATGTTTCCCCATGGCTCAACCATCTGCTTTATTTGCAACAATGAAGTTTTGATATGAAAAAAATGTTCAATTGCTAAGTAGCTTCGTAAACGGAAACAGTTTGAAGAAATAAAGTTTCTGAGGGCATTTGGAGAGTAGTTTATAAGTTTTGTCAATCTGTTAATTTGGAGCGATAGCAATCACTCACTGACGCCAGATGAGTCATAAAAAAAATACTTTCCTAACCTTCATCACTCAATTAAACTTTCTCGATCCTTTACGTACCGGAACCGTCGAATTGCTCCTGGAAAAGTGGCTCAATAACGCGGCAGAAACACATTGCGAGTGTGCTTCTCAAGAGAGCGACGCTTTCCATTCTTCTCCTTCATTGCTTTGTTTGATCCGCTTTTAAGAAGAAACATTTTTAAGGAATAATCAAAAACATAATCAAATAATCAAATATGCAAGAAATTTACATGAAACGTTCATTTGAATAACATCGAGGAATTTCTACAAAAAAAAGACGAGAAAAACTTATAAATTTTTTAATGCTCAATAGCTCCGGGCAGCTAACTTGTCTGGAAGTTATCTTGCGAGATGCAACTTGGAAACTTCATTTCATCTTTCCACGATAAACGATTCTCAATATTGATCGAACTCCGAAATTATGCTCGTGCTATATCAAAGTTGCTTCCATCAACCATCCATTGTCAGACGGAGGATCGCGTGAATTACGCTAAATCAAATTAACATAAAAGTATCGAAAGCGACTGTCGAAGAATCTAATCTCTCGCCGCTCGAGATTAACTCTGTCTAACATGCGTTCTTAATGCAGCGAACGAGACGTGGAGAACTCGAGCGCAGATGAAACATTTTTCCAAATTCTTGACCTTTCGATTGCTTAACAAAACGATCGCTGTTCCTTGACGAGAGCATACTAACCTACCGAGCTCCAAAATATATCATTTCAGAATTGGATAATAGCAGTGATCTAAGTAAGAAACGTTTAGCATTTAACATGATAACAGAGCCAGAGCGAAGTGGATTTCACCTTTGTTCGCCAAGTCATAATTGATTTATCCGCACATTTGCGAAATTGCATAAAGATTATAGTTCTCCAATAAAAGATGTCTTTAGAGATATCTGAAAGAGATTATTAAAACCACATTATTTTGATTGCCTTGTGTCAGCCTGTTTTGTGTTTCTCGTGTGCCTTTTTAGGCCAAACGAAGAGCAATCTCTTGGGCTCTCGTGTAGCGTGCAATAAGATTATAAATGTTCACGAATGATTAATGCTAATCGTTTATTTGTGTTCCTTACAATTCGAATTCAAGAAAACCTGATACATTTTACAATTTTGTTTCTCTGGAAATTTGAGTAAATTCATTATCGTAATTATTTTTAATGTCTCATCGAGCACATTTGCCCGAAGTTTGTGTTGTTTTTTACTCCTGTCAGATGGAGATGATTGATGACCTTTCATTCCAGCCGTTTGACACTATTTTTAATCTCTTCGCATCGGAGGTATCGGAAGAGCGTTTGAAGCGAATTATTCATGACAAGAAATTATTTCCGTCGAGCATGAATTTTGTAATTTCATTTTAATTCAATTTCCAGACATTTGGCAATAATTCATGTTCGCACCAATCCGAAAATAAAATACGTCACAATCTGTCTAATGCTTACTCTCTCCCGCTCGACGCGATCCGAGTTAGAAATGGCAAAGAGCGATCAATCATTCCGAACAGAAGCCGTAAAAAAATCAAACACAAACTTCAATAATTCCTAAAAAGAGCGACGACGAAACTTTTGTTTTCGGACGAAATTATGCGAATCACATATGTGCAACACATTTCCTCGCTCGCTGTGATTTGACTTCCGAGGATGACAAATTATTTTTGTTTGAAGTTTGTTTCGGAAAAGAATCACTCATGACGGGTTCCGAGACAGGGCGATGAGTGAAGCGTTTTAGGGACGAAACCGAAACTCGAAATTCGATTCATCAAATGTTTCTGCAATTCTCACATTTCCACTCTAAATGAAAAATTGTTTTGTTAACATGATTTCAATTATCTTCCGTATGCGCAGATATTTCGCGTTTGGACAAATCGCCGTTACTGGCCAACGGTTACAACGCCCCACCAACGCATCTCAATCACATGCCATTCATGCAAATGGGACACCACGGTGCACCGATGATGAGTCCTGGAATGCCGCCACATCTCCGCCCGGGAGCTGATGCCGCGATGTTGAAAAACCATCAAAACATGCAGGGCATGGACGCAATGACGAGGCAAGATTTGTTGTTTTTTAATTAACAGTTTGACTAATTGAATTCTACTCACATTTAGGTCGGGCATCTGGGAAAATTGTCGAGCTGCATACGAAGATATCGTGAAGCATTTAGAGAGGTAAGATTCTGGCTTTGCCACTCGACACTTAGCAACGTTGTCGACTCGATCCGACGACAATAATCATTTATTTTTCATATTTTTTTGGCTCACGCCACAAACACATTTTTATTGAAATCCATTTATCATTATCCCGAGATTAGATACAAAGTAGAGCCAATGTTATTCTTCTCTCACTCCCCCTCAACGTCAACGGTCGTACACTCGACTATCTTTCAAGCACATTTTATGCAAGTTTGATGACGTCCTCAGAAAATCGTTTGTCAAAAATAAAAAGTCAGGAGAGTGTGAGCGAGAATAATGGTTTTAAAGAATTTCCTTCACCCGCAATCTTCAACGCAATTTTCCGGGATCTTCCTTCGTTCGCCAGCATCAGCATAAACAAATTTTATGTAAATTATGCCGGGAACTCATGTACTATTGGTAATGCTCTCTCGCCATGTTATTCACTTGTGCATATCGCAAGGAGAGTCAACGACGACGGATGAAGACAAGTGTGGGCTCACAGATTGTGTAGTCAATGTTCGTGATGACTTTTCGTTAAGAATCTGAATGATAAATGATTCGGTGAACGGTTTCTGAAGAGTTCTCGACTTCATTTCCTATTTGCGCTCACACTCACTCGCACGCCAACCCTGCAATTTTAAACTTTTCTCGTACACAATTGATGGCAATAAAAAAAGGGCGATACGCAGAAAGCAACAAATTTGATTTTTCATCTCTTCACGTTGCGAACTTTATCTGTCGTTTACGAGCAGTTCAAGATTGATTGGATTTGATGTTTATGCAAAGTATGAAGAATTATTCTGTAATGGTTCAACATCTGTCATATTTTTTGTCTCTCGGCGGTCCTTGTCGTCATCTATGAAGCATTAGAGTGGAGAGAGATGTAATTTGGTTGCAACGTTTTGAAAGCTAATGATCGGAAAAACACTCAAAATAATTACAGAGCGAGAAAAAGTTTGAAATTGTGACGAATAATTTAATTGTCATTTCCAGATTACGTGATGAAAGGGGTGAGGAAGAGCGTGGCAGTGACTTGGATGGAAAGATGAGGGGTCAATCGCCTCGAGCCTCGCCGAACGGTCACAGCCCAGTACTTAATCTGTCGAAGTCTGGCAACGAGCAGAACAACAGTGTTGGTGCGCCTAGCGAACGAAGCGAATTACATTCGCCGAATCCGTCGATACGAGAAGACGAAGAAGATAATCTCAGCGAAGGAAATGTGTCTGAAGTGGATGAGCAGAACGACAAAGATGACGATGGTTAGTATTTTATCGCCGAGCTGAGAGGCTTTGGCTCGTGACTTATTACAATCAATTTAATCAAACTTAAATTGGTTTTGACATTTCATTCGCTTGTTCTCTGCGTTTATGTTTCCCTCGCTCCACTGGTTTCGACGCGGGTTTTCAGTCTCTGTCTGCTCCTTTCGGCTCTCATTCATAATAAGCCGAACTTTATTTAACCGCGAAAACCGAATTTACACGCATCTTGAATCGCAAGATTGGTTGGTTTGGCTTCGGAAAGAACTTTAAACTTGATTTATGATTGCATGTGACATGACCCAGTAGCATAAAATCAACAGAATTGGCTGGATACCTCAGAGAACATGAGCAGCCCCAGCCGAATTCGTGCAGCTCTTTCGGGTTGTAACACGATATCTATAAGCTTCAAACGTTTGATTTCGAGTTAATTTCGATCTTTTCTCAATCCACAGACATTAGTGATACCGAGCGTCCAATTACAACACCACCTCCAACATCGACCGCCGAATTAGAATCGCGTCAACAAGCATTAAATTACTCAACGTTAGCGGCAGCCGCAGCTGCAAATGTTCCCAACGGCGGACAAGATTCGAGCTTATCGTCCACCGAAACACTTCTTCGGAATATTCAGGGCCTGCTCAAAGTGGCTGCCGATAATGCGAGGCAGCAAGAGCGACAGATTAGCTTTGAAAAAGGTAAGCAGAATGCTCTTTCTTGAACGGAATTTCGATTAAGTCAAAACACACAGCAATGAACCGACCGCTAACGAGCCCGGCTCGATGGTAAAAAGAGGCCAATGAGCAAACAAAACTTCGATGCTCATTTCCATTTAGGTGATAACAATGAATGCGAATTCGTAATGCTTTTCCTATCAAGCCCAATATGAGCGCATTTGCTTTTTTTTATTTATTGATAACAGAGCGTTTGAAAGGTGTTGTTTGTTAATTGATTATTAAATGAGCCGACACATGTTTCTGACATTCTCCGAGCACACACGACTCTGTAATGCTCGCAAGCAATTAAACACATTTTCGGGTGGGAGACAATTAACTACACCTGTAAAGTTATTGACTTCTGATGTGCGTAGCTACGCAAACAATTTGAATGCGACCGCATGAAATTTATTTCGATATGCAGTGTCTAATGTTGGGCAGTCGAAACGCAAAGCAATTACGAATGCATTTTATGGACCTGAATGTGAATTAAGGTCGAGACTTTTCAACAACATTTTGCGGGGCGAGCGGAGAGCGCAATAAAATGTTAAAAAGTCAGACAAACAAATTGATAACTGCGGAATGCTTTTTAACATTGCACTCGGCAATCTCTGCCCGGCATTCATTCCTCTCCTCTTCGGTTATTTACCGTGCAGTGCCGCCCCAGTCGTAAAGTCGAAATGCGATAAATTCAATAATCAATATTTCTCCAATTTCAATTGAAATGCTTCGGCTCGAGGAATGGAAGCTGTAAATGAGTTAATGAGAGAAAGAAAAATACAAATCCTTAAGTGGTTTTCACTCTGATAAATCGGCCGTGAATTCTTCCAGCCACATTGTCGAGTCTCCTCCGCAAAAGCGAAAGTGACGTCAGAGATGTTGACATGAATACGCTTTCCTCGTATCATATGATTCAGGTATCGATTAGCTTCAATACGCGGTGCGTGTTAATGCTTTGATAACGTCAATAAAAGCAACTGCGGAGGGGGAGGAAAAGTTTCGCAATCAAAATCACAGCAGCGCTAAACTTACGTATGAGCAAAGCTACAGTTCATTAAGTGAAATCGATAATTCATAATGAAAAACCTACTTTTATGGCTCCGCATTCGATTGATCAGCGTTAAGCTTCTTTAAATGCCTCGGGCTAAATGTCTTTCTTCCTTCGCAACTTCTTACTTTTCTGCTGTGTTCACTGTCGAGGAAGAGTTTTCTCTTCTTCAGCGCATAATTCGCCGTCAAGTCGTCGCAATGTTGAGGCAAAGAAACGATGAAATTTTAAATGTTATTTAAATAAAGTAAAAAATTCAGAGCGCATCTCGTTTCCCAATTATTTTGCGGTGGATGAAGAACGAAGACGATGCCGATCTACTGCCGTCGGAAATGTTTTGCAAGACGAACGTTCACTTCCTCGCTACTCAAATCATAAAGCGTTTTGGGCTGGAAAAATAATTGTTGTTTTCCTTGGCATCACTTTTTGTTTCTTAAACATTTAATGTTTACTTTCTTGATTTTATTTCACCTCGAGGTGTTTCGAGTAATTCCTCGTGTTTGGCAAGGGCGAAGTTGAATTCTAAAGAGTTCTCCGGCCAAGCTTGGCTGAGGAGGAAGCAGGGAGGAATTCTCATTATAATTTTATTATTTCTGAAAGCTATAACTGGCTTGTCTACTTACTTACTCGCCTTACACCCCACACAACTGAAAACTTCTCTCCGCCGTAATCTCGAACCAAATAATATTATTATAATGTTCGAGATTCGGAGCCATGGCAAAACATTTGCCTAATGTGTATTTAAATGTTTTTCTAAAGACGGAATATTAATTTTTTGGCTGAGAACAACAACGAAGAACTCGCTCGACACTGTAAGGATGCAGCAAACCTTTCAGACCTTTTCGCTGTGGGCGCTTTCATAAGAATTAATTGAATTAGTCAAGCGTAAACGAATTAATCTTTAAATATTATTATAGACCCCCGTCCCCCTCCGTCTTATTCTTCTTCCTCTTTACAACCTTTACAGATTCTATTTGGTTTGCTGGCTGTTTCGCCTAGCACAATTCGACTTAAAAGGAAGTTTTGGAATTGTCTTAATAGATTTTCACATTCTTCAAGACGGAGGCTGGAAAAATGCGCTGGAAATTTTTGTTAGAAAACTCGCTTCATTCTATTAAATTAAATTTGAATAACGATAATCCATTGTCTTATTGAAGATAATTATCTTTAACATTAAAGACTTTTTCCACAGCATTTTTTAGAGTGCGGGAGAGAGAGTCAAGACAACAAAGATAATCGCGAGCAAGATTTCCCAGAAATAACTTATAAGTTACCTCACTGCTCCATCGCCTTCTCCTCGTTGCATGCTCAGCCGTGTTCTCTTTAAATGGAGTTTTTTTGTTGCGCTCGGCGTTCAACTGATAAAGATATATTTGGTTGTGATTTTTATGTTTTCATTTCGGGAAACAAAATAATTGCCTGCTTATTTGTATTTACTCGTTTTTTTCCCTCAACTCCGTTGTGTCTTATCTAATTGCAGAGACAAAGATCTATTTGTACGAGTCTCGGTTTTCTAATTTTAATGTCGCCACGGCAAATGAAGTTGTTGCCTTTCTTATTATCTCGTCGCTTTTATTTCTTTTTTCGCAAGCGTCGCGTTCCCTTCCTCTTCGCTCCCTCCCGCTCGCCTTTGTTGTGAGAATCTTAAACGATTTAATTGACCTTTCTTCAAAAATCGATATCGAGACGTATCGGGAACCGTTTAACGTGACCCATAATTTGATCAATTTCCAGTCTGTTTCGTCTTGATGAAATCAAATATTGATCTCGATGCACAAAATTAAAAAGTTGGCTTTTAATTCGAATCGTCGGAATTGCTATAATTAAATTATTATTATAAAGTCTGAAAAACGTTTTCTCTCATGACCGTCAATTTGCCGTCGGAAGTTTTTCTCGGGAATTCTTCCATCTCCGATCAAAGTTTGTGTGAGAAAGTCATTTATGAATGCAACAATCTTCTAATGAATCGATCAATTTTTCTGACTTTCAGCTGAACTCAAGATGGATGTGCTGCGGGAGCGAGAAGTCAAGGATGCTCTAGAGCGACAGCTAACGGAGGAGCAGAAACTGAGAGGTGAGTCGTCATTTCGACAGCTTGCAGTTGCCCATCGAATCTTAATTTGTTTTGTCACGTGTTTCACACACGCGCTGAGTCAATTTTCATCAACAAAAAAGGCGACTATAAAATCTATAATCGTCACCTTTTCCTGTTGTTTGCCACCAACAAACTAGCTAAATTGTTTCCAATGGGTAAAATAGGTGCCAGGCAATTTGCTTTTTTATCGCGCTCGCTCGCCCTTTTTGCTGCCGCTCGTCTAACGATGGAAAATTGATTTGAATGCATATTCATTTCGAATGACGATTTCACGGCTTGCTGGAGTCGTTGGAGTTGCTTGGAGTAAGCTTAAAGCTGAACCTTTCGTCTTTAAATCTATCGAGATCATGCAACAAGTCTCTTTTCTTTTCTCCCCTTTTCAAACTCGGGATGGAAACGCCGCACACACTGTCCATTGATCTGCCGTTTATTCAAACTTTCCCAAGCTCATTCTTCTCGAGATGATTATCGCAAATATGAAGTTTATTGTCTGTGTTCCCTGATAAGCCTTCATGATAACTCATCATAATTGAAAATAAAAACTCGTGTGAGGGCGACAGAAGAAAAATCAAAATAAATCCACAAGGATTTTCTCCTTTCCGTCCGTAGGGTTTACCATAAAAAGGATTTTGTTTGTTTATTTTAACCTTTTCCTTGCTCCATTGAATGGACTAAATAGTAGCCAGAACTTGAGCATTAATTGAGATTGTGGAGATATAAATAATTGAAAACAGTATCGGAGGCAATTTCACTTGAAACTTCTCCTCTATCTCGACTCCATTCAAATGTACATCTCTTGCCTTTCTTTCGACCTCCATTGAGCGAGCCGGCTCATCATGCATATCAGAAGCCGAGCGATTCGCCATCGAAATTAAAGTTTCACTTGCATTCATGTTCGAGAACGATAAGAGTTGTGCATCAAAATGAATGCTTGGCAGTTTGACTTCCAGACATTTGACGAACGAGCGCGTTGCATCTTCGCTTCGTATTCATTTTCTCTCGACTTCCATTTGATTCTTGTCCGCTCTCTCAAGCACTTCCTAAAAAATCGCCAAAAAACGAGTTTTTAATCTAAGACAATGGGATCAATGCAGCGTATTTATGCACGGTTTCTTGATGGATGCAGCAGAGAAAAAGCAATCAAAACATAATGATTTGAAGATTCCATTCTTTCGGGGCAATTTTTCTTTGCATTACGTTCGGCTCTCGAATCGGGAAGGAACGCAGTCAGAAGTGGAGAAAAGCAAAAATGTTAATAAAATCGCCATAAAAGGAGTCAACAAAAGAACATTCGCTCACTATAATCATATTTAATAACGCATTGTTGCAATTGCCAATATTTTACCAGGGAATGTTTTATTCATTTCGTGAACACAGCCAAAGAAAAAATGCTAATTTCGGTAAATTATGCAGACTGCAGCAATATGGATTTTTACTTTCAAGAATAATGGCGAACCTTCCTTTCTTCGCCGAAAAAAGAGCGACGACGTCGACGACGAAGTCAAGGAAGAAGAAAGAAAGAAACATTTATGAACGTGAAATATGATTTCGACAATAAATTGCATAAACCATTTTGCACGAAAGCTTTTCTCGATGCATGTATGATACATGTTTCCATTCATTTTGTAATAAAGTCAGCACAATAATTTTACAACTGTTGAAAGGAGAGCTCGTCGAAAAGTCACATGGGGGAGTGGAGTGAGCCGACAAACGCAAGCGAATCTACCTCTGGTGCTGTTCCAATTACACTCCTCGAAAAGCAATTTAAAATTGTGAGCTTTTTATTGAAAACTCGGCAAATCCAGTAAACTCTCAATGCTAGAGTTTAATGCCTAGACAGCAAGCGAAGTGTTAGGTTCGCTAATGTTTATCAACATTACTTCAGCAAAATGCAAGAACATGCAATCATAAATCTGTAAGAAGACCAAATGAACAAACTCCTCTACTAACAGTCTCTAGTTAAGCAACCGCTGGTTTACCGCAGTTCATTTTAATGCCGAAAATTTGGAGTAAAACATTTCTTGTAGCGAACGTTATGATTCTTTCTCACGTCATATCGAACGGCTTGAGAGCGCTCTGCCTTTGTTTGTTCACATGGTAAAACATTTAGCTCTATTGCTCTTTTCTAACTAAATGCATAAAATCGACGGACCGGGAGCGAGTGTGTAATTAATTGAATAAAACAATGAAATCGAAAAACTCGAATTGAAAAAACAAATATTGTTGAATGCTCCGCTCATGTCGATTCGTGATTGCTTTGCTCGTCCCTTCCCGACATCACAGCTCGTTTTCACAGGCCATAAACGAAATCGTGCATTTCTGTTGATATTCCCTGCTGATTAACCTTTCAAATTCAATTATTTATATGATTTCATTCCAATTTGCTCTCGTGTCTGATAAGCATAGAAATAAATCAATTTTCAGTCTTGGCTACAAGTGTTTCGGTCTCGATAGGCGCTGCAATTTATTGTTGATATTGAATTTTCCTCTAAGATAATTACAAATCTCATTTCCCTCAACTTTTTCTTTCTCTCTTTGCAGTTCTGTACCAGAAACGCTATAAACGTGAGCGACGAGTCCGAGCGAGGCTGCAGCAGCAAATGGAAAACGAATTTAAGAAGCGAAGTCAAATTGAAGAAATTCTGAAAGCATCAGGCGCTCCGGCTGAGGCCTTGCGAATTCTAGCAGGTAATTATTCTCCTTCGAAGCCAATAAATTGTGTTTAAACTTAATGCCTTTCCTCCGTTTGCATCGCAAGTCGACGATAATTTGAGATTTAATGAGATGTTGAGCAACTTTCACGGTGATTCTTACGAATTCCTCTTGCTTCTGACATCTCAAAATGATTTTGCCCCGCAGTCTTGAAGCTCTCGTTGAAAAAAGGGTTAAATTTATGTTTAATTTTTGATACGTTTATTAAATGTTAAAATTACTTCGCTTCACCTTCACGAGACTACATCGCTCCTCAGACTTGAAACCCATTCCATCCAATGACATTCAGTTGCTCCTTTGACGTCTTAATATTTTCCTATGATTAAGAACCTTTTGGCTGCCATGAACAAGCTCGCTATTTCATCAAAATCGTTTAACTCCTCTTCTTGTGTCTTACAGAAAACAACAACACGACCATCAACAACAACAACAACTCTTCGTCGACTGAACATGAGTCGGAAAGTAAAGATCGCGATAGCGAAAGAGATCGCAGCCGCGGAGATAAGGAGCGTGAAAAGAACCCGTCGAACGATCATAAGGCAAATAGCACAAGTCCCAAGAGACCGACAAGTCGAGAGTTTCCACCGGAGCGCGAGAAAAATTGGAATTATCCTCCGGGTTTGGACAATATCGCGCTGGCTACCGGAGCATTCTGGCAGAATTATTCAGGTAAATTGCGTCGTCTCTTCCCCTAGTCGCGCTGCATTCTGTTATCGCGCAACAGTTTAACTCAACACCAGCCAGCTAAATATTTATTCCAGCCATTAACTCACAAAAAACCGTCGAAAGCGAAACGGAAAAATTATATGAATAGCAATTTTTTGATAAAAACGTAGCACAACAAAAACAATTGTTGCGTGAAATTGAATCAACTCTCAATTTTCATATTCTTGCTGCCGACAAGAGAAAGCAAATAAAAAGACTTTCTTTCTTCTTTCGCTTCCCTTTTCCAACCCCCCGAAAAACACTCGCACACAGAACGGATAAATACATTTTCCGATCGTATTCGCTGATACAAAAATATGAATTTAACCTTCAGGGTGCTCTTTGCGAACAAACATAAACGATTTTCCAAAAAAGAAGAAGGAAGACGAAAAAATTATCATGATAACGCAAAAAATGATGATGGAAAATCCTTCCACACCGACAAAACTCGCACTCTCCCCCTCAACGCCGACTCCAGTACTCCGCGATGAATAAAGAAAATAAAAACAGGATAAAATTGGATTATCGTTATAAAAAACATTTTCTCCACTGTCGAGCGCAAGGAGGAAGAGTGGGACGATCAGTATGAAGAAAAATATTAAATAACGGAGAATGAACAAAAAGAAATTTCCATTTGAAATGCATTATACGCTCTTTAATTCTAAGCGAATCGAAAGAAAATAAAAGAAAAATTAAAATTCAAGAAAATCATCCTTCCCCGGAGCTCAGACATAAATGGCTTTCCTCATTCTCCGAGCGCTCGAGAGATTCTCGTTTGATTATTGGATTTGCGCGGCACGGAAACGTATTTAATGTGACGTTGATTCCTTCAAGTGAATCGATAAAAATTATTTAAGTGATGACTTTGTCAATGAGATTGCGAAATGTACGGTGCGCTGTCTTTTCGTGGGCTGGCTCTGCTGCGGGTTGGTGATGACGGAAATGTATTGTGGCAGAAAATGGATTTACTTTTGATGGCATAACAACTCACTTTGCATATTAAACAATGGAACGTTTGTCTTTTCGTTACAGAGTCGATCGCGCAGGAGATGGAGCTCGAGAGGAAGAATCGTCAGGCGAGCGAGAACGACGTCAAGAGCCCGCTGCAAGAACGCTCCAACTATTATAAGAACTCAATGTTGTATACCAGTGCTACGTAAATGTGATCTTATTCTACTTGTTTCGAAGTAAATACAATTACGTCTCGTGAAATAATCCGCTTAGAAAATAAAAATCAACTTTTCGTCTCAAGCTTTTCTATGAAACAAAATAAAAAAAATTAGAATAAGTTTTAATTAGGGAGAAGTTCGAAAATTACGTTGCTGGTTGATTTACAAAATCAATGAAATATTATGAATAATTTTGAAGCTCGCGGAAGTTGAAAATGAAGTGAGATGAAAATATCAGAACGCTTGTCAAGCTCGAATAGCCGCAAAGAGTTCTCAAAGCATCATCGATCCTGGCTTAGAAGATTGCAACGGAGCTCACAAACGAATCCATTCAGAAGATTTCACAAACTCAAAGAGTTTTGTCTGCAAAAAATCGTGTCAACACAAACTCGTGCAAAGGATTCGTTCTCAATTAGAAAAGTTTCGTTTCATAGAAGAATATTTTATTGTGCTAAAAAATTGTAAATTTTAATGCAATCATTTTTTAAATTGCCATAAATGTATTAAACGGTAGGGAGCATTGATCGCCAACGTGTGAAATGACACGAGGACAAGCTAGATGTGTACATAGAGTAGCGAATCAGAATGTTTTAGTTTAAAAGAAGTTTTCGCGGATACGACATAATAACGATCTGGTATTTATTTCTCAATCTCCTTTAAAGTTTCTGAGTCAATCATCACAAGCGTTGGAGAAATGGAACATGTTTAAAATAAGTTTAATCTCGACTAATTTGAAATGGAAATACTTCATTAAATCATGACTAATAAACAACAATTACACAGTGATTTGTTCAGCGTCTTGGAATTTATTTACAGATTTGGATCGCTCAGAAAATATGAACTCAGTGTTGAATAATTGCACGAATAATTTCTTTAACTTTATGCTTTGATTGAATGCAAACTTTATAAAATTTCTAATTAGTTTTTGCGTAAAGTTTCATGCTGATACATTGTTTGCGAGGCCGGAAAACGAACGTTCGGTAAACGCTGTTTGTTTGCGTGATTTCCGTTACAGTTACGCACTTGAAGAACTTATTGATTTCGCATCAAAAACTCAAACGTTTCCTTCAGATGATAACAAAGCAAAGTTGAAAAATTCTAAATCCTCGACGCGTTTGGATAGCGCCAAGATTATTTCAATAAAGAAAGCAAAAACATTTCAAGCTGAAGTTGAAAGAAATTGGGTTGTTGCTGTTCTTGTTGTAAATTCGCTGGCTTTATGCCGTGATTATTGTGTTTTCCTCCACGAGAACCCATCAACAACATAATAACAGAAAGCAAAAAGAACATAATCATTTTCGTTTCATTTAAAATTAACCCCATTACATTTCGCTTTCTTCACTCACCCCTCCCACGCCCTGCAAAGCGAAGAATTCTTCACGGAGCATGATTTTGTTCTAGATTTAATTTTGATTTAAATCAAATACTTTTCACAATCAACAACGACCCCAACCAGAGCTACGCAGCTTGAAGTTTTCTTAAATGAATTTAAAATGTGTTTAAGAGAGAAAGGATTCGGATTTAATTTCGTTTACTGCGAAAATTTATGCATCGTCATATAAGTAAAGAGGATGTGAGATATCTTAACTGTAGATCACATCATGATAACCCAAAACATTGAAATTTAATTACATCTATTTGCATACTTAGAGAAGTTTTCAAATGAAGGGAGCACTTTGATGATTTGAGGGAAACACTCGAGTTCATTGCTTTGTTCAAAGATTTGCCGGGGAAGATTTGCTGGCTAATAAAGGCTGCACTTTGCCGATCATTAATATTAATTAGAAATGGATTAATCATCCCGAAAATAAAAAATTGACAAGATAAAAAATGATTAAACTCACCTTCATTAAAGTCGAAGTAACTTTTTTTCCCTTTTGCCTCTTATGCAAATAAGTCTTATCAACCGTTTCTGTTTGATTGATTTGTTCGGAAGAAGAAATTAAAAAACCGTTCATTACTTTTATTTTCTTGTGGGTGGGACCAGGGTGATCACGTCACTAAGTTACGTCACTCTGAAAATGAAACAAACACCAGCGAATCTCTTTCAGCTGTTCGAAGACAACATGAAGAACTGTTCACTCATTTTCTAACATCTGCTTGTCAGTGACGAAAGTTACAGATGATTCTTAAGACACAACATGCCGAGTGGTTCTTGTGTTGCTTTGGGATTTAATTTGAATCGATAAAGGCAAATTCCTTAGCGAAATTGTTTGTTCCAGTCTTTAATTCAATTTGGGAATGGAAGAAAAGGATCTGACGTCTTCTGCTCGCTCTGATAACATTGCGCAAGATGATTGATTGAGGCTATAAATAAATAAATCATATTCCTTCGCATGAACATACATTTGGCACCCCTTTAGATCGCAGTTTAAGCCGGAAAGTTGCACAAACAAAATTTGCCATTTCATCGGAGCGATTTGAAAGTTCGTAAAATGTGAGTGCTGCGACTAACGTCTGCGGATGATTCGGATCGAAATACCCTTTTAGGCAATCGCTCACTAATTATTCCTCAATCAGAGGATGTGTTGAAACGAATTTAAGCCACTGAATGAGATCGGTACGCGTTTGAAGATTTTCGAAAGTCATCAATCATGTTAAAAGGAAAACAGCAAATAAAGTTTGAGTCTATTAGCATAAATTCATTAAAATTGGTAAAGTTGTCGCTTGCGGATTTACATAATGAGCTGCAGTAACAATTTCCGTGAACAGCACTCGTTTGAAGAGAGAGCAAACCCTTATCGCTTTACCTCGATCGCCATAAACAATTCCAAATAATTAAAAACTCTTGAAAGGACGAGGCTGAAGTGCATTGAGATTGCATATCATATGCAGAATAAATTGACTCTTGCTCAACATGGGAGAAGAGCCCATTGAATTGGAATTCCTCCTTGCGTTGACATCAGATACCAGCAGTCAAATTATGATTTTTTAAAATGGGAACACACATAACATGGCAAAATGATGATGTGCATCTCACTCGTCGTTTTTTCGGCCGAAAGGAAGTTCGAATGACCAGACTCATATTGCAGAAAAACGGCCGAATAAAATATTTCGTCTGGTTGCACGCCTCGTAACTCAACCGGTTTCGAATTTCTTTCATGAAACAATATTATTTTGTTATTCAGAAAGCGTTTGGCAAAACAAAATCCTGCTGGCGATTTTACAAAACATGTATCATTAAAGTTGAAATGGTGCTGTCTCGAAATTACTCGCCATAAGAATGAATGCCAAAAAATTTTAATGTCGAAATCGAGAATTTATAAATTTAAAGATTTTCCAATAAAATGATGAACAAGAAATTTTATTTGCCTCGAGAAATGCATCAAAGTTAAATGCATTCTCGTAGCGATCAAAGAATCAATCATTTATGCGAAACTTATACGGAGCGAGCTTCCTTAGTATGCAGTTTTCCACTTCGATTGATTCCTCAAACAACAAAAGAAGAAGAAAAATGTGAGCCGCGCTTCATTGAAGATTGCGTTGAAGCAGACGAACGAGAGAAGAAGACGAGGCGAAGAAGTCTCAAGGGAGAAATTACAACAAGTACAAGAAAATCTCTTAAGGTAATCGCAGATATGAATGCATGACATTTCAAATATCCATCAAATCCACCCTCCGTTCAATCCTGTTGACAACAGTAGTACATGAAATGTTGATGAAATAAAAAGTTTAATAAGTTCTGAGTCGTAAGGGAGAGAAGACGATTACAGTAATTTACGGCAAACATTGATGCTGAGACTTCTACTTGAATGTGATGAGTTCTGATGTCTCTGTGAGCTTCAGCAAGGAATATGTGTAGAGCTGAGGATTTATGTTCGTAGTAGGCAACGTTAGCCTTTGGATTGAGCTCCACAACGATTGTAAACAGTTCTTTTAGAACTCTGAAGGACGTCAGCTCACTTTACAAGCTCGCACAGATCGCACGACCGAAAACAATTTGCATTCTTCGGCTAGAACATTCGCTCCCCTGATTTGGTTTTCTAAAATTTCAGCTCAACTCTCTGGCTTGCACATTTTAAAGCTCTTCGCAACAGAAAAAGGTAACTTGTTGAATCAGTGCTCTCCGTCTCCAAAAAATCATCCCAAAGTGAATGAACGCAGGCGAGGGTGATAAAACACGAAAACCCTCTGCTCAGACAAACAGCTCTTGCTCGGATCTGTATCAAACGGAACTGTGAAATAAATCAATAAACCAACAGGCTAATGATACGGTTTGGAATGAATGCCGCTTGGAGAGAGTTGCGCTTCAAATGAAAATGATTTAATTATACTACATTTGCTCTCGTCAAAACCTAGAAATTCAATTTCCTGTCGACGAGAGAAACAAATTCCACGAATTTTTTGTTAAATTAACTTTGGCTGTGTTTGAGATTTAAATTAACTTGGCTCCCGTGTCCGTAAGACGAAAGAGATTTTCCTTTTTCTTTTCCTCCTTCGTCCTTAATTAATTTGATATAGCGAGGAAGCAAAAAAAAGGAAAATATTTGTGAATTTGTTTTAATAAACAAACTTTCATCTTTGCTAGAGCATCGAAACCTCGTTGATTGCTAAGAGAATTTCCTTTCGCGAACCGAGACTCTCGATATCTTTGCTCATTCTATCCCTCATTAACTCGATGAAAATTAATAACTTATCAAAATCCCTGTAATGATTGTTAGCAAAAATCTCCAATTAGGAATAATCCATTAGCATTTATCTAAGTCATTTCAACATCGCGTCGTTTCCATCAAATCGCTGCCTCAACTCGTTCGTTTTGAGATTCAATTATCAAAAGTTTCCATCGATGATTCCCAAGTACACAAAATTATTTATTTACAACAATTAAATTCAATTTGTTCAGCTCGAGAACATTTTTGCTGTTTGCAAATTGATAATCGGGGAGGGCGAAAGGGTGAAGTCGAAGTGGAAATAAATGATTCTCTCGTCTCCGATTATTAAACAACAATATCGCACAGAAGTAAGTTTAATCATAAATTTTCCGTCTTAAACGCTCTCTCCTTCATCTTGAATAATTAATTTCTTCCTTATGTATTGATCATTTATGCGGAATTAATTGGAAAATTTTCACAGTTTTCCCGAGCTCAAGACGGTTGAGCGAGAAAGAAAGAGAGAGAGAGAGGGCGAGGAAGAAAAAGTTGATTACAAATAAATTATGACTCAAATTTAATTGAACTTCTCCTGTAACCCCTTTTACTGCGAGGTCGGAGTGTCTCTTAGACACAATAACATCCTGTAAGCGTCGGTGGGGTTGCGATGTTCGAATGCACACGGTAGACACATTAAGCAATATATTACATCGCTCTTAGTCCGGGGGATTGCTTGACCCCTTAATATCTATCAATTTATCGTTCAAATGCCTGTGAAATTTCGCCGGAATTGAAAATCTACGAAAAGAAATTGAGATGTTACTGGCGATCGGGGGAGTCATGGCATAAAACATAATTTATAGTATTTCGTAAATCATCATTCTCTCACATGCCACACACTCGGCCTCGGCGGAAAGCAATTTTTTTATTGACGATAATACTGTTTGTCCGGCCGAGCAGCAATGGGCGAAATTGTTGCGGGGAGCGATATCTGAACATCCTTCGATATTAACTTTTCGCAATCAATTACCAGCATGAGATAAAATCTCATTTCGTTTCAGACCACATAAGAGCGCGTGTGTGTTCGAGATGGAAACTCAACGCCGTGAACGAGAAGCCTCAAAGAATCTTCTGCCTGAATCGTAAGGAAGCGCAAATATCGAATGTCTTGAGTGGCTGCCAGAAATTGCTCGAGCGGAATCTCACATGAATGAATTTAAGAAAGCGAAAACTTGTAAATAAAATTTGCATGTTCGATGGAGTTGGGCGAATATTTAATACTTTGACAAACAAAAACAAAACTCTCTAGTCTTCCCTAGCAATGAAGCGAAATCAATATTTTCTTAATCAAAACTTCAACGAAACATTGTCTTGAAGCATACAAGCGAGATGGAAGAGCGAAGGATATTCATAAAAATATTGATTTTCCCATCAGCCCGAAGAGAGCTTTAAGGGAGCAACGAGTCTCGAGCGAGAACTTTATGGCTAGGATTAAAAAACCTTCGAGGCTTCATGCGATGCAAGCGAGTTTTATTTACTTTCGGGAAATTTGAAGAACGCCTCAAATCGAAATCGTAATGGGGCTGGCTCAATGTGACTGTTTAAGTGTGATAATTTGAACAGAGAAGGATATACACGAAAACACTCGAAGCTTTGAAAGCGCATGACCGAAATTCAACGAAGAGCTTTCCCCGACATTCGACGAGGAGTTCATTTAAATTGACTTAAGACAAAGTGTTTTCAGAACTTGCACTGCAGTAGAAAGAAAGCTAAATGAACCTGACTGAAGTGATGCATCGACAAAAAGCGAAGAAAGTCTGCTGTGAAGGTTGCTGAACATGAAACTAATGAAAGCCCCCCTTTTGCTGACCTAAACAATCAAAACACAAAGAGAAAAATCAACAAGCGCCTCAGAAATTTGTTTACACAATTTTCCCTCAACGCCATTGAAAGCATGATATGATGCTTTTTGTGTAAATAAACTAGCGGAATATGAGCGGAGAGTGTTGATGTTTAACACTTTTTTAATTGCTGTCTTTTCATGAGTTTTAATCGTTCTGTCTCCTCTGTTTGCCCAGAGTGTGTGTTTGCTGTCACGTTATCATTATATGGACACAAAAGTCATTTCTCACCGAATAAATATCTTTCAGCTCTGACTCAAAGCCGTCTGGATGCTTTGGCAAATGCGAATAAATAATATCGCCAGTCGACATCATCAAACGAATTGTAATTACAAGTGTTGGATCAGCGATAACATCTCTTTGAAGTTTTCTATTTGAGTTTTTAATTGGACTGATCCACGATAAGGTGTCGGCATTGCTCTCCACGTTTTCGTTTGGCAAGTTAAACGCATTCAATTTCACACCTTTTCCAGCAGATATTCTTATCAAGAAGTAAAGATTCAGAGGGAATTTTAAATCGGATGGCAGAGAGATCGCAAAACCCAAATGCGAATGGCTAGCGACATCTCTGAGCAGAGAGCGCGAGCAGATATTTTTCCTTCTCATTGATTTCATAATCTAACCGAGCAGCATATGCATGAAAATGTTTCCGTTTCATTTGTTCAACCCCCGCAGAAATATTATTCACCCTCAAACAAATGATAACCGAGCGAGATTCTTTTATTAGAAATTAAATTGCGAGGATTTCTCGGATTCTTGCCTCGCTCTAAGTCAACATTTGTTAAACGAATTTTGCATATCTCGCTCTCCCCAACGACAGAATTGGCTTCGCTTCTTAATATTTTTTAAATCGATAAAACACATTTTCAATTTTTTATTCAAATAAAAAATGTGAAATCATCGGAGCTCAATTTGAGATTAAACTCATCAAAAAGCTTCACAATTGCAAATAAAAATGCGATAAGACACTTTTATGGCTTTCACATATTTTTATGGTTTTTGATTAGACGCTAACACCCAATTGAAGTGACTTCTAGCAGCAGCTAATATTTAAAGCGATTTAGCATATGCTTAGCTCTCATTTGAAGCGTAAGGTTTGGCAGAATCCAACCGATAAGAAGTTATGATTCTCCTTTAGGGGCTGAGACGGTGAGCGAAGAAATGCAATAAAACAACAATAAAATATAATTAAAAATGTTTTTCAGTGTTCCAGCATTAGCATTAACAGCCAAGGAAAATGAAAATTTAATTTCAATAGCATTGATTTATGTAAAAATTGTTTTCTTAATAAATGTAGAATAAAAAACCGCACCATCCGAGCGAAATTTTATCACAGGGCGAAGGAGGAAGAAAATTTAATTACCTAGAGACTTTCGCGGAACAAAAAACCTTGTAATTTGTCTAGAAGAATTAAATTATTAATGCATTTTTTGTTTCCTAATTCTTTCACGATCATAAATTTTGCTCCTTGAAAACGAAAGCGAGCCGAAAAAAAATCATAAACATAAACAATCCATTTATGACAGTCGCGCATTAGGCGCAGGAAAATCCTTTTACACTTTATCTTTCTATTTGCTTCGGGGTTGTTTGTTAGTTACGTGAGTACTTCGAAAGTTGAAGACATCGAAAAAAGTACTGTCATTCTGACGAATAAATTTAAGGCTCTGTCCTGATAAGATTTGCAGAGATTATCATTGTCGATCTTGGTTCGAATCTTATGTTGTCTTAGCTTTGTTGTGTAGCTGAAACTCTTTTTATGCATTGTAGAATTGTCTTTTTTATTACACCAATTCCTAATACTCCAGAACTTACCATACAAAGGCAAATACCCAAAGCAAAAGTAACATCTCACCTCCTTCTTCAGATATTTTCACGAAATTGAACCTAATTAAAAAATGTTTTTGAGAGGGTTACATTGAGTGCCACACGATCCTGCCGCGGAAAGAATTCTTGACTGCTTAATTTATGAAAAATGTGCGAAAAGTGTTGAGTTTTATTTCGGTCACAGGTGTTGTGATTGTGTAAAAGGGCCTTTAAATTTTTAAAATACTTTCTTACTTTCATTTGAAACATAAAACGAGCTCTGCTGTGTTTTAGTACGGAATTTCACTTCTTCTCGCCACTCCATTACGAGATGCGATTCAGAGAATAAAAATTTATGTGCGTAAGCCACCGCACTCTCAACCGCCACCAGGTTCTCATTAATTAATAAGGACAAGCGTTTTTACACAGCTTCGCAAGGGTGGAATTCCCAACAGGAGAGCTTCTGTCGTGGAGGAGTGAAAAAAGCGTAATTAAATTTTATTTGTATTGTAAAAAACAACTTAAACTTCTCATTTTTTATTTAGAGTTTAATTTTAAAAAGTTGGAGGCAAGATTACCGGAGAGAAGGGTTGAATGTCTCTTGGTTTTTACAGTGTGAAAGAAGGAAAAAAATTAATTAGTTTAATCTCAGACTCGGAATGAACTTACAGCAACGATTAATTAGAAGCGAGAGAATTAAATTGACGAATTGATAAATTGCTGGTATTTTGATTTAACTGAAATCCCCTCGAAATCCTCGAGAATTCCCATAGACTCGTTCGAGGTCTCCCCAAAATTGAAATCGAAGCGAGCGCTCTCGGTTCATGATGCATGAATAATTTGTACAAATGTTTATCTGTCAATTAAATGAACGAGTGTGAATTTATATTTGTCTCGCTGAACATCCATGAATTGTGTGTGAAATGGATTTTTCTCGATGTGGGATTCTAATTGCTTTGCCTTTACGGTCGGAAGGCTGAAACGATGAGCGAGGAAATAGATTTATCCGGCAGATTAAGTTTAATTTTCCGAATGCTTTGGCAGGGAAAACCTAACACCGAAATCCGTTGCGTTGATCAAATGGAAATTGTTTAATTGGGGAAATGGTTTGAAGTGAATTTCGCTCATTATTCAAATTTAAATGTTATGTTCGAGTGAGTTTTGAGAGCGCTCGATGTAAAAGCCGTTGATTCAAAGAGACACAATCGATTCATCATTCGGTCCACGTCAACGTGTAGAGTTCATTGAAGTTGAAATTGAATCTAACTCGAGTTGGATTCGAGGCGTGTTCCACATCAGAACAACAAACTCATCTCACTCGACAACAAAGCCAACGGTGCAAGTTGCAAACATTTCGGAAAATATGCAATTTTCATTTATCACTCCGGTCCTTTTGTTGTGCCAAATGAAAATGCATTCATTGAGAGATAAAAATCACATTGTTTGCCCGTGCACCACAAAAATCATTCTCCCGATGAAGAGTCAAGAGCATTGTCATGAGCTAATGTATTTGGGATATCAGTTTACAAATATATCATAATCATTCATTTATTTGTTTATATGCTGAGATAATAAATCCTCTAAAAGTATTTATTGCAAATACAATACTTCATCTATCTAATATGTAATGAACAAATAAAGAGACATCGCCCAACGGTCGACTCGTTTGTTTAGCAAAGCCGAGACTGCAAATATTATTCTGACAAAGTCGAGGCTGATGGGGATTTTAGGCAAATGCACATCAACAACTTTTGGCATTCAATTGAAATGCAAACAATAACAATCACCACTAGAAAGCAGATTGGATTGCTCACTGATGAAATTATGTACGTGCTGACCATTCCGGCGATGATTTTATCTAATTAATTAGAAATTTCCATTTTTCGAACTCATCAAAACTGATCAGCTTTGCTCAAATTTGCCATGGAGCGGGAGACGGAACGAAGCTGAAAATACATTTAGAAAATTGAATTGCGAGAAATTCAATTAATAAAGTCCCGAGGAAATCGCAAAACAATCGGGGAATCCAAACTCCTCGCTTGGTGGACGAGACTAGAACAGAAGCGGCATAAGAGTTTTCACGGTTTCCGAACGCGCCAACAACAATTGGTAATTTATTCAAACCGTCAGACAATTCCTGAGCAGCGTCAACCGGAGTCTGTGTTAGAGCTTTTCAACCTTTTATGGTTCGCTCATCATCAGTGTCATCGGAATTTAATTATTTCGTCATCGTTTTTACATACTCGTCCTTTCCGTTATTACCTGAAACGCTGTGTTCTGCCCGACTTGACTGATTTCCTCCACAAAAACGACAACGAGATGTTCGACAAATATCAAATATCATCATTTTTTCATTATTCAAAAGCGAAAATTAAGCAATCTGCATGGCGAAGTGATGGAAGATACATTAAATATTTTCATCTTTGTTCGTTGACAGCGAGAAAACATTCTCGGTAGATGCCAAAAATTCTCTAATGGAATGACAATGGAAAATTCCTAATGTGATGAGGTGAAAAGTTTCTATTTGCCGTCATGTAATCCAGACAAGACGGGAAGGTGAAAGGAGCAGAGAGAGGTAGAGTCGATGGCAAAAAGGCAAGCTCGGCTGAGTCGGGAAAATATGAAATTAAATATGTTTTCCTTTGATATGTCAAACATCAATATTTTTATAGCCAAATCATTTTCTTCTGTTCACTCGACTTCGCTTTCTCGACTGAGAAAATAGGGTGACATTTCCCGTACATTTATTTTATGCCATTTCACTATTGACTTTAGGTTGACTTCGACTCGACGCTCGCTCTTTGTTTGCCCTGCGATAAAAAACATTTATGGGCGAAACATGGAAAATTCATATTTTTTATTTTGGCGATTTGAGAGTTTCAACGTCAACTATTCTCGCCCGGTGAGTCTCTTTCATTGAATTTCCCACTGCCACCCACAATCCACGTTGAGTTATACGTTGATATGTTTGTTTAAAAGGGTGCTCAGCACGACAATCTCACTTCCCTCACTTACCCTCACTCCGGGTCGCTTGCCGACTTCCGAGATATCATACATTTATCCTTTTTATTGCGGCTCAAGATCATAAAATAATACATAACACCATCGATATCTGCTCGAATATTACAGGAGTCAGCTTTCAGCGTGAAAGGAAATGGCAAAGGCCGCAGGTTTTTGACATAAAAAGTGTCTCGCAAGCTGAATGCACCACTCAATAATCCGATCCCCCTCAAAATTCGATTTCTTCTTCCACTCGCTGGCTTCAGGAGTCAAATCGAATAAAAACGGCGGATTTTATCACTTAGAGGGAAGTCAGCACGAAAACGTTGGAGCTCAATTGATCGTTACTGGCGTTTTCGTTTTCATGAAATTCTCCAAGTTCTGCTATGAGTTCAAGCTCCATCACCAGATCAAACGTGATCTCCTTGTGGATAAAATCACTAAGCTTCGATTGAGGTTCTTCTTTAGCCTTCAACTACTTTAGCTCTATCAAATTCCCTTACGTTAACGTACTCTAAAGTAAAGTCTCTACTTTTAAAATAAACTTTCTTGCTAACTTCACCGATACTTTTTTCGCTAGCATATTTTTATGCTTCACTTTGTATCGTCGATAAACATTCAATCATGCATCATCATCATTGATATCAAAGCGTAAAAAATTGTTTTTGCCACTTATTTTATGGGGTTTTTCTGCTTCTTCATTCTTTCAGTTCGATGACGGGAAGTTCGAGAGATATCGATAGGGTGAGGTGAACGAGCATAAAGGAATTCGTTCGATTATGATTTCCCTTTTTACTTTGATAATTCAATATTCTGCACACAATAAACTGACGGAATCGGTAGAAGAGTTTGCGAGGTTTGACGGCAATGTGAACGAGCTGAACATTCCATCGAGAAGTTAAATATTTAATGAAAAATTTACTTTTCATTTCCCAGTGAGAGAGAGAACGTTAAATAAATTCCACGTATGATGAGCATTTGAACTCTTCAGACTGCTTCCTAACCCTCCCTCCTAGAGCGACTGCGAATTACAGAAAACGTCGAGGCATTCAAAACATAAAGTGGAATTTTTAAGATCATAAAAATGTGTTTTATGCAAACGAGAGTCAAATGAAAATCTCAAATCAGAATGTATGTAATCACACACGAGGAAGAATGCGGCGCAAGGAATGGCAACCTCCAAGATGAAAACAATCCCTTGCCTCAAATTGTCATATTTATGTTGAAATCATAAAGAGGAGAGAACGAAAATCTCATCAACTCGTTTGAATAACAAATGAGAAGGAAATCAATTGCATGAAATTATTGTTATTAGACGTTTTATATTCTGAATAAGCGTTTCGTGCTCGAAACCTCAATCGGTTTCCTCCCACTTGTAGTCAAATTTTTAAATGACATTTGTTGGAGAAGGCAGAGAATGGTTTGTGAATAAAGAAGATCAACTTGCAGCGAAATGAAAAAGCAAGGAGAAGAGTGTTGAGAAGCCTGGAGCTTCTGTTCCCTGACTCGAAGCAATTGTGACACATCCCTACCAATACTGCGAGCGATTCGTTGAACAGTCGTGCGCCGTGTTGCGACCGCGTGTTTGTTTAATAAGTTGACTGACCATTGCTGGCACGAAACACTTTTTTAATCTAAACTTCAATATGGTCGCAATTACTTTGCATGAAAAATCGCCTTAATGGCGAGCCATTTCTTTTAATTCGAGTCTCTCACTCTGGGAAAGCGGCGAGAGATTTTTTCGTTGAAAATTGATAGAAACGTCGGGCATTAGTTAATAAACTTAAAATAAATACACCACTTTGAGGCATCTGTTACCTGAATTTCCACATTTTTATAAATATACAAAAAAATGTACGTTTATTAAAATATTAAACAATGCTGCGCTGTTGAAATTTGTTTTATACAAAACATTATTATTTCTCATAAAACATATTTTTTTCGTTCTCTCTCAGATGTTTTAATCGACTTTTGGTGTTTCGAATTTGTTTCGAGAGCACCGCGGTAATGCAAAGCGAAGGAGGTGGAGGCGGATAGATAAAGACTGCGTTGTGATATTTATTTATCTTTCTTTCAACTCCCATTAGAATTATAAACGACGTATTAAGAGAAAATAAATCATCATGATTTAGGATCCGCGACTCACATGCTCGTTCTTATGTTTAACATCAAAGCATATTTGTTATCTTGATGTTAAGGGCTGTTGTTGTTTTTGTTTTAAACCGAACGATAAGAGCTCGCTTCGAATCAGCGCAGCATAAGACATTCTACTGGATGATGTATGCTCGTGGAAAATTAAAATTTAATTAAAAATTTATCGGTTGACATGAAAAGTTTTTTGCTTTTCTATGAGAAACAATAACAACAAATTAACGTCTTGAGCATTCATTTCGCTTACAGAAAATTATTGCGATCAGCAGAAATTAATTTAAGTTTTGAACTCTGACGATTTATTGCTTTAATTTCATGCAAATTTTATGTCACATCGCAAGGTGAACGCGAACAGTAGCAGAGCATGTTCATGAATTAATTGTAATTTCATTTAACTTACGCAAGAAAAACTTAAATAGTTTCGTGATGCTTTTTTCCATGCTTAATTTTTTAATAAACAGTTTAATTACTTTTTGATTTATATGTCTGACGAAACATGTTAATTAACTCGCTCGCAATCGCTCAGAAATGTTTCCATTTGACGAGTAATTAAAGCCAAAGATATTCACGTTTCGATGTAAAAGCGAATCATTTGTTCTCACCCGCCTTGGCGCTGCACATAGTCGAGAGCTCTGCTCGACTCGAGCGTTGCCTTTTTCATTTTCAAGTTGTAATTGATTTTGATGAGCGAGATATTATTCCACCTCTTTCCGTTTGTCTCACCTGAAATTATTATTCAGCAGAAAATCGTCGCGTTTTATTGTTTGCTTCAACGCAATTCTTCAACATTGTCGATGGCGGTGAATTAATTTTTGTATTCGCTAGAAGCAAAAACTTGTGTTGCTGACTTTATCTGTTGTCACAAACTGTAGCTAAGAAATTTTGGTTTTAAATTTGCAGTTTAATTGATGACGATAATCACGGACTAAGAGAACCTCGGAAGAAGACGGGTTGAATATTTAGATCATTTGTGGATTGCCAACGAAATGTTTCTCAAGGTTGCTTGGATTTTTATGCAGCATTTTAATGCATGGTGCTATACAAGCCTGAGGCAGTACATGCATACTTCTAATATCAAATGCTTTGAGGAGGCTATTGCATCACAGCTGAGTGACCAGATTCGTTAGTAATCAAGTGAAAAAACTCTTCGATAGCCTCTGAACCAACAAACTTCAATGTCATTAATCTGATTTCGTTCTACATTTCAATTTCTATACCCACAAACATTCCGACCTTATCTCATGAAAGCAAATTTCGAGCATATGCTGAACGACTCAAATCTGCAAAATCATTTCTTCTGCTTCCCTTCATCCAGCTCGCTGACAGCTCCCAACTCAAACAGAAGCCTCGAACTCTTGAATGGAAATGCGCAATGTGAAAATCATCTTTTAACAATTCAATTGCCAACCACACTTCTATCCAATCATGACGTTTCAATTCTCCAATTAATAAAAAACAGCAACATTTCCACTCTGAACTCCCGAAATGAAATTGAAAAGTTCCCATTGAAATCTCGGCCGATTATTTATGACGAAAAAGTGACTTTTACAAAAAAGGATTGTAAACAATTTCAAATGAATAAATTTTCCTGTTCGGAGAAACTCAATTTCGTCTCGATTTTTATGTGTTCGAGCGGGAATGTGTCGAGTCATGTGGATGGCGCTTCGACCGAAAGAAACAGTTTACTCGGATTTCGGCTAATCGAGCATTCGCTGGCAGAAGTCTTTTGAAATGTCAAAAGCGGAAATTGAAAAACGAAGAGCGAGAGTCGCTCAACTTCCCATTGTCACCGTCCATAAATAAATCGACGTGAACTCTCTGAATTAAATACAGTTTTCATTTTCTGCCACATCATCTCGGGCATGAAGCAATTCAACACTTTTTTCTCACCCCTTGACCGGCATCGTGACATTGTGTTCTCTGCTCCCCGTGTTGACGTTCCACCGACGACGGAATATTTGCCAATACTTTTTCCATTGATTGCGATATTTGATTTATGCAAATTTATTTCATAACACGCATATTTTCCGCATTTGATGATACTTTGAATGGGGAGCGAGTCGCACGGTGAATGATGAAGTGCCGTTGGAGGGAAAAAGGGTTGAAATTGTAAATGAAAAATCCAAAAGCTGCAATTAATATGCAAATAGATCGAGTGATGTAAAGCGAGCAATAAACGTTGCATATTTAAAATATTTCTCTCTCTTCTCGGAGCAAACAAATGCAAAATTTTATTTATTTTCACTTTGATATTCAAATTTCCTCCAACCCGACATTGCGGGACCAAATTTCGAATAATTTCTCTGTGATTTGATCAGATTCTTCGGGTTGCTATCATTCTGGAGCATCGAGCGACTAGTTCTCGTTCTCAAGATGAGTTGAAATATATTCATTGAGCTCAAGTTTCCTTTGACGGAGAGAAGTCTCCATCACTCATTCACAAAGTCCCCTCGAAGGTTACGGTCAGATGAAGGTGCTGATCTTTGTCAACGCTCGCAGCGTTGGATTTCAAAAACTTTATTTTCGTGATCTAACAGAACATTTTGTCACGCCGCGACTCGCTGGAGATTTCTTTGTTCGATCTTTAATTTTAGATCTTTCTACTCACGGAAATAAATCGATTGTTTGTGATCTTCGTCTGACGATTTTTGTGTCGAATTTGTATTTAAAATATTGGAACTCGTCAACAAGCGTCCAGTTGACTTCTGTTTGTGAGTTCGTCAGGTTCTATATGCTGGCTTTCCTCGGGTTGAACTAAATTGTGTCGAGAGTCTAGCCGATTGTTTGTAGTACAGTGTGAATAAACAAAATAATTATCAGCGTGAAAGCGTGATAAGCGAGAAATCAAAGTCGCCGCAGATTGCAATTGAGGAAAACAAGTGTCTACACTTCGATATGAATAACGCCAAGCTGTACAACAAATCGAATCCGCTTCAGAAGCGTGACGCGGAGGAAATTATCAAAGAGTTCTCTCACATTTTTGAGGAGAAACTTAGCGGATCTCGTTTCACGCTACTCGACATTGGGTGCGGTTCCGGCGATGTCTTGGTTGAGTTGATTCTTCCAAAGCTTCAGACTGAGCTTGTCGAAGTCGTTGGGGTGGACATCTCGAAGGAAATGGTAAAGTTCGCTAGTGAAAAGTATCGAAACAAATTTCTGAGATTCCTCCGAGTCGACATCGAGAGCGATTTTCTTTCATCGAAAACTTTCAAACGAACCGCCCCGGTGGGTCAGCTGAAGCCGGAAAGTTTCAATTTCATAACATCGTTCTTCTGCCTTCATTGGATCCAGAATCAAAGGTAAAATATTCTGTCATTATTCTCGAGAGTCGACCAAACTCTTCGTCTCTTGTTTACTAGACAAGCCATCTCGAATATCTACAAATTGCTGAGACCAAATGGAACATGCTTGTTAACTTTCCTCGTCTCCAACCCCATCTTTGACATTTATTTGGAGCTGTCCCGCAACAAGAAGTACTCGATGTACATGGGAGACGTCGAGCGGTTTATAAGCCCTTACCATTTCGAAGAGAAACCTTTGGAGGTTTTCAGCGAGAAGCTTTACGACGTCGGATTCAAAATATTTCACATCGAAATCAGGGATCAAATTTTCGTCTTCGACGACGTTGAGCTTTTGAAATGTAAATTTCCTTCACATTTTCGTCAAACGTCTTCACTCATTGTTGTCATTCTCTGTCAGATTCGGTAAAAGCAGTGAACCCTTTCACTTCGAGGATGCCCGAGGGTCTCCAAAGCGATTTTCTTGACGATTACGTCGGTATTGTCGATGAGATGAATCTGATTCAAAGTGACGAGCTCTCGCACAGGAGGAATGTGATTGCGCCTTACAAACTGATGGTCGTTATCGCGAATAAATGATTGCGCAATAAACGTTGTCAGCACAAATGAATCTTGCAATCTGTAAATGTAAAACCCCAGAAAATATGAACTGAATAAATTTGATTTGCTAGTTGATTTGCATTCGAGTTTTAGTCATGAAATTGTCAGGTGAGTTTGGGAAATGTTGAGGATTAGGAAAATTGTATTAAAGTCTCCAATTTAGGTTTTCTTGTATTGATATCGCTGGTGAAGCTGTCAAACCAATTATACGAGAATGATCCTTACATTGTCGCTCTGAACAGCGAGAACTTCGCAAACGCTTTAGCTGGTTCAAGAGTTTGGATCGTTCAGTTTTATAAATCCGGCTACGATGACCAAGAATATTCACCGCGATTTAAATTGCTTGCACTGCGGGTCAGAAACGAGTTCTCTGTCGGAGCCATGGACTGCACGGAGTCGAACGGAATCTGCAAGGAATTCATGCACGCTTTCATTCCCAAGATTCAATTTTTCTACAAAGGCAAACTTCTGCCAAACACAAAACTCTTTTACAGAGACATTGAAGGAATCCTGCATTCAGCCCGGAAAGCAAAGATGAATATTTTGAATGCAGAAAAATCTGATGTTCAAATTTACGGTGCAGCTGGTTCATTGAACCCTTCGAAGCTCTGGACGTTGCTGCCGCTGCTTGCAGTTATTTTCCTCAATTCGCCAGACGTGTTTTTCTTTTTCAAGTTCGGCAATCTGTTAGCGAACAACTTCATACGAACAATCCAACTCGCTACAGTTCCAAGACAATAAAATTTTACTAAGCAAATATTTTTATGTAAAACTTTCACAAGTTTTCTTACAATTTTATTTAAAAAGATTTTCCAAATTTTCATGGAAATTTTTTAAATTGTTTTTTGATTTTCTTAAATAAATATTTAATTCAACATAAATTCAATGGAATTAAAAGTTTTTCTTCGTCGAATTCTCATTTCCCTTGTTCAGATCGTGCATTCACTTGCGGTTCTCAGAAAAATCATTAGATTTATAACTGAAATGTTGGATTGCTGGACTCTGAGAAACTGCGAGTGATTCTAATTATTTATTAATTAAACATTTGTTATCTCACTCGATGCATTTCAGGGTAATAAGCTACATAGCTGCTCAATTCATTTGATAAGCCAGCAAATAAGTTGTCGAATAAAATGTTCAAGAATTTCAAAAAGATTTCCAGATATTCGACAAATATTTTCGAAGAAAAATCGTTGTGCGAGTTAAACGCGCCGCTGGTTTTCCTCGACCAATCAGAAAAAGCTTCGTGTAAATTTTCGTTTCATGTCGAGATAAAGAAACTCATTCGTGTCTGATTCTTATTGCAGCTCGATTTCGTTAGTTCGAGTTAGGAACGAAGTTGGTGAAGACGTTCACGGTGAACATTTAAGTGAAGATTAATAGGAATTTGAGGTCGTGATGGCAAATTTAAAGACTTTCGGTGAGTCTGAACTTGTTTTGCCGGCTGCGAAATCTAACCAAATCCTTTGCAGCCTTTCTCTTGCTCATAAAGCTTACCGTCGCCCTTTACGAATCTGGCGACGATGTCGTTCAACTGACGTCGGCAAATTTCGATCGGCTGGTCACCGGCAGTGACAACGTTTGGATTATCGAGTTCTATGCTCCGTGGTGTAAGTCATTCTTGGATTGCTAGTCGTCACGAAACTCATTTGGTTGACTCTAGGTGGACATTGCAAAAGCCTCGCTCCTCAGTACAAGAAAGCAGCGACCGCTCTGAAAGGCGTCGTGAAGGTCGGAGCAGTTGACTGTGACGAGCACAAAGACTTGGCTGGGAAGTTCGGCGTTAAAGGCTTCCCAACCATCAAACTTTTCAATGGAAAGGATTCGACTGACTACAGTGGCGAACGCACTGCCAAGGCCATCGCTGAGGCTGGTTTAGCTCACGCCAAAAAGAAGGTGAAGGAACAATTAGACGGAGGCTCATCATCTTCGGGTGGCAGCGGCAGCAAGAGTTCGAAGGATGACGTCATCGAGCTCACAGACGCCAACTTCGACAAGCTGGTTTTACAATCGGATGACGTGTGGCTTGTTGAGTTCTTCGCGCCGTGGTGTAAGTCTTCATTTATTCAAATAGCGTTGAAGATTTCTCATAATTTCTCTTGTAGGCGGTCATTGTAAAAATCTTGCGCCTGAGTGGGCGAAAGCAGCGAAAGAGCTCAAAGGAAAGGTCAAGCTTGGAGCTTTGGACGCAACCGTTCATCAGTCAACTGCCGCGAAATATCAAGTGCAAGGGTACCCAACGATCAAATTCTTCGCTGGTGGCAAGAAATCGTCTCCACAAGACTACGATGGCGGTCGCACTGCTTCAGACATTGTCGCGTGGGCTTCTGACAAGTACGTTGTGAACATTCCCGCGCCAGAGCTCTTCGAGTTAACATCGGAGAAAGTTGCTAGAGCTGCTTGTGAAAATCAACCGCTGTGTGTCGTCGCCATGCTTCCAAACATCTACGACTGTCCGTCGGCTTGTAGAAACGATTACCTCAAGATGCTCCGTGAGCTCGGCGACAAGTTTAAGCAAAAGCAATGGGGATGGCTGTGGGCTGAAGGTGGACAGCAGTTGGCCGTTGAAGAGGCTCTCGACATTGGAGGCTTCGGCTACCCAGCCTTGGCTGCTGTTAACATTAAGAAGATGAAGTTCTCGTTGCTCCGTGGATCATTCTCGAAGGACGGAATCTATGAATTCTTGCGAGACTTGTCATATGGAAAAGGCCACACAGCTCCAGTCAAAGGCGCAGAGTTACCAAAGATCAACAACCTTGACGGATGGGATGGAAAGGACGGCGAGCCCATTCCAGAAGAGGATATAGACTTATCAGACGTCGATCTCGACGAGAAGGACGAACTTTAAGCTTGCGTCAGTGTTACTAATTTAAGTCGTCAATCCCCTTAATCAAATCTTCTTCCCACTTCCCCCAATTTTGTAGCAGCGAAGTAACTTTCAATTCCAATAAGATTAATAAAGAAAAATATAGAGATTCGAATTCAATTTCATGTCTTGTTAGCATCGAATGCTTTTTCGGGTCAAAACGTGGCCAAAAGGTTTCTTCGAGAACCGTTGAAAATAACAACACGTGTTGCTTTCGAAGCCTCGACCAATCAATTCATTCGAGTTATCTATCAATCTGTAATCAATTGCTTATTCAGCAATCATTTTGATCGTTCATGATCACACATAATTGTCCACACAAGTGGCTAGGCGAGTTTGCAAGTGAAGATAGCAAATCACTCGTCGATAATCGAAGACTCGCCTTGGTGGAAACGTCAAGCATGTAATGTTGATTCATCTTTTATTCAGCTTCCGGTAACAACAAGTTGCGTTATAAATTACAGTCGTCTTATCAAATTACTATTGCACATTTTTCTCTTTGATTTCTCGTTTACAACCGCTTACGTAATCGAGTGAGATGGTTCGTTTAATGAACATTTTGGTATGAGACATCGGCGTGGAAACCTGAATCGTCGGCTAGATACTTTACCGTTTGAATTCGTCCGTCTGGGAGCAAGATCGAGTATTCGCCTTTCGTCTCTTCCTTATTGCTTTTTTGTGTATGTCCAAAGTTGTTTCCTGTTTTATAGTCAGAGACGTGATATCTGGAATGCGGTTAGTGAGTTCACGAATTACCTTTTGAATATGAGACGAGGAACGTACCCGAACTCGTAGCTCTTCTTGCTATGCGATTCCGCTTGAGGTCCGGTGTACTCGACGTAAGATGTCGGAACTGGGAAGGGAATGTGGTTTGGTTTTGAGACCAATGGAATGTAGCTGAAGCCCTCGTCGACGTGCTCGTTCAAATTTGGACTATTCGGAATATAGCTGAAACCTTCATCAACGTGCTCGTGGATTGGAATTTGTTCCTTGACGATGCTGAGCTTGGTGGGTGGATGGTAAATGTAGTTGTTGTATCCATGAACGGGCTCGGCGCTGCTTGGAGTGGTTGAATGGAACAGAACTGGTCCTGGTGAGCTCACAGAGTTGGCCGCGTTCTTTCCGTAATGCACGTCGTCGGTTGAGTAATAGTTGCTCTCTGCAGAAAATTTATTTTCCTCCGATTGCACAACAATCGGCGTTTCAAAGTTTGCATAAGCGTCGGTCGACGGCGTTGGAAGGAAATGGGGGGGTTTGTTAAACTTGATCTTCGTGTTTTTCAACGGATAGTAAGCGTTTTTCGTGGCGAGAAGCTTTGGCGAGTCGGTCTTGGGCTCTTCCTCGCCAATGTTAATCGCCGAATGCGCAATTGTGTTATAGGAGCTCGCGTGTTCTTTCGGTTTGTTCAGCACGTACTTTGACATGGACACTGGAACTTTGATGATTGTGTCGCCGTAGAAAAACTTCAGGTAGTCGCCATCGACGGCTTTTCCTTTCTCTCTCGCGTCTTGGAGCGCGGCGTCGATAATTTTCTGCAGCTTCTGGGAAATGTCGCCGTAAGAAACGTGTTTGGTCGACCGTTGATTGCGCATCGGGTTCGACATGTGGATTTGCTGTTTCTTTTCGACAGTCTTTGATTCGACCGCCGTTGAGTCTGCGACGTCGCGTTTGATTTTCTTTTCTCCTTCGTTCATCTCTGGTGCTTTTGTCACTGCGTCTAAGTACGAGAACTTGAAAAGCTCACGCGGTTGGACGAAGTTTTCCTTTGTCACGAACTGCTCAACCTTTGTGGCGTCTGTCTTGGTCGTTGAATTTGAATTAGTTTTGTCTTCAGCTGCCCGCTTTACTCGATGCTTCAACTTTCTGCTCTGCTTGAGCTTTTCATATTCCGCGCTGTACTTTGCGTCTGTCAATTCAAACTTTGTCACCTGTCTAGGTGAATCTCTGAAGTTCTCAGGCTTCTTTGGGATTTCCTCGTTTACCAATTCTTCAGTCACCGCTGCCTTCTTTGACTTCTTCTCCACGAAAATGTTTATTGGCGCTGCAGTGATGATTGGGATTTCAGTTGTCGACACAGCGACTTTTCTAATTTTCCTCTTCACCGAAGCTTTTGGCGTGACTTGGATCTCCACTGGCGCTTCTGTAGTGGTTGTCGATACAATCTTCTTGATTTTCTTCACTTTGCGTGCTGTCGACGATCGCTTGAAGACTTCATGTCTCCGCGCTTCGGCTGGTGATGGAGTCGCTCCAAACGATGACAAATACGATTCGAGTTTATCCTGTGGATACGAAACAGCATTGGAGATTTGTACTTCTATTACCAAGCTGAACTTACATCATCCGAGAAGTTTACAAACGAACGACGGTTCTGCAAAAGCTTCTCCAAACTGAAATTTTTATCTGATTTGCATTCCACGCACAGCACGAACAAGGCAATCGTGAACTGCAACGAAACGTTTTTTTGATATAAATTTTGCGTCACTAACAGGAAACATTCAACACTTGAAGTACGCTGAAGTTTCTGGCTGTTTACTAAGCTTGATCAAGCAAGGATTCACGTTTATTTAATAAGCCAACGGACAACTCAAACCACTCCACTGGATGTCATGTTTTCAAATTTTCCTAGTGTAATTATCCTAAATATTTCAGTCCCTTTGATCACTCACAATAATCAACTTCATCGTTGAAACTCCTTTGTCATCAATCCCCAATTATTCGCTCTTCACTTAACACTTCAAATTCACTTTCTGCTCCACTGATCTTCTCGTCACGGACGACAACAAATTTCTGCCAACATCAACGCCAGTGCTCGAAGATTTAAAATAAATAAAAAATCACAAATCGCTCTCCTCCACCCCAGCACGAGGCTGAACGAGAAGAAATGGTCAAGTGAAACGAGTTTTCCGAGAAACTTTCACCTGGAAAATGGATGGAGATGGGCTCGCTGCAAATAAATCGATTAAGTCATATCGAGATGATCGCACGCGGTGACTTAACAGTCAACAACTTTGTAATCAGAATCGAAAAAATTCCTTCGCAACGAAAGTGAAATTCTCGAAAGATTTGAAGAATGCTCCGCAGACATTTCGCGTAAGTAAAACTCGTTTTAGGCTCGACTTACGCGGTTCGTGTTATGCAATACGAGAGGAAATAAAAAGCAAACAATAATCTTCCGTCGCGCGCAAAAATGCAGTCGCGATCTGGAAACAGTTAATTCGCGGGATTCCCATTAAGAAAAAGCGACGCAAATTCAATTGGCGGTGAAATGTTGGCGACTAATTAGATGCGGTGGAAACTTGGATGTCAACAAGCTTGTTAACTGTCCCTCCCAATCAGGTTGTCAGTCGATTGAATACTTGAATAGATTTATTAAAAAATCGAATACGCTTCTGGTTTAGTAGAATCGAAGTTTTAAACGTAAACTGTGTTTGAATGCTTCTCGTTCTCGTCATTCTCATTGAACTCTTCCTCGACCGTCTCGCTCGACGACAGGCTGTTAATGAAGAATCTCGAAAGGAACTGGAAGTTGGGGCGCATTCGGTCGCGATGTTGCCAGCAATCGCTCATGATCTTGTAGATGTCGTCGGGACACTGATCGGGTCTGGCAAGACGTTGGCCTTTCTCGATCAATTCGTTGACCTAATTGAAAGAACAACCATAAACCACTTGAAAGAAGTTGTTGTTACAAGTTCACTCGCCTCTGAGCCAGATAAATCGCCATAAGGTGATTGACCCTTCGAGTAGATTTCCCATAGCGTAATTCCGAAGCTCCATACGTCACTCGCGTGCGAGAAAGTCCCGAAGAAGTTTTCCGGTGCGTACCATTTCAAAGGCCTGAACGAGATTGTTACACTTGAAAACAAATCGATAATCTTCTTACCATCTGCCTCCAGTGCTCGACTGATAGAAATCTTTATCGACGCCGATTGCTCGCGACAAACCGAAATCGCTGATCTTTGAATGTTCTTTCGAAGCCAGCAGAATATTTCTATAAGCATTGGCAATGAAAACGCCGCTGGCTAGTCAATGAAAATCTCGCTTACCTTGCCGCAAGGTCTCGGTGAACGAAACGCATCGACTCCAAGTATTCCATGCCTTGCGCAATTTGTGATGCCCATAAATTCATATCTCTGACTTCGATCTCCGTGGCATGATCAACTAGATACGTAGCAAGTGATCCCAGGGGTAGCAGCTCCTGAACGAGACCCAAAGGCGGACCTTTTGTGATGCCGATTAGCTTAACTATGAAAGGGTTGTCGAGCTTAATCATGACGGAAGCTTCTCTAAGGAACTCGGCCAAGTTCTCTTGGTAATGTTCTTTGTGCAACGTCTTGACCGCCACAAAGATTTTCCCAGTGCTAAGTCTGAGAATTCCCTTCAGAACATTTCCAAACTCGCCGCTGCCGATTTCGTTCTCCAATCGCAAATCATTCGTCGACACGTAGTAGTTCGCGCCAGTTGTTTGATTCACATTGTTCAAAAGATTCTTCTTCGTGTCGTAGATCTCAACGTCGAGCTGGCTCCATTCTTGTTTCTCTGGCATTTCCTTCGGCGGATCGACAAAGTAAATCTCTTCGATGCAATTGTCTTTCATCGGCGTTTGCCACAAGTTCTTGTCACTTTCGGTGAAATAGTCTGCTGGGTCGAGGGACTTTCTCGGTCCTGGCACGTCATAAGATTCTTGATTGAAGTCAGCGGCGACCAAGTCGTTGGAGAAGGAAAGATCTTTGAAGCTGTTGACAATGCTCGCGTTGTCTGGCACAGATTTTTCTTCCTTTGACTGCAACGAGCGATTTTGCTTCTTCCTTCTCGTGAACATATTTGGCAGCGAGTTCATCCACTTGGACTTGTTCGGACTCTCAACAGGAATGTTCTCGCTATTCGTTTGGTTTGCACTTGAGGTTGATTTTGTTGGAGAGACGTCGATGGACTTTCGCTTGATTGGAGGGATGAGAGGTACGGGCGGACGCGGTTTCGGCTCGACGGGGTAGCGCAAGGTCACTGGAAGGCCATCAGCAAACTCCATGTAATGACTCACTAAATGCTCAAGCGACGCCATGTACGGCCCGTCATCGATGTACAAATATTTGCCCTGTATCAATGGAAATGAACAAGTGACTGATGAAATTTGATCGCCAACTCACGTCTTTTTCTATTCGATAATTTTTGATTTCGTCGTTGTTCAACATCGTGATGACGTATCCGTTGTTCCGCTCGGAGAGACGAACGAGAAACAGCCCGGAGATCAGCTCATCCTTCTCCTTGCTAGTGTTGACATAAGGATTCTCGCCCAGCGGGTATTCGTCTCTCAGCTTCTCGTAAAGTTCTTCACGCTTCTCGAGCAACATTCGAAACGCTTCCTTCCGGTCCAACGTCCCGTGGTCCCACTTGCTGCGATACGTGTGGACTTGCGGCTTATAGTGATCGAGAAGCTCAGCAACTTCACTTCCGCGCGGAGCGAAATCTTTCGGAAATAATCCGCTCGCTGTTCTTGGCATGTGAGGCGCCTTGTTCGTCAGCAGGAGTTTGACGATATCGAGATTTCCCACTTTCGCCGCATAATGCAGCGGCACTAACCCGCTTCCGCTGTTTCTCGACTGGATCAAGTTTTTATTGGCTGCGACAAGCTGTTCCACCATCTCTTTGCACTGATTTTCGCAGGCATACTGAAAGCGATAAGAAACTCGTTAGCGATAATTATCTCATTAGCCGAGCGCATTTCTCACATGCAGCGGCGTATTTCCTAGCGAGTCACGGCTAGTCAAGGTTGCACCGCGTTCAATTAGCAGCTTCATGATCTCAGGATTCACTCGGTTTTTGCACGCCAGATGAATCGCCGTCATTCCGTGCTCGTCCTTCGCGTCGAGATTCCGGTAAGACGATTTCAGAACTTCTTTAACGATCTCCAAGCTGTCGGCTTTCGTCGCGCGATGGAGAAGATTTTGCTTTCCATGCTTGCGGGCTTCGATCGGCGGCGGATGTTTCTTGACAAAGTTCTTTAGTTTAGTGCAGAGATTCGTGCTGTTCTGTCGGTAAAACTCGATCAAATCCTCGAGCCCGTGATGTATCGGCATTTGCCCGTCGATCGAGAAGAAAGCGTCTTCGCCGTGCTTCTGTATCTGGTAGTGCCAGAATTGCGAGTCATAAAAAACAGACAACACGTAGTTGTTCGCAACTGAAGAACTCTCGCGAACAAGGAAAATTCCATCGGCATTACTAATCTGCGACTCTAAATCTCCCATTAGAAGACGGCGAACTCAACAGGTTGAATTACTCACCTTCCAGTAGAAGATTCTCGGCATCCGGTCGCTGGATCTTCCCGTGGTACCAATCGCAGCTCTCGTCCCGACTCATTCCACCGATTAAATTATTCTTTGTCCTCAAAATCTAATGGCACTCGTGTATTTCGCAAGAACTCTGCTATCACTGCATTTATTCGGACGACTTTTGCACTGTCATAACTGGTGAGTCACTTAGCGATAACTAACAAATAACTGGCTGATGAGAAATACTTTAAAATCATAAAAAATAAAAAAGAACAAAATCAAAACACAAAACAAAACTCGATCGCGATCGTTCAAACTTGAAAAATTCGTTAAAACTTGATCGTACGAAAGTAGAAATTTACGACCTAAATATTCGAGATTAAAATATTTCAAGCTTCCCAATCCGACAATTTTATTCAAACCAATCAACCAAAAACTCCATAAGTATTAAATTTGAGTGGAATTAGCAATCTCAGGGAGTTGAAACAGCTTTCATGATCGCACAAAGTTTCAAGAGCTGCGACCTTGAATTCATTTGATAAAGACTGCACAAATCTCCCGCTGAATCTCATTTTGCTTGCTTTATAAACCAACGATTAAAGTAATCTCTCTCCCCTGATAAGAGTCTCGCTGAAGACTCGACAAATCATGAACATTTAGAGGATGAACGGAATGATGGCCTTGCGTTTCTTTGGGTAGTCTTTGAACTCTTTCTTGTAGTTGCGGTGTTTGCCGAGAGCCCACATCGTCATCTGGTACATTCCAGCGAAGGCGAAGAGGAATGCAGGCAAACATTGAGTCATGACGGAGAAAGAGAACCAGGCAAGGAACTCATATGAATAATTGGGGCATGAGACGAAGTCGAAGAGAACTGTCATGGGATTTGCATCAGGTACTGGGATTCTTCTGACTGATGTGCCTGGTGGTCGAAGGTTTCTCAGGTTCATGTGGATGGAGAAGTTTCCAATCTCAGCGAACTATAATTCAATTAAATTGTTCTAATGAAATTGATACGAAACGCATTGAATAACTTACCAAGAAAACTGCTAAGCCAGCATAGACTTGAGCCATTGGTGGTGAGGTATAAAGCGGGTGGTTAACATGGTAAGCGACATAGGCTGTGAATCCCCAGTAGTATGTGCAGTTCTTGAACAAATTAAGTATTGGCATAGTGGCGTGAGAGAAGCGATGGACGAAGATGGTTTCCAGCAATCGCTTAGCGTAGTGGATTGTGTAACAAGCTGCCGCAATGCTGGAAGGAAAACAGATGTAAAACTGTCTACAATGCCAGCTCTAAGTAACACTCACTGCGCTGTTGTGCTCAAGGAGGATGTCGATACGTCTCCGTAGAAGAGCCAAGGGCGCTGATAGACCCACAAGTAGACGAGCAGTGGACCGGCATATTCAGCCAGGAAGACGGTTGACCAGCCGATCTGAGGTCCCAAATCTTTGATGAAGAGCTTGCTGCCACCGCGCAACTCAAGCGATTCGATGGTGTCAGAGTCCTTCAACGTTTTGCCTCGAACTTCCAGACGAATCGCTTGCCGATGAATCGACCACTTCTTGTTCGATGCTTGAACTTGAACCTTCAGCTCCTTGACCGTAGTTGAAGGTGAAACGTTGCATTTGGCCACCACTAAACCAGAAATCACGCGAGGCGCGTAGATAGAAGAAAGAACAAAACGAAGAAGAAAAATTAATTATTCCGGGTCAAAATTCACAATGATTTCAATGTTTTACCTTTTGAGTTGCGGCAATCAAGAATTTCGATCTGTAATAGTGTCAATGAGATTAGTGATGAGTTTATGATTCAACTGCGCTTGTTATTTCACCTCCATTTCCGCTAATTTCTCTGTTAATCTAATTCGTGTTCGAGTGGCGATTTGTTTTCTTCGTGGCCGATTGATCTACTCAGTAGAACTCGGAATCTACTGAATAGCTTCAAATTTCAACGAGCCGTTAAATCTGTAATAAATGAAGTTGGAAAGTTTGAATGAGAATTGAATAAGTTCGACAAAATCTTCCATCAGATTTATGTCGTTTAATCAATGAGTCGACCATCAATATGATAACCTGCAGAATATCTTACATCTTGCCAGCTTTTATTCTAATTTAAAAGCTTCCCGATTAAACGGTGAGCTGTTTATTTGTTGTGCAAGTGTTTCTTTCTTTTCAGTGTGAATTTATATCTCGAAGAGTTAATGCTGAAGCTCCAGCTAGGCGGACGACGAGGTTGTAAAGTTACTCGAATTGAATTTCCCGGATTTAATCAAAGTTTACATCAGCCATGTTAAAAACACTCTCGGACAACTTCTCAAAATTGGGACTTACGCGTAAGTCGTCCAACGATGGCACTGAATCGAGTGAAAGCGACGAGGTAAATATTCGATGTACACCGCAATTCAGTTGTCCAATTCGCGAGAAAGTTTTGCGTAACGACCTCGGCCTAATCCAGCTATTAAGCTGATCGTTATCTTGCTCTAGTTTCGCATTCTTTCCTTGTGAAATTATGTAGAACAATGTTGGCCCTCAGCAACAAGAAAGGTATTCGCGGCCTTGAGTGAGCTCAGTTACGTTCTAGCGAAGTCAACGCATGACGACCTTGAGATTCTCGCTTGTGAATCGTTTATCGTCTATGACATTCCGATTGTTAGATTACTCGAGACTGCTTCAGGCGCTGACCGACGTTCTGGAAAATCCAGTAATCTGCCAAAGCTTATCGGCAACTTAATTGATTGATAAAGCTTTGATTCCACTCGCGCGATATTGATATTCGTCATTTACTGGTTTTGATAGCCGGCACTTGACGAGGACGAGCAGCCAATGTTTGATCAGTGTCAATCAGCTCGATTGAGTATTTTGTTTCCATTACAGAAATCGAAAAAGCCGCTTCACGATGTTGACACTCCCTTCGAAACGGCAACATTCGGCATGGGCTGCTTTTGGGGCGCTGAATGTCTTTACGGAGCGACGAACGGAGTGTTAAGGACTCGCGTTGGTTATTGTGGAGGTTCCAAAGCGAGCCCAACTTACAAGAGCATGTAGGAGGATCACGTTGTGAAATCCCGTGAACTAAATTCTCGTTACAATTCCCAGTGGCGACCACACCGAGGCCATCGAGATTCACTTCGACCCGAAGAACATCAAGTACGAAGATCTGCTCCATCTCTTCTGGAACAACCACGAATACGGCTTGACAACGAAGATAAAGAAACAATATGCATCGATCATTTTTTATCACAACGAAGACCAGAAGAAAATTGCTGAAGGTGAGTTTGCATCAAAGCAGCAACGACGGGTTGAGAACTTGGAACCAAACTATCGTAACTGATGGCCAATTGGTCTGGTCGTCTCTGCCTTAAGGAATTTGCTAGAAATCTTATCGATAAATCCTTGCAGAGAGCCGCGAGACCGAGCAGAAACAACGTTCGAAGGAAACCATCATTACAACGATCGTCAAAGCTTCTGAATTCTTCCCGGCAGAAGAGTGAGTTCATTTTACTGATAAAAATGCGCAGAGTCACTCAAACGCTATTTTCAGTTATCACCAGAAGTATCGTCTTCAAGGTCACAAAGATTTGTCGAAGCAGCTCGGGCTCAACTCAAAATTGCTCCAGACGTCTCACGTCGCTGGTGAGTCTCGATTGAATTAATTGATCTTGTTCTCAAGAATTCAAATTCTCAGCTCGGTTGAACGGATACGTCGCAGGAGTCGGCGGCGTCAAGCAGTTTGAAGCTGAAGCTGAGAGCTTGGGATTGACCAAGAAGCAGATCGAGTACGTTTTGCACTACGTGAAGGAGAACGAAGGCGGCGGCCTCTACTGCTAAGCGTTCAGAGGATTCCAACGATAATATGCGGATGCATTTACAGTACCCGACGCTCCCTTGAAAGCTTACGACGAACTTTTTTATTGCTGTTCACTGAAAGATTTATTTTTATAAACACAAACTGTTTAATCGAGATGTTGCTAATAAAGCCTTATTTTGTGTAGGCACTTATGTAGAACCAATAATACTTATTTCAATTTCATTTTTACACTACAGCATAGTCTGTGCTCTCTCGAGGTTTTGGTAGTATTGTGGCTCGAAGCAACATCAGCTCGAAATGAGTTCGTCGTTTCATCGATTTCCGTTGAATTTTCTGTTTGAGCTTCCCTTCGGGATCGCAGTGGAGTTGTTTTAAGTTCGGGAAGAAGTTTGAATCGCTAACGCTGTCTGCTCTGAAGTTTCCGACTTCTAACGTCTCAAGATTCTTGCAGCGTGGCCCGATTGAGGTCAAGGAGTCGTTGTTTAAATCGTGGATTTCGAGTGACTGCAAGTTTGGCATGGCGTCAAAGATCACGTTCAACATGCTGCTGCCGGTAGCTGGTTTGTTTCGGTAGTTATTGAAGCGAAGTTCTCGGATGGACGAGTTACAGTTCAACTGTAAATTATCCCAGTCGATGGTCTGCTCGATATCATAAGAATTTATTGAGAATTTGCGGATCTTCGGCATCTTGAAGATGAGCTGCATGACCTCGAGTCCGAACCAGTCCTTCAAGAGAACAGTTTCCAGAGATTCCACTTGGCTTTCGAGGAATTTGTGTAGGACAAACTTGTCAGTCTCTTCTGGAATTGTGTATGTTGTCAGGTCAAACGTTTTCAGCTTGAACTGGAATTTCGGTATCAGATCAGCTCTGAATACATTCATTGCTTTCACGATATGGAGTGTAAGCTCTTCGAGCTGAATTGTGCCGAGCAGGATTTTGGCGACGTATCCTTCGTATTTGTTGTGTACTAGCGATACGAGCTTGAGGCTTAGAACCTTCAGTTTCGAGCAGTCGTCGAAGACTCTGTCAGCAAGCAATTTATCCGAGTACCTCAAGTCGAGGTTCGTGAGCTTCGGGAACTCCAACCGACGGGAGCTCTCGTCTTCATCTCTAACTTTTATGAAGACAAGGGCGAGGGTTTCGACGTGTTGCTCGACCTGTTCGATGATCTGGTAGAAATCGCTTCTCGTCTTAAACTCAGTCCAGCTTAAGTCGACTTTCTTCCAGCGTCGCCAGCGTCTTTTCAACACTTTAACAATCTCTGGAACGATGCTAGCGATTTGTATTAAGGAAACGCTTTGGTATTTTCTTTTGCTGATGAGATCGGATGCAACGGTCTCGGAGGGTTCCGGGCTCCACACGTGCTTGTATTCTTCAGGCTTCATCTCGCCCCAATACGTTCCTTTGATACTAAGATGAAGCTGCGACGAACATTTGGCTGAAGATTCGATTAGCTTGGACCAAGTTGGCGAGACCTCTGAGCAGTTGAGAACGTCTCTGCCATCAAAATGTTGGAATACCAAAGCGTGTACGTCGGAATGGATGAGCTGCAACGGATCGACGTTGAGCCGTGGCTTCTTAGCTTTAACTTTCATTTCTATTAAATTCAGGTGAAAAATTGTTTTGACTAAACTTCACTCTCGGTTCGAATATGTTTTCGAAACGTTCTCGTTCAATAACGACATCGACACGTGGGGGGAGCGAGTTCAACCAGCAGAGAAATTTATTGAAAAAGGATAATAATCTGAATTAGAATATGAATTCAACAGCAACGTCTCCAATGAAGTTCGTTGCTCTTTCCTCTTGCACTCAATCTTATATTTGAGTTTGTCGCTGATTCTGTATGAACACTGCAGCCGTTGGATGTTAGGGAAGAGTAGCGGGTCGCTGAAGTTATCGGCTTGAAAAGCAATCAACCTCAGCTCTTCCAGCTTCGGACATCGCTCGCTGATTGATTGCAGAGTGTCGTTGTTCAAGATGATACAATCAAGCTCAATCAAGTTCGGCATGACGCTAAATACTGCGTTGATTATGTTGATGTCCGTGATTCTTCCAAAATCGTCGTAGTTGGTGAGATTGAATTTAGTGATGGACAGGCTTGGAAGAAGTCGAGCGGAACTCCAGCTGGTGTCTGTCGTATTCGAGTCTATTTTAAACTCATCGAGTTTCGGCATTTTCGCGACCACGGTTAGTAAATCAACTGAGAGCCAATACACCAAATCGAGAGTCTCCAATGTGCTCGACTGACTTTCAAGGAAGTTAAGCAGACAATCCTTGTCTTCTCTGGTGGATGAACTACGATTATCCATAAGCATAAACTTCTTCAGCTTGAACCGAAATTTGCTGATTGATTCTGGTTTGAAAATCGTTCGAGCATCGCAACGCGACAACGCCAATTCTTCAAGCTGCTCATTGTTGATTAGTATTGTCGTCATCGACTCTTGATAGTCGCTCCAGGCGGCCCAACAGATGTCAATCTTGAGTGTCTTGAGAGTCCTGATGTCGATGAAAACATCCAAGTCAGGCCATGGGATCGGGTTAAGCAACTTCAGCAGGTCGAGGCCTAGCTCAAACTTCTTCAATTTCTTGAAAGGAAATTTCTTCGCCCTTTCTCGGTCTCTGATGAACGAAGAGAACTCGACTGTCAGGTCTTCAACACTTTCTTCAACCTGCTCCATTAGGGCGTGGAGATCGCTTTGAGTGTTGCTTATTCCGAAACGGATGAAAGCTTTCTTCCACTGTCGACCAGATAAAACTTTCACAACCTCCGGAATCTCATCGCTGCAGACGTTTCTTAGCTGGAACTTGCGGTAGTTTCGATTGCTCCTTATGTCCACTGGCAGATCATTGATATCCTTTGTGTTCTTCTTGTAGAGACTGCCAATTTGTAGCTGAAGCTTTTCGGAACATTTTGTTGAAGACTCGATTGCCTTAAACCAAGAAGTTGACACCAGCGATGCGTTGAGAATGTCGCGCACCTGCAGGTACTGGAAAATCTGCTCGTGCAGATCAGAGCACAGACTCTCAACTGGATCAAGAAGGATTGGCTTCTCAATTTCCATTTTCAAACTTTTCAAATGTGATATTTTCATTTCAATATGTTTTTGGTTCGAAAAGGAACTTCGAAAGTGCATAGATAAGGAAAGGACTTTTCACAACATGGTTGGTAAAAACTTGTGGCATCTCGCCTTATGTCTAATGGCCAATCTCCGTTTGGCAAGCGCATCCGAAAGGTGGTTGGAAGGCTTGGCTATCTCTCACAAATCTAAAGGTCTTGCTGTTTGTCTCTGAAGTTCAATGAATTGCTCTTTGAGTAAGCGAACATTTCGGCGGTTAAGTTTCATCAAAAAGCCGAAACAAAGTCCTGATTAGAACTCGATTATTCGACGTAAGCTTTAAGCTAAGGATATCGGAGTCTTTCGGTGTGTCTTTAGGAATCTCTGGCCTGTTTTGTCCCGACGATTTGTTTTTCCTGATCCTTGAAGGTCAAACGCAACGTGATTTAGCAATTGTCAAAAAATGAATTATCTCTTTATTTCATCTCATTCAATAACTTGATTTTCTTCAGGTGAGAGGATTTGCAGACATCCTCTCGTTAATTCATTAATTTAGTCAAACTGTTAGTTACATCTTGTTTCTTTTTTGCCTATCGACTATTGAACATCTTTTGGAACTGTAGAGATTTTAAGTGAAATGTTTCATCGTGTTTCGGATTATGCGTGGATGTGTATTTGGATATTTCTCAGCTTAACTTACGCCTGTCTCGGGGTTTGCAATCAATATTGATCATCGACTGAGATACTCAGCGACTCGTTTCGTTTCGTCTTATAGATAAATTTTCATTCAACAGATAAACAATAAAACATGCAATCGAAGCGGATGAACGAAGATTGGTGGATTTTTACGGAGTTTGTGTTTAACATTTTTGCGATTATTAAAGTGACGGTCGCTTTGATTTTTGTTGGGTCTAAGAATGAGACGAAGTGAAAACAGTTTTCCAAGAGCTTCGCGATAATGTTTTCCCTTTGCTCTCCACCGCGTCTTGTTATCTTTAAAACGATTTGCAAGCTGCAACGCTTCTCTGATTTGCTCGCCTAAATATATTAAATTAGTTTTTCATCTTGCACAAGAAACATGATAGGAAGCGACCACAACTTCGTGCAGGCTAACGCCTGTCTGGCTAAAACTGTGTCTGAACAAAAAGCCGACGATTCCGATGAGAAAGAAAATCGCGGGAATTTCTCCTCGTTGTCGATAATATCAACGAATCTTCTTCTTTGTTTTGGCGAGGTAAGAGTGAACTGATTAAAATAATTATGCGAAACTAAATTACACGCACGCAGCTGCCTTAAATATTAGAGTCAAAGCTTAAATAAAATCGAGTCTTTTCGTGTGGGTTTTGTGAGGGTTGATTTGTCTAAATGTCTAGGCGAAGCGATCGAAGCGTAACTGCTAGATCGATTCGTGTTTATGTCAAATATGAACTTTCTAGGCTTGATTATCTTTGTTCAGTTGATTTTCTTCTCTGATCGGATTTCGATCTTACTTTTTCTCAGACTTGTCGTCGACTCTCTTATCATGTTTCTTTCTATTACTAAGTGTAGCCTCGGATCGTGACGGTTTTAATAATCTTTGTTCACAGAACAGCGTGCCTAGGGGCGGCGATATTGGGCTGGAAGTCGAGCTTCGTAGTTCGTAATTCGTAGTTCGGGTAGTTCTTGAGATGCCTGACTTGTACAACGGCTGCTCGCTTCCCTCCCAGTTGACGTTCAGCGATACGGGCCGACGGAGTGTTGATGTCGCTAATGGCGCCGAGGCAGCCGTAGGTGAACGATGTTTAATTGGAAATTTATTTTTTGTACAACTTAAATCTAATTCTAGCGTTTTAAAGCGTCGCCTCCGAAAGGGCTCAAATGATTCTTTTACTGACTCCGATTCTGAATCGAGACGTTGCGAATGAACTTCAGCTCTTACTTGCGTGGATCCGCTCGGTGAAGGTGTCGACTTCTCTGGTGACTTCCTCAGCGTCACGTGAGCATCGACTTCGTCTTTGGCGAATTGCGGCGGAGAGTCCAACAAATTTTCCACGCTCGTCTCGTAGACACTCGCCAGCAACGGTGACTTCAGAGACAGATGCTTGTGCAATGGAATCGAAGATGTTGATGGTTGTGGGGAGAGGGTAGCGGGTGATGATTGCGTAGGCGGGGTAAGAGGAAGCATCTTTGAATTATCTAATAAGTTTTGGTCAGCGAGACGGGACTGCGCCAGCTTGAGAACTTCAATGTTGTCGCTCGTGAACGAGTCAAAGTTCAGGTCAAGAAAGATCTCCTGGATGAAGCGACGGACCATCATTCGATACGAGCACAGTGACATGTAGCGGCAAACCTCCGAGTACAAGCAGATGTCTTTGAAAGACTCGGGATACTTTTGCCGCAGTTCCATCAGAACTTTCCTGCAAGCCTTGAACATGATTGGATTGGACATTTTGAAAACGTTCCGAAGGATCGCGTTGGATATTCGCTCGGGCATGGTATCGTGTGCCGAATCCTCGCTGATGACGCTGTCAGGGGAGTAGAATCCTTCAACAGCAGTTTCAGAGACTTTTCCGTTCAACGAAGTGAAGTCTCGTGGCTCCTTGATGGTCAGAGACGTTTTATCCTTGATCTTCCTTATAAACTCCTTCCGATTGCAGTTCAGACATTCGTTTCTGTAGTGCTTAATCGTTGATCCAATTGTGGTGCTGCCATAACTTACTGCAACGTCTGGCGGCGATCGCAGCTCCTCGTGACCTGCGGCAAATCGTCTCTGCCATCGAAGATTGCTCCCAGAGATATCTGATGAACTTGAGGCTGCTGATACGTTGCGAACGAGTTCAGGTCCGATTTCCTTCTTGGCATCTAAACTTTTGACTCGATCTTCAGGCAACTCTTGGATTTTCTCTTGCTGCACTGAGAACGCTGACAACACATTCGATTCCAGATCGCCGTACTCTTGCATAAGATCATACGAAACGTAAGTTCCAGTGTAAGTTGTCTCGGGAAATAAATCGAGAATGTTTCTTGGAAGACAAATTCCTCTATAACAAGGACCTGAATAATTAAGTTAAAAAAAGGAAATTAATAACAGACAATTATTGAGTAATGCGTGAATTTACCTTTGGTATCGGTTTGAGTCAGCAGTTTGGCCACATAAATGTTCTTTTGAACATCGTCAAGTCTGTTGAAGCAAGCAATTGTGAATAACGTTGAAAAGCTGTCGAGGCGTTTGAACTCACCCTGACAGATTTGGAGTTTGTCTCTCGATGTTCCTCGTGTGCAGTCGTCGTTTCGTATCGAGGGCAAACGTTGACATCAGCGATCGTCCCACTGGTCTGCTGGTGGTGTCGTCTTCGTAAATATCTGCAAGGTCGTCGGCTGCAGATTCACTCAACATTGGTCGAAGGTTTCTTCTGATTGAAATTAGTTTCTTGTAGCCGTGAACGTCTTGGTCGGAGAGGCGTGATGAGTCTCTGATCGGCGTTCCTGTTAGTGAAATACGTCGGAATTTTTCGTCTGAGGATTCAAGAATTAAAGTCTTGCAGATTAAGTTTGATTTCGTTAAGTCTTACGTGAAAGTCCTCGATGCGCTGAATCGCTGCTGCTGACACCAGACGTGTTCGAGTCACCCGAGTTGAACCTTGTGCGGTTGCCAAAATACATTAATCCATCCGTCGTTTTCGATTCAGAAAGCGATCGAATGTGTTTGGCATTGTTCTTCTGTTGAATCTGAGATGGTAGCAGACCAACAGGAAGAGTCCGTGACTTTTGCGTTGATGTCGAAAGGTTCAGAGGATCCTCGACGATCTAAAAGAAACAATTAGTTTCAAATAAAATGCGAGATTGCAGCAACTCACCGATTCATCCTTGCTTTGCATTGAAGGGTTCCAGCTTGGAGTGGTGTGATTGATGGATTCGTTTTCGTCGATCGTTCCGTAGTTGTAAGCTGGCACGTCGTGGTTGCTTCGAACAGGCGTTGGGTTCTTCAAATGCCAATCCTCCGGCTCCAAGATTGGAAACGGATTATTGCGATCGTGCCGGACTGGTATGAATTCGAGCTTGAACAAGGCGTTAGCGCCAGCAACGCAGCTACTGATTAGACAAAGCACATTGAAAGCTGTCGCTCGAACTGAATAAACGTCGCAGAACTTCACAAGATGAATAATTTTCTCGAAAACTTTAGACGCAGGATCGTTAAGAAACTCAACACCATCGGTGTTTGTCGCAACGTGTCCGATGGCCCACAAAGCTGACTTCAGCTCCAGAACATCTTCTTCGACAAAGCAGCGACCGGAGGATAAAACGTCGATGAGATGCGGAACATTTGCATGCTTTTGAAGGCAAGTGATTCCTCGTTGTGTCTGAGCTAGCGCTCCATACAAGTGGCAAGGCAGATTCGGTGTTGTCATGCTTTGCCGTTGATGGATGCTGTTGCGTGTGCTGTAGAAACCTTCCTCGTTCCTCGTATGAAGCGTCAGAGCAGCGTGAGTCTCCGACTCAACGAACAGCACGTATTTCTTGTTGTAAACGTTTACCCACAATTCTATTTCACTTTTCACATTGGCACTTGGATGATTCATTCCTCGAGGAATCGAGTAGTATCGCATCATGATGTACTTGCCAAGCTCATGATGCTTGTCGAGGTCAGGCCACACATGGGCAAGCTCCAACAGGTAAATGTTCTCGTGACATGCTTCATCGAGAATATTGAGAGCCTCAAGGACGATCGAACGATCTTTGTCTGCCAGCTGGTTCATTAGAAGTTGCATTCCCCACTCCTCGAACGTAGGCAAGCGTGCTCGAAGTAGCGTCAGAAGAAATTGTGTTGCATATAAACGTGATGAATGACTCGGCGATGCCGTTAAAGCTTTCTCTAAAATTTGTCGCGGGTAGTGAACCGACGACGTTAGCGAATAATCCAAACCGGAGACGATTAGCTTAACATAAATCGTGTGAGGAGTTGTGGAAACGATTTGACTCAGATGCTTCAAGATATCCGTGTTCTTGAGGATCGTTACACCTTGCATCGATCGACACACTCGACCTATGAATAGGAAATATTGTTGGCACATCGTGTTGCTCATGTGATTCGGACTGAATAGACAATCCTAAAATTCAAAACGAGAAATTAGTTCCGCAATCTCCGCAACAAAGTTGAATTTATCTTACGTGAGGTTTCTTTTTGTAAATTGACTGCAACTGCTGGCTGATGTCGGTGCAGAAATCTGTGAGAATTCGCATGTACTCAAGCTCATCGATTTGCTCGAGAAGGTAGTCGATAAGTTCAATCCCTACGTTGACATTTGGCGGCAGCAAACCGGCAAGTCCCAGCTCCATGTGCGAAAATTTATGGCTGCTTGGTTTGAAGTAAAGCGTGAGGGTTTTGATGAACTTGAGCTGGTTCTCGTCCAGCTTCGTGGAGAGACATTTGTTCCTGAATATCGTATAGATGAGCTTCCAGTCCCACTTGTTGGGATCGACGTGTGTAAGCACCATTGAGTCCTTGATTAGCCTTTCGTTTTCCCTGAATTTTTCGAAAAAGCCGAGCACCTTCTGCCGAAGCAATGTGGATCGCTTTGATTTCTCTTTGACGGTCTCGTGGTCGCCGGAGAAACTTGCGCTGTCCCGGAACACGTCCCAGTAATCCCAGAACGTTCCCGTAGCATCAGTTGAGCCGATCGAGTCGGATCGTATTCTATCAAACAACGTAAGACTAGCTGTCCTTGCGAGACAGTGCTGAGCGTCAATTTCACGTTTAAATAGCCTCGATTTCGCTAGCTCGCCATTCTGTATGATCATGTCGAGGTAAAGACTGCAAGTGAGCGGCCGATTCCTTATCATTTGGTGATAAGCCTGAAGTGCTGAGACTGCTGCTTTGGCTTGATGATTGCCGCCCGTCGCCTTCGATATTAGCGTTGGAAGCGACGGCGACGAACTACAAATGTCGGCTGGTAACATAGTGTGACTGAACTGAAGTATTTTCGCCAGCAAGATCGTTGCTCGAACGGAAATGAAAGTGTCGCTAGTGACAATCACTTCTACTAAGGCATTGAAGAGTCCGTTTTCGATGAAACAGTAGATAAGGAAGGCTTGGTGGATTTCGGAAATGTTGGGCACTTTGTTGGCAAGACTAGGGAGCACTGAACGACTTTCCTTCGCGACGAATCCTTCGATTAGCCGCCACGACTCGTGGTAGACCGATGGGTCAATAGCAGCTAGCGCAACTGAATATTCATCGGTCCACACTGGCATTGGAAGCCCGAGAAGCTCGTACATCAAATCCAATATTGCTTTTCTCACTTCCAGCTGATTCAGATACAGAATGTCGATGATCGCTTTTAATCCAGAGGCTTTGTTGGGATTGCAGAACTCGATCGCCCCAGCCCAGCTCCGCAGAACAGATAACAGCGATAGCCGTGCACATTTAAATCTCAAATCGCGTGCATCTTTGTTCTTGTCCATAATTCCTAATCTATATGTAAAGTCGCAATACGGCGCAGCGAGACTTTCCAATCGAACGCCCGAGATACTTCTCGTCGACGGATACTCTAGAAGATGAAGCATTACTCCGACTAAGCTTTCTGCTATCCTTGGCGAGTCGCACTCGAGGACGTTCCTCGTCAGCACTGCAACGCCGTTACACACGATGAACAGCATCGGGTTCAGCACGCCAAGTTCCGAAAGTGTTGCGAGACTGGCGCGAAGAATTCGATCGGGTTTGGAGGTCTCAATCATCGAAGTGTCGACCAGCGCTACTAAGCAACGCACCAGCACAGGCGACACGCGATCCGACGATATCGTCATCATCTTCCTGATTAGCTTCAGTGCTTGTATCCGCTCTTCTTCATTCTTTAGCAGAATGTCTAGACTGCGACTCACGAAGTATGGAAAGCGGAGGCTGTTGAACGTCTGCAGGTCTTCGGTCGTCCGCAACAGATATCGCGTGACACGTAAAGCACCAGCGCGAACTTGCGTAAGTGGATGCACATAGTTGGAGCTCAAACTAAAAGATTCGACATAAATATAATTAGAATCGTAGTTTAGTCAATCGAAAATAGAACTGGATGTTTACCAATAGAGAAATTCCTCCGTCGTTAGTGTGTTGCTTGGGCTTCCTAAGAGCTTTGTGCTCGCGTTCAGCAGTTTTAGTCGCTGTTTCTCATTATCCTGATTAGATATTAAAGCATGAAATATTTCTAAAATATTTGAATCGCTGGCCGAGCGGCCCTTGTAGCCTTTCTCGGAGTAATCACTAAACGGCTTCATATCATTATTAAACACTAATCAATTTTACACTCGTTTTATATGTAGTAAAAGTAAAACACAAGACGATTGACAAGCGGACGTTGCGCCGCGGCGGTTGATCTTCAAACTATTCGGCGGTCGCGTCTCTCGTGCTGCGTCCTTGGTGGGCTCAATACCTTGAGCCGTTAAATTTATGTTGCTGTCTATGCTGTACATTTCTTGATCTTACCTTCTTGCATGGCTAGCTTACCGGTTAACTATGATAGATATTGAACTTCGAGTCTACTTCTGACATGAACATAGAACCGAGTTTCGATTGATTGGTTAAACCACGCGAAGGCATATGAGAAGAATTGGAGACATTTGAGTATTGTAATCAATAATAAGTTCATGCTCAAACTTATCACGAGAATTCTAGGGAATTTCTACAAATTCTTTTCTCGCTCAATCAGAATATCGCATGTCGTGATCATGTCAGCGAAAGATTATCATCCCTCAAAGTGCGACCTGGTTGCGTCGATTAAGTTTATTAAAGAATCGACGACTTTCGTAAACATCTCGTATAAAAAACCCAGAATTTTCTCATCTCGTCAAAACAATGATCTTCACTTGCGATCTATAAAAGCTGTGAACGAACGATCAGCTCATTCAGTTACAAAAATGAAGCTTATCATTCTAGTTGCAGTGATCGCAAGCGCGAATTGTGTGTATGACATGACAAAGCGAATGAACCCGTGTACATACGGCCAAACGAACTAGCATTCTACCATCCCGTCAACAACAAAATTGATTGGCTCTTCATGGAAACATGAGACTTTTCTGTTCGGAAGGATTTCAGGGACTCCCAGGTGAAGACAAAATACTTTTACTGAAGATCACATGCGCGCATCCAAAGACAAATTCAAGTGCGAACTGTCGATGAAGCAATATTCTTAAGTGAAAACTCCTGCGGAAAGTCCTGAAATCGTCTGACCATCAACAATAAACAATTTTATATAATTTTTAAATGTTTTGTTTTATTTCTTTTTTAAATGAGTGATTTAAATACAAAGTAAAGTGTTGATCTACCTTGTTTGATAATCTTTTATTTCCTCTTACATAAACGTGCGCCGAGTTTTTGGCGCGCAAATTAGGTTCGCGGGAGGTCGACGACTTCCTCCGAAAAAAATAATTTACAGTCTATCGATGTAAACATAAAACGATGTTTAAAAGAATTAATAAAATGCACAAAAGTGTTCACAAATGGCAGAAATTGAAAAGAAGAAAAACGTCGTTAAACTAATTGTTGTCGCATTAATCTTTAAGTCAATCAACGGAAGAGAGATTTGACAATTTGTTGTGATTATTAACTCGGTGGATCTCAAGTAAGTTTAAGAATTTAACTGCATCTTACCGAGGCTAAGTTTCTTTTCCTCGACTCGTGTATCGTACAAAATTAATTTCCCTCGATTTTTCTTCCTTCATAAACTTTTCTGTTATGTTAATTTTAAGTCCAAAAATTTGCATCTCGCTTTGAGTAATCAACGTGGCTATTTTGTGTGTTGTCTGTCATCATCTATTAGATTTTCTGCTTCTGAGGTAGTCTTTGATTTCTCACAATTTATTTTATTTCTGCCTAAATTCAATTTCATTTCTCTTTCATAGTCAAACTTTTGTTTTGTCACCGCGATCCGCCAGCCAACAGCGATTCTCTCCAACTAATGCGAGTGGAGCCGAAACGAAGAGTCGAAATCATGAGAACGCAAAATTTAATTCCTTGTTTATTACTTTAACACATTTAAATTACACAATGTTTCATGATATTCTTCATTACCAATCCGTAGCCTTCTTGGCGCCTCTTTTTACATCCAAGCTACACTAATAACTTTCATCATGTCTCTTATCATATTCGAATACAATTTTCGTGTTAAAATGCGAAAGGAAAAAGAGTTTGCACTAAATTGTGAGTGGTGGCTTACGGGGACATGAGCTTGTGGTCGATCGAAAATTGCGTGACGCCGAAGATTTGTACTGCTCTTTGACTTGCTGTCAATGAATGTCTCAGTTTCACATTTGACGAGAAGGCACAACTTTGTTGACCATTCCACCTAGCTTACAGTTTGTAGCGTCATGCAATTTGAAATCGTCTCCTCATGAGGTTCCATTCATTTTCGTCTATTCTACACATTTCATGGCTAAATTCCGTTATTGAAAAAAGTTTTTCTCATGCTGAAAGAAGCTAAGCGTGAGCAAGAATTCCGATGGAAAAGGTTAAAGATTTTCCCTTGGCTTTTCCTCACGCTCGAAGCTTTCCCTTTCCCTCGTTTCATTTTCAAGCGATTCCCTGTGTCCAAAATTTTATCTACTGTCGTCTCGACATTATTCCATCTTTAAATTTTTAATTTTCTCTTTTATTTTGCGATAAACGAAAAAGGAAATTTTGCCTTCGCACTCAGTCGAAAGAATATTTTTAGGAAACTTAAATGACCGACACTTAAAGCTCAAGGAGTGATTTTTATTACAATTCGAAACTAAATTTAATGGCATTCACGTTGCTAGTCTTGCGAAAGTCAAAATGTTACTCGGATATCCTCAGCGTTTTCCTCAATGGCAGTTTAATTAGAAATTATTAAAACGTCTGCCGTCGTTATGCAAGTGGCAGTGACATGATTCTCGCGATGTTCGATCTCACCCGGCGAGGTCATCGCCCTCTCCTGAATTTAGTTTTGTTAATTCTTAGAAATTATCAGTCACAAATTTTCTTCGTTTTGCATTTTTCTCTTTTTACTTCTCCGATCGCCAAAGAGTTTGTTCATTAATTTTTACGCTTACATCATCAATGAATCGCTGATTAATGATTTCTACCGTGATAATACAAAAGATTTTTGGCAGTGAATTTGCTTTTGTTCTTCTAATCCTCCTAATTGTTTTCTTGTGTGCTCTCGCCAACTGAGTCTAATTTTCATCTTAGTTCATACGTTATCACTAATTTCAAAGTAACATTTAATAGAATGTTTATTTGCCTATTTACACGAGAGTTAAGTCGAAAGAAAGTCCTTTCTGTAATTGCAGTGTTGGTGAAGTGGTTTCCGTCTTTACGCAGTAAAGATAAGAGGAAGGAGGCAGGAGGAGAAAGTTTTAAGTCGAACGTGGGATGAGAAATCAACATCTAAATTAAGACTTTGACGTCGCTCCTTATCAGGACGACTGTCGAAGCTAATCGTGATTATTAATGCTTGCAAACCGACGACACAAATCCTTAAATTAATCTTCATCGCATCTTTCCAATTATCATCTGAGATCAATTAATTACTACTCTTCATTCTAATTCCAATTATTCACTTTCACGTTTATAAATCAAAGGATTAAAATTTAACTAAATTTCGGGAAAGAATTTCAAGTTCAAAATTTCGTCTAAAAGTCTCGGAGATCATTTAAAGTTTGTGATTCTTCTCGAACGCAAAGTAAAGTTTGCTTTGAATGGCTCAAGAGCCCGAGCGGCTCAAATTAGAAGCAATCGACTCGAAGTTGCATTATACAGTTCTTATCACTTGGTGAAGAAACTTCAGAACAAAAATTAATTTAACTAAAACTTTTTACAGGTCACAACATCTTACAAGTTTTTACAATTTTTTCATACATTTTCCGTTGAAGTTTTTCGGGCGTCGGCCTCTCTTGGCTGGCTCTTTTGCGACGACAGCCGCTTTCGGAGGTCACGTTGATGTTGAAGCTGAAGCGATTGAAGTTCTTGAGGAGCAGGTCGACGAGAACTTTCGCGATTGCTTGACAGGAACGGCACGTGGTGCCGTCTTTGTTATGAACGTTACGTGGTCTTGGAGTGCGAGTCGCTGTGCAAGAGTCATGCGCTTCACCGACACATTCTTGACGAGTTGAAAGGTGGCTTTATACGAATCTTGTGGGCGTTTGATCCACTCATCGTCGATGCTGGAATTTGAAAAATTTCATCTAAAATCGATCGGGAGATTAAAGCGAGAAGTCTTACATGTTTGAAGGTGACCACGTGACTTGGTATTCATCTTCGCCCGTCATTGATAGTCTTTTTCCGATGATCGTACCCTTGAACGTCACTTCGAAGTCGCGTCCACGCATGACTGACTCAGCTTTCTCCAATCGATACTGAAGAATGTCCATCATGCCCACATCAAAGAAGTCAAAGCGGCGAGCTGTTAGAAAAGGAAATCAGGGAAGAATTAGTAACAAATCTCCGACCAGACCGAGAAATACGTCCGAGCAGTTTATACCCAACACGATCTGAGCTTTATTGACCAACTTCCGGTGCTCAACTTTGTGCCAAGCTCGATGATTCATCCGCCCAAGAAAAAGTTTCATTCATGAAAAATGAAGAAGATTTCTTAAGATTCGTAATTTATTGCTTCAATTAGGTGGGATGAGAAGCGTGTAAAGGCAAATTGTTTCTATTGAAAAGCCCACGTCTCTCTCATTCACCTATTGGCATTTCCGGAGGACTCTCGAGTGTAAACATCAGTGTAACACTTACCGGACCACGGCTGTCGACGAATCTTTGTTGTCTTCTTCTGGTCCTTCTTGATCTTCTTAGGCGCCGGCGGATCTGACGACCGTTTGCTGCTGCTCTGCTGATCCGAGCTGTTGAAATGACCGTTGACGTGTTTCTCTAACTGAACCTACAACAGGAAAACAAGAAATTTTAGCAAATCTCCTCAGTCGATCAACGATTTGATAATTACTCAGATTACAATCTTAATAATCAACCAAAAGGACGAAAAGTTTTTGAGAGTCAAGTGATGGAAATGTTCGATTTTGCTCAAGGATTCTTACGCTGATGGCTCAGCTTTTGTTCTATGATAATAAAGTCTTGAGATCATTTCTTACCTGACTGCTAAATCTTACACCGCAGCGTTCGACGATGCATCGGAATGGCTTCGACCCAACATGCGACATGACGTGACGCTCAAGCCAGCCTTTCGATCCTTGGCATCCGTTGACCTTACAGCCGCGCCATGAGCACATGAACTGCTCCGTCTGCGTGTTGATGTGATGCGAATGGAGATGGTCGAGTAAATCTGAGTTAGAGTCGAAGTGTTTCGAGCACTTTTCCCAATTGCAGCAGCCGGTTTTCGAGATCTTTACCGTCTTCTTCCACACCATAACCTTGCCGTCAATCTTTGGGAAGCGAATCGTTTTCGGCTGCGATAGAATTGGACTTTTGGCACATTCGATCATTGATTTCTCTTCGACGACTATTGATATGGCTGATTTAATGTCTTTGGAAGCTTCTGTGATTGTTTTCTTCTCCTCAACGTCAACTTCCATTTTAATAATTTTGGCTGGTGATGGAAGCGGCGGAACAACGCAAACTGCATTCTGCTTAAGCTCAACTGGCTCGTGCTTCAAGGCTGGTGTTAAGGTGACGATCGGCGAACCTTGTGGCAGGGAAACCTTCTGGTTCATGACGAGGGGAGGTGGTGACTTGGGAGAAGTTTGTGACGACGAGCTCGTGACCGAAACGAGTTTTGGTAAATTCTTCATTGGTGAGTTGGAGGCTGGAGCAAGCGGTGGCACTGCCTTCGGCGATGGGTTAACGGTAGCTTGTGGCGGCGTCGAGACGGTTAGTCGCTGTTGATTCTGCATGAATCCCGAGGTGATTGTCAGGGATGGAGGCAAGGATGAGAAAGTTGGAGCCATCGAAGTCTTCATGAGTGTCGGAATGTTTTGATGGTGATGCTGCTGTTGATGGTGATGCAATTGATATTGCTGGGCCATTCCCTGGTTATGATTGAGAATTGTGCTGATGCTCGGCAACTGCATGTTACTGTTGGTCGTCGAAGTCATGGAGCTCGTTGAGTATGATGATAAGAGAGACGATTGTATGGGTTGGAGAGCTGGCATGGAGCATGGCGGAGCCATCGATGAAGCAATTTGTTGCTGGTTGAATGCATGTTGCAGATTTGCGAGTTGTGACGAGAGCACCGTTGGAATTCCGTTGGCATTGAATAGAACTGGCGTTGCCATGAAGAGCTGCTGCATTTGTTGCGCTGCGATTTGAGCGGCGAACGCTTGTTGCTGCTGCTGTTGCAGTGCATATTTCTGTGCGGCATTGTTGATTGAAGTCACGTTTGACATTGTTGAAGATGTTTGAGCGTTGCCTTGCGATGAAGTTGGCATCGGTTGGAGCTTAATGACAGCTCCGTTCATGAATAGTTGCTGTTGCTGCTGCTGCGTCAAGCTTGTACCGTTAACATAAAGGTTGGGCTGCGAGGGTGTCGATGGAGCCGATGACACTTTAGCCATCGGTGATTTGTTAGAAGTTGCGATTAAGTTTGGCAACTGGATCAAGTTTGGGATCATTTGCTGAGTGTGGAACTGGAGCAAAGGCGCTAGCTTTGTCGTGGTCGTAGTAGTTGTCGTCGTCTTTTGAATTAGCCCATTTTGCATTTTCAACGGTGGCGGCTGAGTTGGTGGCTGCATTTGTTGGGATGGAATTCGAATTGCAGCGAGCAACACGGTCGGCTGCTGCTGTTGGTTCTGCGATTGAGAGGACGTCGACGTCGCTACAAGTTTTCCGTTTGTGCCGGTCTTGTTCACTGCCATCGAAACAGGCTTGGGTTGCAGCAACACGCCGTTCTTTTGCGCAGGCTTCGGCTCGATTCGCGGCGCGATCGAAACTGGTTTCTTTGGTGAGATTTTGAGTGGCTGCTGAGATTGCTGATGCATTGAAGTGTGATTCGCTGTTTTTCTCGCGACAGGAATGACAGGCGCGATCTTCGCTGTCTTCTTCTCATTTGCAAGCTTTTTCGGAACGCTCACGGGCTTTACAGGTGACACCGTGTTCATGATGGGGGTAATCGTCGTTGCAGCGTGTTTCGTGATGTTCGCTTCCGGCATTTTGCCTTTCGCGATCGGCTTTCCCGTCGACTGAAGGTTCAGGAGCATGTTGCAATATTTTTCAACACTCAGTGTGCTAGTGACTTCCTTCTTAAGCTTATAGTAGTCTGTGAGTTTACTGATGGTTGCTGCCATCGGCGCTGAAGTCGAGAGCTGCGCCAGATTCGGTGGGTGTTGCGATGACGACACCGAGGGGATCATTTGCTGCGCAGTAATGGAAGCTTTGTTATTCGGTTGGCTCTTGAACACATTTAAGTTGGCGATGGCCGACAAAGTACTCTTAATGAGGTTCGGTTTCTTCATTTGAGATGATGCTTGCGATGCAGTCGATGTCGGCATTGGAATTATTTTTATTTCTACGTTATTGTTTTTGCTGCAGAGCTCCTTGCGGACTCGCTTCTTATCACATTTTTCCGTCACTTGCGCTTGTCTTTTGAGTGTCTTGCCGTTCGGTGGACTCACGGTCGTTGCAGACTTCGTTGACGCCGAGACGTCGTCGGTGCATGTCGAGGTGTGGCTGAACGGCGAGCCGGGATCTGAAGCATCGCTTGTGGCTGTAGAGTCGGCGCTCATCGTTACGACACCGCTGCAAGGGAAAAAGAAAAAACATTATCATCTGCTGATCAGTTCCTTAATTATATTCACATTAGCAATGTTAATTCGCAGCGATTTTACTAGCAGGTTGAACATACTTGCAACTTAAGTGCAATGCGCCTTGTCGTTCCACTACGCTGGCCTTCATGGCCACCGTCAGATGATTAAGTCAAGACAAGAAAGAAGTTAAGTTACCAGAACCATTGCTGCACACAAATTGCACAATCACCCTTATGAAACTCATCGCACGTCGCTTGTTTAATTTTCCCATCGACAAAGATCGGATGTTTTATTCCGATGTCAGTCATCCGAGGGAATCGGGCGAGGGGAGAAGACAAAATGAGCTAAGCTCGCCCCAACAACAATGTGATGCAAGCAGGTTCAAAGACTTTCCGTTTTGTTTCTTCTCTCCATCGCCTGCTCGTGTGTTTGTTGCTTAATCTCATCTCGAATTTTACTGCGCATTTCGAAACGAACAAGATGCAAGTTAGTGCTTCATCTCAATGCCTCTCTTCTAAGAAGCTTTAAAGCTCCACGGCAACGGCCGACTGCTCTTGAAGTTTGATGTAATAGGATTAAGCGAGCGAGTCATAAATTTGCTTTTCAAATTTCCGCTTCACTTTATCAGGCGGAATAATTGTGAGATAAAAATTCAGGAAAAGGGCTGGAAATGACACTGAAGCGGATTTTTTTGTTATTGGCCTGCGCTCGAGTCTGGCGAGTGTCTATTCATTGAAAAGAGGATTCAATCACTGATAAATTTGCCGTTGAAAGGTAAAATACTGCGCCATGAATATTAACGCGACGATGGGAACATTCAGTCAGACGCAGACAGCAATAAAGTAATTAGAACTCTGAGCAAAGTTTATTTCGAGGCTCTTCGTAAATTGGTAAAGTCATTTCCGAGCGACTAAGTGCGCGTCAAATTGCAGTTAGCAAAATTAATTGAAGAGGGAAATCGAAAGAGTTCTCATCACCAATCAAGCTTCATGCATTTATAATGCGATTTGTAAGAGAAACTGTTCACCAGCCAAGCGGCAATTAATCTTTTAAATCAGAGCCAGACAATAAACTATTTTTATGGCTGCGTCGCTTGGCTCTTTGTTGCCGCGTTGTTATGATTGCTGTTTGCAGAGTTTGCACAAAAAAATTCGTCCGCGATTTAATTATTTTACAATAGGAGCGACTCGCGGTCGAACCGCGATGAAGAACTTTGAGTTTCGCTCATCAAGAACAACTCGCCGCGACGTTCGTTCACCGACACAAATTACAGTTTCGTTCTACGGCTATTTGAAGATGCATAAACGAATTTACAATGCCACTTTTTTTTCGCGTGTCTGGAGGTTATTTCTCAACACATTTCAGACCGCCGCAGAAATCACGGTCATGGCAAGGTGAGGGAAGGTTGATTTTAAACTGCATGGTTCGTCTCGGGCGCTTTTCTGAAAGTTTGCTGGATCTCGAGTCGAGAGGGAGACCACAAATCGTCTCTAGATTTATTACGGAGGGAAATGGTCAAGAGTCTCCTTCGTAATCTTATAATTGTAATATCTTCACTTCTCGAAGGGAAAGTCAAGAACCACATACGAGAACGAATTCTCGCCCGAGACGTTTGCCAATAAATTATTCATTATATTAAATTCTTCGATAAATCTCTTTGGAATTTTGCTGGAAAAGCCGGAGAGCGGAATAGAACTTTCAATTTCGCAGTCACTTTTCTCGTTACACTCTTGACAACTTTGGGATCTTTGTCGGTAAATTCCTGTCGGATGCGAGGATTCCTCGCAAAACTTTCTTCCCTTCATCTAACTCCCCCCTTGCCGGTCCATTATCTCCTTTTGCTCTAGCTTTTCGATTAATGCTCGAACATGGCAATAAATAAAAAGGAAAATAAATAATAAAGTTTTGCTGCACGACGTGGAAGGAGTTTCATTAAAGCAACTTCCTTAATGAGTTTCTTCTTCTCGCCTCGCCAATGAAATCTGTAACGATGTCGGGCACTTGTTCCTTCTTAGACAGCAGATCTCAGAACCTGTTCTTGTGTCTTTCCCTTTTGTTTGTTGGGAGAAAGAAAAACGCGCGAGCCCAACAACAAGGCAGCAACATGAAACATAACGAAACAGAGAGAGAATCATCATAATAAAGCAACCTGACGATGGCTTCACAGTGTTCGACTTGTTCTCGCTAGGAAGAAGAACCGTCTCAGTTCCGAGATTTCTTTTCTCTCGTTCGTTAAATGGCACATATGGATATCATGCACGTCTTCGGGGTGAGGAGAGAAGAAGAATTAATTTTATGGCCTTGAATTCTTATTTTTATTTTTCATTTTTTCCTTTTTAAGTTCGTCCATTGACTCCGCGCGCGCTCTTCGTCCACATTCGGCACAGCAGAGTGAAAGAGAAGCGACTCAGACATAATGTTTGTAACGAGCTTCTTCTTCAACTCCGACGGGCGAAGAAGAAACTTGCCGTGTGCGGATGATGTCATGACGTCGTTATGTCATGTGTTCTAGTAATCACAAATAAATCGACACTGATTTCCTATGTTTGAGAGACAATGTTGCAAGAGTATCATCTATCGCGATGCCCCACAGAACGTAAACGAAGCGAGGGGCACAGAATTTTGCTTTATCTCTGCCTTCTTGCTCTTCACTCCAATGCACTTCTTTCTACCCAACATGTGATTATCTTCCGTCTTGCTCAAATATTTTTCCGTTCGGTGTGGTGGCCACTGACACATTAACATCATGAGAAAGCTCTCGCGCTCTCTTGATTTTTTTCTCGTGGATATCTGCTCCACGACGAGCGACATATTTTACGCAAATTAATTGCAATCGCCTTCGTTTTTAATAGATTTCTTTTCGCTCTCGTTGAGCTTTGAAATTAATTTGGTTGACAGCGATTGTGATGTAAGTTTGAAAAATGATTTCAGTGCGTTCGAGTGGAAAATCGAAAAGTTTTCCCTCGCTCGCTCGACGACGAGTTTTCTCAATTAGATTTTATCCTGTTTAATTCAAAGATGCTTCCATAATTGAATCAGGAAAGCAGCAGTAGACTGGAAGGAAGAATCTTGGGAAGAAGCAAATAAACAATTCTGTTACGACAACGCTCGTCGGTGTCAATGTCTTTTGGGAGCTCAGAATGATAAGACGTAGTTCGTCTGTGTTCTCGATGAGTTGTCTTCTTCCTCCACCGACTTCCAGCGACTCTGCAGCAATTGAATGAAAAACTTTTTCGTCTGAGCTGTCGTGAATGCAAAAGACATTTTCTCGTCGCTATTTTTACTCGGCGCAAGTGTGTTCGAAAAGTTTGCATACGGAAATAAGTGCAGAGAGAACCAAGACATATCCGTGTCGCTCGCTATCACGTGCGTAGAAATGAATGATAGCGATGAGCATGCGCATGGATCGCTCGTGATCCCGACGACGAAAAAATCCAATTTCCCCGAAAAACAAATAAAAACTTTTCCCTCTCGCTATGTGTGCATAAGAGAAACACTTTCGCCAGCTTCAACAATCCCCAACGACTTCTCCCCTTTCATGTTTGCCCTCGTCCTGTGCTTAATGTTGTAAAACGAGTGGAAAATATTTTCTGGCTGAGGGAAAGTTTAAAGTTTCCTTTTCTTCCACAAATTGCTTATTCCCAAAAACCTCACCGTCTCCCTTTCCCTCGACGTTCGAATAAATGGCGTCCTGGAGGAAGAACGCATGGAACAGCCACGTTAATGGCTTTTCATAAATTCTTGCTCGCTTTATCTCGACAAAACTTTTTCCTAGAATTATAATTTCGCTTTGAAGCGTTCAGGCATAAATTAAATGAGCTCTTATGCTCAATAATCGCGTGTGTGAGTGCGCAAAGTTCAAGTCTCGGCTCGCTATCGCTGTCGATAATGTGAGTTAAGAGGTGTGTAAGCCTCAAAACCAATAAACATTTAAAGTTAATCCTGATCATTAAAATCATGTTGTGGGTGCGAAGCGAGGTTTTCGGGTCTTGGCGAAGTCAAGAACAAGATTTTTAATCTAATTCGCATTGATCAGGCGGTGAGAAGCAGTTGGGACCACATTTTTGTGTCTTGCTGACTCTCTTCCTTTTCGCCTGAGCCTTCGTCTCAAACAACATTCTCCAGAAAGCGAAGCAGAAGAAAAGAATTGAAGCTGAAGAATTTCTTTTTCTTCACACAACATCGTCTTCGACTTTGGGTAAGAAGATGAAGATTTCGGTTAGTTTCAAGCTGAATAAATCTCATCCATTTAAATTCCTTCTCGTTAAGGTAATAAAAGATTCTATTTCTTACAGAACGGAATGCCGATTGACATCCGGAGAGCGATGATCGTTAGTTTTTTCGCGCGCGAATCGACAATGACTCTCGTTAAACATTCGCACCAAGACTGCTGGGCGTGACACAGCATAGTAAGTTATGGCATCAAAACGGAGACAGAGGAACCGGAAACGGTAACATTTCTCTGCGGTCGTATGGAGTCGAGCGCTTGGATGGTTCAGCCTCAGATAAATCTCAACGGATCATCCATAGCCATATCATCATTTCCGCAGCGCGACGTGGCATCGGCCCAACCATCGACATGGAGCAAGTCATAAAACATAAACCCAGCAACCATAAATAAGGCACATAATTTTTCATAATGTGTATGAATTGCACAAAAGTTTCATTAGAACGCAAAGGCAATAAACAGCATAAATCTCGCTCGCCTTTTTGTGTGGCGGTGTCTGTAGCGAAATGATATTCGCTTTCATTCATTGTTTATGCATCGCACAGGGAGAGTCAACGGGCTGTGAACAAAAAGCCCTTCAGCCGCGAGTTACTCGCAAGGGAAGTGGTATAAATAAAATGTCTTTCGGTTGGCGTTAATGAGATGAAGTTCACTTGATAACGTAACGAACAGCAGCGAGCCTCAAGTTTCATTTTTCTACGAAGGCAACATCAAGTCAACATATTACAAACCGAAAGAGACGAAACGCTATTAAGCTCTTCTTCTTGCCCGCCCGAGTTCAATATTCTCATTCATACACAAATATTTACTCCGAGTTCTGTGTGTAAGGCAGGCGAGCAACATACAGGAAAGTATAAATGATGAATAATATTTTGCCTTTTGCTGTCTGCGTGTGTGAGAGCGACGAGCCAGAATCTTTATTTATTCCGAAGATGAATTCCGGCATCGTCCACTATCGTCTACCTGAAGACATCGTCGAGATCTGTCACGGATCGGCTTAAGAATGTTCCCATGTTGGATCGCGCTCAATGTTGATTCAAAGCGACAGCGCCCGAGAGAGAATGGAAATTATTTGTTCAAGTCGGTTTCGTACGTGAAACCAGAAGCAGAGCTTGGGTTGAAAACTCACATAAATCATGCGAGTAAAGCCGAAAAGTTTCTCTTCAAGGGCTTCTTTCAGCGATAAATAAACCGTTCGAACGAGCTACTGCGTTGCGTCGGAAGACGGCGACGATTTTTCACTGGCATCAGCAGGAACTTTTAATTCGCTTTCGAGCAGAGTCTTGCGAGCGACAGATTCCATGACGCGGCCCATTTGCGACGGATAATCCGGAGAAGTGAAATCTCCGGGGATGCAAAAGTAATCATTTTAAAATCTCCCAACCCACCTTTGTCGTTAGCTCGCCTGCTAGACGGATGGCAACTCGCAACGCAACGAAACGTGCACGGAAATTCTAAAATTCTTTTCTCCCCCGGAATGGAAAAAGCTGTCAGAACATTTCAATGGAAGAAAATCGGAAATTTCCCTCGACAAATGATATCAACGGAGCTCGAAAAGTGTTTGTTCGATGAATTTGACAACCAACATCAAAGGCTGGCTGCTCAATCTGGCTTCCGACTTAATCGTGTTCCGAGATTATTTGATTTAATTGAAAGTTTTCAGATTTTCCGAGCTGCTATAATTGCTACAACATCGTTAACATTACCAGACTCGTAAACTTCTCCGAGACGACTTTGAATCTCTAAAATCTGAATCTAATTACATCAACAAACATTTCTTGCTGCTGCCAAAAGCCTTCGCTCCTCTCATAAGTTTCGGGAAGTTTCCGGCGCGTGTGTAACGCTAAGTTGGTTTCAATAAGTTTCTAAAAGGGTTCACGTGAAAGAGAAGTTTATCATCAAGATCTGATTCTTCTTCAAAACAATAATACGACAAATGTCTTTTCAAAGTTTCGATTTTGTTAGAAATTATTTTGCGGAATTCCTCTGATTTCTTGCTGATTACAAAATTTTAAAGCTTTGTGACGGTTGCCTTATCCACTCCCAAACATTCTGATATTGTCTAAACTCTCCGTCCAAGTTAGCGCAAGGAGAAATATTGAAATTCCGAAAACAGTTTGTAGAACTTTTCCTCTCGCTCGACTCCAAAAACTATCAGAGTAACTTTTTGTTGCAGAAGTAAATTACATAAATAATTTAGCAACTAAACTTTTCCTATTGCTTTCCGTCTAATGAAACCATACTGTATTAAAATTAAAGCACATCAGCACACACACACGAGCTCAGCGACAAGCGTGGAAGAATGAAATTTCCCTTCTTCGCAAAGCCCGAAAAGTGTGAGGCGAGGCAGTAAAAGCGATTTAAAAAGATAAACTTTTCAACTAAGTCGTTGTTGTTGCTCGACTCTCTCTCCGTCTTCTTTACCGTGCTGTATGTTTATGCTACTAAATTATTTATAACATAAACTATGGTGCGATGGAACAAACCACACAGGCCTTTGTAAAGCTGGGCTGGCGTGTTTGGAGGATCGAAATATCTCGTTTAGCTTTATTTTGAATGTAATAACAACATCAGTAACGCTTGTGTAAGAGTGTTTAGGGTTCGAGAAGGAAGAGAGAAAGAAATTCATAACAAGCAAAAGGTCTCACATGGAACCCAAACCAAAAGGCGAAGTCGAAGAAGAGACTTGAACTTCAATGATTTTTAATTTCTTTCGATTTTCTTCACTCGGAAAATCTCTCTCCGCACCGGATGCGCTCGCCTCGACATCACGATCGATGTCTGCGTGTGTTTATTTCCAGATTACTGCGAGAAGAGAAGAAGCCGAAGTGGCATTGAAGCATTGGCATGAATTGAGTGAGAGATGCGAAATTATTATTGTATAATAATAAATTCTCCATAACCTATCGCAACAAAAAAGTTTTCTCGTTCTCGAGTGAGTAGTAAAAAATATTTTTGTACAACGAAAATTTATTGTTCTCGCCTCCACGTTCGTTTTCCAAATGAAAAAATGATTATTTTACTATTTCTCCTCTTCTTCCTAGCTCAACGTTTGTTGACATAATTTTTTCTCTCGCTGTTTATTCAATTTTTTCTCGACGCCGCCGCAATCTTTTGTTAAAGAACGAAGATAGTGGAAACTTTTAAAAGGATGAATAAGTGGTCTCTGTGACGACTGCCACGATGATGAGGAGGATGGCTTTTGAGATCTTGGAACAAAAGCAAAAGTTTCTGTCAGCCGGAGTGACAAATAATGATTCCATAATTTGAATAGAAGAACTCGCGGAACACCCGTTCGCTGTTCATTCAACTGATTATTTATGAGGAGCTCCAGAATCAACTAAAGTCGACAGAAACTCGCTTCAAGTCGGAAGAGAATGAAGAATTCCTTCATAAATATTTCATGTTAGGAAATTTGAATTTTCCGCTGCCGAAGCTCCGCTCGAGAGCTTGGAGATTCCTGTAGGGGAGCTGAAGTGGTGCCTGGCACTGTCGCGCTTCTTTCACGCTGCAGCAGCGACGTTCAATTGTTTTAACCCTCCACCTATTTTACTGTTGGTGTTGGTGCAAAAATAAACAATAAAGCCTGGAAAATGTTTTCCCGTTTCGTTTTCATTTTTTCCTCTCGCTCACAGTCGTTTGTAATCCAAAAAAATATTGAGTTTTATGCCAACGGCAAGCGTTTATTAAATAATTCTCCCAGTGAAAAGGCTCGTAGAATTTATTAAATGAATGTTATTAACATCGCACATCCCTGACTCAATGATAATAAAAATAAATTAAATTACGGGGCGAGTGAAATCAGAGAAAATTTTTGTGCTTTTCCGACAAGAATGGCAAACATAGAGAAGTGCAAAAAGTCTGTTGAAGGGCAACGAGTGTAAACTGTAGAAAACATACATGAGAATTTACGATCGTTCTAGCGTTAATTAGAGAGCCTTCTCGCCTCTGGAGGGTGTGCGAGAACGGATGCTCTTCTTCAATGTAAATCACTGACTCGACAATTAGAATCATCTTGGTAATTAAGGCCAGTAGCCGTGGCAATTAGGCCGCGCGAGGTATAAGTTTGATTTATGTGTGCGGCAATTAAATTGCATTGATGGAGAGGTGGTTCAACTGTCTGCCTCCGAGTCTTACAGGGAAACAACAGCGGATTTAATCCGCGAGAGTATTTTCGTTTCTCTTCATTCGTGTGCACGATCAGATCCCACGTCAGACTGCATACGTTGATGCAGCGATGGTCTTGAAACGAATATTAATTAGCAAGAGAGCGCTCGCGCACAAACGGTAAAGGTCAATGATTCGCTTCTCTCGATTGTGCAGCTTAAAATGTTTTATTCGCTAATAAATTCAAAACTTCCCCGCGTCCAAAAAATTCATCCTGTCGATAAATTTAATGATTAATGAGGCAAGCGACAAGAAGAAGTCCATGAACAAAGAAACCCCGCGAAGTGTTTTTCTTCGCTGAATCAGTCATTAAAGTTTAAATCTTTCATGACAATGCAGTTGAACGGTCGAGGCGACTCGATTCAGTAATGAAAATGCAACAAATGACAACAGAATTGACAGAAGGAAGCGAAACAATGCAAGGTTTGTACGCGAAAAAATTCTACTGGGGCTTGGAGAGTGCACGGCTCACGTTGCAGTGTGTGGGAAATTTATTCGGAGTCAATGCTCATGGCGACCGGTTCGATTGCGATGAGCGAGGTTAACGTGAACTATTTAGTCAGGGCTCAGGTGAGCCCGGTGTTAATGTCTAGAACGAGAGTCCAACTTCCGTTAACTTCTGCTCGAAATCAGAGGGAACATTAAACATTAAACTGAACTCGCAGTGGCGAAATTCGATCGGAATGAGTTGCGAGCACAAAAACTGCCCGCACTTAAACTTCAATTATGTCCAATTAAGTTGTACTGAGAGCGCCTCTCGGTTCCCATCGCCATCGTTCCGCAATTATGCTGAAGCATGATGCTTTTCCTTCACTAGCACACAAAGCCCTGAGCGCAGTCGATTGTTTTCTCATCCGCAAAATGAAACTCATGCACAAACACACAATACTCGCTCCATGTGCAATTGAATTTTAAAGAAGCCAAGTGCTGCATTTTTTCAATTTTGATGAGAGTTTCTCGCTCGCTCGGGTTTTCCCGGTTATTCTCAATGGGTCGCTAGAGCAAACTCGGGAGTCAAATTGAAGAAATCCCACGAAACAAGCATTTAGCATAAATTAACATTAGCGAGGGTTACGTAAGTTGCACTCACTTACATCACGTTAGACGGAGTAACAATGATGTTCTCTGTTTCCATCAAGCGCTCGCTCAAATCCCAAAAATAAAGAATTAAAAATGCTTTCGAAATTAAATGTTTAAAACTTGTTGCGAGCGAACGCACATGAGTGTGTCGCATCAAGCTCTATGTCGGGGTTGAATGATTTCTCTTGTCGCTCTTTCACATTTGTAGTTGGGGGAAGAATTCTTTAGCAATTCATTTGTTTAACATTATGTTTTAAAGTCGTTTTTAGCTAGTTTATGCATCCCCGGTTTTCTTTAGAGTTATGAGGGCGACATTAATGTTTCATGAATTCAACACTTGAGGAATCCCTTCGAAGGGGTTTGGCTCCTTAAATAATTTACAACACGACCGGATCACTTAAAATTATTGCTCGAAATTAACACTCAGAACGTCGTCAAAGTTTTTCCACCGCGAGACGCAAACAAACATGCGAAGCGATAAGAATCTCAACAAGAACTTATGAATGTTTGATGTTCTCGACGAATGGTTTTGTCTCTCCGTCGACTCGTAAATCACGCGGGGAGGGCTCGAGAATTTAAATATCAAGTCGAGATTCCGTTGTTGGAGCATTTTTGTTTAGATGTCAACCCAGCGACGAATTAAGCAATTACGAGGGAAATCGGTAAAGTTTCTTAAAGCGCCCAAGATTCTGCTGGGATGAAAATTTGTGACAAAGTTAAGAAGAAATGCCAAGAATTTCAACAAAAGTTTAAGTCGCTCGACATTAATTCTTTCGTTGATGATGCGCAAAGCCGGCAGAGAATTTTCCTGTCGCCTTTTTACCCGAATTAAAACCTTCGAGATTTTTTAGCTAATTTCCATTAATATTATTCCGGGTGACACGAGCTAACAGTTTGGACTGTGAACTTTTAAAAAATATCAAATTTATGGAGTTTAATTAATTAAGAGAGGCAAGCTGCTCGCAGCGCACCTTTATCGACGCTCCACCTCCTTCTAAGCGGTTTCCTTTCACAAGCTTGCGACATATTTTGGTGACAACTTCACCGATTCAGTTCGCTCAGAACTTTTCAGTCCTGTCACAAGCAGAATATTCTACACCAGCAGCTTCAGTCAGCCGACTTTCGGTTCAAAAGTGAACAGAAAATGTGCTGTTAACAAAATAAAAAGTATCAAATTACACAAAGTGCCTCGAAGTTGCCTGAGAGTAGAGATCTCTAGGGCTCATCGCTCTTCTCAGTTGCCAAGGCGAAGTGAAACAGGCCGAAAAGGGATAAAAGATGGCTGTGTTCTATCTAGAATCGGCTCGTACTGGAGCTCGTTTGTGCGTTGAGCGCGATTATTTCGTAGAATAGAAAACGAAGCTCCAGGCGACATTCGCTCCAGGAGTTCAATCCAAACCAATTTCGTTTCGATATTAAAGTTCTTGTTTACTCTTCCGAGTTTTAAAGTATTTTTTACAGCATAGCGGAGAGAGATTAACAGCGACGAGCGCTGCGCGACTGTAATTCCATCGGCTTAGTCACCCAGGAGGTTAAAACATAAAAATGATATTCCAATTTGTCTTTCGAGACGCGGGAAAAATGTGCTGTTGGGGGAGGAAAGACAGAGAGATTATCGAAGTTTCCACAAATTCGTCCATTACTGAACAAATAGACAGGATCAGGTTGCAAATGATCATGAACGACAGCAGCAGCAATAAATAAATCACGACGAAACCGCACATTTTTTGCTGCTGTACTCTCCATCTACGAGCGATGACGAGATTCATTTGTCTAAAAGCAGGCTGTAGCGTCGGTAGGGGAGCAGGAACTGCAAATGATATGTGAATCAACCGAATCGCTGGGATAAAGAAGTCATGCAGAAGAGCCAGCGATGTCTACGGGGTGGATGGCAACTTCGCAGAGCCTAAATGCCACCATAACATTGCCATTGACTTCTCCTCTACGTCCTTCAGAAGCCACTGAACACTAACGAACGAGAGACAATCAGCTTTGTCCGTTCATGCTCAAAATTGTGTAAAAATGATGACTTTATCAGCAGAAACTCATCGAAATTGGAAAAACAAATAAAAATTGAATTTCAAATTCAGGACGGCTGTGCGAGTTCATCTAATCGAAAACAATTCATCATTTCCAAGTAGATGTTCCACATCAAGATAATCGACCAAGCATTTTTCAGAAAACCGGTTCTTGCTCTCTTCTTCTTTCATCTCTCCTTGCACCAGAAATTCAATTTCGTTCACTTTTTTTTATTAGATCCGAATCACTAGAAGGAACAAATGAAAAGAAAATCATAAATAGATTTTTTTTTCAATGCTCCACTAGGTGCAGGGATTACGAGCGGTCTTTACAGCGATGAGCTTCTCGCTTCGGAAGGTGTGCAGACCCTTTATCCAATCTCGACGAGCAAAAAGTTTATTTGTACACCAAAAATATTGGCAAAAGGATGAGAAGTGAGATGGCTGCCTGAGCCGGCGAGAGAACGATGGATTCTATTTTCTATGTTTGATGAGGGTGAGAGAGATTTGCTGAATGGATTCGTCTTTTGTTGGCGAGGATTTTTCCATTAAACCAGCAGAAGAAATTCATTGAATGGATATCATGAATAATAAAGTCTCAATGGCAGGCCCCGGTAATCGATTTGGAGTCGATAGGTTAATTAAGCATTTATGAATGTTTAATTTACATTTCATTGTTTTGCCTTCCCTGGTCGCCTTTTCCTCACTCGCTTGTGTACATAAAAAATTTAAAGTGACAAAATGGCACGAAATCAAAACAGCGACGCTAGAAAGAATGAAGAGGTCCCTCGAGAGCGGAGAACATTGCAAAAACTCACTCGAAAGTTTTTGCTTTTTAATAAAAAATCCATCGAGAACAATTTTCTACGCCAATCAACGGTCCCTCGTCTCTTCAATGGCTTTTCAGCTTGCAACACAACCTTGCACCCCAGCTATCAGATGCTAACCAAAGTCGAGAACGAGAAGGGGTTGCGGGGTTTATGTCATGAAGAAGCAAAGTTCGGATGGTTTTATGATCGAGCGGAATTGTGCCAATGCCAATTATGCGATTAAACTAGAATTTATTCCAGGGTGAGCAAGCGAAGATGCCACTGACGTCACTTAAATGGCAGTATAGATTATCAAGCGTCAGAGACCTTCTCGATCATCCGCCCTAATTAAACATTCGACGGACGACAGTAGAGCACGAGTCTATAATCCCATTCCAACCAGATTGTTTGCAGTTGCAATTCGAGACATCAAAGCGGCTTCATCTTCATTAAAATTATGGAGATTTCGATGGAAGAAGAACTAACTATTATGCGACTGCATGGACCGAAAGAGAACGCGACACGTGGTCAGTTTATGCTTCGCAGTTGCCGAGATGTGATTGCTGAGATAACAAAAGCGGAAAATCCTTTCTTCTTCTCTTCGTCAGAGCCGGTTTTAATTCAACGCTCGCTTTGACCCTCTTTTGATGACCCTCGGTATGGAAAAACTTTTCTAACCACTTTGTTGTTGTGTGTTCCTTCTCCCTCTCTCTCACTTTGACAACATGTTCCTTCCATGCAACTGCACATACAGCCATACATATGCGATGATTTTTCCCTTCATGTTATGGTTATTAATTTCCCCGGGATTCATAATCAACAATTTAGCAGTCGAAGGAGAGATGTATGGAATCTATCGGCAAGAGCGGAGGGAGAAATGAAGTGGCGAACAAATAATAAATATGACAATAAGCGAGTGAGGGGTGGATTGCTTTATCCCATTTAATAAGCGATAGTTCCCTCGCTCGAAACGACGACATGATAAGGTCTCGTGTCGTGATGTTCTTCCCAACGAGACTTTAAGAGCACTCACGGCACTCAAAGTGTCTTTTAATTTTATTACAGATTTATCGCGAGAAAATCTTTTATTTATTCATGATCAATGTTCAAGGCAGTTGTGACTCAATGAGACTTTCTTAATTGATCGATTTGTGACTTTTAGGCTTCGGCGAGGTTCTCGAGATTGAAACGGAACTGAAAAGTTCCCGAGAGAAGGAAAAAGTCGTCGGGGAGCGTTCGGTGATGTTGGTGAGCGAATAATCGATAAAATCCAACATGTTCTTCCACGGGACGATAAAAGGGAGATGGGAAGAGAAACACCGTCGTTCAGCTGTCGGCGTTGTTGTTGCTTCTAGAAAAATTGGCACTTTCATAATGCAATTACCTAGCATCGAATTATGCGAGGAGAGCGAGAGCGAGCAACTTCATAAATAATTTAATCGCAAATTGATTTTCCGCTTTATCTTAATTTGTCCATCAACGTTGTTGTGCTCCCACAAATCGCCACTGACTCTGTTTGTTTACTACCGTCGTATCATGACTCGAAGCCATCAGATTTTAATGATTATAAATAAACGTTGTTTGGGGGGAAGGCGCAGAAGAGAAGATGAATATTTCATGAGTTCTGCACGGTTCGCCTAGCCTTCTCGATCTTGCGCCGTCGATAAATTCAATTGCGAGCGCGAAATTATTCTCGAGATCATGGAGCGAGATAAAGAACTTTTCATCAAGTGGAACATGAATTTCAATAAATTTGCATAAATCTCTCGAGTGACTTCGTGATGATCCATGCGATGTCGAGGCTTAAAGTCAAATCATCGGGAAAAAACAAAAGCAAAAGTCGGAGAGTCGGTGCCAAGAGTTTTTCGCCCATTTGCACCATCTAAATAGGCCACGGTTGCTTGCACACTTCCCTTCAATGAATGAATGAGTGAATGCATCGTGGCACATCGTGAGCATGACAATTACCCCCTTCAGCGTAATATTTACGATTTAAAGGCACATTATAATTATTACAATATATTTCCCATTGTCTTTTCACTCAATTAATGTTTCTCCACTGAAATCTACGATCTCGGACGTAGGGGGAATCGTGAATGTTTCGTGTTCGCTCCAATAAAGCCAAGAACATTTTCTAATGCAATGGATCATGTAATGAATGACACGAACTGGTGTTCGCCTTTTTATTAGCCAACTAGTTGAATGCTCGTTGTGTTGTGGGATGTGTAAGGTGAAGTCACAGACACGGAGCCTCCGTTACTTCTTCAAGTCAAAGTTAATCGATTTTATTCTTCCGACAATTAAATCAGAGCTGTAACAAATGTTGCTCTCTCTCGCAGCTACTAATTCAATAAACCTCCCAACTTCAAAGTTGCTTCATTAGACGATTGTTTCCTCCACAAAACTTCCACGTGATTTACAATTTCCGATTCCATCTTCGGCTTGGAGTCAAACAAACGCGAGCGCCTTTGAAAAGTAAACAAGCTTGTTCACTGTCGCTTGTCTGCCCTCGTTCACGATCCGTTTCCAGTGACAAAAGTCAGCCGAAAAATTGACAAACCAGAATTTGCATACTTAATTGAGACAATGCGTCGACAAAGCATAAGTTCTCGCTCCTCCCTGCGACTCGCCAGTCCTCGTGAAGAAATGCGATCCATTCACATAGAGCGCAGCGACGAGAACGGAAATGTAAATTTAAAAGAGTCATTTAACTTTGCCGGAAATTTGAACTTATTATTTACACATTCAACGTTCATTCGAAATCGAGCTGAGCACATGACGAAGAAGAAGGCGAAGCAGCGAGAAGGAGAACTATAAATAAAGTGTTTCGTTTGTTTGAGCTGCAGCTACGACACATTCGTCTGTATTCATATTACAACCGGCAAAGGCGGAGCAAGATGCTTCAAATTGCATTAGATGGATTTGCAACTTTCAGTTCTTGTTGCCACTTAGCCATCGCGATAATTGCTGCGTTTGATCTCCACGCGCTTTTCGTCTCCGTCGCAACTTCAGAGCGCTTGACGATTTTCCACAGAATTGTTTTTCATCTCACATCAACACAAAGCAACAGCAATTAAGTTTTATTGCGAAGCCCCTGAGCATGAAAATCCTTCTGGATGTTGAAGGAACGAGACCTGTTTTCCACATCATTATCGAATCATCATCGGCGTAATGAGTTCAGTGGAGAGCTTGAAAACATTTTGATTACTCATGCTCACGACTTGCCAACCCTTCGGGATTTAATTGCGGACTTTTCTTTTGGCTTTAATCAATTGTGTCTTGTGCGAAGCTTCAAATCTCTTCGAGGGTGTGTGAAACTGATATTTTCCTGTTCACTCGCGAACGGGACGAGCGTCGAGTGTGAGAAAAATGAAACATGGTTCCCGTTTTATTGAATTTATTATTCTCCTTGCTTCGATGTGCGAATGCTGCTTCTCACACACGAGACTGAAAATGGATGGGCAGGGATGGCAGCAGCGCACAATAAAGACGACGAACACGCAGCATGCAGCTTAGATTTCCACCCTCCTCAACCTTCATCTCCCCCTTTTCGCTCGACGAGAAAGGAAAAGGAAAACGAGTCGAGCCCTGGAGAGTGCGAGGAACAATAAATTTCTATAATTTGTGTAGTTGTATGCTGAAGCAATTTGGGATTCAGTTTCTCTTTTGTTATCTCGGTCGTTGAATTAGCTCTTCGTTATAACATTCAACTGCAAGTCAACTCGTTTGGGTTGAACTGTGCACCGAGCAACGAGTGCATCAGCTAGCAAATCCTCTCCACTGTTTAATGAAACCCAAACAAGCGAATTCATAAACTGCACTGTTTGTCGAGTGTCAAATTAAATATAATGATGTACGGTTACGAGCTGAGAAGAGTCGTGGAGTGAGTCAACGCAGATGTGGGATGATGTTCGCCAAAAACCTGCAAGCGAGTTCATTAAAACGCGCGCCGTCTTCCATTCGCGTCGAAGCAAACGAAAGCTGAAACTCGCTAAACAATATTTGCGCGTGAATTTCGAGAGAGGAAAGTTGTGCAAGCGCCAAACCTATTGCAAGTGGTAGGCCGGAGAACGTATTTAGAAACTAGATTATGAACAATCCCTTAGATCTAATATTGCATTTAGAAGTTTAATGCGGTGGATGGAAACGGCAACAACAGCGAAACGGGCACAAGCGTCGAACAATTGCATCATTGCACCATGCCACACGATTTATGATTACATTTTCGGATCACGTTCGCATAAATAATGCATGAGAGCCAGTCTGGGTCCGAGAGCTTGTGTTGGTTGGAATCTCGCTCAGTGTTGGTGCTGCCAGCAGTTTGCGAAATCACTTTTATTAGTTTTCCTTCATCTCAGCTGCACTTTCACTTCTCATTGAAAAACTTCAGCCTTTTTTCTAGCAAATAAACTTGCAACAAAGTTTTTCTGCAAAGCTCGTTCCTTAGTTTCGTAATCGCTCTTTAATCGTTAGACTAGCAGAGAACAATGAGAATGAAACTTTTTGCCCTTTCCAATTCGAGCCAGATAAATATCGATGGGAATCGAGGCGAACCTTTTCGCCTTAACTAACAGTAAGCTTCAATTTGCATTTACAAATAATTAAAATTGATTAGACGGGAGGGAGTTGCTGGGGCAAAGTCGGAATTAGGAGTGAAATTATTTAATATGAAAACTTTGGCTTCTGCTGTCCTGTGCAATGCAGCGACGAGATTACGAGCAGCGAGGTGGAAGAAGAGAATTAAATTCTGCATGCAGGGGGCCGTCGGCAATAATGGACCGATGGCGTGTGGTGCGAAGCCGATTCTCATTGAGCAATGAACGTATTTCGGGGGCAGATGATAGCAATTATCCGATTTAAACAACTCGCGAATGGAAAACTCTTTCAAGTAATTTCCGTTTACTGTTAAGCATCGGTGGGAAAAAGCGCGAGTTTAAATGGTGAAACATGAAATCGACTAATTGACGAAGCAAATTGCGAAAATGATAAATTTTTAAAGTTAATTAGCTTCTCTCTTTTTCCCTCTGTGCCTGTCGGATCGATCGCCGAACGTTGTTAGCGCTTCGTTTTAATTTACATCTTCTTCGCGATGTAAGAAAATAAATAAAGAAGAGATTTTGTATCGAGCGATGTAAATGGAAATCAGAGAAGAGCTTGTTGGCCTTTAATTATTCTGATGTAAGTACGAGAGTTGAGTTTGATCAAGCTGATTAATGTTTGAGTTTAATTAGTTCTCTTTCAGAATCTTGCGGCAATTTCTTAAGAAGTTTTTTCTCCTCAAGTGCTAGCTAGATTTGGAACTAGATAACTTAACACCGACGAGTTTCTCCCTCCGTTGCTGCCTTGAATATTTAGAGAATTCGCCCGCTCATGATTCGAGAGGATCAATTTGCATAACTTCAAGATTTTCATCCCTCATTTCAGAAGCTTTCCGCATTAATAATTGAACAATTTCCTCTTTTGACAGACGAGAGTTTTCTTGTAATTAAAATCGCTTTAAGTAGAATTGCGTCGCTGTCACGAAAGTTGATATTTCCATCTTCTGCACTTCGCTCCTGACCTCAATCGCTCATTTTGCACTTCGAGCCAACGAACGATCGAGCGCAAAAATTATTTTTCAAGTATTAAATTAAGAACGTACACTGAAAACCTTCATAATTCCTTTCCTTTGTGCTGCGCTTGTTTCGTCATGAGACCAAGAAGACGAAAATAAATAACAGGTGATACAGCAGCGAGAGTGAGACGGCCGTGAATCAGCTGCCGAAAAAACCAAAACGACTTAAAACATCATCACAAATTAAATTCTCTCTCTTTCTCATGATATGTCGTTCCGATGAACATCTTGAGACCATTTCTCACCGGTTTAGGGGACGAGCAGTTTATGACGTAACGTTTCGCATCCCTAAAGCCTGCAAAGGTTAATAGAAGTCATAAAACTTTACAACTTCGAAACAGGGCGACGTGAGTTTCTTAGAAATTTGCTTCATATTCTGTACACGATGCCAATGCACATGACATTTTCGTTCGACACTTAGGACTAGCACATTTTTCGTCAAGAGATCTACGAGCGAAGACCTTCGAGGCCAATAAAATTATCCTTCAGGAAACTGCACGACGATCGTTTTACGACGGGATGAACATCAAACGAATGAATTTTTATTTTGGATTAAACTTGACTTGAAAGTCGAGCGACTCTACTTCAATATGTTCATTCCGGTGAGCGAGAACAACCTTAATTAAGCCCACCGGACTGACATCTGGGGCCGACATTGAACGAGTTCAAGAAACATCTTTCCGGAAAACGAGTCGAAGAGCCAAAGTTATTAATGATTATAATTTTCATCGGAATTGTTTTTTGCGATAAAAAATGTACACGACAAGCGAGAGCAGAGAGGCCTGGTGCGCGTTAAGAGCATGTGTTTGACCAGAGAACGGAATGAGACTCAGCAAACAACGTCGAGGCATTCAACATGTGAAAATGTTTCCCATTTAGCGTTTTCAAAAAGTCATTTCTTCTCGAAATACGAGATTAACAGCACGTGAACAGTGTCAAGACGACGAAGAGCTCGACTTAATTGAAAGCGATAAACTTTTTACCAACTATTGAGCTTACAAAGTGTTTTTTTGTTTCTTGAAAATTGGATTCGCTTCAATCGCATGTCCGTTGATTTCTCGTTTCTCATCCCACAACACATTTTTTTCGCTGCACAAGTCAAGGCTTACATGCAACGCCGCATTGCATGTCACGGATTCGACCTGGCAGAAAAATGGTTTTTCTGTGGCAAACCCGCTCATTCAATCATGAAACGATAACGTGCTCTCGTCATTCTATCGATACTCCTCTTTGTCACCTCTCGAGGCGCGCCGCAACTCATCAGCGAGTCCGTTAATCACGAAACACCAGCGGAAGGAAGCGATCAGATATTTCGCTCCTAATTGAATCAATAGCTGTTTGATTGGCAGGGCCAATAACGCACACAGACAGACAGCATCCCTTCAATCTCACGTCAATGCTCCGTCGTCTTTTGTATAGATTGACTGTCAGACCACGAACTCAGGACATGTTCCCTCGCCTTTTGTGATTCGCTTTTTTAGGAAAATGTGATTTTAATTCATTGTGACTTGGTCTGGTGAATCCGTAGAAAAAAGTCAAACATTGCGAACTCAGTTCATCATTCACTCCTGTGCAAGAGTCCCAAGCACTGCATGAGCTTCTGTTCCCCCTTTTCATCCCTGCCTCGAATTAATCATTTCTTTTGGGATGAAAATAGCAAACACACCGAGAGAGAGAGAGAGGAAAGTTTTTCCTCGCCAGGAAGTTTTTCCTGCATTGTTCAGCATTTTCCAATTTTCTTTTGTTTTCACAACTCTTGGACTGAGAGTCTCGGTCTCCTTGCGTTAGAGAGACGATCCTTGAAAGCTTTAAACATGAAACTTTCCGTTCGCTTGAACGCAGCGATTTTTCGTTTGCGTTTGAGAGTTTCAGCAAATGCAAAATGTTTACTCGAACACTGAATTGTTTGCGAACCTTTGCTAATGCTTAGCCAGAGGCTCTTCATGAAGCGCTGCCTGACAACAACTTGTTTTCAGTTCCATTGAAGCTCTAGAGTTTTAGTTTCGATATCAAAGCGAGGCTTCCATCGTTTTATGTTTCGAGTTTCTCACAAAACCGAGCTCATGACGACGGCGGCGGCTGTTAATGTGTATGTGAGGGAATAAAGCGAGTTTATGTGTTTCTCCCCTGTTTCTGAGGGATTGAGCGTCAAGCTGGGAAGGGGTGGGATGAGAAAACTATTTTTTCATCCGTCTAAACTGAAAAATTTCTCAATATGTTAGGATGAAATAGGAAAAGTTTGCGCTTTACATCTGAATAATTCAAGTCTCTATGTTTATTGCCAGCGCTTTTTTCCCACCAAAGTTCACCCTTTCGCTTTCGAGTCCCCCCTGGATCACTTACAAAAAGTAAAGATTTAATCTGATTCCATGGAATGAGCTAAAACTTTGTCCAGTGTGCGAGGAGCGAAAGGGAAAATTCTTAAGAAAGTTTTCTTCTTTTGTCAGTTGCTGTTGAGCTCCTTCATCTCTCCCATGGAAGAGTTCTCGCTATCTCGGGCTAAACCATGCCACCGACGATTTGAGAATGAAAGAATCTCTTAAATTATGTGTGTACAAGACGTTTCTTCTTAATTTCCTGATCTGCTTCTCTGCTGTTTCGTCTTTCATGATGTTGTTCGGGTTTCGCTTTTAAACGCTCATTAGACGTTTCTTGGAGACTCGTTATCGTTTAAGAGTGTCTCGAGACGACAGAGAAGCGATTCCAAAGGTAATTGTAAGAGCAGCGTTTTGAAAGGAAAATCGGCGGAAAATTGAAGTGAAAGGAAAACTTTGTTCTGCGACTTGTCGTTAAAGACGACTCGAGATTCCCTAACTGCTTTTAAAAACAGTTTTTATGCTTCCTTGCCCTTCAAAGGGCGTTCTTCTCGCTAAGGCAAAGAATTCGAGAAGCGACTTCTTCTCATAAGAATGGCTGCGCAGAAGAGACAGACGTGAGGTTAATTTAATTCCTCATCTTCCCTCATTTCTCTTCAGCCGCAACAGTCGGTGGATTCGTAGCATGTTCGTGCAGCATAAATGAAAGCAATTCTTGGCCGCTTGAAAAAGTTGTCTATAATTTGGGCCTGAAATGGTTCTTGAAGGCACGACGCGCAGCTCTTTTCCCGGACAAGCCACAATTTTATGTTGTTCGGCTGCCACTGTCTTCTTCTTCTCTTCTGTTTTGGTCAATGCCAAGCGTTTGACTCGAAGCATCTTGAGAATTAAATATGTTTTACCGTTAGACACTCGCTGGCTGCTCCGCTCTTCAAATAGAAGTTGGTGGAACATAAACTTGGGCCTCGTTATGCAGAACGTGAATTTATGAAATCAAACGAGATTCGGAATTACGATTATTTTTCGAGAATCCTTAAAGAGAAAATCTTCATGAATTTATGATGCTTTCATCCCCCGATTTGCTTTCATGCTTTCCACCTTTTTGATCTCTCAACTATGGAAATTCGAAAAAGCCCCGCAGTGAATCACAAGAAACCTTTTGCTTCTCTCTTTCGATTAAAGTTTCATCGCATGGGGAATTATGCGAAAGTTACGTGACATCATTTCAAGTTTATTTTATGATTTGAGAGTTTTCCGATTAAACTTTTCCCCAAACTTTTGGCTCCTTTGCCATCCGAAGAAACTTTGAGTTTATCTTTCGAGTTCATCCACTGTCAGTTCAACAAGAAAAATCCTCTCGCTAGCAATTTATCTCCTTTTAAACTGTAGAAAAATTAATTTCAAATCAGAATCTACGACGAACAAATTGCTTTACAGCGCCGCTGCTCGCTTTTCTCTCTCAAGGAATTTTCCTTACAGTCGGAAAAGGTTTCTGCACATTTTCTTGCGTTAACACATGCGAGAAGTCTCAACGAACACAACGACAAAGAAATCCGATTTCCTGTAATGTAATTTTCTCGAGAGAGAGCGAGCAGCGGGTTGGAAGGAACGAACGAAGACGAAAATACTTTCGCCACCCTCCGAGGAGTAAAAATACTTCCGAGTGCGATTTTTTGCCGATAACCAAGCTCCTCACACCCCCAAGCGTCCAACATTGGCTTTTTTGCTCTCTTGTAAGTTTCTAGCGTCGTAAGAAACAACATTAAAGTACATTATGAAGAACATAAATTTATTTGCCCGAGTGTTCTTTCATTATAGACGAGCAGCGAGCGAGGCTCGGCGTTTCGCTCTAACCATCAGTCTTCCTTTAATGCTTTATTTAACATAACAATAAACGAATTTCAAGTGTTTTTTCGTCGAAGAAAGGAGAGCAAACGCATGAAGACGAAGCAGACGAGAGAGAAGCAAACGAATATTTTATTTCGAGGAAAATAAACATAATTTTATGATTTTTCATGTTCTAATGCTTTTCTTTGAATTCCGAAACGGCTTCGTTTGAGATTTTCCTCTCGTTGATTTGGGTTGTTGTGCATTGAAGAATCAAATCTCGAGCGCGAGCAATTCAATCGTAATTTCAGTTTAAATTGAAATGCGGGGGAGTGAGGAGAGATTGAAGCTGAACTGCGACTGTTAACCAAACTCTTCAGACTTTTTCTTAGAAATAACAAACCTTTTCGTTGTCTAATCAGAGTCGCGTAATTTACGATAGTCGCCATCTGTCTGATGGAAAAACTTTTACGATTTCCTCCCGAGCAAGCTCGAATGACTCTTTGCTAGTCTAATTGAAAATGGAAGTAATGAATGGAGTTTTAAAGACTTCTTATCTTGAATAGCATTAGCGAGAATTATCGTGTTAAGTTATGGTCGGCTGAATTGTTACTGTGCCAGCATTCATCCAGTAATCACCAAGATTACAGCGATAATTAGTGACCGAAACCTCAGAACGGAAACTCTTTGAATCGCGCGGTTTCGTAACTTTTCTTCTCGCTGGGCTCATCGAGTTTTCACTCGAGCCGCTCTTTCAGCAACTTGCGAAACATAAAAAATTGCTATTGCAGAATAAATTGCATTGAGGCATGAAATGAGTCAGAAGAGATCGCTCTCACTCTACGCTAAGCTCCACATGAAGTCGTGAACATAAATCATCTTAGAAAAACTAAATTCACTTTCGCTTTCTATCAGGTTTGCACGGATGATGCAAAGAAACGACCAAAGGAGGAGAGAAATATCTTACAATCGCCTTAAGATTAATTTCTGTACCGTTAAATGAGTCGCTTGTGTTCGAGGATGTCTTGACGTTGTAGGAAAGGAAGGAGGAGTGGACTCGTCTCTGTTGTACTGCCGAGTCATTAAAGTCGCGAGCTAATCGTTTCATTTCCAGTTCGAGCGAGTGTATTCGCACTTAGCTTGCGATTCTATCTGTAAGTGCACTCTTGCTGTGAAAAGTTGCTTGCAACGGATCGTCGAGTCATGCGATGAATGTTTAAATTTAGAAAAACTGTGCTCAAAGCGAAGAGATTCGCTGTAATGTCTTTTGCCTTCGATGCCAACGTTTATGAGCTCAGTGATGAAAGGCATTTGTTTTCCGAGAAGGCGCTCACATTACAGAGATTTCGATACTTTGGGTGTCAAGACTTATCGATCTGCTCGACGAAGCTTCCGATGGAGCGAGAATAAATCGATGAACGTTGATTAAGGCGATTGCTCGCTTCAACAATGAATCTTCTTCCGCTCTCCGATCAACGCAAACTCGCCATTAATAATCCTCATAAACATCGGAATCAATTCGGTTCAAAGAGTAATTGAATTTCCATCGAGCGAATTATTAGAATGGAAGATTTCACGCGCCCTGACTCGCTCCCTTCCTCCCATAGATTCCTTCGAGTGTTTAGCAACGGTTTTGTTTCTTTTCCTCGTAGTGCGAACAGAATATTGAGCTATAAATTTTTATATGAAAAGTATTTATTGGTGTGCAGACGTGGAGAAGCGTCGAGCTCGAGTCAATATGAGTTAGCATTATTAACCCATTTATTCCCTCGACGCCATAGCGTAAATTTCGCATTCCAGTTAGTGCCGAAATGACTTCGGTGCAGTAAAGGAGGAGAAACTCCCCTTCGCACTCGAGCTCTTATCGTCTCATCGCTGCTATTATCATTTTATGCGCCTCTTCGTTCTCACAATTTTGGCATACATAATGGCACACATAAACTGTCACGAAACAAACTCTTATCGCAGGTTCTCATCGATTATTTATTATTTACACGATGATAAGACGAAACTCTTTTTTACCGCTTTCTTTCGGAAATGAAAAGGGGGTTGATGGAAATTGCGAAAAAACCGAGGGCAAATAAAGTGAGTCGAGGCTTGTTTGCGTTAGGATAAGTGCAGCCGATAGAAAAGCCATTGAGGAGTTGAATTTCGCGAGGGCTTAGCTCACAGGATTTTAAATTTATTTATGGAAATCTTAGACGTCTTGACATGAGAAGGATCGAACGATAAGAACAGGTTCGTTCGTTATAGCGTCAAAATCTGGTGTTAAAGACTTGGAAAAAGGCAATGCAAGGTAAGAACCTGCAGTGATCATAAAGTTACTTTTGTTTATTGCCTTGTTCAGAAGGCCAAAAGTTGTCGTCTCTTCTCTTTTTATATTCATGTACTTTGTACAAAGTTCAGCAAGCTACGAGCGTCTCATTGCATTCCAAAACGAATCATTTATCTCCTCAGTCGTTCACTGTTGTTGGTTATTAAAAAAGAGGATGAAAGGCAGAGTTCGAGCGAGAGAAGAAAACCATTAAGGAATCCATCATGACGAATGATTTTAGTGCTTTGAATAAATCAAGCGAATAGAAGAAACATTTTTGGAAGCATTCATGCGGAGCTTGGCAACGCAGCACTGAAAGTGTCAATTTCAGCTGCAAGTTGCGTTTGTTTGTGCGTTTTACGTAGCCAAAGCCAGCGAAGCAACTACAGCGATTTGAATAATTCAAAACGGGGAAATCAATTGGATTTTCTCTAGCGTCTCTATGCGGTTGCATGCTGTTGCATATTTAACTATCTGCCGTTGTTTCATTCGGATCCGCGGAGGGGGAGCACGACGTTAGCTAAGAGAATCTCTCGGGCTAAATTGTGCAATTTTTTTCCAGCTCAAGCACAGTGAAAAAATTTATTTCGCTCTCTCGCGACATTGCACTTTTTGCGACTTCGCTGTTTTTCGCTGCTGCGCTGCGTTGTTGCATTTTCAGCTGTGGAAACAGTCGGAGCATAAGACCTGTGCCGCGGTTTATTGCATAAAATGGTATTTTTCGAGGTAAGCGAATCACGGAGCCGATTGCACAACCCAAACTCGTGAATTGTTAATCATCGTGTTGAGAGCAAAATGCTCTTCATGAATGGAACTGCGGCGTTATCAGTCGCCATTGTCCACAGATCACAAATTTTGCACTCTTTACACGATGTCGATAACTAACCGGATGGCGACGCGAATTCCTAGAAATTTTATTTAATTTTATTGCGCACATGTTTAACAAGTTTCGTTTCGACAAAGTCGAGAACTTTTTCGCACGCTTATCGCAAGACGGAGACTGGGATTACGAAACATTTCAAGTTCTCAATAGTCTCGCTTTCAGTGCTTCCCTGACGTTATCGCCCAAAACTTTCGGTCACAGCCGAACAGAGCTGGAGAACTTTGTCACGATATAATTTGATTCGAGCATGAGCGGAAGCTAATTCAACTCAAATTTCCCTCGAGGATGTTCGCGTTAATGCAGTTAAATGGAAATTGATTGCGTTGGTAGAGTCACCCGATTCACCTGCAGCGACTGCATAAATCGATGTTAAAGCCTGCCTCTGATTACATATCAAGTGCGTGCCTTATCAGACCTTCCACCGAACCGCATGACACGAAAATATAAACACCGCACAGTTCACAATCGCTTAATGGTCGCGTCACTCTGGCATTTTAATAGTGGAACTGATAAGGTTCGAGTGAGAGACTCCGCTTCGTATTTATGTACATCGACCTTTATTGAAACTGATTGAATTTCTCTGTCAAAGACAAATTGAATTTGTGAGTCGAGCGAGAAAGTCTGGCAATGCAGCCCGATCAATCGAGTGTGAGTTTTGTGCCAAGGATGAAACTAGAGCCAAACTGGTCCCTAATCCTGCTCGCAGATCAGACTATAATTAGCTCGAAAATTTATTTTCAAACATTCAGAATCGATCTCAGTGCAGGAACCTTCAAAAGATGATTGCATTGCCTTCCGGCGACGAGTGAATTTACTAGTCATAAATAATGGTGACTGTTTAGCTGCTGGTTATAAATTAAATTTTATTATTGGAGACTTGCAGTTGCAGCACACAAAAAACTCGTCTCTCTCCCTCTCCTGATTGATGGTTTTCAGCTTTATTAAGAACCTCAAACATGTTCACCGTAAAGTCTTCGGAGTTGTGCAATTTTTCTCGTGCCCAACGAGGGAGAGACTCGACTGTTTGACTGTTTTGCTTTCAAACAAAGGAGTTCTTTCCACACCGAATTCCGGCAACTACAACGCCACACTCCGAAGGCAAAAGAGTGCAGGTAAAGAAATATTAAGTTTCGATATTATGTTCATCGAAAGAACATTTTCCACTCCGCCTCGAAACAAAAATACAGAAGAGGAGACGAGAGTATTGGATTATCGACGTTCAGCTGATTCCGATTCCAACATGAAAGCGAATCATTCTCCGTTTCTTTCGTTTTTATTCCCGGGTAGAAACCATCGACATGGAAAAATGTTGCCATGATTACGGGATGGCGAGCGAGTCGGAAAAATATTATTGGAAACCACATGGTTGAAGTGAGCTTATTCTTTTTCATAATCATTTGAAGTGGCAGCGAGTTGCGAGGGATCATTGGCAAGTAGATGCTTCAGACCACAACGAATTGGATCGCAGTGCGCAGCGCGGAAGCCCGCTTAATGGAACCGCCGCGAGTTCTTCGAGAATCGTCGCAAGTTCTCTTCGTGTGAACTCAATGCAGCGGAGAGAACGAAAACGATCGGGATATCCTTGAAATCTCGAGGCGAAGCTCGAGCTGTTTTCTCGTTCCGATTCAAGAACATTTCAGCTTCGTGCCCACATCTCGTGGAATGCACTCCTTCGTCATTAATTAAGCAAACTTTTCATTATTTCTTTTTCTTGCCTTTTAACGACCAACATTTCAACTCGAGTGGCTTTTCATTAACTCTTTCAATGGAGGAAAGCGAGACCGTGAGCGTCAACCGATGAATCTTTAGGAGGCGACGAGTCAAGTCATCACCGAGCGAGTGTCCGAACTCATATTTTAGAAATAAAAAGTTTTTATGACCAAAAACAGGTTTTCTTCTGGGCCGCTTTATGTTCTTCCACTTCGACGGGGCTTCGCTGCTCGGGTGTGATTAGAGTGTGTTCTCCCTTTGTATGTTCGCTTCCCTTGCTTTACCATTCGGCCGGGCCGAGAAGTTCCATCCAACATTAATCAAATTTTCATCCCTGCATTCTGCTTTGCAGCCCGTGTGATTCAATTCTAGGTGAAGGGCTTGGAACTGGACAACGCGTTTCATGACGCGCTGCAGCCGGCAATAATCGACACGTTGGCATAATTGTGACGCCAAGTTCCACGTTAAAACATCGCTGACACAACGAGAAAGTTTTAGAAAAGTCAAGAAGCAAAGAAAGGAATTCGAGAAGCAGCGTAAGGAAGCAAACGTAATCTGACTCACGAGCGATTCGCCGAGTTATTTCGCGCGTCATTAAGAAGAAAATGTTTCGATTCGCTACGATAGACAAACACAAAACTATTAATTTGATGAATTAGTAATTTGGCGTGAGCGCGAGCTGCGGCTAGACGACAATGGTCCATTCACAAAAAAATCGCAGTCGAACGTCTGAGATTTCTGTTTTCGGCTTCGTTTTGACGGTCAAGTTCACTGCCGCTTTATTATTTCGCTCCGCCGGTCCATTCACCCGGCCGCCGGTCGTGTATTTCGGCCAAAGCAAAGTGAAGGTAATTGTAAATTTTTTATTCGGCTACAACGAATTGCGTAATAAACCGTTTTTATAGCGCGCTTCGCGAGCGCGAAAAATCATTCGGCAAAATGTGCTTGAACATGAAAAGTGAAAACAAAGCAGATCAAAATTTTATGTCGCCCAATTTATTGAGGCTTGAGGACATTACTGATTTCTGGTTGCATGACATCACTTTGTGTTTCTCCCACGAAGAAAAATCCCTTGCACATGGCTGCCAAGAAATGTCGCCGTTGCGAGGAGAAAGAGCGACACGAAGCATTCGCAATCGCAAGATAATAATAAACGCAAAACTGATTAAATATTTTCGGCTGTGTGTCAACGTCAGAGTCAGAGTCACGGTCAACTTCAAGTGTTCTTCGCTTCGCTCGACATTTATTTTTTGCGTAAGTGAAACGATCAAACGGGAAAGCGAAACCTGAATGCGAGCGGCGGGGATGAAGAAGAAGTCGCCGACGAGCACCGAATAATTCGAAGATTATTCAATTCGTCGATTCCTTTTTCTGTTTATTTATTTGGTATTTCTACGTTCTTGCTCTCTCTCTCTCGTTCCTTCTTCAATCATTCGCGAGGGAGAAAAACGCTTCGATGTTTTGCGGAAAAGAATTTACAGTGTGAAACACGAGGTTCGCTTCGTTCCTTCTTTCTTTACTTGTGGCTTTGTTGCGTCGGCTGCATTTCGGTTAGGTTAATAGCCGCACATGATGAATAGGTTCGAGATTAAATCTTGCGCGTTTCGCTCGTGAAGTCTTTACAGCAACCTCAACCGAAAAAAGTCTTCGTTCGCCAACATTCTCTCGCTCATCCTAAACGAATTTCTGTTCATCGCATCGTCGCCGAGAAGGTTTTTTCTTATTCTGCTTTCATGCATTTCTTCATCTTAGGTTCATGGCTGTAGTTTCATCGTTTCTTCTTCTCCTTCTTATTGCGCTTCCCGAAGATAAACCCCAGTCGAGTCTACGTGACTTTGTTCTTAGACGATGGCGCTCGAGGACGCGCTTGTCGGAAGCGCTAGTAAAATCGATAAGCGAAGCAACAACACTCACCTATCAGATGACTCCGACGAATCGTATCGATCGGTGCAGCGCTTCTTTCGCAGCGAGTCTGCCAAGTCGTCATCGGCCATCGACTGGCCCGATGAAGACTTCTCTGCTGTCGACGGTGCCGTGATTGGAATTATCGAAATCTCCTTAAGCTGGAGTGCGCCCTTTGTTTGCTTTGCCGATGTCTGCATCAGATGAGACATGTTGCAACTATTTTATTTTCCGCCGAACATACACAGTTGAACAGACGAGGGATGGAAAAATGTTAGTTTTCCTTCGATCGGGCTTTATGTGCGTGCCCGATGCTGTTGTGTTCGTGACTTAATTGTGCCTTCGACTCGATGAAGAATCACAATTGATTTTATTTACTTGTGTTTGATTTGTTTTATCTATTTATGCTTATGATATCCACTCTCACACTGCTTCATCACTAGAATATCTTTTCACGTTTACGACTTTACTTTTATGTTTTGCAAAATATTTTCAAGATTGTTGTCGAACTATAAAATAGAAATTATATCATTAGATAAACTTGTTTTGTCGATCAACACGAGAATTCCGAAGAGCGCGTTTGGCGATGGGTGTGTGAATCAGTCGCGAAGCGATTCCGCAAGAAGCGACGACTCTTTATCAATGAAAAATTATTTAGCGACGAAAAGCGACTCGTGCGAGCCAAATATTTCATCCGACGTCCATCACGACGAGAAAAGCGATCGAAACTTAGTGAAGGCAAAGTAATTTGAGGAAGTCGAACGCGAGATAATAATAGAAAACAATTGTGAAAAAATAAAATTTGTCGAATCGCGCGTTCTCGACGGAACCATTCGCGACTGCACCGAAAAAATCTCTCACGGATAATTACATGTAAATGCACTTGGCTTGCGAGATGATGAATGAAAGTCCATTGGATAATCCACTAAACGCTGCATTTCACACTGAAAACATTAATTTCCTTCATGGTTGTTCTTAAACAACTCGAAATTGTTCCGACTCCATTTTGTTCTCTCTCCGCTTTTATTCTTTTATCATTCGATGGAACACACAAGAAAGAAAACTCCACTTTTATGCTGTAATAGCGAGACGTATGGCGAGGAAAGTGATCGAAAAACACGACAATGTGATCAACTAAAGAGTATCCATGATTAGTTAATTGTCTTCGATTGTTTTCCAATGGTTTGAGACACTTTTCTCTCACTTTTGTCACCTCAGCCAAACACAAAAAATTAAAATAATTACTAACAAATACACGATCTCACGACAAGAGCTGACTTGCGAATGAGAATATTTTCAGCTTTTTGAAAATAAATGTATTTTCCTTTCGGTGTATGACGAGAGAGCGCGACGAGAGCACGACGGAGAGAAACGAGTGGATAAGAATACACGAAGCTCGATGCATATGAAAATATTTTTGTATGCGAGATATTTTTGAAAATGAATTTAGCTATCTGATTTGAAAGAAATCATTGCTCGAGTGGAGGGCAAAAGAAAAATCGATTTTCACTTGAGATGTTTCAATTAATGCTCTGGGAAAATCATTGTCGGATATATGCTGGATATCTGCAACATTTATTTCGATGCATAAATTTGTTGAAAACACTTCAACTTGAAGCGTTTGGAACGAATCGAAGACTCAAACCATTTCGACGAAATATTTACCCGAGACACGAGATTAATGTTTCGGATATTTTCGTATAAATATTTTCAATTTAGATATTTCCGTTAAATATTTTTGAGCATTCATTTTGCATACAATGAGATATTCTATAGTGATTTGATAACTTTGGAGGTTTTATTAAAAACATTTATCATCATATTTTCACTCAATATTTAATCAGCTTGCTAGTAAACTTTATGACTCACAACATGACACAAATATTCGATTATCTTATGCTTTATCAGCATAACAAGCAGTCAACAATTTTCAGCTCGCTCTCGGTCTAAGATTTCCTCTCCTCTCTCGCATTTCTTCGCCGCTGCACAATTTCGTTATGTTGTTCTTTTGTCGGTTAGTATATTTTTCATCGCGTTGGGAGACGGTCGCTGTTGGGGTTCGCGGTCGAATTTTTTACTTTGCAAAGTCCGTTAATTAACTGAATAAAAGTCAAAGGATTTTGTCGTGAAACTGTGTTTAAAAAATCAGTCTAAAGTAGTTGAAGCAAAAGGTAAAGAATTGCGTCACGAGAACGATTTGTTTATTTGTGCATTTAGAATCGTTTATTTTCTGAAGGAAAAGTGTAACTGAAGTAAATCGAAGAAAGTGCATTTGTGGTCGTGAATCTGATTATTGCGGCGACTGGTTGAGAAATAATTAAATCCGTTTTGTGCGCGATGTTCAGCGACGGTGGCGGGCTTGCCGCCACGAAAAAGGAAACCAGTTTGATATAAACCTAATCACTACCGCAATTGTTGTTGTTGATTCGATCAAGACGTCCTAACTGATCAAACTAAACTTTTTATCAAAAGGAATCTCGTGTTTAAAAATAATATCCCCAGACCCATAATCTGCTTCATTCGTCTTCAACTGCCCGATCAGTTTTTTCTCTTCAACGCTGAAGGTTGGTTGGTCTCGTTGGTGTTTGTGTTAAGTTTACACTCACACGGCCGATGACGGCTTATTTCGGTTTATTCAAATTTAGCTTTTGTCTGCACCTTTTTGGATTTATATAACTTTTCTGTTCTCAGCGATACTGAGAGAATAAACCGCTGCATGATCGCCGGAGATCTTTGAGAAGTAATTGCGCTCGCAACCTCAAGTGTTCTGTAATTTCAGTACAAAATTGCCCCTAATTGTGCTACGAGGTTGTTCCAACGTGGAAGGGAACTCAGATTCTTCTCGAGCTCAACCCTAAGAAAATTCCCTAGAAAGCGAACCCAATCAAGAAGCAAATACAAAGAGATTCCAATTAAAGCCATCTGCTGCCCGTGGAAAATATGTTTCCTCGCAAATGACTTGACAAACAGCTTAATAATTAACTCAAATTTCGCTCTCGCTGCTCCCCTTCCTTCTGCGAAGTTCTTTCGTTCTCTTAAACGGCGATTTGCTGGAGACTGAGGTAATTAAGATGTCGCACGTTTTCCATGGAAACAAGAAGCCCTAGTCGGCCAGACGAAAGGAAACCTTGTGGGACTCTGAGGTTTAAGCCACTTCCACTCCAGTCGCCCGCAATAATTCATTGATGAAAATTTATTGAGAAAGTTCATTTTCCCAACAGAGCTTCGGAGAATCAAAAGTGAATCGTTTGGGGGAAAAGTGAAAATTCTGTGAGAAAAGATATTTCCCGGAAAACTTGAAGAAGTTCTCAACTATCGACAGAGGATTTTCGCTTTCGATTGAGCCAATTCAGCAACTATGAGGTGAGTGTCTGTGCGAAAAATGAAAATGAAAGAAAGAAAAATCGCTCGAAAACACTTTCCACATGTGTCTTCAGAATAAAATAAAAATAAAATCTCCGCCTTTCTGTGCCACACATGTTTTCCCAAGGTCCATCGACACTTGATCGACTCGGAATCAACTTTTATTTAACAAATTTGTTTTCGAACGATGCGAGAGTCGGAAAACTTTTTTGTCGAGATTTGAGTCATCGTGACGTCACTTGCTCTTGAACCAAGTCAGATGCTCGCGCTTTATTAACTTTTCGCGTTGACGGCATTGTCTGGTTTGGCCGGTGAAGCTTCGAGGAATGTCGAGTGATTACGACTAATGAGTCATGGATTATGCAAATCAGTTCACGAGAAGAAATAACGCATAAGGAAAATAAACAATTATCAGCGGAACTTCAAACGAGTATTGCCAAATTTGTTTCCAAGTAAGCCTAAGGGCGAAGCCAAGTTGAAAAGCTCACATAATTTGCTTCAATTAGCGCTATGAAATAAGAAGGAAAGAAAGAAAAGCGATAAACACAAACGGGCGAAGTTCATAAATTATGTTGCTCGAGTGGGAAGATTCATAAATTATGTCCATTTGTCATGATTTAAGCTCGCCGAGGAACTAGAGAATCGTAAATAATGTCTCATCTTCCGGGGTCAGAGGTCACTGGGGAATCTCAGGAGACGATCGCAGGTCTCGTTACTGCAACATAAATCACACAACGCTATTCTCATACCTAATGAACTCGAGTGCCCCCGACATAACCACCGAACGAGCCCAACCACAGGAATAAGAAACACGTCTCGCACAGTCTCATAATTCATTTTTCATTGCGACAGATTCGCTGCTGTTATTCCTTCCCAGCTCTCGGTTCGATACGAAAAATCTTCTTGGACAAACAAAGTTCGTTTGTTGTTGTTTATCGCTCTCCTGGGCTTAGACAAAAGGCAGATTGTTTGACGATCGACGGGAAAAGCGAAAAGCACAAAGCGAAATCGTTAAAATGCTGGACATGCTAGTCGATTTTTTTGACGGTTTCTGCAATCGTTAACTTTAATGAGAAAAGTGAAACGGAAATTCAACGGAGTTCCAGTTTTTGTTTCGCAGAGCAGGTGGTTGCAGAGTTCTCAGCTGCTCCTTGCTCGAAAAGCCAGATTTACTCGTTGTCATCACCGCGATGGGAAAATTAAATTCAAGTCGCATTGACTGTCACGTATCGTGCGTGAATGCCGCGAGTTTTTCGCAGGCTGTTTCTACGTTACGGTTGTTGGCTTTGCGGGATCAAAGTTGATTCAAACTTTACAAGGGAAGAAAGTTAATTGGAAGAAAAGCGCGAACATGGCGACAATGTAAATGTAAAGTGTGAACTGAGCCGAATTTCACGGGAAATTAGAAATTTATTGTTTCAAATTGCGCCGACGAAAAAAAAGAAGTTCGATTAAGATTGGCATGGGGAGAGCGCTAGACGAGCGTGGAAAGTTGGTCTGTTTGACTGATAATTCGTCTCGATATGCACGAGTGAGTAATTATGGTCACGCTAGCCGGAAACCGAACACAAAGCGAGTGAATCATGACAATTCTGCTTATTAGAAAAACCGTTCCGACTTTGACCTCCAAGCATCGAGCACTCTCTCGACCTACAAAGAGTTCGCGAAAACCTGTCGGGCAACAGAAAGCTCGAGTGTTCGAATTAATTCGTGATTTATCAGAGGAACCCGCGTCGAAGCATAAAGCAGCCGCCGTCTAACCTCAATTCAATCATCCGCTTACTTGAAATAATCTGCGCGCTTGAACTTTCTCGAGAATCACATTTCTCTCAATCTGCTGTCGCTGTGCCGTCAATTCGACTCACTTGTTGAGCCTTCGCAGCTGACAATGGAGCAGATAGAAAGCGATTCTCTTGTTTAATCGCAAGTCAGCTGAAATTCAATCTGTTAACGTCAAGTGCAGCTCGCTCGCCACCGTAAATTTCCTTCTAGCCTTGATGTTGAAGTTATTGCACTTGGAGAGCCCTAACTCGACACGGAAGCTTTCTCTCAACACGAGTAGTGTAAGCTCAGCAGCATAAATTACTCGTGATTGCACTGAGATCGAACTGCAGTCGTTAGCACAGGAGCAGCGATTCGAATATTTTCACAATGTCACCGTTAAGCGAGAGAATTAGGCGAACAGTAATCGATAATTTCCGTTTTCCCTCGATCGCTTTGTCGCAATCCGAATTGTTAGTCAATAGCGCTGGTTCATTTCACGGTCGGCGATGTTGCAATTAGATGATGCAGTGATTACAAAAATGTTTCATTGAAGGATGAACGCAAGTTTCGAACTTTGATTCTTGTAATGCTTTTCGGTTTGAACTTCAAACTTAGTCGAGCTCAATTGCAAACAAATGACACCAAACTGTCGGCAAATTTATAGTTTTACTATAAATACTTGGAGATTGAGAAACACCGAGCGTGGAGTTAAGAGATTTCAATCGCCAGGAAAACGTGAGGCTCGCGCTCGAAGGTCAGCAGGTTCTCCGCTGCTCGGAGCTATCTTTAGACTCTGTGCAATCAATTAATCGCAATGCAATATGAATCATGAGCAAAGCAGTAAAACAGGCATAACAAGCTTGTGATGCAGGCAAAACAAAGGTTCAATAAATTCACAGCTTAGACTTGCAGTTGCAGCTGTAGATGGAGAAGGAAATTTATTTCTGACGAATTTGCATTTTGCTTTCAATTCGTCTAGGCCTGGCAAGGGACTCGAGATGAAATCGTTTATATGCGGGGCTCGATGAAGTGTTGCGAGTCGTCGTCAGAACATGTTCGCCTCCAGAACAACAAATTGAATGCAATTAACGAATCTACTCGAAGAATGAGGTTTTTCTTCTTTTCCATCTCGCGAAACACATTAGCAGCCACTCCACAAACACACTCTCGGCTGCAGCTGCAGTGGAGTTAGAAGTGCTGCTTCAACGGCCTCAAAAGAGAACATGCAATGATTTATGAATCGCGCAAAATACTTTTCATTCACAAGAAATTAAGTGTTGTGCAATACGCGTAAAAAGATCCGCGCAGTTGCCAACTTTGCACCGCGACACTCGGCGATCACTGCGATGGAATTTTAATGAGATTGAATAGTGTAAAAGATTCTCGCAATGCAGTTCTCGGTTTGTTTTTTGGAGAAAGCTGCCTCTGGGGCTGGCAAGCTGCCATGTTGAGCTGCCATCGGAATTCAGTTCTCAATGCATTCTCTCTCTTCCGCTGTCGCAAGCTGAAGCAAACTCACTGGCCCCTTAGGGAACGTCAACGAAAAGAAATTTTAATGTCCCATTCACGCCCAAACTAAGAGAATCTCCATACTGAAGCTGAATACTCATGGAATGTTTCATTCTCGTCTTCCGCTTCTTCCAATTGGATAGTCGCGCGATTTGAAAGTAAAACACATCATGAATTATTTATTCCGTTCTCATCTCCCATCTCGGAGAGGCAGAGGCTGGCTTGGAATGAAATTACAAAGTTTCGATCACGTTTACGCCACCTGAATGAGACAAAGCTTCGAGTTAGGCCTCCGCTCGCTGAAAAGACGGTTGAAAGCAATGATTCAGAAAAGAAGGCATCGTCAGCGAGTTAAATGCGAGATTTATTTGACGCAAGACGAGGGTGTAACTCGAAGCTGCATTATTTATACTTTGGTGTTCCTTCGCCTTAGAAGTGACTGCGGTGGGGGGAAAAGATTGGAGCTTCTTTCGAGAGATTTAAGATAACAGACATGAAAGCGATTGTGGAAACTGTGAAGAACTTTGAAAATGTGAAGAGTTGATTCCTCCCACCGACTGAGACTTTGATTGAGTTTACTGACGTCAAAGTTTTAGTTCAAACAGAATTTCCAACTGTATAACTTTACTTAAAAGTCTGGCAACAGAAGGATAATGCTCCAGAGATGGCGAGCAACCTCAATGACCAATGCTCGAACAGTTTCAACTTACAGCCTGCGCTCAAATTCTCTAAATGTCGTCAGTGATCTTTCGACCCGGCAACATCGCATGTTCAATTTAAATGAAACTAAATCTCTTGATCATCCGCTCTGTTCTTAATCTGCATCGTCTCGCCGCTTGTGTTTGTGGCTACAAAGTTCTTAATTGATGAATATGAGCTTCGAGATTGAGCGCGACTCGTGAATCCGCTGTGTGAATATGAATCTGATTAATTTGCATGACATTTATACGACAAGATTTTATTTTGCGCATTTCAATTGAAACTAACAAATTGCCTGTTGATTAACGGGAAGCTTGGGAATTGAAGTTTCAAAATTGGCTGTGACCAAACTAAATTGAATCGCGAGTCTTTGAACTTTTTTCGTTTGATCTCGGCAGTCGTGGCTGGGAATCGACAAACTCTCGAACCCGACGATCCAATAAATTCTTGAATATTTTTAAATTTATTGCATCACTGCATGTTCGGCTTAAATTTCGTCCGCTTGACCACTTCTCCATTTCTGTCCCTCGCCATTAAAATTTAAAGAATGCCGGAGCGCCGAGCGAACATCAAACTTTATCCGATTTTAGATTCAGCGACATTAACATTCACGATTGTTCCTCCTTGTTTCCAGTCGCAATCGCCAGAGTGTTTGAGTTGGAGCGACGCCAACTTGAGAACTTGTAGTTTTGTTGCGGTGGATTCGTGTTCGAAATAATTAAATTCGATTCCCATTTTGGGGCGGGAGCGACAACGGCGTTCCGAAGACTGGGATTAATGAACATTAAAGACAAAGTGTTTGATTAGTCTCGTCGCTTTCTTCGAATCGTAGAAACTTCTTTCGTTGTGTCGTCGATGATTCTGCTCGTCGACTCGCTTTGCAGGAAATTAACTTCGTGCTCTACGTGAATAATTGATAAACTCTATTGTTTCGTCAACCGAAGCTCACAACGTGAACTGAATGAAATCCAAGATCGGATTGTTGTGGCTGAGTGGCAAGCGCGTTTACCAAAGATTTTGAAAACTTCTCCGTTCTCGGAGATTTGAGGCCATAAACGTTCGAGCGAATGAATTATTCACAAACTTTTCTTTCAATCTTCACCGAAATCTTTAAGAACCTTAAGAACCGACAGTAAAAATCTCGTTTAAGCTCATCAGCCCGAGTTCCGAAAGCAATCGGCAACAGAGAAATATCTTTGACCAGTTTCAAGGTCGGAGAGCGACGTGTGTGAGTCAGTTTGCTTTTCGACGAATTCCCTCTCGTCCACCGCAATTCAAATTACAAGACACGAAATGTTTCGAAGCGCGAAAAGAAATTTTCGACGCTTTAATTGACTTATATTTTCACAAAGCAGACGCCGAACTACAATCGGCGTCTATTTATAATTGTGCAAACATTTCAATCATGGATCAGAAGAAGAGGTTTCTGATTCGCGCCGGGCGTCAATGTGTGCGAAAAATTCGCATGAGAACTCCGGAATGAAATCGCGCGAAAATGAAACTTAACTCGTATTTACTTTATGCTAATTAAATTGTCGTTTTAAACGTGCGAAAATCCGACACAGACAAAGCAAAGTCGCTCTCTGCGATGTCACACTTTCGGTTTCACGCGATGATGTTCAAGATAATCGTCGGAGAGCACGGCATGTCGGGAAGCGCCGGAAAATCTCAATCACGCGTGGTGAAAACTCGTCTCGAATCGATCGAGAAAGTCGCGCGGCCTGAGCTATCATGCAAAGCATTGTTAAATATTAACTGCTGTTCATTGTTAACTTTGTGCTCCATTGAACTGCTGCAACTGCAATCGCTGCGAGTCACCTGAACTCATTGTATCACTCCGCTTCTGTCGTTCCCAACGCCCCCGAGACAATTAGTCAAATTGATCGAGCTCTTTCCCGATGGGAAAACTTTCGAACAGTTTTCCATTGAGTTCTTCTCGGTGATTGAAAATCAATTTTGTCGAGTTTGCATTCAATGTGAACTCGTCTTCCGAGACGAGCTCAGTTCACCTCTAAGGAATTCTGCGGTTTCATGCAGAATCTTCTGATAAAATTCCCTCAGAGATGACATTGTCTGCTCCTCCATCGAGTGTAGAACGGAAAAATCTCAGTCAATTTGAAATTCCAGAATGGAGATTTTCCATTTTCATCGTCGAGACAAGAATTCTGTGTTCGCCTTTTTTTCGATTTTCCAGCTTTACGCTACAACTTCAATTAAACTGAAACATAACAAGAACCCTCAACGCTCATCCACTCGATGCGGAAAGGTTTTCTTATCGCAGAGGGAAAACTTTTCCTCGGAAAAGTCAATCAGAAACTGTTTGAGTGCACAAAGTTTCAAGTTTGTTAACAGCAAATTAAGCCTCGTTTCGTTCCCCATTGGATGACTTGATAGCTTTCATCTCCCATGAAACTTCACCAAATGTTTTCAATTCTGAGAAATCAAGAAACCCACAAAGTTGTCCATTAAATCGACAAACTTTCCCTTCACACTTTGCGCTCTTTGTAGATTTGTTTCCTAACTCTTCCAAAGATTGTTGAAGAAACTTTCGTCGAAGTCTTCTCAAGTGTGAACTATTCAAAGTTTAAACGAGGATTGTTCAATGGAATTAGTTAAGGATATTTTGGGGGAGTTCCCTAACTGTTTTTGAAGTCTTGAATCATTTTTCAATGCGAAGAGCTTAATCAATGACATAGACGATTTGTTTTGAGCGCGAAACTCTTCTCTCCTTACATTCACCAGAACCATTTTCGCTGTTCTTCTACTCATTCCACGACCTTCAACCCGATCGCTTCGCACATGGATCGTCCAACAGCCGAGATCATAGTTGGCCGTAACCTTAAACCTCCTCCATTTTTTCCAAGAGCCGAGGCGAGGAAAGAAGGAGAATGGAGAGAAATGAAAACCGGTTTCATTCGCCACAGTTCCAACTTGTTAAATATGTTCTCATCACACATAAACGACTCTCGAAATGACTTTTCAAGTTGCTTCAATTATCATTCAAAGAAACATTTCATTAACATTGGGGCGCGTGTGGAATTTCTACGACGAGGAAAACTTTTTTCCATTCTCACCTGCATGAGATAAGAACGACTGAACACACAGACGACGAGAGTTATGTGCAGTGCCATCGATTTTTGTTCGCTTTGTAATGTTTTTTTGGGGAAACGAAACGAAATTCAAGTTCATTGAACCGCCCGAGTTCAGCTGGAGTTGTCGAAAGAGACTCGAAGCAATGCCGGGTTGGACACAACAAAGAACTTGAGCGTGACGCAATAATTATAACTAAAGCATTAATTTCCAATGTTTAGAATCTTGGCGAGAGAAGTGGCGCGGGCGATGACTAACTCTCATGTTTGTTGAGAAACTCGATCCGAGTTGATGTCAGTGCACTGTGCGAAATGGAAACCGGGTCAATAAGTATTCAAATGGAGACAGCATTGCTAGAGCTGACTGTGAGTCAGTCTTTGTCGGTGGAGTTGAGAAAGACTCTTTCGGAAAGAGGTTGCTTAATGCTTAATAACTTTCGGGCGAACTGCTCGGCTCCTTCTTCGCATGAAACGATGGATAACGTCTGATTAAAAGGAAGAAATTTGCAAGCGAATTCACTCAGCTCGGACGGTTTAGCGAGGAGCTTTTCCGAAGAAGAATCTCTCTCGAGAGATTGTCGATTGGAGCTTTGCGATAAGCAGGGAATCAACAATACGATGGAGTGGTCATTATGAAGCTTTTGTCGGAGTTTTCTTTGTTCCGCAACAAGAAGCAGCTTCAAAGCATCTTGTTCGAGTCTTTTCTTCGCTCTCCATGAACGACCATCGACAATGATGCTTGAAAGAGGGGAAAATCATCTTTCAAGATTATGGCAAGCTTCGAGTTATGAGCAAGACATTCTGCACTCTCGGGACTTTATGCTCGATTGTGTCCCAACGAAATACTTGAATTTCTCCGCCTCCTCTCAACAAAAAATGTTTTTTCTCGCTTCCATGGCACAAACCGAAGATAAGAAATAGGAGAAAAGTTTTTAATTATCTTCAAATTACTCTTGACTCGCTTTTGCTTCATGCATGTACGAGCATAGAAACGATCTTATGATCTTGAGTTCAGTTGTGGGTGGAATTCATCGATGAGGTCACGTGACAATGTAACATTTGAATTGTATGAGAAACTGACTTTGAACTTGAGATGAAAGCCATGAATCATGATGAGATGTGCGAGGCACGCACTGTAAGATACTTGAAATTAATTTACAGACTCAGTTCTCGAACCAACTACAATTAAATATTACTCGGAAAATGATTGAATCGCACCGCATTGTTCTACTAACCGTTAAGAGTAATGATTTATTTATGTTGACAGAATTCCAGCATTCATCCCACCAGCAGCCTCAGTAATAAAGCCAACGATTTTCCTATTAGCTTTTAATAACGAAACATGAAACGAGCAATTAGAGTTCAAGCGAAGGAAGAGACTTGGCGGAGGTATTTTCTTTCGCTTTCCTCCAGAACGCGACACGAGTAGATATTTGTTTTCGAGAACTTCTTTCAAAAACAACTCGAGAGTTTTCTCATTTTCTGGGAAGACAAAAGATGATGTTACCGAATCACAACCCGAGAAATTTGTTTACCGTTTTCGACCGAAATATGTTTTTGTGATTTTGTGTTAATCGGCAATGTTTGTTTGCTGACAGCGAAGTGAACAAACGCAAGCTGCGAGGGATTAAACAATGAAAACAATTTTCGGATTCTTTGCCTGTAGCTTTGATTGGACTTTCGGATGTTAAATCATTTGTTATCAAACCCACAAAGCAGAGACATCATCATGAAGTCGGCTGACGAAGTAGGGCGCGGAGTGTTCAGCTTATCGGCTTTAATTTTTTCATGATGATTAGCTCGAGCGCTCGTGTGAGGTTTCTTAATCCGCTGCTTTCAAACGCGACGCAATTAACGGGAACTTTTGTTTCGTGCCAAGCTTTTTAGTTAACAGAACAACTGAAATCCAACCGAGTGACATAAAGCCATGGATTTGTAGTTCCACAAACAGTTCTGTTAGACCGAAGCGATTTGCGTCTGCCATTGCAACAAAGAAGTCTGCTAACTACTAAACGATCTAAACATTGTAAATCGCTTCCACCTTTGGATTCTTTCACTCGAAGCTTGCCAGCATGGTACGCTACTGTTTATCGTCATCTCTTTGTACACAAAACAATATTTTCCTACTCGTGGCGCAATTGCACGAGCATAAAAGAAATGCAACCGAGTTGCAGCAAATTTAATTCACTCGGCTTGCATCGACCGGGAGAAGGAAAAACAATTCTGCATTGTGTTGCTGCTGCTGTTGTTGGCTAATTTCCACCAGCTGAGCGCAGAGCCGATGCATAAATTGCGAGAGAGAAATGGAAAAAATCGATTCGTTTCAATGAGTGCCGACTGTCAACGATAATTTTCCGCGTTGCATGAGACATTCACTTGCGCAAAGCGATTTAATGACATTGCGAAATATTTTTGATGCAATTCCACTTCATGACGGATCTTTGTGGGTTCGCTCTTGATTGTCGCTGGAGGGAGGCTCGATTTCCAACTTGCATATTTTGCAAGCCTCTTTCGACGATAATGATCTTTCGCGTTCCATGTTGGAAGCCTCGAGATGGCAGAGAAATAGAAAATCTAAACAATCGAGACATGCCACACCTCGCTGGGCATAATCTTCGATCTCCATCGAATCTTTTTAACTTGTAATTTGAAATTTATTGAGACATTGCGATGGCGATGGGAGAAGACAGTGAATGAAATTTCTCTTCCGTCAGTTGCTCCGATCTAAGGCAATTGCTTGGGAGAAATTGAACCAGCAGAAGTTGTTGAGAATTAATTGAAATAAATTGGAGTTTAAACTGCTGCCCGACAAGTGTTTCAGTATCGCTTCTTGTCGCTTCGGACATTCAATTGCATTATCGCGAGAGACAGCTCTGGCATTCCGAGGCAAATTGGTTTAACGACACTTTAATTACAGCAATGCGACAAATGCAAAGCAAAGAAAGGTTTTAATTAATGGGCGAGGCACTTCGATGTCATGATTAAAGGAAACTCAACAGACGACAGAAGAAGAAATCATTTGGTGGGTGGTTGCCGAGGTGACTGCCAGGTTTTATCATAATTGTGCTTGCTCAGTGTTCGTGGGTGAGCAAAGTCTTTTGAAACTTTACGAAAATTTGAAGCCTTGAGAGACTTTTTAAGCAGATAACGTCAAAGTTTTATTTTCTGGAATGCCAAGCAATCTTTGAAGATGAAGAATCTTCGCTCTTGTTAAGAAGAAACATTTCTCAAGTCGACAGCGACTTTCCTTGGGTGAATTTTTCATTTAATGCCCACCAAGTGTTTTCGTTCCATTCGACTCCTTGAGAAGCTTTGAAGGACTCGAAGGAAGAGACAAGGGTTGCCGGGACGGAAGCGAGAAAAGGTTTTTTCACAGTCAGAACGTCTTTTGTCGTGAAGCATTTGATATCTTCATCCTTGTACACGTCGGGCGATGAAAATTGAAGATCATGGCAATGAAAGGACAGAAGTTTCGCAGCAAAAAAGGACGTCGGAGATTAAAAGTCTAAACCCTTTTGGGCTCATAAAATGTGGAGGGAAAAGGGTGCGAACTCAGTCGTGGTCGACAACAGAAATGGCAGAAATGATTGTTTGATTCGGAGGAAAATCTGAACGGAATTCACTCTCGACGAGTTGTAAAACTTTGCGGATTAAAATTGAGGCCATTGAATCAATCTGCGCCAGACTTGCTATGAAACCCCATTGTTATCTGTGGACATAACGATGATGCATGATGCCTGCAGGTCAGACCCAAGATCATCTCATCCCTTTCTTCCTATAAATTCGGTCCATTCATTGTCCTTTTTATGATGGAATTATGATAAAATGTGACCATCGCATCTCTCTGCATGAGTTGGCAGGGCATGGCGAGAAGCTTTCGATTGAATGACCAACATATTCACATCAATTTCTATCAAATTAGGCTCGTAAAGAGCATGATGCTGTCCTCGCATTATGCGACGCGTAGAACGACATTAAGCCGTTCTTTCAAGATCAAATTGAGTTTGATCGATGTGATTAGGGAGGATCCTTGAAGTTCAGGATCAACGGAATCGTTTCATTTCCGAGCGAGCGCCGCAAGGGAGACAAAGTTGCCTCTTGAATACTTGATAGAAGTCGCAGAGCGTCTTCGAGTTGGATTTAGAAACAAAAATATTTTTGTTTGACGCTCGGAGGAATTTTCTTTAAATTTATTCTTCTTGTGGAATTTTCTATTTCAGAATTTCCTTCGTCAGCTAATTGTTTTCTCAATTCATTAATCATGAGTTTTATGGCTTAAGCAAGTCAATGGAGAAAATCTCTCGTTTGTGATGATGAAACTGTTTTCATTGCATAATTTATCATTCGGAGAATCGAGGTCGTAACTTAAATTCGTAATTTCTTTGTCGTCGGAGTGCGAGAACCAGTTCTTGGCTGATTGTAATTTCATTTTTCCGAGAACGGATGCACAACGTCCAGGTGACGTTGAACGTATTGGAATTGCCATTTTTATTTGCGTAGTTTATATGGAAAGATAAATTTATTGGTCGAGGGTTCTCTGGTTTCGGTTGAAGGTGCGGAGCTTCCCTTCATTCCCAAAGCCATTTTTCTCCGCTCATCGACTTTCAATTTCAAACGTGCGGGCAACGTAACGATTATTTACGGAAATTACCATCGCGGCGCGAACAAATTTGGCTGGTAATGAAACTAAAATTACATGAAATTACTGAAGTGGCTGAACATAGTGCAATGAACGATCGATCGATAAAGAGAAGTGAAGCTAGAAATGGTTCAAGCCGACAAGAAATTGTAAACAAGCTTCAAGAATCTTCTTCTCGTTTCAAGAATCTTTGCCTTTTCAAATCACTCGACATGCTTGAGCAGATCTCGTGCTTCAAAACCATTTATGAGTCTCAAGAGTCTCGTCAAACGGTAAACTTATTCAACACGCTAGCGCGCTAATTTTTCGTCGCTTCAACTTCATCTCCATTTCTGCACGATCATTATCAAAACCGCGACACAATTGCAAAGTGCACGAGAGAAGTCGAAACCGCAGATGAAAATAATTGTCGGCCTGAGCAACAGCTGACAGATCGATGCTCCGAAAAACCTGTTTCGGTCAGTTGAAATGGAAGCAGCGAGAGCATAAATTGGGCTTCTTCTTGTCCACTGCAATCTTAAGTTCTGATTGTTTTACCTTCTCCACGCTCACGTCTTTGTTTATTCTCGTTCTTCGCCGTTGCTCTGGTTCATCTCGCATGTCTTCTTTGTTCCCTTCTTCAGAATGGTAACATCGCTCGACTGCAATCAAAAAATCTCGCTAGAGAAAACTCGTTTGCGATCGTTGCTTGTGGTGGATAGAATTTGTTTGGGTTTTTGGAATTCAAGGCCTGTCGAGGGCTTCGCTGGTGTTCGTTTAGGAAGCAGTTCAACTCGTATTCTTTTTCTCTGGTGCTTCGTTTTATCGTCGAAAATTGTCGAAAAGGGTCAAAAGCAGTGAGCAAAGTTCAATGGCCACTTCTTCGATTGTGAAGATGTTCAGCTTCTTCTTTGAACCTCCATCGTCCCAAGCGGACATTCCAGTCGCTGCCTCTCAATTTCGGTCTCACGTCTCAGTGAAATATCGCACGGATTGTTGATTTTCAATGAAATATCCATTAACCATGTTGACATTGGACGAAGGAAATTCCAAGAGCTAGGGAAAACACGAGTCTACAGGATCCGACGATGTGAATCACTCGCAATCCTAACTCAGACTAATGACAAAGCTGGAATTGATTTTCCAATATTTCTAGCAAATATTCTCAAGAATAAGAAATCTTTCTGAACCGAACAAGATGAGTAAACAGCGAAATGAGATTAGGAAATGTTCTGGCTGCAGAGACCAGTCGAAAGCTTTCCTGCGACGAATGAACTGAAATGTTCCACTAATATTCTTCATTAGCTTCCTGTCAAACAATTAGACTCCAACGAGCACAGAAAATCTTTCATATTTACAATAAATAACGACGAGCTGTCGCTCTCGATGTCACGAAACATTTAACAAATCACCGAATTTATGACAATCTGGATCAGTTTAAGCAGCTGAGTCATAAATCATACTTTTTGCTCGTGTCGCTGTCCCATTTCTCTTCATTTAAAGTCATGCATGTCTAGTTATTATTAAAGAAAGCCACTCGCGCTTGAAGCGGCAGACTCGCTCGCGACGTCATTCGCGCAGTTTCTTGCGAAAAAATCTCATCGCGGATTATTTTGTCAACGCTCTACGGTGATGTAAGTTCCACCAACAGGTATTTCTCAGCTATTCATGAATATTTTCAACGGAATTTTGATGACTAAGTTTCACTGCGTCCACGAAAGCGCCGTTAGCGACTTTGCATCACTTATCCAATGATTCACGATCCGCCCAATTGCTTAACTGCATGCAAATCGATACTGAGCCATCGAGTTAATTCTCATCGAGAGAAAATTGTTTTCCCATTGCCTCAGTAACATTATCTCGATGGACGATAAAAGTAAATACGCTTTAGCGCCCATAAATTCTGAGAAAACGTGCAAGAAGAGAAAAGAGAAATTCCAGCTATTCGTTGGATTGCAAGCATTTTCAATCAAAACAAACGCGCAATAATTGCAGCTTAATCGCATTACATTTTCGCACTAATGAGTCATTCCCATTCGAAGAACTTGGATCGCAGTGGAAAGCTCTAATTGCCATCGACTTTACATACAATGTCTCGATTCGTTTGTGATTAGCCCGAGCCGCGAATTTCATTGTTTGTCAGATTGTTATGTGTTTCATACAATTATCGACTTCGCATGAAATGCGATTGTGACTGTTAGTTCACAATACGATAATCAAAACTGTCGTTGGTTTGACTCGAATTTAAATTGGATTAAATTTCAGGATCAACTGTGACAGCGAAAACCTCACAAATTTGCTGTTCTTTAAAGCGAATGACGGTTTTATAATGTGGCAGCATGTTACGATGCTCTGACATACAGATTCGATACTGCCGGGAGACATCCTCATGATACCTTTCAATGTTCCTGACGTCGTCAGTTTGAAGAGTTAAAGTCGCTTCGTTAAATTGCACATGAGCTCACGCGACTGGTTTCCTCCGCCGGCTCTGAAACTTGGGTAACGATCGAGCGCCATTATTTTATGGCAAATATAACAATGTTTATCACGAGATGAATTTATGCTCTCGTTTTATGTTCTTTTTAATATTTTCCTTTTTTCTCGCAGTTATTTATGAGAATAATTTTCGGGGAAAGGCAAATTTATTCTCATAGTTTGCACAAAATTCTTTTATTATTATCTGTTAAAATGAATTACGAGCGATCCGATTCGGCAAAACTTCCATTAGTTCCATCTAGCTATGAGTGATAACAAAATATGTTTCTGGAAACAAAATCGGAGCTGTTTAAGCTTTGGTTAAAGTTTTGCGGCTTCGGCAGACGGTCAAGTGATAAGTTAATCGTTCGACTCGCCGTCGCTTCATTTCAAGGAAGCCAAAAGTTTCACAATCGATTTTCCATTCAAGCTTTTCTTCTTAGTCATGTTTCCATAATCAATCGTCGAGAGCTTTTTCTTCCCCTCAAAACTCTGCTTTGATGTATGATTTATGCTTCTCGAGATCTCGAGAGTTCATTACGAGCCGAAGGCAACAACTAACTAGCATAGACGTGAAGCCATTAAAATCCATCTTAGATCAGTTCACTCTCATCTTTGATTTATGTGCGCTGCAATGCCCTGCTCGCTCATGCTTTCTCATGATTCATTTCGCAATTTGGCGAATGGTAATCATGAGCGCGGAGGAACTTTGATCGCGAGCATAGCGAAACGGCGGAAAAGTCTCTCGTAATTTGTGCGAGATGAAATCGAAAATGCTTTAAAATGATAAACAGCGCGAGATGAAAAATGAAAGTATTGGAAAAATGTTTTCCGCAGAGTGTTGGCACGTGAACGTGAAACATCTTGAGCGAATTCTTCCGGAGCGTTTCCAAAGCTCTCAAATTGCTTTTTAATCGCTTTTGATTTGATAGCAAATCCTTGACTTAACGTGAAGTGTAATCGCATTCGCTGCCAGCATCCTCAATGAAAACCGTTTCGACAAGATTCGTTCGCCATCACCAAGTCGTCCAAATTGAAATTTGAGAGAATGGTGATTGGGAGCATCAATAAAGATTAATCTGCTGGGATCATTGCTTAGCTTCTTGCGGTGAACCTCAGATAAAAGCCTCCGCGTGCCTGCTCAGATTTCCATTTGAAAGCCGGTAGAAAGATTTTCCGATCGACTGTCCACATTGCTAGAGGTTGGAACCGATAGCTGGCTTATGAAAAGCTCTTATTCCCGCAGGATTATCAATTGAAAACACTTCGTGGAAAGCTTTAACGAGTTCAAGCTCACTGGACTAAAGAGTTTTCCGGGAAAAGTTTACCATTTTCATCATGATACACTCGATGGTTTCCAATGAAAAACTTTATCTTTCAGACGTTAAACTCGAAACGACAGCAGCACGTCCATCGGACCTTCTCTGCGGACTCAAAAACGGATAATTTTCATTCAATTATGTGCGTCCCTTTTATTTGGCTTTCGGCGTTTCGAAATTCGATACGTGATATCCCTAAAAATTTTATTTACTCTGCTGTCTCACCCTCAACGTACAATTTTCTTTGCTCGGTGAAATCGTTTCTTCAATGAATAAGAATCACAGAGAACGATCAAAATGTCAAAGCCGTCGGGAGTCGGAGGAGCTCGCTGAGAACACAAATTGAGTGAGCGGAAAAATAACCAATTTGGCAATCAGATCTTGACACATTTCTGACATTAAAACACCATCAAAAAGCGATTCGCATTCAGCAAATCATAATTAAAATATTTTCAGTCTTCGCCCCTCTCGACGTTTCATCATCGCCGTTATCATTCTGCCATTTCAAGAGCGCGACGAGACGTTGTCGAGGGAAGCAAGAGTCGATGCTTGGGAAAGAAATTTCACAAATGAAATGAATTTTCCTCTCGAGATATCCCAGCTCGCTCTTGCCAGAAGCGCCACATGAGCCGCGATTTTCCTCGCGATGAATGAAAATTTGTAATGCGATGATGAAAATTGAACAAATATAAAAATAATTTTGAGCTTGACGAAGCTAAAAATACTTTCGCAATTGCTATGGAGAAAATCAAATGTTTACACGAGGAAAACAAAAGAAAATTCAATCAGAAAATGTCGACAACCAAGATTTCCGCATATTAGATTTGCATTAAGTTTTCCCAACACAGAAAATTATTTTTAGCGTCGTTTGTTTAAAGAAGCTTCCGATCGCAACCGCAAGACGCACGTCATCCTACAATGCCTTCGGGGTAATTGAGGTCAACAAATCTTGTGTTTAGCTCAGTTTATATGTTTGAAAGCAGATTGTCTGATTAACTCTTGATTCCTTCAAAGCCTCTGGCAAGTTATCCCTCAACGAGACAGCATCGAAATTGTAAATTAGAATAATTTTCCGGTTGGGGAGCCATAAGTTTACGATGACACTTATTGGATTTAATGGCTCGGCTGAAACGAGGAAAGCGAACCTTCGCATCAAATGAGGATTTTCCAGTAAACTGAACCGGTTAAACTAGGAGATCTGAAAACTATTTTGCCTGATAAAAATAGCCCAAGCACATCATCAACTGTTGATCGGATAGCCGGAAAATTGCTTGGAAAATTTCGTCCCAAAGATTTGGAAGATTAGAACAGTGCGCCCAAAGCCGTTGATAAATCAATAAAATCTCGTATCGCTGAGCCTCAAAGCTCGCTTCTGTTTTCTCGGAAGCTCGGCGGGGATCCAAATGATCCCATTAAGTGTTTGAATAATTTCCTTCGACTCGGGATGGTGGAAGCCAAATGAATTTTTAATGAGGTCTTGCTCGTTAATGCTCTGTAATTTTCATCGTTAGAACCGGAAGAGCCGTCAGAAAGGATTCGGAAAATCATGTTTCCGAAGAAAATGAGCTTAATAAGCGGATGCTCGAGCTCTCGCCACTTTTTGAGAATTATCGTCGCCCTCGCCGAATTCAACTTCGAAGGAGATTTGAACAGTTTGTTCCTGCGGCGTTTCTCAAACACTTGTTATCTCCCCCGAGGTTTTAGTGATACCAACTGAAGCTTCAAGTTTACTCAAACTTAACCACGATAAAAATATATGGAAACTTGAATTGTCTTCTGTTACTGTCGAGCTGGTTTCCTCCTTCAACAATAAAAGCTCATTGCGAACAGACGACAGCAAAACGTCATGCCTTCTGTTGTTCGTGTGCATTAGTGTCAGTGATTTGCATAATTCAAACTGTCAACTCCGGAAAAGTGCTCACCAACTCGACGAAAATTTATGCCATGATTGCCATGTGAAATGGAAAACACATTTTCTCGTCCCCGTCTCGTGAATTTATGCTTCTTCCTTAGTGAGTTCATTTGAGTGAGCGAGCGCTGGTTATCACTTTCCATTGCTACAAGCATCCCATGAAATTATTACAGCAGATCTTTGTTTTCTCCTCACTAAATCTCGACTTGTACGATAAGGAAAGTTTTCTCATTTCCTCGGGTTTTGCGGTGTGTGATGGCTCAGATGGTTGGCAAGTCAAATGGAAAACTAGATTGTCTCTCCCATGATGTGATGGGAAATTAAATCATAAACGCTTGAAATGCTGTTTGTCTGTGCCCGCTTCCTGATGTCGTCGTTCGATTTTCCTTTTAAAGCGAACTCGGAGAAAAGTTTTATGGCTGTTGCTGTCGATTTTCCTTCGCCAAACAGCTGGAACTTTTCATGTGGAAAATCATATTTACAACTGGCAGAAGGAAATCATGAAGCCATGTCAACATTGACAATGACATTTGACTCAAGTGTCTAAAACATCAACAACGTTTGCGAGAAAATTCCTCGCCGACTTTTCACCACGCAACGGAAAAATTGCTTGAGTGGGAATAAAAATCTGAAATCAACGATTCGTAAAGGGCGCACCAGGAAATGTTTTTCTCAATTTCCTGCTGAAGCTCAATAACCTTTAAGCGCCACAACAATGTGCTCAATGAAGCCTACAAGCGAGCAGCCTGCTCTCTGTTTGATGCGGTTATTGGATTGCTTTTCACAACAATTTTCCGACACGTCTGTGGCACAGTTTCTCATGTATCAACGGGTTCAGTGTTAAATTACGGAAATCTGATATGGTTTTGCGAGATGATATCAATTTCAATTTCAGTAATTATGCATGAAATATATTTTGACGTAGCTTTTGCACCTAAATAAACATCATTAATTTCTCTTCAACTGTTAAAGCTCGACAACTAAAGTTTTTCTTTGTTTCTCTTTCCAGATATGTCTCATGAGCGAGCAGCTGTAGTTTAGGAGGAAATTCAATTTATGCCAAGAAGGTAAGCATGTTCAAAAGATTGTCTCAAACCTCTCTCATGGGCGAGCCAACAAAGAAACCAACTATCTATGACTCGAATGTTATCTCGCTCGGAAGAAACAAGAAATTATCTTGAGAAATTCTCCGCATAGAGGAAACATTACGTTTTGCACGTGATGGCTTTGATTGCGCGCCGCTTTGCCATCGATATGCTCCGCGGTTAGTCGTTAGGTGAATTGCTTTGTTGGTCTGTCAATGATTTGTTTTCACGGGCTTTCCTCGCTAGGTTATTCTCGATGCCTCTCGAGACTTCTGTGTGGCATGAAATTTCTTCGTTCATTCAATTAAACTCGACAATAAACTAAGCACTGGGAAATTATCTCTGAGCGCGACTCCCCTAAATGGTGTGCGAATCGCTGTGGGAAAACTGCTTCCTCGCTCGAACATTAAAGTCACATTTAATTAGTGTTACTTAAGATGATCGCAGCTTAGTGACGAGAACGACGAGACTTGTTGATATCTTTCTCCAAAAATAACTTCGCAATCTTCGAAAACTCGTAAAAACGACGACTCGATTGACATTCATCTAATCAGATTATAGCCGAGCAATAATTTCGATGTTCGATATTTTCCTCCGACTCAACTCGATTCACATGATGAGTCGACATTATCGTCGTATCTTGCTCGCCTCGAGGAGAGAAATTTCTTCATTGCCATCGAGGATTATTCAGCGTGCTCAGCAAATGAAGTGGAGAAAGATCGAGACGACGAATAAAGTTGTAAGATAATGCAATAGGCGGTCGACGGGTCTATGCAAAGCAAGCACGCTCGTGGATATCACGAATAATGACAGAATAATAGCTAGGCGCAATTAATTGACTAGATTAAAGTCCCAAGCCATGATTTTCATGTTCAAGCTTCAACTCGATGTTGGTTTATGACGACGGTGAAAGGCTTTCGCCCATTGACATTATAATTATTACTGTCGATGCAGATTCGAGTCGATAGAGAAATCAAAATGTTTTGACAGCAAGTTTCGCAAAGTCGAATCGAAGCTATCGAAATCGACGCCTCGCAGCATCGATGGAGCTTGTTTAAATTACAGACACAAACGAAACACAAGCGTAGCTTTCTTATCAACTGCCGAATCTAAACTTAACAGTTCAATGAATCCCGCGCGAACTTCTTTCCCTCCAATTCTATTTTTATGTTCCATCGCTCCTCGCTTCATTAAACTTTCAATCATCGCGCTGCGTTTCGCAGTCTGTGAATTTTAAATATAAACGAGTTCGGGAATTATTTCCGTTGCTTGACATTCTGGCTCGCTTCGAAGGGCTTTCAACCCCATTTTTTCCCGACCAACTTTGTGTTATTTCCCGTTGAACATCGAAGTCTCTCCAACGATAGACGAGTTGATATAACTCGATTCCTTTAAAATTTATACATGAGCGAGTTCCGTTCATAACGAAATATTGTGGTTTGGAAACTTTTGTGCAGAGAAGAAGTGATGAGTAATAGGGCGAAGGACCCAGCTAACGAATCGAACCCGAAAAGCTTGTAGTTCTCATTCCACGCACACTCCACGTCTCGTCCTATTCCCACTCTGTTTCACTCATTCTACTCAACGATGACGTTGGTTTCAATTTCTTGACAATGTGCTTTGACAACATTTCATGCTCAAGCTGTCGTCGTCGTATCTCCAGTTCGCTGAAAGTGTCATTGCAAAGCATCAAAATGCAATTTAAGCTTTGTCTGACGACGAGACACTCCATCAACCCTCCACATGATGCACCTTGCATCAACAGATGTGATCCCGAGGAAATCCATGAGCATCATTTTTCATGACGAGAGGAAAATTAAATTTTCGAGAGCATCACTCACTTTGATCCCGAGTGGAAATGAAAAATTGGGTTAGGGGGGAATTTAATTTAGTTTCTTCTGGGAGTTGTAAAGGGAAGCTGTCGGGGGAGGAATCAATTCAATTTCATTTTCTCCAGTGTAAATAATCATTACAATGTGCTTTCAGTTTAATCCCGCAGTCATGATGCCTCGAGAGCTCTCAATTGCATCGATCTGCACTCGCCTGAGCTCTGCTAGATGGAAACTCTTAGTTCCTGACAAGAAATTCAATCACGAGAAGATTAATGAAGCTTACGGCAAATTTTCAGTTTTCTTTTCGCGTTTCGCTGCCAAACGACTGCAACTGATGTTGATTGAAGTTTCAGTCGTACGTGATGAAGCTAACTCTTTAATTTCTTAATTGCACATTTGAAGAAAGTTTCACTTTTTATCGCAAAACATTTTCCAGCGGTCGTAATTGTAAAATTCAATTTCAGCTCGAGTCGTTTGCTCGCATAAACAGTTTTTGCCATGAAACTAAAGATCAACATGGAATTGCTTCAAATGAGTTTCGCTCTTTGTTTGTTGAGATTAATGAAGTCATTAGAGAACGACGCAGAGCTCTGGGGAAGAAGAGAATCGTGGGTGGCTTGAACAAAGCTGCTGACTCAGCGAGAAGCTCAGTTCTTAGACGTTGATAAACTTCTGAGCTTCAGCAATATTTCCAACAACTCAAAACTGTTATCGTTGAACCCATCGCTCTAAGCTCGAGCTTAGCACAGAACATGACACGAGAAAGCACAAAATAGCGACAAGATTCACAACCGAATTATCTCGCGTTGACAACGCTGTGGTACATGTTCAACTCAATTTCAAGCTCTGCGATTTCATTTGCTCTGACTCAAATAGCTAAGGAAATCGCTTTATTTATGTGGCATAAAAGATCCCGCGATTGATAAACGAATTATTTTCGCTGTGAAGCGAACGAGAACGAACAGAGGGAGGAACGTCTAAAGCTAAATATTCTAGCTAACTTAGTGAGAGTAATGAACTTGAATATTTTATTTCAACAACATACATTGAATTTAATACACTTCAATCATCAATGAAGCTGCATTAAAGTTCTCAAAGTTTCCATAGAAATGAAATGGTGAATGCAACAATCAAAGTTGAAATGTTGACAATCTGTAAATGCGCAGAGTTGAAGCAATCTTCCATGAGTGGAGCAATCAGGCTAAAGTTTCTGCTGATTTGCACGTCATCACTGAAGCAAGTGTTTCCAGACATTTGGAGCAGTAAAACTTCTACGCCGTCGAAAACTTGTCGATCAATTTTCGCGATTTTATTAGACCTCAAGTCCAAAGTGTCGAGTCTTGTGATTGTTGGACGGACGGAATTCGCGCTCAACTTTTCGATCTTGTTGAACTGTAATCCAAGTTCTAATAAGCCCGTTAATCCAGAGAAGACATTGTCCGGCACTTCAGAGATCTGGTTGCTCTTCAAATCCAGCGAAGTGAGCAGAGGCAGTATTGAAGTTGACCGAGTCGAGAAGTCGATGCTTGTTATTTCGTTAAAGGCAAGATTCAAAACTGCTAGTTCTGGAAAGCCGACGAACATTTCGATGGAAACATTCTTGATTTTGTTGCTTTTCAAATCCAATTTTTGTAGCTTTGGAAGATTCATCATCGTTGGCATCCATACGATAAGATTTCCGATTGAAAGTTCCACGAGATTCGAATTGGCAGCAAACATTGCGTCGGTAATTGTTGCAATATTGTTGTCGGCTAATGAAAGCGATGTCAATGCGGTGTTATTGACCAGGAATGTTACACTCCAATTTTGAATCTTGTTTGACTCCAGACCTAAATATTTGAGCTGATGCAAAGCATGGAATGCTTCTGGAGCTAATATATAAATCATGTTGTGCCTTAGATCCAAATTGCGAAGATTTCCAAGTTGAGCGAAAACGTTTGCACCTATTTCAGTAATCTTGTTCCATCGGAGATCGAGGCTTTGAAGATTAATCAGCCCGATGAAAGCATCACTGTCGATACTGGAGATTGAATTGAATGCAAGCTGAAGGTCAGTCAGATTGTGACAGTTTTGAAAAATTCCTGCTGGAACTGATTCGATTTCGTTTACTCCAAGCGAGATCTCAGCCAATGATCCACAATTTTGAAGTGGATTGCCGAACGTCTTCAATTCAGTAACAGCGAGATACAAAAATATCAGGTTCGGGAACAAGTTGATGATTTTGTCCGGGAAAACTTCGACAATCGAGTAAACTGAGTTTAAGATTAAAACATCTGAATTCGTGTAGCCTTCCACATGAGCTTCAGTAATTGCAATCAAGTCATTGTCCGAAAGGATTGTTTGATTACGGATTACGCACTGGTACAAGTTAACAGCATTTAGCTGGAATGACAACTCGACACTTTGTGTTTCGGCTAACGATGTTAACACGAGGAAAGACACGAGAATTGAAGTGAACTGCCACATTGTCGAAGAACTTGTTGCTCGGCCCACGACTTACTGAACAATAATCACAATTCGACTAAATTTATATTCAATCGAAAGCGAAAACGTCATCGATAAATTTAATCTACAAGCATGAGATTAGATAAAATATTCATTGGCGTATTTGATGACTAAATGCCGCAGATTCGTTGCAAACGATTCGCAGTAATCAACAATTTTATCAACTCCTGCGTTCGTCGTCGATTTCTACAATTTTCCATTTGAAAACTTGATATTCTCTAGATCCAACAATGGATTACCGATGTCTCTATCAAATCGTTTGCAAAAAGCAACGACGAAATTAATTATCAGTCATGCTTATTCTTGATTAAACGCAATCAAGTAGAGTTTGGGGGCATCGCGACGTAGTTAGCAAACATGTGAACGTGACTAGTCAAACTCAATGTCATCAAAGATTTCTTAATTAAATGTCTGATGATGTTGAAGGGCTCATGAATCATTCCAAAGAATGACGTGGGTAGTCTGAGCTTTGGGGGAAATTAACTCAAAGTCGTCTGAGCCTCAGATTCAAAGGGTCGGCTCCGGCGTCTCGGTCAGACCAAGATATTCCTTTGCGTTGATTAATCGTCCCGCCAAAACAAAAACAAGCTGAGTGAATGGAAATAAATCGAAGACGGAAAAGGAAAATTAATTCGATTACAAGGAGTTTCCTCTTGATTTTTCCTTTCACTTTCTGCTAATTGCCTCACAGGGCTTCATTAATCATTTTTCTTCTGCTTTCCTCGTCTGCAACAATCTCAGTCTCAGAGGTTCGAACGCGCTGCTTTGTTTTCTCTTAACTTTGATGAATCATGTCAGGATAGGAGGAAAGCGAAATTGCTTTCGTCGGACCTCAAGTTGCTGCGCCATCGGCTTCTTTCATGTTCCCCGTCGATATTGATTTAGCTAGAAGAAGGGAATTGAATTTTCATGTTCACGATGATCTAGTTCATCAATGTTTGCTTTAAGTTCTAAAATCAATTTATGTGTTTCGTTTCGCACTCCAAGACGCGCGTTGCCGAGTTACGTAATGGCTCATTAAAAGTTATTTTATTAATGGCAAAATAACACAAACACAAAGTTCGTAGCGTGAGAGGAGATAAGTAATTACCGGCATCAACAGCTGAATTGGAATCTTCTCGTTAAACTGGTTCCGTTCAAGTCAAAAAGTTTGTTTCCAAAAAGTCTTTAAATGCTCTCCGCTTTGGGAGCGTTCTCAATACGACCCGGGAGAGTTCTCCACTGTTAGTCCTCGTCTCTGATAAATCGTTGTCCATTGTATCTCTTGAGTTTGGTCCAAACTGTTTGGAAATTGAAGTTTTAAAAAAGTTTCAGAAAAAAGCAAAGAACGAAAATGGAAGATTAAAGCGTAAGAAGCATGAAGAACGAGGAGATCAGAGCTGACGGCCATAAAATTAGAGAGAACATTAAATAAATTTCGGGTTAACGAACTGAGGAGGACAAGGAAAACTTTGATATTTGAATAACAAGTTTCATGCTTTGCCATTGCATTAAATATTTTTGACAAATGGATTGGAAATTCTCGCAATTCGAAACTCAAACGAAACGCAGCGAAAACATTTTTCTTTTCGTTCGACCCAAATCAACCGACCAAAAAGAGGAGAAGCGCTGACTTGGCTCACTCTTCGTTTCATGACTGATAACAACTCTGGGTTAAGTGAAAAGTTTACGGGTTTACATGAATATATTTCGCATACGAGAGTGATAGTTGAGAGGAAGTTGATTTATGGAATGTAAATAGATTCAGTTTGAGTTATGAAAGCTTGACTGATAGCACTCGGGATTGCGAAGCTTCCGGCTTGAAGGGCGGATCGGGCATGCGAGCACCGCATAAATTCAATATTTCGCTGCGGAAAATTTGCTTAAACAGCGAGAGAGAAACGACATCGACATCAATTTTCATTAAATTTTCAGACTGCCAAGCTGGAAAAATATAGTCTGCCGCTATGTTGAACTCTAATGCTAAAATATTTTAATATTCTCGACATTATTATCTCTGCGAGTTTTCCGCGTTGATTGTGATTTATTCGCTTCGCATTCGACGCGAAAATGAATGCAAGATCAAGTTCAATTTGCCGTCATAAATTTCGTTTAAAAAGACATGAAAGTCGTTTGCTAGAAAAAATGTTTTTGCGTGATCCGATTAATTGTAGGAGAGGGGCGAGGGCCGCATGGGGAAAGTCAAGAGTAATTGTTGATGCAATAAATTCAACCAAAATAGTTCGCTGACCAAATGGAGATTTATTTAAACTGAAACTTTTAAATGCGAATAAAAACCATTTCTAAAAATAAATAAATTCGGTAAGCCGATCAATTGAGTTGTGTTTCGTTCTGAAACAATTCTGGTGAGCAAAATGTTTATTTGTTTGAAAAAAGTCTACGCTGATTATTTATAGACATTGTGTCTGAATGGATTTCGATTCAGATTTGAAGCAAACATGACAACATCAGATCTCGACTCATATTGCTTTTCAGGCTCAAAGCGCATAATTGCGTCGGGAAATAAAATTACAATTTAGTGACTGATTGCGATAGGTTTCAAATCAATCGAACAACAATTAATCAAACTCCATGAAAGACTCGATGACGCCACTGAGCTTGAATAGCTCGAACAAAACCTCCAATTAGAAATTAATTTCATTTCCGAACGAGTGTAAACTTTATGGTAATTTGATTAGTTGGAAGCGCTTCTGTTTGCCGAGTTGTTTCCAGTTCACTCATTTCCTCAACTACTTGGACGGACGCCAAGTGACTCAGAATTTCTGACTATGCTCGTGATTGAAATAACTAATTGCTTTTCTGATTCAGCACATGAGATCGCAGTTTGTTTGGGTTACCCCGAGTTCTAATCAGTCCATGAATGTCCTCGCTGTCGCAAGAGTTGATGGTAATGCAGGAAATTCGATGCGTGCTTCGAGTGTGGCCACACGGATTGGCCGGGAAAGTGTTGACATTGAAGACCCCTCTTTGGAATTAAGAATTCATCAGCTCATCCTTTCGCTTAATGTTTAGTCATCGATGTGCTTCATTTCTCGTGCCGCATTCGACAAGAAATAATTCAACGTGACGCTTAAGATTTGTTCGTGAGTTGCGTGAAAATATTTGTTGGAATCCAAGAAAAACTTATCTAACTTTAAAAAGTTATTCAAACGGAGAAGTTTTCCCGCTTTCAGAATTAATTAGCGCTAAGTATTTTTCTTTTTCCTCGTGCAAACTCAAACTACTCCAGCTCGGAACTTCCATTAAAATTCAAATGATATGAGAGAAGGAAGGAAACGAGCTTTTACACCAACTTTCGGAAACTTTTTCGCTTCCACAGGAAGAGAATTCCAGATTCCGCAAACTCATTTCTCATGTTCGTGGGACGATGTAGGAAAGACGAGAGAACTTTGAAGTTTATATTTATGTCCTTTTCACTCTTCGTGTGTGGCTGGCTAGCAACTTCATTTCCAAAGCGGACTTCTCGTTGAGTTCGGAGCTCTTTCAGTTATTTAATGCACTTCCTTTAACGACATTCGATTTTTCGTTTCGACGCTCAAACAATAAAATTTCTAAATGCTTTTACGAGTCTTCCTTGGCTTCTACAATGAATAAGCGAGATGAAATGTGAGGGAAGTTAAAAGCATTAAATTGTAAAAGCGTAATTACGGCGCTGTTTGAGTTTAGCGCAAAAAAGGATCGCAGTTCTTTTTCGCTTCGACCGTAAATGTTTTATGGTTCGCTACACCTGTAGCTTTGCAATTCAATGAAAGTTTTATGAAGAAAAGGAGATTTCTGCACAACGCTCATTTGTTTTTACTAAGGATCTGGGTCAAATTTATTGTTTAAGATTTTAATTATTTCAGGTAAAATCTGAAAGTCAAACTGACCGAGATTATGCGGAAATTCATTAGAAGAACATGAGTTGAGGTATTTTAAGAGTTACTCGCCAATTGCCAAAAGCAAATTGACATTTTCTGTCGTAAGGTGTTTGAACTTAAAGCGACAAAAGCTCTATGCGTGCTGCTTCTTAAATGTTTAATGTGTCATTTAACCTGTAGCTCAAGAACAAAGCTCCATTAAAAGAAATAGTCATGTCGTTCTTGCTTTTCTCACAAGGATCTGGGTCAAAGTTAACGCTCGAGATTTCAATTAATTATTTCAGGTGCATTCTGTAATGGGAAAACTTTTTCTGTTTTCTCTCAGTTTCCTAACCTTGAGGCGCTCATTTTCATTGAAAATTTATGCAGTGCGAAAGGAAGATAACAGTCAACTTCAACGCAATCACGAGCCTCGAGGGGCGATGTTGATGCGACAAAAGTTATGACTTAATGCGAAATGTTTGTCGAGGAAAGATGGCATAGTCGTTTGTCAAAAAAATTCTTGTGAATAATCTTGTGATGATTAGCGGCTGGCTCAAACATTCTGCTGTCATGTAAACACTTCTGCGTTCATGTGTGTAGGCTAACAGAGGGTTTGTTTATTTACTGAAAGAAGAATCTTTGTTTGAACGAGCTGAATCGGAAGGAGAGACTGTGGGAAAGCTATGACAAACCATTCCATCCTTAATGCAAAATATTAAACGCTGCAGTTCTGTTTACTCTCCCATTTTGAATCCAAACACTAATGAAAATGTCTTTCAAGTGCAAACATTCACTCCGAGTGCCATTATTATTCATATGCTAAGTGCATTGCAGAATTGCAAATATTTGTTGGCACGAGAAGCGAGATGAAGAACCGACGATAAACAACGGCGAGAGCAACATAAGCTGGAAATCTGGCAAACAAAAGGAAAGTTTGTCTTCTATGCATTTGATGTTGAACATGAAGCAGAGCGCTGTATCATGTTTTGTCACTATAGCTCGCATAATTGATTAAAATGAGCAGCGAAACGTTTTATGATTCAGCTGCGAAAGTTTCGCTCGCTGCAGCTCGATGGAATGTCTTCAATAACCTTTTTATGCGTCGTTCTGTCGTTTTTGCGCAGTTCGTGTGATAAAAATAATTTCTCTTTTCTCGTTTCCTCGCCTTTATCGTTTCATTATTTTGAGGCATAGCGAGTGAAGAAAGAAGATAAACGAAACACCTTTTCTAGCTCTCACACATGTCGTGTGCGCGCAATGAGACGTCAAATCGAATCAATGTCGCCTTTTGCACAATTAAAGATTCAGCCAAGACTCGGGGCGCTGATTGCGGATTGGAAATTCGGTGAAACTGATTGGGAATGTTGCCGAGAAAGTAATCGAGCCTAACGGTTATGTTAATGTTCAACAAGTAAATTTAATTAAAATCATCTTGTGATGAGCGACACGGCGTGAAGAATTAATTTGTAATTTAATGTGTCGAGAACGCCTCGTCATCAACATAAACAAACAATGTTTAATCGTTGATGATAAAATGACTGCATAAACTGAACTCTGCTTTGCCATCTTCTTCCCGATCGTTTCTTCAGATTCATAAGCGAGAACGAAGTCAGCAGAGCATGAAATTGGGTAACAGATTTTTCTTGACCATAAAAAAGAGCTTTAAAGTCCAACGGACGTGGAAAGCGAATTTTTATTTCTCCCACAGCGCAATGAAATTCGTTTCGAGTTCTGTTTTATTTGTGACGAGGAAAAAGTCGTTTCGTCTCCCATCATATTTTTATGCGTCAAGTTTATGCTATAGCTCCCATCTCGGCTGCTCAGCCTTGTCGAAGAATATTTAATATGGAAATATTTTACGAGAAAATTATGAAGAGCTTTGGTGGAAACCGCTTTGATGTGATGGGGTTGAGTAATGGTAAAAATAAACAAACAGAATCAAGATCAGCCGAGGCAGACGTTTGGAATCCTCGAGACGCGTTTGTTTTAATTAAAATCTAATTGCGTTGAGAGCGAAAGGAGACAAACAAGCTCGAGCACATCTGCTTAACGACTAATTAACTTTGCGAAGCAAACACTGCGGAAAAACGCTTTCCACACTCACTCGACATTGCTTTAGAAGTTTATTTATCGCAAGCTTTTTGCACCATAAACTGCCGCTTTACGGCTTCTTGATCTCATAAAATATTCAAGTGACGCATGCTCACGATAATAATTTGCATGTTCGCTTCTGCTTCAGGTGAAATTCATCGGAAAATCGTGAGAAAACTTTCAAGAGACCAACTTGAATCGTTCGAGCTGAACTGGAGCAGCAATGAATTTTGATTCCGATAAGGATGAGTAGCGCAATCCTTCCAAGCCGTGAAAATATCGAATAAGAAGTGAATAATCTTCGATAATATAAAATGAAATTGATAGTCGATGATCGCCGACGTTCGTAGCGGGAACCGTTGAACTTTTTTTCTTTGTCTTTATTCGATCTGGGATGCATCGACGTAATAAATTGCAAAGATGTCAGAAAGAAGCTCAGTGTGTGTTGTCGAAGTGTGACAGTTTTCTTCCCTTGTGATAAATTGCTTTTTGGGTGGAAATGAAGTTGTTGGCAGACAGATCGACGACACACTTGATTGCAAGTCACATCTCACTTTATCCTCCTGAAATAAATCGAGCGACACTCGGCAGCATCTTATCGCGATGATTCACGACTCTCGAATGGCAATAAAATCCCACTCATGATTGAGTCTTACGAAATTCCCCAGCATCTCAAGCCCGCTTCATATGGGCGTTGAGCTTTCTTCGCTTCATTCTCAATTCATTCAAGTGAGCGACGTAAACGAGATTTAAGAAACAATGCATCAAAAGGCTCTCAAGAGGTCACTTGTTGACTTGAACTCGAAATCGTGTCTGGCGCTACCTCTTTTCTCTCGCAACGTTCAATCAAATTCTCTGATCGAATTGTGCAATCATTTTTGGTTGATCTGTTTCAAATTATGCGGATAATCATGCAAATCCCGTTTTTGATCTTTTCATTTTGTTCAATTTGCAATTCAGAACGAGCGTAATCAGTTTCGGGTTCAATCGCCAGACGAGAGCTTCCGATGAATGGCTCACATGTTCTCCAGTAATAACCAGTGGATGCGCATCCTTCGCAAACAATCCGTTCACAAAAAACGTCAAACGTTTGAGTGTGATTAATGGCTCGGGAGCTTTTGCACTGTTGAAGCTTTTTGTCGACGCCGTCGAGCGAGATTTTGTCATCGGCATGATGTAATTTGTCACACTCCACCACTCACGCTGCTCTTATCCCGAGAAACTTTCAGATTAATCTCGAGGTTCAGAGCTATTACTGAATCGTTGACTCATCAATAATGGCTTGCGAGTAGGTGCGGCTAATGACAAATCATCGAGAGATGCATGAGTCAATATAGAGCTTGCAATTTCCAGATTCGTTTTCCGTTGCTTGTTGCCAACGTTTTTAATTAAATACAGGAGCGTGTTTGAACGTGAATAATGCTCTGTAGCCTGAGTTAATCAAAAGCTTTCATCCACAAAAGCTTTCAGCACGTCGAAAACGTGCCTTCGTCCAGAGATATTGTTGCTATTATGTGTTTACTAGTAAAACTACTCGATGATTCTCGCTAGAAATGGCGAAACATTCTTAGGCATCTTCAACAAATGATCCGAGAGCTACACAGCTCCACAGGCTTTTCGTTTCCTCGGAGATGAAACAAATGCGTTGCTACAATTGATGGCTGTTGTTTGTTCTCAACGCTTCCGCTATCCATTACGTGATCTTCTATTCAAATAAAAGGACGCAAGAGAAACGACGGGAATATTTTTTCGCTTTATCAAAGCTTAGATCTCTTGGGCTGTTCACTTGGAGCTCGTGCCGTTGTGTAAACTTCCAACCTCGCCTTTTATGATTTGCTTAATCCTTTCTTAAAAACGAAGATTATCTTTGTCGTTTCATTGCCTGAGGCTGTCGCTCTGTTGTGTTTGCTTAAGTAAATGTTTGCTAAATGCTTGTGATGTGTTTGTTCAGGTAGCGATGGAGTTGAGATTCAGAAATCGTCTTCGTCTTTTGCGTTTGCTGAAATCATCTCTGATGGTAACTCTGATTAGAACGTAAACGTTTAGTGAATAATTCAGAATCTCGTTTTGCTAGATAACTGAAAACCTCCTCTCGTCCTTTGACCCAATCAGCAACTTTCCCAAAAAAGCAGCAAAAGACTCGTCTTCGACATCGAGCCATCAAAGCAATCTAAGATCTAGACCAATTCAAAGCAATTTCGGACAAATATCTTTCTAAAGCTTCATTATGCTAAATAGATAAGCTTTTCGACCCCTCGACCACGTTAATTTTATGCTTCACAGCAAATTACGAAACGCTTTGACGTGCTCGTTTTAGATTCAACGCGTAAAGAAAATTGGAAAAATTCTTCCGAGGCTTCGTTGGCACGAACTGAGATAATGAAAATCCTTCGAAGCTTCAATTTCAGCGTTCTGCTTTTCCACGCACAAAAAAAGCTTCGCGCCGTTCGCATGCCGACGGGAAAAAACTCTGAAAGTTAAACAAACAAGCGTGAAAATCTGAAACTGTTAACGGAGTGTTGAATTGAGGCGGATGATGCACGAAGCTCGCACACGCCATAAATTTCGCATTTCGACGCGATGCTGAGGAAGCAAATTTTCATCAAAAACTTTTCACTTTATCTTTGCAGATTCTACAACAGTGAACACGACGAACCAAGAGCTTGAACTTCTGAAGTGTTTAAGCATCAGATTAGATTATCCATCACCCGAAAGTCCTTCAATTAAAACGAGGAAGTTCCGAGTGGAAAAATGCCAGCGCAAGGATACAACTTAGTCAAGGATGAGCCAGATCTACGAGTCCCATTACACTCAGACGAAGCATTCTACAATGGCATCAGCTTTCAAGCCAAGGTAACAGAGAATTCTTTCAACGTAAACAACTTTTATGGGACGTAAAGTGAATGACGTCTTGTTGACTGCTCGCCTTGTTTGCGAGGGTGAAACAGTTGCGCTTTCATCCTCCCCCGTGTCGCAATCATAGAGAGTTTACTTGTTAGTTTCGGGCTCATCCTGAAAAAGTTTGACAATCATCCTCGTTAAGTTTGCGTCAACGACATCAAAACCAGCAAAAAATTGTTTCGTTCCTTCTTTTGATGGAATTTTATTCGCTCGAATTGTTCTTCTCCACATATTCTTTCTTGAAAAGTTATCAATGTTTCAAAAAGAAAATGAGCAAAAAGGGGAAAATGGGTTTCCATGTTTCTCGCATGAGGAACGAGAAAAGTTTACGAGCATTTGTTTTTATTTTCCTTTGTTGCTTCGGTTGACTGAGCAGAAGAGTTTGATGGGAACGCTCAAGAGTTTTCCCGATGGATTCAGGCCATTTCGTAAGCTTGACTGTCTTTAAGCTTGCCAAGCTTCCGTCAACCGTCGAGCTTCCAACTAGATTTAACGAAACAATTTTTCATAAACATTTCAAGAAGAAAGTTGCCGTAAACTTTTCTAATCTTCACGAGTAATTCTCATCATGTCAACGATCCGTTCGTGATGGAAAATTTTATTTTCTCTCCCGGGAAAATGTCAACACGAGCAATTTTTCGGTGCTTAAACGCCAAGTCTCTCAACACATGTTTGGCAATATAAAGTTTAAACTCATGTTCGCACGTTCAGGCTGAATTTACTTAGTTACACTTTGAATCCATCGCACTGCCGTCGTAAATAAATCAACCGAGAAAATTCCACGTGCGAACCAAGACTCACTCAAATTATTGACCAGTTTGCCAGGCGAGTTTACTCTTCACGCGGCACGCGTTGGTAGCATCAAAAGCACGTTTAATTTTATTTCATGGGTGAAAGCTAGCAAGGAGCACGAGTACCAACGTTTGTTTGTTCAGGCATCCCGAGAGCAATTAATTGAAGCTTCGCCAGTTTATCAGATTTTCCAGATCGGAAAATTCAATTTCTCTTGCCCTTTTAATTAAATACAGCGAAGTCGTTTGATGTTTGCTATCATCTTATCAGTAGCAATATATCTGTGAATGGGAGATTAAATGAAATTGACTGAGCTTTGCGAGATACGCTCGAAGCGGAAAAGGGACGAAGAACATTTCCGTCCGCGTCTACGGTTCGCAGATAATTTGTCCTTCCAGCAATTTCACATCGGAGCTTTGACGATTTCTTTTATTGAATTGAATTTCACAACAAACATTCTTAAGACGCTCAAGCCGATAGACCGATTGAAGTCGTTAACGTACCATTGGCCCGAACAAATCTTCATAATCTTGATCTGTGAGCGCAGCGATTCCAGCTCTTCTTTCAGCTGCTTCACGCAAAGCGTCTTCTACTTCGTCGATAGACTTTTCAAGTGATGCTTTGACCTCTTCGGCTTGTGACTTCACTCGTTCGATCGCTTCTTGTTCTTCTTCGGTCAACGCAGAATTTTCCTGTGACTTGGCAATCTGTTCGAGGACTTCATCAACGGCGTTGAAGCTATCGTTCAGGATCTCGTCAAATTGTTCTGTGATGTTGTCCAGACTTTCCTGATCGGCAATGTTGTTGAACAGCGTGGTGAACTGCAATTGTCGTTGTTCCGCCTGTTTCTTTTGAGCTTTGGTTTGGTTCATGAACTCTTCGTCATCGATAACGCCACCATCAAGCTCAAAATCTACATCGTCAATGTCAATCACTTCATCCTCAACTCTATTCGGAAGCCCAAGTTGTCTTCGAAGCTGCGGATTTATAGGATCGTGGTGCATTGACTGAAGCGTCTTGTGAAGTGTCTGCTCAAGATTCGAAGCTTCAATGTCCTGGAATATGTCTCCGGCTTCTTCGTGGATCATTCCAAGCTTAGCTGCTTTATCAGCTTGGATATTGACAGCATCAAAGATTGCTTGAGATGGTTTAATGTTCTTTGCAAACTCCAAGTCGATCTCTGCGAACATTTGGATCATTCGCTGGAGGTTTGCAGCCATCTGAGCTGAAGCAATAGCGAGTTGCGGATCTTTTGTCTCAATCTTTCCAATGAGAGATTCGATAATTTTTCCGATGTTATCTATGAGCTGGTCGTTGGCGACGATCGAGTTTGTAATGAAATTCTGCTCAGGATCGTTCGTTGGTTTGATCATATTCAAGTTATTTCGAGCTGCTTCCGCTTGTTGCACAACATTTCCCATTAACGTCAGAAGCTTCTCGGCGTTGCCAGCGACTTCAGGCCGAAGTGACAATGCCACAAGCTGTTCATCAGGAAGTTTCATGAGCGCACTTTGTCTGGTTCTAGATTCAGCAACAATCTTTGGTTGGATTTCTTTAACTTCGGTCAACAACTCTTGAATCTTGTCGATGGTCTCTGGATTGACAATGTTTTTCTTTGTCTCAACATTGATTTTCCGTGCGCTGAACGTTAGAGCTTCAATATCATCCTCCACCACCTTCGCACTTTCTTTCACAACTTCCACTTGGTTATCATATTTTTCTAGCATGTCCTTCAGTTGGTTTGCAATCTCGATCTCTCTTGCTTGAATTTCGTCGACAAACGCAGAATCCGCAACCCCTTCCTCTTGCGCCTTTCGAAGTCCTTCGTCCAACGCAGCTGAAGCTTTTTCTAGCTCGCCAGGAAGATCAGCGAGTGTTGCAGCTCGTAAAGCAGCGTACCTCTCTTGAAACGTCTTTGGTACTGCAGGTTCTTCATCTCCTTCTGCAAGGCTCTCCTTCAGCGACGCGACTTCTGCGGCGGATTCTTCTCTTAGAACATCATCTTCAGTCTTCTTCAAGGTGCCGGATGACTTCAATGATCCATCTAACGATTTACGTGGCAATCCTTGCCTTTTCTTCTGAGCAGCAACTGCTGGTGTAATTTTGCTTGAACGAACGTTCTTTGCTTGTGCCTTCATCGCTAGCTTTTCGGCCTCTGAAATCAAAAGTTCGTGTAAACATTCCAAGGAATTTAAAAGTTCCAAGCTCACTTTGCCGTTCAGCTTCAAGCATCCGTCTCTGAAGAGCCGGTGGAATCGCTTTCACTGGACCATCAGTTGGGAGCACAATCATGTTCTTCTTCACGGGTTCAGGTTCTGACTCATCCTCCACTTCTTCAATCGGTCCTTGCCAGTCTGCTTTCGCTTTGTCGCTCGATGCAGTCTTCTTTTTCAAAGGCAGACGAGCTTTTGACACAACAAGCTTTGGAGAACGTTTGATTCGATCCTTAGGATGAGAGCCAAAACCTCCTTTGACTGGCGAGTCCAAATCCAATGGCAGTTTCATCTCTTCAACATATTTTTTAGGCACTTTGAGTTTATTGAAGTTTTGCCATTTATCGATCGTTTCGTTGGGAGAAAACGCGTAGAAGAAGTGAGCGCCAAAGAAAGGAATTTCCTGGAATGCCAGATATTCGTTCAACTCTTCGTTGATCTCGATTTTGTACTGTGGAGCGAGTGCGTCTTTATACAGACGAGCTTTGACAGCTTCGTTAATATCTGAGCTCGTGTACTCGCGTTCAAAGCCCTGCCATTGGTTTCTTGGTTCACTCGGGGGTTGGTCGAATGGTTCCACGAGCACTTGCTTTGTCAAACTGCTGATGAATAGCGAGAGCGCGTTCTTGTAAATTGCAGAGTCGCATGCCAGAAACTTCTTCACCCATTTCGAGGCGATGATTCGTTCTACGAAAAAATGTTCAATTTGTAATTTTTTATAACAACAATTCTTCTCACCAGCTCCCTCAGGCAGTCTCAAAGTAAGAATTTCCGCAACGTTCAGAAGTATCTCGCTGCTCAACGATCCGTGCTCGCTAATGAACGCATTCTTATTCATCTCAGGAGATTCAACGTCGAAATATTCCGGAGAAAAAATTAAAGAAACTTCACGAGAATTTTTCCGTTCAAATGAAGCGAAACAACGAAATGGTTTCTTTGATTCGCCAACTGAATTCGCACAAGAACTTCTCTGATAACTCGAACGTCCGCCTATAAATCTCCAGCAATCTGTCAACATGGGCGAAATCTGTTGCGAATTATGTGTGTTTCATCTCAATCCCCCGTCACAGTAATTCAGTTTAAGATATTTTTCTTCTCGACTCGCCTTTCTTTGGCTTGCTCGATCCTTCTTTTGTTGTTTCTTCATCTGAAGGGCAGTAAAATTTCCTCTCTCTCTCGCATTTCTTTGTCCTTTTCGCTGTCAAAAAGTCAGAAATAATAACGAATTATCATAATTCTTTTACGATCTACAGCGAGTGACCCAAATTCCTCTTAGAAAATTACTCACAGCATTTCGCACAAATCTTTCTGCATTCTCCATCAAGGTTTCCCTGTCGAGAAACTTCCCCTATGGAGCTTAACGACCAATCCTTAAATCCAGCAAAAGCTCACGCTCGACTCGACGCTTTTTATTTCAATTTCCATCAAGCATAAATTACGACTTTTTCAGCACACGTTACACAACAGAACATTTTTCTCTCCTTCAGCAAACATAAAATGTTGGCGAACTCATAAAAGCAGAAAACAGTTTAGAGGCCGTAAAGAGTGTTGCACATTTAGTAACAAAAAGTTTCCCAGCCCTGAGTTGCCAGCCCGGATTCTGAACTTTAAGCTTCTTCGGTTTCTCATGAATATTTTATCGCAGCGCCTTAAGACTTTAATCATTCCTCACTTTCATTTAAAATTCTTTTGAAGCATCCACTGAATTGATTACTCCATCGACTCCACGAACTGTATTAAGCATTTTAATTTGAAAATCATTGCCGTGAGCTTTTCGTTCGAGCTTTTCATGAAATTTCCTTGGAAATGCGAAGAGTTCAAAAGCTGAAAGAAAATCCTTTGAATGCGAAGCTCGATGATTACAAAAGTTCAAGCCATTCATCGAAACCCAGGGAAAGTCTCGGACGAAAAAATTTAATTAAAGAATCGAAAGAGTTCACAGACTTTTTGTGAAGTTAAGGATCGCTTCATCAACTTGATTGGGAGCTAAGGCTTTAATAATCATTGCGAAACTTATGCAAACCTTTTCTCCGTCCAATTAAAATTGTGTTTTGTATTCGCGACAGGAAACAAGTTCTGCGAGAGAGTTCCATGTTCGACCACAAAACAATTCCCCAAGTGAACATAAAGAAGAGTGCGAAAAAGTTTCCGGGCCATGAAACTTTTTCTCGTTCGCAACGCGGTCCAAACACTTCGGAGAAGAAAAATTCCGCCCATGGGTAAAGTTTTTCCAGTTCGCATCTCATCTCATTTTCATTCATGGGCGAGGAGCGGCGAAAGCTGTTTATGGCAGAGCTGTAAACAGATTTCTGATGGCTGAATGAAGCTTTTAATTGAAACCATTTGCGAGCTTTCACCGTTCGCAATTGCACCGCTTGAGGTGGATAGCTGAATTGTTTAATGGAAGTGCTTCTTAGCGTCGCCTCACCTGGAAATAAATTGGAAATTACGACGTGTAAAGCTGATTAAAAGCTTTTGAAAGATTTTCTTTTCGATTACATGTTTTCCTCCTTCCCACCAAGTTTTCCTTTTCAATTTGAATCAATTTCCGTCCTCGTCAACCGCATTGAGCCGGAGATTGAATACAGAAGAACGTTGTTTACCATCAATGGAGATGAACTCGTGAGAGCGAGATTATCACCTCGTTCAATTCGCATTTCCTGCTTCAGAACTTCTTCGTCCCCCCGGAGTGCTGCAGACAGCAGCCAAACCCAGACACTTCGATTACAATGGTGACAATGTGTTACCGAAAAATTGGTGAGACGTGCCACGATATCTGTTTTCTTTCTTCACACGAGACACGACTCGCTTGAGCTTGATTTGCTAGAGACTGAATGCTAACGATCCCTCGAATGCAGTTGCAAAGTTCGAGAAACTTTTAAAGCTAATGATGGAGCAGAAGTCTTGAAAAGTTTTAATGAAACATAAAATTTGTTTCTCTTCATGGTGACGATGAACTTTTATGAGATGAGCGATAAAGTTCAGAACAAATTCGCTATTCATCATCGCGACTTGATTAAAATATCTCATACCTGAAACTGAAACTGCTTCGAATTAACCGCAAACCCCTAAAGTTGCCGCCTCGTCGCTTACCATGTGAAGAAGAAGTTTTCTAATTGTTTATCATGTTATGAAAATCTGCACGCAATTATTCATTCGTCGCTTATGCCAAGCACACGCTGGGAAAGGCTTTTGGGGTTTGTCGGCACGCGATCGTTTAAGATGTCTGGGAAGTGAGTAAGAAAAAAGCGTCTGGAAAGTTTTTTTTTGAAGTTTGTCTGTCACTCCGTTGATTTATTCACATATTTCTGTCTGAGTTGATAGCTGACCGAGCGACGTCAGACTGGAATAAGCTTGCAGCTCAGATTACTGAATATATTTTCATGAATTTTTAATGCAATAATTAATTCATAAGCAATTTTTCGAGTTATTTCACGAGCTCGTTTTCCGTGCAACTTGACGAAGGCCTGCACATATTTGCTGCTGTAAGCTCTCCAATGTATTCAATTAATTTGCAATTCTAAAGCTTGCGAATGTTGGAGGATTTTTGTGATGGAATGTGTCGCTCGTTATTCGAGATTGCTATGGCTTCACTAGAACTTGATCCCAGTCGGTGGAAAATGAGCAGTGGAATCTTTTCTCCACCCAATTGACCATGAAACGACCCAACGAACGATTCGTTTCCATGTGAATATCGAAAAATGTCATCAGCGGAAACGACACGTGAATAATTACGCAACGGTTCAGCGCGTTGGCATTGTTGACTTGACTCTAATTGTACGATGCAGTTTATTGAAATTCATTCACTTTTATGCGTTGGCTCAGTTGCGTCAGTTAACAATGGAACTTTAATCGGATCACTTTTCACTTTTTCTTGCCGCATCTGTTCATCGCTATTTATGTCGTAAAGCATCAGACGACGACGCCGCAACTCTGCCCAGACAAGAATGCTATCGCTGCGGTTTGACAATGCCGCACACTGAGCACTGCGGAAAATGTGTAAACGTCCGACGAGCTGCTGTCATCAGCGGTAATGTCACGTACAAAGCGTGAATGATTCTGTAAAAATCACTTCGCGTTTTGTTATTGCGCTCTCTCAAGAATTGACGTTTCAATGTCCGTTGTGGACGCCAACAATCTATCAAGCTCAAGTACGTCCTGGAAAATGTGAAATTGTTTTCATAAATCCATCATGGATGGATCAATATCCAATCAAAATAATGCTAAAGAGCAATGATGAATTCGCTTTTCTGTTTGTGCAAAATTTGAATTTTCGGATGGAAAATTGGAAAATTTATCGTTGAAATTCCGTCGAGCTGCTCCGTCTTATCTCGAGGTCGAATGAAAAGCTTAGAAGACGCGCTCATTCATGAATTCTTTGTGGGAACGAGAACATCTTGATAAATATCTTCGGATGAGATATTATATTCTTATAAATCCAACAAGGGTAAACAGAGAAAACTTTTCAAAGTTTATGAGAAAAGTCTTAATTTTCTGAAGAATGTTTTTGTTTATTTTGAAGAAACGATGACAATGCTCTGCGAATCCTATTTATGTAGATGAAGACTTTTCCAGATCAGCTAAGTTTTCACGACTTTTCAAAGAAGACGAATGTTTTTGAAAGGTTAACTGGAAGCTAAACTCTGCCCGTGAACCAACGCGAGTTTCCAAAGGTTCTTCATCTTGTTACGTTTCCATCTGATCGGACCAAATGATTGGCTTTTATTCAATTTCAAATCGCTCTGCTCGACGAGATAAATAGTTAATTTCACGTTAGAATCGTTTCAGGTCGAGAGTCTCGAATCGAGACGGGAATCGTGAAAGTGAAATGACGCAAAATAATTTCGTAACGAAGCGTCTTCCGCGCGATTAAACTTGAGCAACATAAAAATGTAAAATAAACACATTTAAAGTCCAGTGCAAAGAAACAGCAAAAGAAGCAATAAACCTGTTTGGCACACATGCTTTTCGCTTTTTGCCCCGGCACGAAACCAGATCCCAGCCGAACATATGGGTCGATAGACGAGCGATAGTCATCGTGAATGTTTAAGTCAGACTTTCGCTATTCTTAGAAACTAGCGAAGAACCCTCTGAATTGAATTGGAATTGAGATCTTCAGTCCAACGAGTTCAGTCCGACTAGACCTGAAATTCTTGTGAAGAGAAACAATGCGAATGAAACAACTTTTGGGTCGAGACAAAAGTTGAACTGGATAACAATCGATGTAACGATTAAATCAATGACAAAAGTTTTCCTTCTCTCTTGTAATCCAATTAGCGAAAGCTATGAGCTTGCGATCCAATTACAGAGATTCTCGATGCCTGATGATTAATCTCTTCCATTTTCTTCTGTCTAATTACAGCTAATTGGCTTTCAAGAGGTGCCCCGACCATCGAGCCGCTCGGAAATCGTCCAGGCTATGCGACGCATCCGGGTAAGTTTAATCGAGAAATGGCCTAACGTCCCTTCGTCATCTAGAACGTGATGCTAACGTTTTATCTCCTCGCACAGTATGAATATAAAACCCAGAATGCCAAGAAGAAGAAGGTTACCATTGAAATATCGGTTGATGGTGTTCGCATCTGTCTGAAAAAGCGCAAGCGGAAAATGAAAGTTGTAAGTTCGGATCGCTGTTGAATGGATTTGACTCGGCAAGCTCAACTCCTTTGTTGCTTTCCAGAAAAAATCTCAGAACTGGTCAGGCGATTTGGGGGAGATCGAGTTGATGCAGCATCCCATCTACAGAATTTTCTACGTTTCCCACGACAGCAGCGACTTAAAGATCTTCAGTTACATTGCCCGCGACGGCAGCACCGATCGGTTCAAGTGCATGGTGTTCAAAAGCAACAAAAAGGTGAGCGACAGCGGCGCTTGTAATTAATTAAGGAAATTTAATTATTCCGCGCGCTCGCTAAGAACATTGAGCGATGCAAGCGAAAGAGCAACGCGGAGCTTTAAAGCTTCGCAAAGTTTTCTCTTCGATTTGCTTCGCTCGATGGCTTTTACGATATTTAATTCAATCAAATTTTAAACAGTGAAATATTTTCCGCTTCGACCATAAAATTTCTCTCGCCGTGCGGATTATCATCTCTGGTTTCGATTACAGTTTTAGTGGCGCTTGAGTGGTTTCAGATTTATGAATATTCCATTTGATTCAGATTGAATTGCTTTCATATAAAACCAGTGAAGTTCTGTGGTTCGATTGATTGCGCAATTTAAAAGAGTTTAATGAATAAAGTTTGAGGAAAACTTCCAGCAATTTCGTTCGCTTAGTTCTCGGTTCGTTAAAAGAATTCTTGAGTGGATCTGAAATTGCCTGCAAACTTCCTTTCTTCACTGAAATTGTTGAGAAAGCTTTCTTTGAAAATCACTGTTTGGTTGAAAGCTATTTAAGTTGAGCATCAAGAGAATCGTTGCTGGGTAGATCGGCCAAGTTTATCATTCAATCGTCTGGGAGATGCCGACACGAGCTGTTACTCAACTGCCGGAGAGTTCAGCGAAACGTCTCAAATTCCCTCAGACTCCTCAATTTATTGCCAATCACTCCCGCGTATCGTTCCACGGTTCAATTTGATTAAAGAGTTGGAGAGAAAAGCGAATCAATTGAACGAGAAATGAAATGTAAATATTTATCCTAGGAATTGAATTAAACGATGTTGATGTTGTGAATCGAATAAAAAAGATAAAACCTCATCAATCTTCTTGTTTAGGTGTTTGTGAGACTTGTGCAACAAGACTAATTGGATTTATGGATCCAGACTGTGTTTGTCAACAACCAAGACAGAGTTCACATACGAGCACCTTCATCAGAGTGAACTTGTCAAATTAACTCAATCGTTAGCGACGTTGTTGTCACATTATCCGCCTCTTATTTTGCGCGATGTGAAATGGATCGAGCGATTTAATAAACTTCCACGTCTCAATCCACCGAGACGGGATCAATCCACCGTCAGTTTATAAACATCTCTCGATTTATAAATAGCCAAGCGTGCAAAGTGATGTGAAAGGGCCGCGTGCGAGAGAAAGAGGAATCCATAACCTACGTCAAACATTGCCTTCAAACGCGTACCGAGTCTTGTTGCGATATTAACCAGGCTCATACAACGAGCGTTGGCGCTCTTCTCACATCGTGGATCACCTTTCAACATCGTAAAACGTAAGAGAAAAAAGGAAACTTGGTTTCGCATTCAATCTGGCGCTACATCGCCGGCCGAAAGCCGAAACAAAGAGAAGAAATCTCGAGAAAAGTTAATTAAGTCTCTCGAGCGCGCAGAAGTTTTTCTCAAGCGAGTAACAGCAAAGAAGATCGTCTCATTTATTTTCGCTACAGCAACAAAAATTCTCCACAAAGTTTTCAATCAACTTTTGAGCTAAACCAATTGAGCTTTTCATCTCGAATGTTTCAATATTGTCGAGCTTGCGAGCTCGAATCGGATTATTTCTGGACGATCACATTGATCGCTGATGTGTGAAGATTTTCTCTTATACCAATCACCCATTCACTCGACTCGCACTTCTTTATCGTTTGTATACGGCGAGAGAGGAAGAAAGAAGAAACGTTTAATTGTTGGCAGCACATAAGTTCGGTTAATTTATGATTATTGTTATTGATTTGCTAAGTGATATGGATGAGAGTTTCTTGTGTTTGTGGTAGAAGAAAATGAATCACTGCAGTGCGCCCAACTGTGAACTAATTAAGAACGATCGGAAACTTCCTGGGAAAAAGTTTCTCTCATCGAAGCATGTATCGTACGTCGTACGAGGTTTTGCGAACTTTTGCAATAAATCAATTATGCAGGCCGAAGTGCTGAAAGCTCCCAATCAGTTTGAGGCGTTTCCTTATGTTCACTCAGCGGGAAAGAAAATCTGTTGAGTGCTTCTTCCTAATGAAGCACGTGTCTAATGGCCACAAGCCCGAGGAGAAAATTCTTTCGCAAATATTCGAGGAAACAGAAATGTAATTCATTAAAGACGAGACATGAGAAATCGTTTTGACCATGGCTCACAAAGAAGCGGTGACAAGCCTCAAGTTCCCTTGTTTCCTTCTTCCACGCCAAAACATCGCATGAAAAATGTTGTGTTGGTTCTTTTCATGTTCGTCGCAAAGGCCGAAGAACGGAAAACATTATTTAAAGTGTGGATTGAGTATCATCAATTGAGGCTTAAGTGGAAGAGAAAGGAAACCAGTCGATGGAAACTTTTGTTTAATAATTGAACAAAAAGGTGCGAGGAGAAGTTTTCACTTAAACTTTGAATTTCCGTGCAACTCAAACACAAAACTTTTCAGCGCTCATTAATAGTGCAACGATTCAGGAAAAGTGTAATTAAAGCGTTTCCCTCGCTGCACAATTATGAAAGTGTACGAAGCGGCAAATATTTTAGCGGAAAATTGTCGAGAATTCGCAAGATATCCGTCGTGTGAGAGGAAAATCTTCTGCGATCTTCGAGCACTTCGTCACCGAATTTTCACGTCGCGGTATCATGTGATGTTATGAGCTATTTGAGATTTTCTTGGCGTGTCTACTCGTCTGTTTGTTTGTTAATCTTCTTCTACAACAAACATTCTCGGTCTTTTTTCGCGAATTTAGCGTGGGGGCGACCCGTCAGAATTCCACTCAATATTCAGACTCGTGCTGTGTAATGTTTCGTCAAAATAGTTTGCCCGCCAGTCGCTTGAAAATTTGTGAAATTTCTCGTTTTCGCCACGTCAGTAAAAATTTAATAAAGTGAAAATTGAAATTGTTTTCGAAGCGAAGAGATTTTTCTTGCGCAAAAGAATTCGACTCGTCTCGATGGCTTCTTGAGTGCGTCATAAACCTCAGGTCGCGTGTGCCTCGATTTCAACCACTCGATCGCATCTTCTCGGGCAAAGATTTTGTTGTGTCCGACGACACCAGGTCGGCTTCTTCCCGATGGCGATGCAGCTGGCTCGGGGAGGGAATTCATCGGATTAGATATTTTTGCCGCGCAAGGTTGTTTTATTTCTGTAACCGTTACGTTATATCTCACTTCTTTTATTGAGATCGCATGACAATTTCTTTCGGCGCTCAAAATTTCTCTTTATTTGAGTTGTTGGAACAAGTTTTCGCGAATTGTAAGCGATCGGCAAGAAAAGATCAAAGTTCGTGTAGCAAATTTCTACAGCCTAATGAGTCTCAAGTTCCGTTTTCCGGGTTAATAAACATTGAAAAGTGCACGAACAAGCTGTGCGATTTATTTATGGAATAATCCTCTGAATGAATACCAAGATTCGCGCTCATAAAAGAATTATTTTTAGAATATCATGTCTTAAATACTTTTGCACTTCAATAATTCATTTTTATTTCTATCGTGAGCGAGACTCCCGAGAGATCATTTTGTGTTATGTCGAGAGCCATAGAGGCAATCGATGCTAGACTGCTAGAGGAACGAACTCATGACGACAGAGCGCTTGACCAAGCTGACCGTGCAGAATAGTCTCAGTTTCCACTCTCAGCGCGCCTCTCCGCGAGGCATAAAAATAGTTCACAACTTCATGAAAATGATGAGCGAAGAATAAAAAGAAAAGCAAATTTAAAAACGAAAATCTTTTCTTCATTCTTTTCTGTGAAAAGTGGAAATGAAAATTTCGCCTCTTGTATGTAACGAAAAATCGAAGAGGAAAGAGTGCTCCGGCGTTAAGTGGCGGTTTTATTCTCAAAAGGATTATCAAAGTGCAGTGAAAACAAGATGAAAATCGCGGAGCATTGACATTTCCATTCGCTGATGAGATCTCGCGAGATTCTCAGACGAAAAGAAAATTGCGAGTTGAAAGTTTCGCGATTGAAGTTCGAGCAACAAAATAATCAAACAATAACGAGGAAAATCTATTTAAAGAACACAAAAAGGATGAAAGAAGGGAATAATGAAAGAACTGTGAAGCGATAAGTGTGGAAAATTGAAAGCGAACAAAAGTTCAAATGGAAATAATGAAATATCTGGTTTAGTGAGCGAGGAAGAAAAAGAAGTTCATCAAAGGAAAATCGCTTACGCGATTGCAAAGTGCAAAGAAATCCGCCAGACAATCACTCGAGTGCGTAGCTGAAGATTTTTAATTAAAATTTTCTCTGACGAGCGAAACCGATTTGTGAATTAAGAAAATGAAATTTTCGCTCGATGGCTTCAAGCGCGAGCAGGAGAAAGAAAAATCGTTTCCCAGGAAAAATAAGTTGTCAAGTTGATTTTTTTTTTCTCTCTATCAACTCAAAAGTGAAGAGCGCAAAGTGTCGTCGAGGCCGGGCGGAAAGCAAGAAGCAAAATGACTGGAAGATTTATGGCCAATAATTTGCTTCGTCTCAAGGAGACACAATTTTTCACACAAACTCTCACGGGAAGTCATGACTTAGACAGTGGACTCGTAGTTCGCGAAGTCTCGCAGCCGCAGTTACGATCGTCAAAACGACAAAGCCGGGGAAGAACGCCAAGAGTTATTGCGAACCACACTTCAAGAAATCAATCATAATTTTTATTTCTGTCGTTTCTTCGCGTTGCGGCCTTCAGCATAATTGAAAAATATCGTTTCTTCCTCTTTATCGTATTCGGAAAGCTTTTCATTTTTCACGTTCGCCGCGTTCTGAATGTATCAGCGTCAGGGAAAATCTTTATGAAACGCGAGCGAACGATGCGTAAATGTATGAAAATAATAATTTCTTGTTGACTCTGGTTCGAGCTTAAACTTGACATTGAGAGAAACGGCGGGAGTGAGCAAACTGTTTGTGGAAGCCGACGATAAATAAAAAGGAAAACGATCAAGTTTCCTCATCGAAGGTCTTCGTCTGCTCGGCTAGAGACGCAATCGTAATTGGATTCCGAGAACCGCTTGAGATGGAATCGACAGCCGTCTCTGTCGGCTTCTTTGCTCTAAAAGATATTTTTGTTTTCCTTGTCTCGAGAAGAATTGATGACTCTTTGATTGTTGTTGTTGTCGCGAATTTTTCATATTTTGTCGTGTAAAAAAAAGAGAAATTTCCACAATTTCTTTTTGTTTCCGAGTCTCGTAACAAAAGCCTAAGCGTTTTGTTTGTTGTGAATTGATTTCGATGTCGAGGGGATTTTTGAGGCAGGTGGAAGCTTCAATCGAAGGAAAGTCTTCGCGTGACAATGACGATTGCGAAATGTGCCTCGCGACCGTCTGAGCAGATATATCAAGAAAGCTTTAACTAGAGACTCGCTCAAGCCAAGCGTCTATTGTTATTTTAGCTTCACGGGTGAAGGCGAAAAAAGGTGACATGAAAATTTAATTAATTAGCTCTGCGACGAGTGAGGGAAAACAATTAATGATTGCTTTTTGAATAACAGTAAGCCGGATTGATTTATTCATTAAGCAATCGAACAAAAAGAGAATTTTCTTCATTAAATCGCAAAGGTTTCCTTCGCTTACGACGTCATTAATTTTGAATTACGACTTCCATTCGCGCTCTCACGTCGCTTTTAGTATTCAAAATTAGGCCGGAGATGGCAAATTTGTAGAGTTTAATTGACTTTTCCACCTGGCAAGCAAATTTATTTCACGACAGTCAAACTCGCGGAAAAAATTAAATTTTTCTTCGGGTTTTCCATGAAAACTCTTGTTTTGCTGTCGCGAAAACAAGTGCTAGATTTATTTCTGTGTTGTACCTGGGACGATAAATAATTTCTGCGGAAATCATAGCGCTGTGTTCAAGTAGCCAACGATGATGAAGAGCCAGTGGCTGTGGAGGAGTTTGCGTGAATAATTAATGGAGTTTCGTGCTCTTTTTTGCTGCGACAACAGCGAGCTCTTCTCGCTTCCGTCGAGCACAGGCAATTTGTTCCCACCATCTACAACTCAAGAGCAAAATGATTATTATTCTGTAATCCCCGTTTTAAGCTGTTTATCTTGTGAATATTATGCTGAGTTCATTGAGCAAGGTGGAACGACGGCAGCAAGATATGAAGCCAAAACGCGTTGCCGCAAGTTCAATTTCCTTGGCGAAAATATTTATGCTAAACAGTTTACGCTGTCAACTCGAATGTTCGTGCTTAGATGAGCCTCGAAGGATTCCGCCATCGCGTAACGAAGCTGCAAATTTATCGCGAGGCAGTTCGAGGGGGAATAAATTCGACATCACCTCAACTTTGCTCTACTCTGCTTTCTGTTTCGAGGCAAAACTCGTAAACAAAACATTAATTTTCACCTTTAACTTCTCATTGAGCCGAGAAATGTTCTCATGGCGCTTTACACTTTCGCTTGGCAAGCTCGCAATGGAAGCAAAATTTTTGATGGAAGCTTTGGGAGCTCCATCATAAATCATTGTCGCGTCGCTCATAAATTAGCGATGGTACTTTGGACTGAACGTGATTAATTCTATTGACATTGTGTAAACACAGAAAGCGAATCCTCGAAAAATGGCAAAAACATGTTGTCTGAAAAATTTAACGATTGATAATTAATTCACAGGAAATAAAGCGACGCCAGATCGTGCCTCGAGCACGTTTGCCTAGTGTACCGCGTCACTGAACGGATTTTCACATAATATTTTAATGTCTACTCGCGAGAGAGAAAAGTGTCAAAGCTTCTTTATTGAGTCGGAACGCCCAGCGAATCGTTGTCGAGTCGCAAAACTCAATGATGAGCGCACATGGAATTGATTTGTGAAAATTTATTTGCTGCCTGTTCAAAGAAAAACTCGTTATTGAGTTTCCTTTCCAGTTTAGCTTTGATTGAGTCAGCTCGCCACAGGCCAGCCGTCAAAGGTCGTCGCGGTTGTTTATGATAATTGTTTGGAAAAGTCGAGCTCACCGCCTACGTCGGGAAACTTGTTTTGATCCGACGGAGCATGAAAACTGATTTACTACTCAAAATATTGATATTAGCCGACGGGCGACCAGTTAATAAATTTCCTTCCGTGGCAAAAGTTGTTGATGGGCCCAGGAGCGTGTTTGATTGATTGCAGCACTTGGCGGAGCGTGCAACAAATTCTCAACTAGCATTTGCTCGCCAACTGACTTTGCTCTCGTGTCATCAATCAGGAGATTTCGTTTAAGAGATTGTGGAAAAGTTGATCCTCAAATATTTTCGGGCAATTAATTAAAATCAGACTAGCTCGCGTGAAATTTCCGTAATTTTTGCGAGGCGCAAGTTGAAGGAGACACTCCGTCATAATTTTCCTCTCGAGCGACGCTCAGCTTCAGCATTTAATGAACTTCTCAGCCCGATGCCAAATCTGATGTTTAACGAGATTAAATCGAGTGTTCACTCGATGACTCGCGTGTGTCCCTCCTTTGTGATCTCGAGCATCTCTTGGCCACAGTCGAATTGCCGAGATTATTAGCGACCGAGCGGTTCTGCTTCACGAGAACAAAGTGCACAATCTGGATCATCGCTTCGTGCAGTTATTAGACGCTCTCGCATCTATTTTTAGCTCGAGAAAAATTATTTCTGTTGACGATGCTAAAATAGAAAGCTTCGTGCTATTAAAAGTGCAATTAAATCTCGGACAGAATTTCCCTCCTACAACGTGAGCACCACATTGAGTGCAACACGGACAGTAATCTTTGGTTTGTAATGGAGCGAAAATTGTTTTATTGCGATAAACATAAGGATGAGGTAGAAGGAAGTGGAACTCGATAACGCAATTTGTCAAGCTTTCATGAAGACGAAATGGAATTTACGAGCTAGAGATTCGCTCCCATTCCACCTGATATCCTCAAGACTCTCAGGTCGAGGTTGGCTATAACACAAAACTGAAAAGTTTTCTTGAATTTTCTTTCTCTGCGCTCATAAAAAATGTAAATAATTTAATTATAGACGAAACTTCGTTCTAAATTTCTTCGAACATAAAACTGTTTTCTATAATTTTGTTTGAAAATACTGTCAAAGTGTTTGGCCAGCGAGAAAGGGGTTGAAGCTGCAAATTGGACAAGTAACGGGCAGATTTGGGGCATTCAGACTCGTCGTTAAACTTGCAGTCGCCTGTCGACGAGAAGAAAATGCGACGGATTTTCCTATTGTCTCGGCGAAGTTATGGGAAATTGAGAAGAGCAGTAGGTTTGGGGAAAGTCAGTTAGTTATGTCACAAAGATTTTGATCTTTTTTCTGTACGCTAATAATTTTTAACTAGCTTTAAGCTTGTAGCTAAAAGCTTATCACTGGGCTTTCGCCCTTCGTCTTGTCTTTCAAGATTATCAACATAACTTTCGCACGATCCCTAAAGCTTCTCACCTCAAACAATCCTCCAACAAAGTTTACGAATATTTAGTGAATAATCGACGAGCTCACTGAAGAGGCGCGGCGGCAATTATTTCTCTCACAATTAAACGGCTTGCACTTCAGTCGCTCAAAGGATCTCAAACAACTCAGTCGCGGATTTATCGCTTTCTTAATTCACAATAATTGGTCGTCATAAATTCAGAGAGAAAGATTTGTCAAGCTTTCTTCTTTAACTTTTAGTGATGGCATCATTAGAAGACAATCTTGAGTCGCGTGAAAGAGTTTAATTAGCAAACAAGAGACGTCTTCATGTGCGAGATCAAAAGCGAAGATTCGTCCGAGTGTGTCACCTGAAATTTCATACGCAGAATAAAATGTTGAGCACGAATCGCGCTACGTAATCGTGAAAGAGCAGAAAACAGATTTCGTTCAAAAAATGAAACCCGTTGACAAAGAATGAAAAATGGAGCGTGAAATTCGTCGCTCATGACGATGTGAACACGGCATAGTGAAATGAGAGTGCATTTGGCCTATCATTAAAGAACGAACAATTTCGAGAATCAAGTGAATAGAAAGCAACAGAAAAAGTTTCCTCGAGCTTCCTCAACAAAGTGACCGTTCCGCGATTGAAAGAAATTGCGGAGCGAAGAAAAATCTCTCTGAGCTCTTGACATAAAGACTGTCATGTCAAGGGGTCATCGTTCGTTTGACTTTGACAACGAGATGATGCACCACATTTTAGACATGGACTCGAGCTACAAGCCCAGCTCGAGCTCCTCGCAGCAAAAGAAACATCGGATGAAAAGGATGGAAGAGTTGAGTCACTCACTCGACGATGGGCTGAATGATCTTCCCGACGATTACGGAAGACATCAAGTGAATCGCGGCCGGCAACCTGAGCCGCATTACAACGACTTCGATTACGATAACGAAGATTTTTTCGATGACGACTACATCGATGACTATTACTATAATAACAACAACAATGCAAAGGCCTTCGATGCGCGCCCAAAGAGTTACAACGAGAAATATGGCGCACAAATGTACGACGATTACGATGCTGGCAATTTTAATCGAAACCGCTACAGCTTGAATGAGACTTCCACTAACAAAAGTCGCTATCAGCAATCGCCGGTGGCACAACAGAAACATCCAACGTTACGGCGACAGCAAGGACCAAGCGGATCAAGTGGAAATGGACATCATGGCAGCAACAAGCACATCCTGTTCAACGATGAAGACGACGTTCATTACATGAGCGAGAAGAAGTCAAAATCTGCTTCGTCATCGACAAAGTCGGCGAAGAAAGATTTGAAGAAAGAATTTCCTCCTTCGTCGTCATCACTCTTCTCCATGAAAAAGAAACCGTCGAAAGAAGATCTCGCCAAGCCTGAAAAGTCAGCGCAACAAGTCATGAAAGCTAAACTCAAGATCCACAACATGTCTAGCGACGACTCGGTGCTTAATGCGAGATCGAACCACAAACTGAACACCTTGCATCGGCATCACTCTGTCGACTCAAAACTACCGTCACATGGCCCCGATCGAAGCAACATGTCACCGACGATTATGGAAGAAATTGAGTTCGAGATGCAGGACGTCGAGACCGAAACAGACAAAGAGGTCGAGAAGGAGTTTGAGAAGGAAGCCGAGAAGGTGAAGGAGAAACCGCCGAAGGACAAATCCAAGGAGAAGAAAGGCGATTCAGCGCCTTCAACGCCCACAACAAAGAAATCATTCAAAGCTCACCTTTCGAACCACAAAAAGCTCTTCAAAGTGCCTGACATTGATCTCAATAAGTTCTCGTGCTTCTTCAGCAGCAACAAAAACATTGCGGCACTGAAAGGCAGCAAGAAATCTGACAACGTCAGTAAGAGCGCTGAAGCTTTGAACCTGCCGTCGCCCAAAGCTTCACCGAAAAACTCGCCGACGACAAAAACTCCGCCAGCCTCGCCAAAGAAAATCGAGAAGAATGAACCGAAGATTGAAAAGGTCGAAGAGAAATTCGAGAAGGTGACGAACTTTCGCAACACGAGCAGAACCACAGGCAGTGGCAGCACGATTCAAAGCAGCAGCGAGTGCTTCAAAGAGGAAGAGAACTCGAGAGGTTCAAGTGATACAGAATTCGAGGTGATTGTGCGGAGTTTTTTGACCAAAGTTTTATTCACGTAACTGGTCAAGTGAACTTGACGTTGATTGACTAACCTAAAGAAATATTTAAGAGAGAGTTTTATGGTCGAATTGATTGGGAACTGTTTGAGTTTGGAATACTTTTCATGAACTTTGTAATTTAACCAAAACATTTCGTTCTATTCACAGTCACAAGCAATGAAAGTTGTGCGGACAGTTGGCCAAGCATTCGAGGTTTGCCACAAGCTTTCGTTGCAGAAGAAACAGGAGAACAACGACGACATATCGGAGATCAACTCAGAATTGGATCAATCGGACATTCAGAATATGAGCGACTTTGATGAACCAAAGAAAGGTAAAGCGCTTGCAATGAAGTTTGTTTGTCCAGCAACTTAAATCAAATTTAATCAACAGCTCTGGACACAACGCCAATTCTTCAAGATACGCCTAAGAAACTGCAACGACCTAATCAACTAGAAAACCTTTCAACCCCACTCAACAACTTGATGGCACCGCCTTCGCCAAACAAAGTCACAACAGTAAGACAAAAAAATTCTCTTCCTTGATTTTTTGGTAACGATCGTTAATCATTTTCAGCCTTCTGATGACTGCAACAAAGAAAATTCCCGCGAGTGTCAAATTCTAAAGGAACAGGTCCAGCAGCAGACAGCGCAGACGAAGCAAGCGCTCGCTCAACTCATCTTAGTAAGAGAACAGTTACTCACCGAAACCAATGCTCGAATTGAAGCTCAGGTAAAATTTTATTCGAATTCAGTGACCAGCAATGAAACTGATTTTCGTTTTTTTAGGCTCGTACTCAGCAACTTCTGCAGCAAAACCGAGAACTGTTGGAACACATTGCATCTCTAAGTGGATTGAATGAAGCTGAACGACCGGGGCTATCGTCGGCTAACATCGGCATGGCACCTCAGGTATGTCTCATGCTTTAACTCTGCTTCGATGTTGCTTATTTTGATGAAATGCTTCAGTTTATAATTTCGCTTGAAAAGAAAATTCATGGAAACTCGGAAAATCGCTAATAGATGGCGGCCATCGAGTGTTTTCCTTTTCACTTTTCCGTTACGGCATGAATCGATGTTTAGAAGTTTTTCGTTTGAGATCAGTGAGAAAAATCCGAAGCTTTGAAAAGCTTCTTGAGTCGTGAAACCGGAGCCTTGACAAATCTGATTCAGTCCAGATGGAGATGAACCGAAGGTCAGTTTGATGTTCTGCATGAATTTTGATTGTTCTGAGTTTTCTTTGGTGTTTTCACTCTTGAAAATGTCTCGTGGTAACATCAGATTCAATCGATTCTTTCAGTCTCAGCTGCCGCTCTACCTTCAAACACTTTCGCTGTTGGGAAGTACAAATCCTTCAAATATCATGCAAAGCCAAAAGCAGAACGACTATGAAGACATTAAGAACAACAACAGTCCAAACAAGATGGTGAACCACAATGGAAACCTCGGCGCGGGTCTCAACCTCGAGAGCTTTCAAATTTTCCAGAACACGATGCAAGCTTATAATCAGCTCCAGAAGCTTGCGATGCCGCAGCAGCACCAGGAACTTTATCAGTTGAACCAAGAGCTGCTAAATCGTCTAAAGAATCTCAACATTGGATTTCCAAGTCCAACGACACCGGTGAGCGCTCCGTTCACTCCCAGCCCTACCACCGGACTTCCGAACTTCCCCGTCGATTCCAACTTCATGTTCACTAATGCAGCCGCTCAAAATTTCCTCAACAATAACCATAACAGTAACATCAACAATAATAGTAACATCAACAGTAACATGGCAACATCACCGCTCGGAACATTGAATCGAAGCTCCTCCACTTATTCAACCATGAGTCCCATTGGCGATAGCTTTGATCGATCATTGGACAACCTTAATAACAACAATAACTCAATGAGTGACTCGGCTTTCATTAAACCGTTGTCGCAGGTTGGAGCTGTGACAACCTTGGAAAGCGACGGCAAAATCAAAGTCATTGTGCCCGTGGAGCAGCAGCGCGAACGTGAGCGATACCGAATCGAGGATGATTTTTTTGGCGATAGGCGGAGTGGCGGGAGTGGGGGAACTGCGACGTTGCAAAGGCCGCCGAATCAGCAGAGAGCTCTGACGCCAATCCTGAGTCGGGGCGAGAAAAAATCTCAAGGAAACACCGTGACGCTTAAAGTCACCGACGAAGCTGGAAACATCACCAGAAAACTTCCAGCCCAGCCGAGTTTCATCACTCGCAGCACCAGCGAGAAAGTTCCCAACCGCAGCCAAATGATGAACCATGTGCAGAGAACTCAATGGGCGCGTCACACGACGAAATAATATTTAGTTAAGTTGATTGCGAGAGCCATGAGAAGTCCTTACAAAGAGATTTGATGAGGCCTCCTCTGAAGCAACTTCCTCGAGCAGTCAAACACTTTAAGTTAAATTCCAAGATTAAGCTCGCAATCGATGCCAAACTTCAACTTCTCAATATCTCATATCTCAATATTTGCCATCAAAAATCCTTTTTATAAAATTCAAAGTGAGCAAACTCTTCTCCTCGTTCGATGTAGAATACAAAATATCTTTAAAAAGACAATTAGCTTGTTGATATGTATTTAAAAGGAGCGGAAGCCATCAGGCTTTCTCGTTGAAAGAAAATGTTTTTCAAGTGCGCTGCAATTCGTGAATGCCATGATAAAATTATTTTCATGTGAATTCTTGCGGCATCGCTTGAAAAATTTCGTGAGCTTTTGAAAAGCATCGAAAGCTTTCGAAGAAAATTCTTGAAAGCTTTCCCGGAAGAAAATTAAGCTGAAATTCGTAAGCGAGAACGAGATACTAAGGAGCAAGTTGGTTTTATTAATGCAAAGTAAGCAACGAGTTTATGAATAAATAATTAATTACACAACCAGAAAAGTCGAAAATCCGTCGTAGAAACGTTTAACTTAAGAGTATGCTTACAATTAAATAAAGTTAATGCCGATGAAAAGCCTGTAAGTAAAGCGATGTAAGAATACATGTTTACTTTTGAATTGTTTTAATAAAGAGTTTACGGAACAAATCTGTTGCGAGAAGTTTTCCTGACGGTGCGAAACAGGATCTGAAGCGTTTCATCGACAACCTGCTTACGTTTGATTGGCTAACAACTTTTTTCTAATCAAATCTAGATGACATCGTCAGCCAAAGTTGCACGATGGTTCAGTCAACTCCAGTCCTATCCACCTGCGTCACTCTCTCGACCCGAGAGCGGATTCGTCTCGACATCAGAGTCTCGTTCTGAGAAGAACCTTAAGAAGTCTGAAGTCGACGAGCACGACAGCAAACATTTGTTCGGCACCGAAGACTATGCTGACGAATACCTTTTAGTCGAAGGGACAGCGAGCTTATGGAGCAAACTCAGCGTGAAGAAACGAAAAAAGCTGTTAGGCTTGAAACTGGGAAAAGTAACGACATTCTAATTCGATTAAAGTTTAGTTTCATTAAGTTACAAGCAGTGTTAGCTTAATTCCATATTTTTAATTAAGTTTTTCATCGTGCGAAAACAAAGCTTTGGCAAAAGCTTTGATTCTTTTTAATGTTCATTAAGCTGCAAAGGCTAATGGTTCTTTAAGTTTACTGAAATCTCTCTGAACATAATTAATTCAAACTTTGTTCAAAGTAAAGTTTATTGAAGTTGTAAGCTAATCTGTTTAACTTGAACAATTCCGTCAATCAAATCGCATTTTCACGAGATTATTTAAGTTTTCTACTTTTCTAACTTTTGAATGAACTTAGCCTTAGCTAGAATAAGTAGTTTAATGCCATAGTAGTTTGTTAATTCCTTTCATCATGTCAGTTATTATTTGCTTCGACATTTCCAACCAACTTCCTGTCGAAATTCTGTCTTACTTTTACGTGTCGAGTAAAACTTAAGATCACGAATCGAGTGTGGAAATGCAAGTGCTCAAAGAATCCCCAATTTCTCCATGAAGTTGAACTGAGTCACATTTATGTTTTCGAAATTTTTCTTATTATTTCATCTTTCGTGTGTTAAAGACTGAATTGTTCTCATCTTTCATTTGGTTTTGTTTTTCGATTTAATTTAATTTCTCTGAATGAATAAAAATATTTAAGCGCAACTCTGATTGTTTTGCCTTGATTTTAACAACCGATTACGACAGACTTTCGTTGTACGATATTGACTTTTCAGACTTACGACAAAGTAAACAACTGAATGTCTGCGATAACAGGTGGAACATATTTTCATTAATATGCTCACCCGACAGCCGAAATGCGTTCAGTTCTAAAAGTTAACTCAAAGCAGAAAGATGAAGTTTGTCTCACTCGCAGTATTTTCGTTGATTCTCATCATCCACTTGGGTAACTTCAATCGATTAAGAACTTTCTAGACATTTTCGATTGACATTTTATCCACGTCAGTGGTTGCACAAGATTCATCCACTGCCAGTATAACAGCAGCTGCGTCAGAATCAACGGCTTCGGCAAGCCCTACAACTGCTGATTCAACGACTGTAAGTCCAACATCTAGCAGCTCAACAACAGCGATCCCAACGACAACCACTAAAGCTCCAAGGCCTCCTGGAATTCTCGAGAGCATTTTAGCGACAGTGAACAATTTCATTAGTGGCCTTTTAAACACCTTATCAACGCTTGTTCAATTCGGAAACAGCAAATAGCTGACGCACAACATTTTCAAGAAAAATTTATCATAGCAATAAAGTCTCCATTCTAAGAAAAACAAAGCGTTTTCGAGAATGATGAAAGTTCTTAATATCTATTCATATTCCCCTCATGCAAGGGATGCTTAGTTCATAATGATTTTGTCGAATGACTTTGCCCAATTCACTTAAATTCATCTCCAGAGAGTTTCAAACCTTTTCACATTTTGTACATTTCACGAGAAAAGCTTTGGAAAGCTTAGAGTGTTCTCAGTATCGAATGTCATTACTTATTGAAAATCATATCTAAATTGAAATTCTATTTAGTTCGAATTGAAAATTTCAACCTAATTGATTCGTAGGTTTTCGTTATGAGTGAAATCAGAAAATTCTATAGCAACAAAACAGGAATTAGTGTCGACAATTTCTTGGCTTCCTATGCGAATCCTCCATCAACCAATTTAGCAGGATTAAATTTTCTGAATGAAACACATAAAAGTGCAGAACATTTGAGTTTTCTTCTTGATGCGGATTTGCTGCGTCTAACTAACCGGATGAAAATCAACAAGTTACGTTGCCAGTTTCATATTGCAAACTACGGATCCTTTTTCAGCCCGCTCAATGCTATTGAGCTTTTAATCTGAACCGTTGCTCCGCATCGATAGCTTACCGATTAATTCCCTAATTAATTTACAGCATCTGATAATTACTGTGGCACTCCTTTCAATTCAATTCCAACTGTGGACTTTAAATTGGGATTAAGTGTGGAATTATTGCATCGAAAATATCCGCTGACTGTGGCAGTATGTAAATGGGATGGCTGTGAGTTAATTTATTCGTAGATGCGCAGTCATTGTGGAATGTGCTCGGAGCAGTAATTAGAGCAAAGCGTGAAACACAAATGGATTTAACTGGAAAGGTTTATGAGAAAATGCCGGCGTTTCGCATCGTTTAACCGACAGATGAAGCAACAAAACACGCAGATTTAAGTTCCACGAAACTTTTGCGAGTCTTCTTTGATACTTTTAGGAAAAACTCAAATCCTCGTGTCGCCGCAAGAACTTTTATGTCTCGCTGTCTTATCCAGTTGAGAAACTTTCCTGTCTTTAAAAGAATTTATTTTTGTATCGAGTGTGTTATTCAAGAAAAAACACGCAAATGCCTTCACACCCCGACAAGTTGAATTGATTTATGTAACGGATATGGAGCAGCAAATGATTATTTTATTCAAAGACCTTGAAATTCATGCTTTGTTTTCCGATATTTCATACGACAGTTCACGAATCACGAGCTTTTGGGTGAAGTCGGAGCCGCAAACGCCTCAAACTCTTCACAATGGTTTGATGGAGTGTCGGATTCACGGGCTCCTGTTTGTCTTTCCCCGAGCATCATAGCAAATTAATATTTGAGAAGTTCGCATGTCAGCAGAGGAGATTGTAATCAACATCAATGTATGAATAAGTCCCAAAACCCTTTGGAACTATCTGCGAGATTAGCATCGTAATGACTTTACGAAGCTCCCGGAGGACTCAAGTTTGTTTTTCCATAAATTAATATTTCCTGCCAAGCAACTGCAGCATTCCAGATAAGGCTTGAGCATCTTCTTAAGTGAGAAAAAAGTTTATTCTCTGCAAAAGGAAAACTAACTAGAAAAGTTTCATTGACTCTCAGGCCTTCAAGGTTGTCGCTGAGCGTATTTCAATCGAGTATCAAAGTTCAAACGAACTGCCTAGTGACATTGAAGCTAACAAACGACATTGAATCTGAGGAAACGTTCTGTGTTCAAGCTGTGATTCTTTGGAAAGCCGAAGCAGTTGGAAACCGGTGCGCAACAGTTGATTCAGTTAACATCATCTCAAGTGGCTACACAATTTTGCTTTCAGAACGACGACTTGAACGTGAACTTTACGGCTTCATGTGGCGTTTCACAAGGATTTCAGATTGTTGCTTTTTCTCCGATCAAATTTTGTTGGCGTTTCCTGCCGACTTCGTGACCTTTCAAAGACTTTTCTTGTGGTTTTCCTGAAGAGCAGTTGTTGCATAATCAACTTCCCATAAACTGACTTCACCTTTATTGAAAACTTTAAGTGAATTTCTCCCTTGCACATTGCTTTGCATTCTAAGTTCTCTCGAAGTATGTTGAGCAATGCAAATTCAAGTTTTACATTGCGGTTTTCAAGTAGAGCAAACAATTCTGAAGTTCCGTATTGATTCGGTAAAAGCATTTTGCTATTAATGAAAGATTTTCCTTCTGTTTCGACATTCATTTTGCATGGCCGAGAAATATCTCAATCGGATTTCCGTTCATTTCCTGAAGCTATGCGGGGCAAACTTGGTTTCAACGAGAGCTTTCGCATCGCTCTGAGGTTTCATGGTCAAATTGAATAAAATTATTGACTCTCGGACATTAAAATGCGATTATCGAGTTATTGATCGGCAAATCGCGTAATTGCTATAATGCTGGTGGAAGTGACTCGTTATATACAGCCCAACATACGCTGTTACGATCAATTAATTATGATTAATCACTGACTCGCCGGCTTGTTTTTAATTCCTTTGATAATTTTCTGCGTAACAAAGCGGAATATCGATCGTTACTCTTATTGCATTGTGAATCTGATAGCTCACTTGTAGAGGGCTCGACTAACCCCACAGTCTTGTGCAACTCTCAGTGCTGACCACAATTTTGATGGCTGTTAGAATGAAAGTTCAATGGCAACATAAACGATGAAAATCAGTTGCAGTTGAATTTGAAGCAGACAGTAAAAGGGATGTCGCTCGAAGCTGAGCATCTTGAGTCGTCAGGTTACATAGAAAGAATTTTATTCTTTTGAACTTGAGTTTGTTTCAATGACAACCTTGTCTCGAGCAAAGTAAGCCAAAAAGGTAGAGTGCTTTTTTGAAATCTTTAAAAGGTTTGTCTATGATGAAAGCTTTGAGCTTGTGCAAACAAACTTAAAATCAAATACATAACCCTACAACTATTAAGTGAATCTTTGGTAAAGATGAAACGATGGTGAAAGCTTGCAGTCATCGCGTCACCGAAGGAACAAGGAAGTGGGTGTGAACGCTGTGGCGGTAATAAATTTATATAATTAAATCTTGTCCTCGATACTGCGCTATTTATGTATGAAACGTTGCTCTGCTGCGCCGTGTAAGTAATTATTTAATTAGAAAAACTCAGCCATTTGCAGCGGCAATTATTGCAGCTGCTTTAATCGAGGAAACGTGCGAGGATTGCCTGCTCTAGAATTTGTCGCGTTTTTTCAGACGTGAATGATATTTAATCCAAATGAGGCCAGAAGCAAACAAACATTGCGTCTCGATTTGTTTGACCGACACAGAATATTTTTCATTGCCAACAATCTCAACTCGCAGTCGAGAAAGAACTGAAGTATCATCGAGAGCTTTGCTGCCAGAGAATGTCCTGAATCCAAGAAAGTATTGGTTTGCGTATTTACGCTTCAACATTTTCCAAGAACATGAAGATGGAAAACTGGAAAATCTGCTTTTCTCACTGGAAAGTTCAATTTTCAGGAGCTTTCCATTGAAGTTTGAAAAAGTTTATAACTGACAACTGAAAGGATGAAACAATATCTTAGCAAGTTCAATTGTCCTCGTGAAGATTCTCGACAGTTGAGTTAAAGTTTTTGAGAGAAATGAAAAGTTTTTACTTGAAAGGTCAAAGTTCAGTTGATGGAAACAACTTTAAAATTCCCAAAAATTTATGCATTCACTTTAAATTGTTTCCCAAAGTTATTAACCAATTTCAGCTCTTTGTGAGTTTGAATGTTTGTTCCCGTTTTGTGCTCCAAATGCTGAAGCGCCTGCCAGCTGAGCTGTCCAACTAGAATCACATCCGCAAAGCTAATCAAAGAAATAGACGAAAAATCTTTGAATTTTTAATTTCGTTTTCTAGACCAGCGTTTGCCTATTCGTCACGTAATAAATTAATGCGAAATCTGAAACTTTTCGCATCTGCAACAACGTCATGAATCAGTAATCTAAGATTACTAATCTTTCATCCGGAAAACTTTTCCGCCCACGCTTGTTACAACCTTAAAGAGTCAAACAGTTTGATTCCGTAGAAAAAAAGCTTTTTATCGACTTCAAAACTGTTTCTCTCGTGCTGCAAAGCGTTGGCATTTTTCAAGCGAGCGAAGGATTTGAGGGCAAAAAATGTATAATTTATTGCTGAATAGATTGATTTTTGGGTTTTTACAACATGTGGTGGCGGCAAAGGGCCCTCATTTATATTGACATAAATTCTCATCTAAATCAAATCTACATTCTGAGTGAAATATTGCCTTCGAAGAAAACTCGATTCGTATCGCAACAAGAAACTGCGAGGGACTTTGGCAAGGAAAAGATGCGAACAATGAAGCAGCCTAAACCCACAGCTTTCGATTTTATTGCAAGGGGAATTATTTGCTCTCGTTACAGCATGAAGCTGCGGTTTCTTCTGGAGCATTGATTCCTTCCTCAACAAAATTTACGATGATTAATAATTCTTTCATGCGCCATGACGTCCGCTCTTGTCGATAAGTTTTCGCATTGTGACTTTTCAGAAATCTTTGAAGAGTTCTCATACAATGAAATGAGACGTTGGGTGCTTGAAGTCTAGCTGAAAGTCATCGTCATTTACCCACCAAAAGAAAATGCTAAAGTTTTATCCTATCGAGGTTTTCCTTTTTCCCACGAGTTTGTGAAAAGATTTTCTCTTTCTTCTTTTGGTGTTTTCGTCAAACAAACAAGATAATTTCCACTTAGTGCTTTCCAAACGGGTGACGCTAACTTGCCAAGTTCCATGACCAAGAAATAATCCATCGACGAACGTTTATTAAGAGCGATGATAACCGTTGACGTGTCTAATGACTTGATCCGAGCTTTTGCTGACTGAAGAGCGACACATGGAAACTCAATCAGTAAACAATCTTCAGGGTCGTTCACCAAAGAGAGAAAGAAAGGAGAAGCAAGTCAAATATTGTTTTTTCTCTCCCTTCCTCCTAATATCATTATGAGAGTTTATTTATGATCTCAAGACAGTTTGAGGGCGGTTACTTGATAGTTGCTCGAGAAGACGAAAGGCAATAACTCAAAGATAAAGATTTCTCATCTCTGAGTCGTCGTGGAGCAATTGAAGCGAAGCTGAGAATCGGTTGTGTCAGTAAATGGGGAGATTAGGGTAATGGAGATGATAAACAAATGAAAATATTATCTCCCAGGATCGTTTATGGGTTTCGGTTCCGTTCCACATAAAGCATCAAGTGAAGACTCCATATTTATTCATTGAGCGATGCTTCGCGTATAAATTATAAAAACCCATCAGTTGTTGGTCGAGGGAAGAGAACGAAGCGTTCCAACTTGGGAATTTGTTGCGATAAGCCAGAGTGAGTGGCGGAACGAGTGAGCTGCCGGAAGAATTACAGCATTGCTGCCTTGAATGTTTGTCTACGAGAAGCATCGACATGGATCAAGAGATAAAGCGAAGCTATCGTCTTCTGTCTGACAGTCTTGCAGTTAAATTGAAAAGCCGGCGCACGAGCTTGAAGGCCTTTCCGCAGTTTTCTCTCAAGAAAATTATTTCCTTTCGCTGGGCAAGCAAAGATTGCGGCCCTGAAATCCCGAGACGATGATTTCTTGATCAATGGCTTGTGGGAAGAAGAAAGCTTTTGCCCGCAGCAATCTCATCGTCGGAATTTCTTCGAGAAAGCTGCCGAGCCGGCTTTGTGAATAATTGATTCGAAATTGCTTTTCAATATTTTCTGTCACTCTTCACATCGTATCAGAGATTTCTCCGACATGATGGAGACAACAATGCTTAAGCTAAATGCTTAATGCGATTAGCACAAGCTTTCTTGTGGCTTCGCATCAGAAAAAGGGTCAGAAAATCTTGAGATTCTCGGAAGAAAACATTCGAGGGGAAAATCGATGAAGCTGCTTCCCTCTCACCGACATGATGATTAATGTGTGACTCGTTGAGGTTGTTAATTTTAATGCCCCAAAGTTATGTTGATACTTCAAACGCTGAGTTTTGTGACTTTCGGTGGGAAAGCAAAACGTAAGCCCCAACGTAAATATTTTCTGTTGAAAATTGTATGAGCTGAAAGAGGCCGCAATAACATTTTTACTGTTTGCGCCTCGTCGCTTTCCGCCGTGTCCAACAAAGGCGTTGGGGTTGAAACTGCTGTTAGTGGAATTTATTTAATATGTATGTTTTTCAAAATTAAAAAATAAAGAAGAAAACTGCCGCCTGAATGACATTGAAATGCGAGCAATAGAACCAACGCATTTCCTTGAAGCAGCAACTCTCTTATTTTTAATTGAGTTTGACAACGTTTTCTAACGAAGAATGTTTCCAGTCAATGACGATAAAACTTGTATGCTCATCGAAGTTTATGTCGTTATATTTTGAAATTCAGTATCGAGATCGGCTGTGAATCCTCAGGGCTTATTGTAATAACCCTTTTAAATATTAAATGTCTTCCATCATTTTTCGCAAATTTAAAATAAAGCTAACTGGGAGCCGGAACAGTTGTTTCAATCAAATTTCACAAGGCCTGTTTGCTACTGAATTCTTGCCAGATTCGTCAACTTCAAGGTAAGGTTGGGTATAACATAGGATCTGACAGACAACTCTTTCAAACATTTCGCTGGGGACTTACTTGAGATGTCGGTTTATTCCACGAAAATATTCTCCAAAAGATATTTCATTTTCTCGTTGACTAGCGAATGCATTTTGCAAGTTCTGACGATTTGTTTTAGGTATCTTGAGAAAAGAATCAAGATTTTTATGCCTTTCAATCAAATCTTTCCACGTGTTGATATAATTGTAGGTCGGTTCCACGTGAGACTGAAACCGGAACTTCTATTTAGCAGCAGTGAAGAAGCGGTCATATCTCATTTCTCGAGTTACTAAGGTCGAAGCGTGAATAAACACTACGCTTCCTTGGGCATCTTCTGAAGGAGGAAATGTTCTCAAGTAAGTTCTTAGAATTTTCGGTGGTCATTTGAGAGAAGAACGAAATTGCATGAATCACCAACAAGTTCATGAAACGTCTAAGGCAATATCTTTAAGCAGCTGCAAATCATTTCGTTTAAAAACTCCAGGTCTTCTTCGACCTAGGCAACTCAATTTGAGCGTGAACTGCGCATTTTAAAACATTTTTTGTTATTCTAACAAGACAGCAATCTGTACCGCAATCAAAATATTATTCGAGCTGCTTTTAATTTCACTTTCCTTCAGTTGATTGGACCATCGGACTGATCATAAATATATTCGATGTACGTAGAACATAAAACTAAGGATTTAAGTCTCTCAACGTGTTTGTACTTACAACTTCGTGCCAGCCAGCACAATCTCAGTTTGCACAAAAATATTTACGTCAAGATATTGCTTCTGCAAATAAATGTGGGAAGAACAACAGTAAACTTGACATTTTACAAACAAGTTAACGTCGAAGAGAAATGCCATCTAAATATATGAGAAGTCATTTCTTCCACAACGTTATCAGAGTCACGTGATGATTACAATTCTTTAAATACTCACAGAGATTCCTTGCGTCAGAAGAGCGAATTGTCATTAGCAGCCATGAAAGCTTTCACGTCAGCCGCTCACCTTGAAACGTCGACTTTATGTTGAATCTTGGTTTCCTTTTACGACACAAGTTTCTCATGTTAAGAATTAATTTCTCTACGTCGACTCCAGTTTCATTCATTTCACAGAGGCACTGCGAGGAAACTAAGCAGTTGGCAAATGCTACCCCAACCCAACTGATGGACGGCTCTCTCAGCATATTAACATTTACAACGCTGAATATTTCATGGGAGTTTCGTTCTTTCGTTTAATAATTTCCATCACACGAGCGTCTGCAAGAAAGCATTAGCATGCAAGAAACATAATGAAAATGATACATGAAAGCTTTTCTGCTTCTATTTCTCAAGAAGTTTTAATGAAATATTCAGAGTTGTGAGTCGGAGAGCTTTTAGCGAAAAACTTTCTGCTAGCTTGATTCACTTAGAGCACAAATAATGAAAACTGCGCAATTTGATTTAAAAGTAATTTCTTACTTCTTCATGTTTGCTTTGAGACATCATAAAGATTGAGGAAATCGTATTTCCCGGTAGAGCAACCCTCGATAAATCTTTCCAAGCAACAAGAAGAAGAGATCCATTTGATTATTGTGAAAGCTTTCGATGCTACTTTGTCCGTTGTTTCCGCATCTCTGCATGCAGCTTTCAATTTTTATTGTGAATTTCAAACCTTTGTTTATTCTTACAAGATGATATGTTATTGTTAAAGATGTAAAGGAAAGATTCACCAAAGAGAGCATGAAAGTTTTGTAGGTAGACAGATAGAAACGAGAAGCTTTCATCGTCATAATATTGAAGTTGTTGAGATAGAAACAATGATGGATTGGTGACGCTGATTCAGATCAATCTGTATTTATTCACAAGCTTTTTTGGCTGTTGACGCAGACAGTGACTGTTGAGATGACACACGAAAATATTTATATTTCAAGTAATACGCCAATTTAAATCCTCCACTCTGCTTGAAGCCGAACACACTTCTTAAAGCGTTCGACAGCACTTCATCTTCACGTAAAATTGGTGAAAGCGATGAGTATTCGCCCAATTGGAATTGAATCAACAGCAGACAATAAGCACTGTTGTTGCCAAACAGATTTATTCGCTTTATTTCTGCTCCGAAGCCGCTCACGTGTTTTTACAGAGCATCGGGCAATGGAATTTGAAAAGTTCTTTCTCATGTTTGTTCTGATGTCGAGTTTGTTTTGTCGTCCTTGAACCTTCACGAATTGATTGCGGAGATACAAAAATCGATTGCCATACGAAGCACTCAACTCGCTTGGAATGGAGATTGTTGATGTGAGTTGGGTCTCCTGGGAGAGCAGCGCGAAAAGTATTGCGAAATAAAACTTCGAGCCGCAAATAAAGCTCGCGGGTTTCAAGACCGCGTTAGGAGCAGTAAATTCTGCTTTCCCCGAAAAGTTTCTGTTCATAAGGAATAAAGTTGAACAGCTGTACTAACATTAAAGAGAATCCCATCGACATTTCCGAAATGTTCCAATTTATCTTCATCCGATCAAACATCCAATCATCGCTGTTTATTTAAGAGACGAAAAATAAACGTCCGGAGAAGTTTTTAATTACAGAATGCGGTTGTGTTGATGAGCAAGCGACGATGAATGGCAAAAATTAAATTTGATGGAAATTCCCGAAGAATTTTTAATAAACCAAAACGTTTTAAGGTTTCAATCTGGGAAGAATCGATTATTTTAGGTTTGCAGAGCGAAGCTTGGGGTTTTACGAACATAGATTTTTTTCCTTCACTACAAAGCTTTCAAGCACAATGAGCCAGATCCATAAATTTATTACATATTTAGATTTAGATCAACTCATAATTAAGGATGATACAGTAATTAATTCTCAGCAGATTTGAGAGTTTATTTGAAAAAGACAAAAATTGGTTTAATGAGGTTCAAAGTCAACCACAGTTTTTGCCTAATAATCATAGACATGGTAAACAAGTGTGGTATTTGACCCAATTTAATGTTTTAAATATCAGGGTACGAAAGGGCAAACAAGTTTTAATTTATCTGCATAATTAATTCACTTAATAATTTCAGTTCAAAAATTCTTTTGAGAAGAAAATCCAAAATTTATTTTCCAAAATCGCGATCGTTGGAATCTTTTTATTAGATTCGAAAGAGGATGAAATGATGAAAACGGAACTCGATACAAACTGTCGCTCCTCCATTAGGCTTTGAAATTCTTCTTGAGATTCCTGAAATTCTAATTGAAATATTTTCACTGAAAATCGTTCGTGTAATTAGAATCAATCAATCGCGAATGAGTAAGGGACAGATTCCAATTAAAATGTTCGTTTGAATGCGAGAAATGGCGCGAAGAATTTTCCAAGCGGAACCTTCGGTAGCTAGAAGGCGAATTACTCGCTTTGCCAATTATCTTTGACAAATTTCCTTCCGATAGTCGGGAATTCAGCATTCAAATATCACTAGCGGGACGAGAATTACTCTTTGCCTCGAGAACATCAATCAAAGCAAGCTACTCGTCTACTCGAGGGTCGGATACACATCCTGGTCACAAAGCAATTTAATTAGGAGTGAATGATGAAGCTTAGACTCAATATCGAGCGACATCAGGTCTCCATTCATGCTGAAAATTGAGAACCTTGTGTGATGCTGCCGGAAAGATTTCCAATTACAAGAGACAGCAAGCAGACTTTAAGAATTTGTCCCAAGTTTTTCGGCCTTTGTGCTGCTAGTTTACACAAAAAGGAAACGGTTGATCGAGTATACCTGCTGCTGATACAACTTTTGCATATCCGGAGCAGTCAAATGAAAATTTCCTGTTTGATTACACCAGAAAAGGGTGAAGAAAGGCTGAACCACCAAAATAGAATTCGGTTTTATTGAATTTTTCTTCCTTGGAAATTTGATTACGTTTCATATCATCAAGAGGGATTTCGTGATGCTTTGTGGTAGACTGCCAGCCACAGAGAAAACGGAGCGAAGTAGAAAATCGGCCTGAAAAGATTGGAAAAGTGGCAGCAGAATGTTTCAAAGTTTTCTTTTCTTTCTCGTTTATTTACCTCTCGAGCCTGTGCTCCATTGTAGTCAAGATGCACGACGTCTGAGAAATATCCTTTCTTGCCTTGCCGGGAAATTAATGAGGCTCAGCATCGCTCTGCGAGACGACAACAATGGAACAATTTTTCCGTTTCGCCGTTTTCAGAAGTGGATTTTCCGCTTTTATTTCGACATTTTACATAATTGATGATTTGCTCTTCGCTGCTTTGATGTCAGAGTTTCCTGAACGCCAAAAGCTGCTTGCCGTGTAAGCAGCGGAAAGATCCACTGCCATTGTTCAGGGGTTTTAACTTTCAAGAGCTCGCTATTTTATTTAACGCGACGAAGGATTTGGAATTCTCGTCTCTCAACTTTAAATTTTTCATCGTCACAAGAGCAGAGCAATTTTTTCTCTGATGGATCTCATCCCTCAAGCCGATTCAACTGTCTTGCTTTCAACGTTTTTCGGTGAAATCGAGCTCGCAGGTGAGATATTGGAAGCAGGAATGAGTGATTGGTTTCCTTCTTCTGACGGAAAAAGTTTCCAGCTTTTAAATTGATTGAACTTTTCCATGTGAGCTTCAGAATATTTTCCTTTAATCGCCTTGGACGGAATGGAATGTAGGACATCAGCTTAGCTAGATATAAAGCGGAGTCGTCTGTCAGCTTTAAACATTTGAAATATTTGAAAAAAGCTGTGGACTCTGAACATTAAAGCTTCAAATGAAACCCACAAGCTTGATTCATTCAAGCCAATCTCCTCTTAGATGACATGCTCGAGCAATGAACGTTCTCACTTCTTTTGAATTCGCAAATGCTTCGATAAAAAGGAAAACTTTCAAACTCAATTATTTGACTACTTTTTTCTTCATAGAAATAAAAGAATCTCGACAAATGCAAGTTGCTTGAAACTATGAAAAGCAATGCGAAAATGAATGCTAAAGGACTTCAAACCACTGCATAAAACTTTTCAACTCGGTGACGAGTTAACTTAGAGTTTTCAATTCTCTCAAAAGTTTATCTAAAGCTTTCTTTCTTCTATTCAACTTCTAGATTGAGTGTTGAAGTGGCAGCACAAAAGACGCAGTGCTCACCGAGTGAGAAAAATGACTTCCATCGACGGCAAGATTGGGTAAATGAAGAAGACTACGTTTTGTTGGATTGATGTAGGTTAGTGATTCTGCTTTCCGTTGCCAACAAGCAAGAGACATGGAACATGAGAAATGTTCGCTCGACTTGAAGGCAAAAACAGCAACAGAAGAAATGAAATTTCCTTAATTGTGTTTTTATCTCGTTTTTGTTGACGAACTCGAGTTTTTGCCCGCAATTTCTCGCAGTCCACTGGGGAAAGTTTAGCGAAAATGTTGGCTTTCCGACTGACCTTGAGACTTCATTTTCCTTTTGAGGGTTCTAAAAAGTTTGCTTTGAGTTGAAGGCAGTTTAAGTCTCCAAGGTAACGATTAACTAAAACGTCAACGTCGAACGGTACTTTGAGAAATTCCCTGATGTCTGCCGATTATCGTTGTTGATGGTTCGCATTGAATGTCTCGTTCGTTTCTTATGCAATACGCAAGCGATTTATCACGATGCTTGGGACAAAAAAGCATGACAGAATGATCAGCCCAACGAAAACAAATGAATTAAGCGCAGAAGCTTGTTTGGTACGCCGCTTCATCGTCGCCACAATTGAAATTGAATTCATTCACGTCGTTTGCTGCGTCTAAGTCTTGTTCCCAGAAAAATATATTTTTATGGGAAAATTGTGTATGACTTGTCAACAGTTGAAAATGATTTCGATATTAGCGAACTGAAAGCCTTTCGATTTAACAACTTGGCAAGTCAATTGACAACATAATCTAACGAGAACTTAGTCATTTGCAGCATTAGCAACTCCAAATCCTAATTGTGTTGAAGCAACCAATTCTAAGTATATTTATAATTTGATTTTCTAAGAAACATTCCCTCGACATGCCGAACAACTGAAATATGTCAGTTACTCCATGAAACGTAAGCTGACATTCAAAACCAGACGAACACGTGATTGCGGTGATGACGAGATGTCTCAGCAGGCAGGTAGTCGTAATGATTTAAACGGAAATTCTCATCTTCTGTCTTGAAATATTTGAGATTTTCCAAGGGCACCGAAAAATATAAAACGATGAAACTCTTTTCTCATGTCACTTGTTTCTCAAATTTAGTGATGTAACTGAACAGATTGGCTCGACAGAAAGCATCGGAAACTCTCCGCTCACAACTCCCACTCAACTTGTTTGAAAGTTCACAGATTCTGCACCGGAAATGACCACAATGAGGGAAATATTAATGCTCAGGGAGCATGGTACATTTGGATTGTTCGGATTGTTTTTCCAACAGAAACACAAGCGTATTGTTTCACGCCTTTCGGCACGTGTTGTTAGACACGTCCTTTGCTGATTCTCACCCAATCTTTCCGACACGTCAGCCTGCAAACCACCGTCACTTAGGTTTACCTTGAGTACGATTCAAACTTTGCAATCGCCGAAATAGACTCAAACCCTCACAGTTCACAAAGCTCAGCTAGATTTCTTAGAAGGGTTTTCGATTATTGAGAATGGACTGATAAATTTTTTAAAATAAGTACAACATAAAAGGAAGATAGATTCGATCTAAAATTAATATGAAGTTTCTGCAAATTTATGCGCTATAATTTTTAACCCCTCGAGAGTCAGGCATTGAAATTTAATCCAACATCTGATGCTGTCGCGACTCGCAAGGAGCTCAATGAATTATTTCACAATCTAGAGCTTTTCCATCTTTAGATTCTGAGCACCACATGTGGGGAAATGTAGCACATCAGTAAAATTCATTTCAAAAATTAAACACGTAAAATTGCGCGCGAACATTCAGTAACGAGTTGGAGTTTCGCTTTCCTTTATTGACCTCACGTCTCAGCTGAAACAATTGAGGCTCATTGGGATTTGCAACAACTGCTTCCTATTGTCGACAGTGTTACACTGACTACGGTTGAAATTTCAACATGAAAATGAAGGGATAAAATGGGGAATTCAATTTGGCTTTCATGAATGAGTTTGTGACTAGGTTATTGGCAGCATAATCAAATTGGATGAGAGCTTTGTGCACAAATTGAGCAGAAAAGCGACGATGAAAAGTGGCAATGCGGGTTCAATGCCTCCAGTTCTAACGAAATGAAAAGCTTCGCTGCCGTCAACACTTTTTCATTGCAGTTCAGAATAGAGCGCTTGATTATTGAACAGAAATAACGAGGAAAATTTTCATGGCATGATGAACTCGTTGTTCAACTTTTAAGAACTGCAGCAAAGCAGAAAGAAAATTTAATCAAACCTGCGCAAACTAACGCAATGATGACTTTTCATTGAAACTTCATGAAGCTTTAAAACATTATTTCTTCTAAGGAAAAAAAAGGATTCTTTAACAACTTTTTTTCTTCTGAAAAGTGAGAATCTAAATTCATGAGAGTTAATAATTAGCTGCTTGATTTCAATTTTATTGCTTCGATTAAAAAATTACATATTACAAAAGGTAACAAAACATATAACATTTGCATTAAAGTTTTAAGACACAGATCTGTGATTCTGTGTGTCACGATAATTTACATATTTTCTGATCTGGGAATGTCGCGAAACTGGCCGAAAGAACTTAGGCACTTTGATGATAAACAACAAGCGCGACTTTATATTTCTTATGCATGTAACAGCGTGAGCACACAATGCAGTGCAACGACTCGTTTGGCAACGATTTGGAAATTAATCGTTGACAAACGAGCCCAAGCTCTGCTGAGACATTCATAAGAGATTTCAATGTACAATTCGATTTTTGACCCGAAACATATTGACTAACAAACTGTAAAGGAATCCTTCGACTCCAATACCTATGTTCTTCAAATTCTAGTTGTTATAACAAAGTCTGAACGTCTTAAATGTTTGGAAAGATTGCAGTGGAGACTCTGATTTAAACATCAATTATTTCTAGATATTTCGATAAGATCTACTCTACCTTCATATTTCTTATAAAAGATAAGAAATTATTCTTCGAATCAAACAGCTGAATTTTTGAAATTCCTTAGCACATGAGGTGTGTTGGCATAGGAACTGATAAGATTACTAGAATCAGTTCACATACGCGCTACATGTTGACGTAGCAAGTTTTAAGTTCTTGCAACAAGGCAGCGATGATGGTGGTTTTCGACTGTCGTGACTTGGCTGGTGGAGACGTCGACTGCAAGGCCTTTAGAATAATTTCGATTCTCTCCAAGTAACCTCTCATCAGTGTAGGGGGAATTTGAATGATTCGTTTCCATCGAAGGTGAAATGAAATTTGGCAATCTTTAATTTCATTAGTAACTTCATTTCCATTTTTCATTGAATCCATGTTTGATTTTAGGAATCTTGTCATCGCTCGGACGATTAAAAATGCAATCTTTCTTCGCTTAGCCATTCGGAACTTTTCTTGGAACCTGGAAAAAGCCCATTCCTTGCTGTGAACCGTTGGTGGACTTGGCGGGACATTTTTGGCTGAACATGTGAGTCATAAAGATAAGAAATGTTGATCAGATGTGAGTAATTGTGATCATGCAGAATTTATGCGCGAACGAGTCTCCTGAACAGTTTTAAGTTTCTGTTTTAAATTGAAACATGGTGTATATGTTTCGAGCAGTTATGTAAACTAATCGTAGTGTTAATACGATGAGATATTAGAAAAACTGATTCAGAATGTAGGCTCTATATTAGTTCCATAACTTTTGTTCTTCTAAGCGAGGAAAAAGGTTACGTTTTAACGCTTAATGGAGTTACTCACCTGCATAAAATGAAATCATACTGATCGAAGGCTCTGGAACAAAGCTAAAACATTGGAATAAATAGTTCGATTGAAAAATACAAAGGACAATAATATTAAGTTTGAACACGCACCTGTTGAACTTCCAGAAATTTCTCGAGGAAAATAATACAACTGAAACAACGACACAACAAAAATAAATATTCGGATAATTAAATTCGGCTAATCGATACAAATTTCTGGACTCCGTTAGACCAGCCATGGCGAAGATTTTTGTAAGAAATCATGGAGAGTTGTCAAAAGTTTAATCTGGCAGAAACCTAACATGAAAGTTTTTTGATTTGATTTATTACACAACGGAAAGAGTACATGAAAGTGAGCCAAGTTTTTAATCTCTGTCTGCTAATCCCTAATCAAAAGACGAAGGTAAAAGTGTCATGCTTTGACTCTCCAACTTTCCATCGTTTACATTCCACTCGTTTGTTGTCAGACTCTCCACTTCATACCCGTGGAAGATTAAGGAATTGTTTTTTGGCTGCGTAGGATGCTGAGAATGCTTTTTACTTTCTTTCCCTTCTTAGGCATCTGTTCTTTTGATTTGTTTGTCTTCCTGTTACAAGAAATTCACGGTCGAGTCAATTTCAAAGGGTTGTTGCTCGGGTAAGCAAGAGCGGTGTAAATTATTTTTAAGGGTGAAGTGCTGAATAATAAATAAAAACTTTAGCTAGTTAAGTCCTCGAGGTTTCCTTATAAATCGTATTATGACCCCCACTTAGAAGATTCGCTGAAAATGAATTTCATATGCGTGAAAACATGTTACAGATCTTGTTAAATCTTTAATCTCGGATGTGTTACAGCGATTAGTGGAACTTTGCAACAAGATTATATCAAGATGCTTAGTATTTTAAGCTTCTGGACTGGATCGGTCATTTCACTTCCGGAAAAACAAAATCTTCCAAAACAGGATTACAGCCGTTTTATACACGTGACAGAGTAACTTCTGGAAATGTTAAATATGTGAAAGCTGTCGTCCTTTCTTCAGTTTGAAACGAGAAAGAGCGATTAAAGGACAGCATGAACTTTCCAATGGGGATTTTTCCAGCGAAAATTTCCTCAACAGCAGATGGAGCTGGTGGAATCAAACGTGATAAAGCTTCGAAAAATTTTCTTCGTCTGCAGATCTAAACTAAAAGAATGAGCAACGAATCTCTTCAATGGAAAGCTACTCATAAAGCTCCTTGGAAGTTCTCATCCGGATTCACCTCACGGTCGATTCTATTCATTCACACCCCATCCAATAAAACAAATATCCTGAAAAAGGATGGAAATCATTTGCTCGCCTACGATTGAAAGTAATTTGAACGATTTACATTCAATGCTGATGCGGTAAGTTTATTTGCATTGCATGAATTACGAGAAGCTCGAATGTGAAATCAATGGACAATGCTGAAAACTAGGTAGTTGTTGAAATAGCCAAATATCACACTCCATGTGAGACTCAGCCATTTGAACACTCTTCATTGCTTGTTAATTGAGAAAGTTTCCATTCCAAGTGCAATCCCCAATAGATTTTTGTTTGTCAAATGAACTTAGCAGTAAATATTGCCGAAAGGTTTTGAGGGTTGTAGTAGAATCCATTGCACAATAAGATCAAGCACTTGATAAACGAATCATATATTCATTTCTTATCTCTGTGGTCTTGTTAACGAAATCGAGTCGGTTTTTATATTGATATATGAATAAAATTCATTTCATTTCCTCAGACGCAGAATAACAAAGATTTTTTCTTTATATCCCAGAACTCCTTTGCTAAACGTCAATCTCTCAGGGGTTTTGTTACACGTCTTGATTTCAAATTTAGCGACGATTGAAAACAACAGCAGTTTGGCTTCAAGAAGCGCGTAGCGACTGCCTGGACAGACACGCGGGCCCTGGAATGGTAAAAGGAAATCATGCATCAAGTGTTTGGCAATGCGAATACTAAGCATTACCAATCCGAAAGGGAAGTAAGCACCGCTCGGGATTTGTTTCTTGTTCTCATCGTTGAACCTGTCCGGGTCGAACTTTTCTGGGTTTTGGAAGAATTTCGGGTCATTTTGCATCATCGAAATTGGGATCGTTATGTCATCCCCGCTTTTAAATTTTATAGTCCTCCCATCTGAAGTTTTTAGCTCACAATCTTTGTTGCAGAATCTCGCGGTCAAGCGGAATGACGGCCATTTGCGGAGAGTTTCGCTGACTACCATGTCGAGGTATTTCATCTGGTTGAGCTTCTCGTAAGTGACATCTTCACCATTCAAACTCTCAAGTACCTTATCCACTTCACTGAAAAGCTTCTGTTGAACGTCTGGATTCTTTGCCAACTCGTAACTAACAACTTGCATCAACGACGCTGTCGTTTCGAATCCACCAAGAAACAAAATCAATGCTTGAGCGATGAGCTCTTCGTCAGTCCATTTTGCAATTTTCTGAACTTTTACATTTATGTAATTGGCATCAACTTCATCGCCTACTTCCGTTCCTAAATTTCCATCCTGGGCTTGCATTAGCATTTGAATGACGTCGGGTCTATAAATTTTCAGCACTCGACGTCGCTTCATCTCACCAAGGACGTTGGTTTCGAAAAACTCGTGCACGCTTTTCCGCAATATTTGAAGCCTAAAAAGCTTGAACAAAGCTGGGATTGTGTTGACTAGAATGGCATTAAATGGACTGTTGAAGTCGTTTTCCATCGCATCAGCGATTTTATAAATTTCGCTTTTCTCGTTTCTGATGCAGTCGCCTTGGAAGCCGAGAGCTGTTGACGCGATGCCGTCGCATGTTACCCGTGCAAACACGTCATGAGTTTCAATCTCGACACTGCCGGTTCCGTTCACAGCTTTCTCCTCATAAAATGCGATGAAATCCTTTGCGCAATCAACAAGCAGACCGTACATGACTTTCAGCTTTGACGACGTGTAAATTGGACTGAGCGTTGCTCGCATGGACTTCCACTTCTCATCTCGCAACTCAATCATAGATTTATTCAGAAGTTTGTCAGTCTCGAATGAATGCTCAGCTGGCTCTCGGTTGACAAAGTGTTTGGAGTCCTTCACCATAATCTGCTTGATCAACAACGGATCGGAGACCAAATATGTGAAAGCCCCGAAAACCGTGTAGAACCCAAAGACTCTGCAAACCATTAGTAAAATTATTCGTTATCATTCATGTGACTTTGATTGTGCTTGTCTCTTACTTTCGATCTGAAAACTTCTTGTAAATTTCCTCAATAAAATCTGAGAATCCCTGGCGTTGGATAATCACCGGCCAAATATTCCCAACGATCGGCCATGGCTTCGAGTGAGGGATTCCTTGAATTTTAACGATGTCATCGCCTTCAGTGAACTTTTTGTAGATCCAAATGAAAACGAGAATCACGATTGTGAAATACAAAACATTCGCGTCCATCACGAACTGGTTATCCGCGATTTCACTTGCTCGACGCTTTCAGGTGAACTGACAAAAAGAGTTCAGCGCTTATCAAGTTCTTTTGCGATAGGCTTTCTTATCTTTGTTCTGGAGTACTTTGCTTGAATCGTTTAGTTTATTACCACTGATAGTGTATCAACAAAATTATCAGCAAATAGTTCCTTGGGGTCAGGCTCAGAAGAGTCAACTGTACGCAACTTTTTAACACCGGTCCCTTGAAAAATCCAAACGATAATTCCACGTTCAATTTTGTGACCACAAATCAGACTTTATTCAAAGTGAATCAGTGAAATTCATTCCATTTTCTTAACCGCAAAGCTACAAAAATAGTTTCTTTATATCCCAGAACTCCTTTGCTAAACGTCAATCTCTCAGGGGTTTTGTCACACGTTTTTATTTCAAACTTAGCGATGATTGAGAACAACAGCAGTTTGGCTTCAAGAAGAGCGTAGCGACTGCCTGGACAGACACGCGGGCCCTGGAATGGTAAAAAGAAATCATGCATCAAGTGTTTGGCAATGCGAACACTAAGCATTACCAATCCGAAAGGGAAGTAAGCACCGTTCTGGATTTGTTTCTTGTTCTCATCGTTGAACCTGTCCGGGTCGAACTTTTCTGGGTTTGGGAAGAATTTCGGGTCATTTTGCATCGCTCCGATTGGAATTGCAAATTCTTCTCCGCTTTTAATTTTTACGGTTCTCCCATCTGAAGTCTTCAGCTCACAATCTTTGTTGCAATACCTAGGAGTCAATCGGAATGATGGCCATTTGCGGAGAGTTTCGCTGACTACCATGTCGAGGTATTTCATCTGGTTGAGCTTCTCGTAAGTGACATCTTCACCATTCAAACTCTCAAGTACCTTATCCACTTCACTAAAAAGCTTCTGTTGAACGTCTGGATTCTTTGCCAACTCGTAACTAACAACTTGCATCAACGACGCTGTCGTTTCGAATCCACCAAGAAACAAAATCAATGCTTGAGCGATGAGCTCTTCGTCAGTCCATTTTGCAATTTTCTGAACTTTCACATTTATGTAATTGGCATCAACTTCGTCGCCTACTTCCGTTCCTAAATTTCCATCCTGGGCTTGCATTAGCATTTGAATGACGTCGGGTCTATAAATTTTCAGCACTCGACGTCGCTTCATCTCACCAAGGACGTTGGTTTCGAAAAACTCGTGCACGCTTTTCCGCAATATTTGAATTCCGAAGAGTTTGTAGATACCTGGAAACGTGTTGATTAGAAGGCCAGTCAACGGACTGTTGAAGTCGTTTTCCATCGCATCAGCGATTTTATAAATTTCGCTTTTCTCGTTTCTGATGCAGTCGCCTTGGAAGCCGAGAGCTGTTGACGCAATGCCGTCGCATGTTACCCGTGCAAACACGTCATGAGTTTCAATCTCGACACTGCCGGTTCCGTTCACAGCTTTCTCCTCATAAAATGCGATGAAATCCTTTGCGCAATCAACAAGCAGACCGTACATGACTTTCAGCTTTGACGACGTGTAAATTGGACTGAGCGTTGCTCGCATGGACTTCCACTTCTCATCTCGTAACTCAATGACCGCTTTATTCAGAAGTTTGTCAGTTTCGAATGAATGCTCAGCTGGCTCTCGATTGGCAAAGTGCTCAAAGTCTTTTACCATAATCTGCTTGATCAACAACGGATCGGAGACCATCCACATAAAAGATCCAAAGACATTGTAGAAACCAAAAATACTGCGAAGAACGAACAAAGCCGTGAAATAATTATTTATCATTGCAGTGAAGTGCTTGTCTCTTACTTTCGATCAGAAAACTTTTTGTAAGTTTCTTCAATAAATTCGGAAAATCCCTGGCGTTGAATAATCACTGGCCAAAGGTTCCCCACAATCGGCCAAGGTTTCAAGTGTGCGATACCTTGAATTGCAGCAGCATCGTCGCTTCCAGTGAATTTCTTATAAATCCAAGTGAAAATCACAATCAGAATTGTGAAATAGAAAATATTGGCGTACATCACAAACTAATTGCGGTAATACACGCTCGATGGTTTCAACTGAACTGTCAAATCGCTTGGACTTTATCAAATTCTGTTGCGATAAGTTCTCTTATCTATGTTCTGGAGTACTTTGCTTGCATCGTTTGGTTAGGGATGACGAACATTATCAGCAAAATGAACCAGCTGCTTTTATTATGGTTCAGCTAACAACAATAATATGACATCGTTTGGATTGGAAATTTCGTCGTTGATATTGTTAGCTACTGTTGAATCCCGTTTCGGTGCAACAAAGACGTTCTGACTTACCTTTTCGTCTGGAAATCATTGAGAATATTGCACAGCATACGAACAACTGAGTCAATCAAACTGAACAAATGAAACGAAACAGATATTTTCGGTATATTGAAATGCATGAACTGCGGGTCCCCCAGTGCACCTTTTGGCTATTGAAGTATTTGATTTGACGACAGAAACATTGAGGTAAATATGCACAAGTTCGTATGAATATTTTATCGGTCACGTGTAAAAACTTCGCGCCCAAATTCAAATTTAAATTCAAATTTCTCCATAACGATTCTTGCGCCTCTCGCGTGAGTTTGTCGAATTCTTCGCAGTCGTCGCCAGTTCACTTTTGATTTTCAGTTCTTTCTCTCGCGGTTCGGATGTGTTTCTAGTTTTCTCCATCGCGCAGCGAGAAATGTTGGAATTTGTGAATAGAATCGAATTCCTAAGATAGCGAGAAGTCAAATTTATACGAAATCGCGCGTCAAACTTTGCGCAAAAGTGAAGAAAAGTCGAGCAGCAAATTCGTTGTTTATGTTTTTGTGAAATAAATTTTTGTTGTCTCGTCAGAAGTGGACTAGAAAGAAACCAGTGCTTAAACCACGATGGCTCGACTCACGGAAGAAATGATAATTGCCCGCAGCAAGCAGTCCGACCTGACAGCGATTAAGAAGCTGAACTGTTGGTCAGTGTTGAGAAGACGAAAGTTATCTCGCGATGATTCATCCTGGAGCCAGACCAATGCGATTAAATTCCTTTGTAGTTGCCTCGTTGTCCCAGTTAAACTTTGCATTTGTTGATTCAAACCTGAACAGTTGCTATGTCTCTATCTGTTGCATGTCGTTGCACCGGAAAGTTAAAGGGGGAAAATTATGAAATGGAAAATGCCATTGGGTTTGATTTGAGGGAACAAACCAGTCTGAGACACAAACTCATAAGATTCCGTTTAGATTGGTTTCGTGCAAAACAAGTTTCGAAGTATCGGCGGGTCTCCCACGCCCGCTTGTCGCCGTTAATCGCCTTGATCTTTCTCGAGCAGCGTGTGCATTGAAGCTAATGGATTATCCTTGTTTGCAGGGGGTCTGAGCTGTCTGATGTGTCGATCATTCGGCGGCTGAAAGGCGTTGAAGTACTCGCTCTGAGGTAAGTCACTAAAATCGTAAAGTATGACGAGTTGTCCTTTGAAAGGTCAGCGACCTTCATCCAGTTTCTCTTCGAATCTTTGCCGCAGCGAGATAAACGTCAGCGGGCGACCTTGACCTTCTCTCGCTTCGCCATTCTGTCGTATTGATTTTCACGTGTGTAAAGTTACAAACCTCGTCCTAAAAAGCCATTATGTCGCTCTCCAGATAATAAACGAGCCACTCCGCACCCATTTATGTTCAAAGGCGCAATTTTCGACTCGAGGTTTCCATTTTTCTCGTCACTTGCCAGAAAGTTTTGCTAGCGAAATGTTGACATTCTCTTCTTCGTCTTTTCTCACTCGAGGGAAGCTCGAACCTCTACAGAGAAATAACATAAGTTAAATTCCTATCACGACCCACTTTCCAAGCTTCTCTCGGTCTCTTCGCTTTTCCTTCTGCGAAACAACATAAACAGAGTTGTTGGTGATCGTTCGGCTTAAAGGGGGAAAACTGACTGCATAGAGCAGCGAGTTGAAGAAGCAGAAGTGAACAAAGATAACGAGAGAGACCTAAAGAACCGTTCATTTTCCGCTACAGCGGAGCCGCCGGCGTTCGTTTGTCATTGGACGAGCTTAACTTACTCGAGAGATTTCACAAGTTCGGTATGGGAAACAGAACTCGCAACACAACAAATAAACAAGCATCTAAGTAACTTTCAAATTGTGATGGTAGCTTAATAAGCGTCAATTTACTTAACGGCTACAACTCGCTTTGCTTTGTTCTTCGTAGTCCGACGACAACACATGTAACAAAGAAATGCTTTAATTGATTAAACTGCGTGTAATTGAGTTATGATCAGTTCAAGACAACCTAAATCGATCGGGTGGAGCTCGCACCACCTCGCGATCATGTGAACCGTGAATTTTGATCGGATAGAAAACGCTGAAGTCTCAATTAAACAGCGCGCAAAACGCGGAACACAAAATTTTATTCTCTCGCAAGACTTAGTTGTTGTTTTAGTGGCTGTTGGAATAACATCTCCATGTATAGCCGAGAGATTGAGCTGCAAACGAAACGATGAATGAACGAGCTGCGAGTTAGCTTTTTGCGCAATTAAAATGTCTCGGGCACTGGAGCAACAAAGGGAAAACATCGAAGGTTGACAATCTTTCGAGAGAATTCAAGGCGAGTCTCGACTGTGCTTATGGCATTCGCTCCAATCAGATTAAGCTTCTTCAATTCCACAGCAATTTTCGCCATAACAACAAAGTTGTTTGCACAGATGAGCGTAACAGATGGCGACGAATTGTTGACGTTTCTTTCTGTAAGTTTTCCGAACTGACCGACCTGAAGTTGAGCGTCGACTTCTTCGGCGCTTCCTCCATGTTTAAAGATATTTGCGTTAAAACTTGACGGCTGTCTGAGTCATTCCAGTTCGTGTGTAGGAGTCGAGTCGGTGATGTCATTAAAGCGGAGACGGTGAATTAAAAAAGTTCCAACTCATCGCCGCTTGCGGGTAATTTCTCAAGTTCATTGCCTTGCTGTTGATAACGATCGAGAAACTAAGTTAATGCTCCACACGTGAACACTTAAATCTTCATTAAAAGTGAAACTGTTTTCACCAGTTGAGCAATTCCTCTTCACAGCTCGATCCGCGAATCGATTTAAATGCCTCAAATGAGATTTTCTTCTTCCCTAAGCTGTCGCAAATCCGATTGTTTGTCTGCGGCTTCGGCTCGACGAGATGAGAACAACAATGAAGCGCGTTGATCTCATGCCCGGACTAACAGACATGCGGGCTTATTGTTGCGGGCATAAAGATTAAAACTTTGATTGCAGCAAAGAAAGTTTTATTGACTTTAAATCATTTGAATTTTCCACTGCCGAAACTTAAGCAACGCAACTGTCGAATTTACTAATTGGGTTGTGCGAGATAATGAGAAACAGTGTGAAACTTAATGTTGCTCGAGTGTAAGCAGTCGGCTTGTCCAGTTGTACTAACGAAGCTTCAAGCTAACGAGTCCATCAGCTAGTTACACGCTTCGACGCAATGAAAGACTTACGATGTTTAAACATGAGAATTCTTCACCATGGAAGTGACGCAACCTGAGCAATTGCCTCGAGAATGAGTCGGTTTCGTTCCATGAGCGTGCAGATCTCGAGGTTTGGGAAGCTTTTGCTGTGTTTGTTGATGTAATCGCAGTTTTGCTTGTAGCCAAGCTTTGCCTCTTCAGTCGTCTCGAATGTGGCTGGCAATTTATCGAAATCTTTGTCGGTTGGTAGGAGCTCGTCGATCTTTGGATAATCGTTCAGGCAAGCCACGCAAACACATTTGAATCGATAGCTGTTCTGGATCTCGGCTCGCCTCTCGGTCAGCCCAGCCACGAAAAAGTTGCTGCGATAGCAAACAAAAAGCTGTTGATCCTTCCGAATCGGACGGGAGGCGACAAACGCGAGTTTGTTCTCGACTGCGATTCGTGTAATGTTCGGAGCGCATGAATGATTGAAGAACGATGAAAACGGAAAGATCCCCGAGCCAACAACGCCGCCTTCTCGACTGGCGATTCCAAATGAATTCGTTATGATTATTTCCATCTGCTTTCTCATGAATTCTCCTAAAAACTTTTGCTGCTTCGGGTTCTTGGTTATCGATTGCATGAGTTCAACATGTTTGTCCATCGCTGGGTTCATGTTGTCAGGGATTGGATTCCTCTGAAGCGAGCTGATAACCTGGAGAAGCTTCCTCTCCCTTTGTGGATCGTCAGGCTTTGAAAAGTCAAAATCAAAAACAGTTTTCGGCTCCGTGTGACCTTCGCAGAACTTCTGAAGTTTCTCAATCTTTCCGAAAACTCCCAGAGCCTCAAACACTGCTCGGTGTGCCACTTCGATGATTCCGTTCTCATCGTCGGGATTGATGTCAATTGTCTTACACTCAAAGTGATGGAAACGGTCGGCGGCAATCATGCAACTCTTCGAGCAAAACATCGCTGAAATGAAAAGCCAGTTACGCGACAATCTCGCGACGTTCACTTTCCTAACTCACTGTAATCGCACTCGCAGCACGGAAAGAGATTTAATTTGTCACTCTTCAAGCAGTTTGCGCAATTCGTGTACCTCGAACTGTTCAGAATGAACCTGTGGAACGGCTCTTCGATACAAATAATATCGCCTGTCTTCAAGTTCTTCGTAGTTATCAAATGACGTCCGAACGTTTTGTTTTCTCGAAGTTCAATGCAACCAGCGACAAATGGAATTTTCTTGTTCGCCGGGAGCGATAACTTGAAAAAGCTCCACGGATTCACTTTCGGATCACGCTCGAGAATGTCGAGGAGGCTGAGACACTTTTCTTTCCGCTCGAGCAGCTTCTTCATTTTGTCTTCCGGATAGCCGCAATCAATCGCGAGTTGAACGTTCTCTAGACAGAAATCGTATTCTCTCAGTTCCATGTACACAGCTGAGCGATTAGCGAAGGCCAAAGAGAACTCCATCGACCCTGGGATCGCATGGCAAAGGCTTTTGTTGTAGCAAACCAGGGCGTCGTAGAAGCGACTAGCACTGTAGTGCTCGTTTCCTTTCACTCTGAACCCTTTGGCTGACTCGTTGTTTTTCTTCTGCTCCATCACGACAAAGTTCGTCTTAGTTTGTTTTCACCGCCGACCGATAACAGACTGAGCTGCTGATAATGTTTTAGGAATCTCTTCCGCTCGCTCTCGAAAAACTTAGAGACTGATTCGATTGCGTCACAGTGTCGTCGACTGTGATTTGAGACTGCAACGTGCGTTCTGTACTCTTTTCCGATCGAAATATCTGCGTCGTGCTTCACTAATGTGCTCGATAAAATCTTTTAGCTTAACGTGTTTTCAAGTTTTTCCACGTTTAAATGGAAACTTTTGGCATGTTCGACAAGCTTTGCTTTTGTAGCCACGATCGTCAACATCGTGATTGAGCTCCGTTTAACTCGAGCATCTTTTTTTACGCACCGTCACGACCCAATGACACTTTGCAGTTCGCATTTAGAAATTGAATTAAAATTAGACTCGGAATTTTCGCTACGAATCAAAATTAGCAACGCCAAATGTAGTCGAGAATTTATCGAATGCAGTCTTGCATGGCGCAGCTTTGTTCGTGGTGGCTGAGCCGCAATTGCGTAATCCGCTGGTAACAAATCACAACCGAAAGGGAAAACAATCGATTGCTAGATAATTGCAATGGGAAAATGATTTCACTTTCAGCGAACTTCAATCGCTGTCATTTCCTCTGAATTATTCAATTAATGGGAGAATGGCGTGGGCGGAGGCAAAATCATAAATTCGTCACATGCTCTTCGTTCCCGCTCAAAATTTGAATTCGAATCCGCCGATCGCAGCGCCGCGTAACGGAAAAATCAGTCACGACGAAAAAATGGCTGCGCTGGTCAAATTCAGCAGAGTTGCTGCGAAATTATCAAATAAAACCAGTTTGGGAGCAGTTATCAGTGTCAGAAACCACTGGAACAAGGACTTCAAGCCCGCGCCTTTCCCGGAAACGCAAAAGGAACGCGAAGCGGCCGCAAAGAAGTACGGAATCCCAATTGAAGAATATCAACCTTATCCCGACGATGGACAAGGCTTCGGCGATTATCCAAAACTAGAAGACAAGGCCGTCGAGTTGCGCGATAGTTACTATCCTTACGATTATCCCGAGCATAGGCGCAACTTCAATGAACCAGTTCATGCCCAGATCGATTTGTATTCCGAGGATCGCTTGAACACTGGTGAGACACAAAATCGAAAGTTGTGAGCTTCGACAATGACCAATAACGCTGATGATTTCTAGGCAAAACTCGCTACTCGATTCCATTTATGTGGGCGACCTTCCTCGGTCTCATGACGTTCTGGTTCGCACTGTATTTCTGGCTTGAAGACAAGAAAATGTTCCGACCAGTGTTGCCAAAGCAATTTCCGAGCGACGTCCCAAGATATTCCTACGAGAAGAAGTAAAATCGCTGGCTGGCTGAGTGGTGATCGTGTAGAAACAAATTCAAGTGGAATAAATTAAATCCGGCAGTGTAAAGCTGTGAAAACTGTTGACAAATCGGAATTTTCATTCTCATTACGTAAATTGAGCGAGCGACTCGAGCGAGAATCAAAACAGAGAAAAACAATTTGTTGGCTCTCTCGACGTCGCTCTCGCGCGATCGAGATAGCGTGGAAATCGTCAGGAAAATTGTGATTAATTTCCATGGGGAAAAACCCTCAGAATCATCGCCAGGCTGCATGTCTAACACACGAATTGTCAGACTAATGAAGCAACTACAAGCAACAACGAACCTCGACCCCGTTTCCTTCGTTCCACATTGAATGATAATATATTTTTAATTGGACGCCGGTAGGACATGTAAAGCGATGTCGAAGGAGGAAGGCGTGGATGGGAAAACATTAGAATAATTGCATGACGTTTCTCTATTGACTTGCCATCGATGAAAATAGAATCGACGGTGACGTTTCGTAAATGCCGCGACACGAGAATATCGATTTGTCGCAGCATTAATTCTATCGCTTTCATTCAAATATTTACCGAATAAGTTCTGATTTATGATTGCGCGGTTGACATTTTCCCTCTAAAAAGCTTTTCTCGTGCCTTCTGGCATTTGAACTAGAGGAATATTACGCGTTATTGATTTAACTGACATCGTCGATGCCGATTAATATTAATCCGAGCGGTTAACGTGTGGGTGGAGAAACAATCCAGAGGAGAACAATCGAACTATTAATTATGTGAGGCCTTGGTTGCGGCAATTAATTCAGCTTGAAAGATTTGAAGATTGCAGCGATTATGCCGTTGGATTTGGTGCTTTATCGGCCTCAGATTGCCATCGTGGCTGTCGCTCGTGTTATCAACCCACTCGCTTGTTCTTGGCCCGAAAAGGAAATCCCATTGCGAAAACAAGTTGATCGATACAACACTCGGCACAAGAAGACAGGGAAGTGAAAAAGATTTACACGGCAGAGTGAAAAGAATCGTCATGGGCAAATCCATTAGCACATCCGTTCTTTGAGCACCTCGGAATAATCTAACAAAGGAATTTCGCGAGCGATTTAGCTCACCTAATCACCAGCGCTCATCGCACTCTGAGCTTTCGTCGCAGTCTAATTTCCCACCTTTTCTTGTATGTTTTATCGATTAAACGGCAGAAATTTAATTAGGCTTGGCAATGGAAATCAGGAAGATTAATTAATATTTGAAGTGACGAGTTTTGTGATTTCAATTATCGCTTTCCCCTCTCGACGATGAGTTTCACTCTACGTTAATTCATTCACCCTGAGCCAGTGGCCGTGGTCGCAAGCTTTGACATTTCTCCAACAAAGCACCGTAGATGGTAATGAGCAGCGAGTGAAAATTATTCACACGAACGGCTCGTCGAATTAAAACTCATTTGTTTCTGTTTCAAGCTTAATTGAGCGATGTTTCTTGGAATATCTACGGAACGTGCTCGTGCTTTAGCTTTTACTCTTTCTCCGTTTGCTTATTCACGCGCCAATGTTATTGACCGACATTTTTTGAGACGTTGGAGATTGGTCGTTGACCTGATTGGAACGGAGTTGAAGAGATCGAAACAAAGTTGACATCGATGTGAGAGCTGTAGGATCTGGAAGTTGCTCGTGGGCTGCGCTGAGGTGAATGGAACACCTGGCAGATTGAGCAAGTCGTCGCCAATATTCTGATTAGCTGTTATTATTTTTTGACACAACTTCCACAGCAGGAAACTAAAGCAAATTGTTGTCGATCACTTACAATTTCCGTAACAATTGAAAACCGAATTATGATTGAAACTTTTACAGTGAAAGTTTCGAAATGAAACTAAATTGTATCTCGAGATTATTCCATGTGTTGTGGTTTCATCTGGTTCGAAGAGCTCTGAATGTTCTGTTTATAATTTGTAATGTCTCGAAAGGTTTTAGCAGAAGATTACGCAGAAACTGCGGGCGAAGAGTCGGAACAGTGCCAATATCTCAACTCTGTCAGAGCAAACTTTACAGCTTGCTGCGAGTACCCTGTAATCGTCATCGAAGAACACTTCTTAAGTGAGTGTGTTGATCAATGTACTGCCGCCGGCGTCTCTGTCGACGACTATTGCTGTCCTATGAACTGTTGCTTTCGCACCCTGGGAGTTTTACGAAATGTCAGTGACGAAAACGGAACGGAGACACTCGAAATTGATCCGCAAGGAATAATCAACTCGTTCCTTATGTCGGTCGGCAACGACATTCAATGGCTAGACGTCGTCACTTCCTCAACTCTACGATGCTTTAACCAGTTTGCAGATATTGAAGCAAGCGAATATCTTTGCAGTATCCCAGAATACTTTTACCAAATCGTTAACTGCTGCTACATGGAAAATTTCATGAAATGTGCCAAGTGGAATCCAAATGACTTGAACGAGTGCGGATACACGTACGAGTACATTGAGAAATGTTTCTATGCTGTTGATAAGATGATAGCACCAGAAAACTACGACGAAAATTGAAATAAAACTTGAATTCCGAGCGATTGTAACCGTCGTAGTTATTACATCCAATTACACAAAGTTTTGTGTTGCGACAAGTTTGGCCACCGTCGACAAGAATTTGCGTCAAAAACTTCCGATTGACGCTGAGTTTTTTCGAAACTTTCACAGCAATTCGGACGAGAGAAAAGTCGCAGTTAGTTTAGGACCTTGTCAGTCATGAAATGTCCACGAGACTTAATTTGCTTCTTCGTGTTAACTGTAGCCAAGCTGGTCAGTTAATCGACTCGCAACACTCCAAATATTTCACTGTGGTTTCCTTTAGATTTTGTCAGAATACATCGAAGAAAGCAACGACGACCGGCTTGAGAGATGCGCGTTCTGGAACACTGTCAGAGCGAACTACACAGCTTGCTGCCAATATCCCATGTTCGTTGCGTGGCGATGGCACAACGAAGACTGTGCGACACAATGCACTGATCCCGATGATTTTGTTTGTTGCTCGTTCACTTGCAACTTGAGATCTCTTGGAATCCTCATTGACTTGAATCGAGAGGATTATCCTGAAAATACAACAGCGACAGTCGGAGTTGATTGGCTGAAACTTGCAGACTCGTTCTTGCTGTCTGTCGGAAACGCTTCCATCTGGCAGAATGTCATTAGACTTTCAATCGAGCGCTGCTATAAGCAATACGCTGATTTGAAATCGACGGATTTCGAGTGCTCAGATCGAATTCCAAGTTATCTTTATCACATCATCGACTGCTCTTACATTGAGAACTTCCTGAAATGTCCGGTGTGGAATCCCAAAAGAATAAAGGAATGCGAATTCACCGGTCTATACGTCGAGTCTTGTTTCGTCGGACGCATATTCAACGCAACCGACGACGGCTTAGATCATTCCTATAGCTACGATTATTCTTATCTAAGCTAAACTTGTGGCCCAAATTCCAAACAAACTTCTTGTTATGCATGACGAGCACGATTTGATGTTGAAAAGTTCGTTCAGCTTTGAATAAATTAAATCAAATTACGTTTTCCTTTCACGTTGATATTTTTAGAAGCTTCGTAGTCAGAAAAAGATCATGACGCACCTGAAATTGACTCGGTTTGTTCGATGGAACCGAAGCTTTCAACTGCGGAATTTCATGATTAAAATTTTATTCTGCATTGATTTCTTGAATGAACAAAGTTCTTGATGATTTAGCTGGAAGTTTTCATGAGTTGGCGTAGTCGTTAGTGAGGCGTATCGTCTCCAGGCTTCATCTTGTAAGCAGTTTTCCAGATCTCGAAGAGACAAATTGTCGAATGGAACCTGAAATTGAACATTAGCGAGAAGTTTTGTTTGAAAATTTTCCAACTTGCCGGTAAAATATTGCCAGAGGCATCGACGTGTGCGTGATGATTGTCCAGGCCCAAGTTCCGTAGAAGTCCAAGTGAGTTTGACGGAAGCTCGCTCGATTCTTGATCAAAGTATTGATGAACCAAATCGCCATATTAGCAACGAGAAGGAACGTGATTATCTCACGTCCTGGCTTTGTTCTGTTCTGCTGATTTCCCTTTGTTCGTCGCCACCACGAGTTCAGAATGAAAATGGTTTGAACTGACGTCTGCAGCAGCGACAAAACTTCCGACAAAAGTCCATTACGACTGTAGTTGTTCTCGTCCATCGTGAAGTAACAACCCATGATACTGAACATCGAGTAGATGTACACACCGCTCTGGGCTAGAAGCAAGAGCGTGCAATCAAGACCAATGCCAGACTCTGAAAAGAGAAGAAACTTTTGTCGCTTGATTGTTTCTCGTTTGCACGTAAGCTTACGATAATGTTTTGAATATTTGAGGTCCTGCATCTTAATCATCGCCGCTATGACCGCGCTTCCTGTGATCACGTAGAGGAAGATTTCACTCCAAGTCACTTCCATAACTGCTGTTGACTTGTAGACTTTCTCCTCGTCAAGAACAAAGAACATGATGAGCGAAATTATTGTCAAAACAATCGTGAGAATTCCGGCAAACATTCCACGATGAGCGCGGGAGCAATCGACCGATAAATGGTGAACGTCCTTGTGCGTGTGATGTCCCATCATCGACTCTTGGTGCGCCCGTTTCGATAAATCGTTGAGCTTGATCTTCTTCCACATCTCGTACAAAATCACTGCACAGATCAACGAGTATTCAATCGTGCAAGGAAAGAGGAAAGGCGACGCATTCTGAACCAACCGTCCCATTATGTTTGTTCGACGGCAATCAATAATAATGTCGACTGAAGTAGCGCGTTTGTGAATTTCGTGCGAGGTATTCTGTCCCGAAGGGTGGATACCGTGCTCAGTGTGAGCGAGGTGATCGATCTCATGCTTTGTTTCCTCCACGAGGACGTAAACCCATTCGCAAAGATTCGTAGCCACCATGTGCATCAGCCCGAACCTGGAAATCACTTTGTGTCTCGTCATGTGAAGCTCCTTCGTGTTGAGGAAGATGAACTGCATTTGGACAATTGTGAGAATCATTCGGAGTGCGGGGTTGAGTGCAATCAACACGTTTTGGCAGCTGTCTTCGCTTTTCAGCTCAAAGTATTGGCCGAACTCCAGGCCCGAGTAAACCATCGAACCGATGCCAAACGCAATCGCACCGACTCGAAGATAGAAGCTTCCATATCTGATTACCCGCGTCCTGCTGGCTAAGCCATTCTTATCGCCGCTTTTCTCTTCATAGTTGTCGATGATAGTGAAAAGTTGGCGATTTTTAAGATGCGTCGAATAAACGAAGATCACAAAAATAACGCTCATCGTGTAAAGATAAAGGTAAAAACCTTGATAGAAGCTCTTCGAATCGTCAGCTTTCGTTGAAAGAATATCGGTGATTGGAAAGGCGATGCCAAGGACGAAGATGACTTTCGCGTAAAGCGCTGACAGTGTGATTGTCAATGAATCGCTAAAACGTTTGAATTATCATTTAAGTTCAAGATGTGAGTTTCCAACTCACTTTCCCATCCTCCGGTTCCTCTGCTTTTGAACGTTAGCCATGTGGTTCTCTTTCAAAACGTGAGTTGGTGCGTTGAGCGATCGATTGCTTCCATTCGGACTTGAGAACAATTCCATAATGAACTTTCGTTGCGCAACGAAGATCGACGGGCGGTGAAGCTGCAGAATACCTTGTGACGGACGTCTCGACCCGTGAGAATGAACCATGAGATCCTTCAGCTCATCCTGGCTCGCTGTGTTTCTTCGGCTTTCAAAGTTCACCGGCGTCAAATAGTTTTGGGGATCACCGGTCGTTACCACGATCGACACTTCACCAGGCTGATCCTTCATTGTTGTGTCTGCGCAAAATACAAAGTGTGATCTTAAGTCAACATCTCGTCGCGTTTGTTAGCACATTCGAAATGTGATCGCAAACAGACTATGAAGCTACGATTGCTCGATAAGAGAGACGCAAGAGAGCAATCCATTTAGCAACGAGACGTTAATTGGGTTGAAATAAAAGAGATGAAGTTAATATTTGCCGAAGCGTGACTGATTAAGTTGGAACTCGATCTCATCGATTGATTATTTCTAATGTCATTCCAATTCGATCTTTGATTATGTTTATGCTAACTGAACAATCGGCGGACGGCTTTCTAAGACAATGAACGTTGCGTTGCTCACTTAAAAGATCGTCAAGTTGCAGCTTCGTTTAACAAGATTGATTCAAACTTCAACTAAAAAACTTTACTTAATTTTCCTGCCAAAACTTTCCACTCAAGTTTCCTTGATCGCTGCACTCTATCCCGATCGACGTCTCAAACGAAACTGTGCGAAAAATTGTCTCACCTAATAGAATTCGGTTTCGATTGGAAGAGACGAGCGATGGTGCTAACCATGAAACGAGAATTTGCCCAATAAATTAAATCGGCGACAAAAAAGAAGCTTGTTAGTGGAAATTAACACCGTCGATGAAATTGCGATGGGAAAACAGAGGAAAAGAATTTGTCACATGCTTGGACGGATAAACAAGAGCAAGAATCGCCAGACTTTTGGTAGCTTTAACCGACTAGACATTGTAGTTTTAACCGACTAGACATTCATTGTTTCGTGTTTACTTCCATTGCAGCGTCAACAAAATCTCCAGCCTGTCAGACTTCGAGAGCTGTCCCAACCTGCAGGAGCTTTATCTCAGGAAAAACAACATTCAGGACATCGCAGACTTGGTGTACTTACAGGTGAGAGTTGAATTAAAGTGTGACAAGCAACTGGGAACTTCCGGTTGTAACCTTGCGACAGGAAATCGTAAACGGCTGTCAACGAAGAAAGGAAAAGTTTTATAATGATTTATCACTGCCACGCACTTTTCCTTCCTCGCAGTCGATTCGTTTGAAGTGATTTTCCGTTTTTCCCTCGGCGAGTAATTTTCATTCATAACAACGCAAGTTCGTGACCCCAAAAAACAGCAATCAACGAAAGGCAATCGCTGCGGCATTGCGTTTTTTGGGTCAAATGAATATTTAGGCGACGTTGTCGAGGATGTTATTCGGCAGTTTAATTGTCAAGGTTGCCTGTGGTGAAGGCGGAGAATGTTAATTAAGGAAACTCAATGGCAGAGCTGCAATAAACGCATAACTTTCTTCTCTTTCAGAACTTGTCGAAACTGAAATATTTATGGCTTGAAGAGAATCCGTGCGTTGACTCGGCAGGTCCAAAGTGAGCTTAAAGAATTTTTAATGCAACATTCCACTTCAATTTCGTTGTTTAAGCTATCGGAAGATTGTTCTTCGCGCGTTGCCAAAGCTGATTAAGCTTGATAATGTTGAAGTGACGCCGGAAGAAGTGAGCGAAGCTCTTCGAGGATCAATGGAAAGTCATCAACCGCAGCAGGCGAAGGAGGAAGCTTACGAAGACTACGAGACAGCATATCGAGCTCAGGCAGCGCAATCAAGTTTCCGTGGCCACAGTCCAGTGCGAGAGGTATAAACATGTCAGCCTGACCATCTGGGAATCAGAACTGTGTAACAAAACGTCTGAAATCCTTTCTGGCTTCTCTTGTCTCGTTCATATTTCCAAATTAAATGTTTAACCGCCAACCAACATCTCATTTTCTTAACGGAACTAACTTTACTCTTTAACCATCTAAATCATTTGTGCTTGTCAAACAGCAACAGCCGATGCAACAAAGCCCGGAAGCAATCGAGCCAGAGTTATGCGATCCTGTCGATCGCCCTTCAAGTGTTCCGACGTCGCCATCTCAGGTATTTAACTGTTGCACATTCATCCAGTGCTGCAAATCACGTTACAAAAACCTTTGGGTGCTGCATGCTTTCTGGTGTGAAATTTCTGTTAACTTAGTCGAGTATCATTTGCACATTTTATGATTTCCTTCGTCCGTTCGTAGCGCTCACCGCCCACACACCAGCAAGACATTTATCCACCCGAGCCGGCACATAACGCACAGTCGCCTCGATATCACAACCAACGTAATCAGCAATCGTTCGAGGTGAGTTTGCAGGAGTGCGTCGCTGCTACGGCACTAAAACTAATCAACTACGCTATTTGCACAAATTTTCGGTTCTTCCAACTGCGTTCGCTGTTGATACACGAGAAGAGATCACCTGAGGACAGTCCCCAGATCAGTGGAAACTATCGCGACCAGCGAGCGCATTTGCCATCGAGCATGTCGACTCACTCTATGAAGGTAGTCAACGACTAACCTTCGCACAACTAATTTGGATTGAGAACTGCAATCGAAAATATTGTTAACTGTTTTCAATGATTTCAGGATTATTACCAAGGCGACAACGGATATCAACGAGGAGCTCCGCCACCCGCCCACTACCGTCACAGTCAAACCGACTTGACCGAATGGGATGAGCAGGCTCAACACAACGGAAACCAGAACGGCCATTCGCGTGATCATCCGCAGACAAATCGTCGCAGTATGATCGCCAACGGAGGCAGTCAGGATCGTTATGCGGAGGAGCCTCGTCGAGACATTTATCAGTACAGGAACGGCAACGTATCGAGAGAAGACTTTGGGGAAGAGATGGCCGACAGAAGAAGGGACACGAGACGAGATAACACCGTCATCAACAACGCTGTGTTGAATCACCTTGCCGGACTCCATCGACGGCCAGTCAATCGAGTAAGACCGAAACGTTCTTTATTTGCTTCTTTGTTAATTCTTTCGTCCCTTTTTCAAGAGCTCGAACCTTCTCTCAGCTGTCTTATGCCTCGTGAAGGAACTGGACTATGCATCACTCGAAGTTGTTGAACATGCGGTGCGCTGCCGAATCGACGAGTTGGCAGAGAACATGTGAACGACCACACGAAATCTTTTCGACTAACAATTTTCTTTTCGTTTCAAAATTCAAATTTCTAATGAAGACGTAATTGAGTTGGATTCTTAACTTGACTAGCTGATAAGAGAGATCGAATAACTTGCCAATAACTCACTTTGATAACATTTCTGATATTTTTTCGATGTTGCAAAATGAAAGAAGTTTATGGATATTTGACGTAACACTAATTTGTAGAACTAAATTTTTGTTAACTTTGCGCTGAAAGTGTCTTGGAATTTGATGAAATGCAATACTTACCACGTACTGATTGATAACACGAAGTGACTTTAGGGGGACAAGATGAGGGAAATGAGCTTTTTATAATATTTTTGAAAGCTTGGAACATTTTTTACGAAGATTGCAAGTTGATGATTGCAAACATTCACTAATTTTGGTTCAATTGCGTCCGTGCAACCTTCAGGATTGTTTTGAGTTTTTTGAAGCAATAACTTCATCTGTTAATTATATTACGTTTCTTTTTTACCGAATGAAAAATGTTTGTAGAAAATGTTGCTGCAAAATCATTGAATAAAGAGAATTAATTTGAAACAAACGAAAACAAAGCGTGATTCACGCTGCGTGAATTACCAACGGGTGTCTTGTATAGTTGAGGAGCTTTTGGACTCTTTCAGATTCGAGAAACATTAATCGCTATTTTCTTCAGTGGTTTAGCCAGCTCCATTAGGTTTGGGCCCAGCGCCATGTCAGTAGATCTGGCATGAGCTGAGCAACACTTCATCTGAAGACGTCAGCCAACGATTCCTCCCGTTCGATAAGATCGAACATGTTGAGAAACAGTTCTAGTCAAGTATGTAGCTAGAAGCGAGAATACAATAACTTTGATCACCAAAGTTTGATGTAAAGACATGTCAGAAGAAAATAGAATGACACATAGCTCAATTGTTAATTGTAAAGTTGAATTTCTTAGTGATAAGAAAACAAGAACTCCTCCTCTACGGTTTGTTTCTTTTATTTTATGTCAGTAGCAGTAATCACTTCAGGCTATTCCGAGTTGTGACAGCGAGTTTACGTGTGAATTAAGCATACGAAAAACATGAATCTGCTAGTGATTTTGTGTTTTGTGGTTTTATTGAATACAAAAAGTGCCACAGCAAGCGGAAAATCACTTGCAATCGCGATCGGAAAAATAATGGAAAAGCTTTCGGAAGAAAACGAAAGATTTCACGTTGAGGTTTACGGCACAAATAGTGGAATGCCAGAGCTTGACAGACTTTTATCGGCAAACGAAAAGCTGCCGATACATCTTTTGACATCTTAGAATACCTTCAAAGAATTAAATTACATCACTGAGTCTGCTTTCCTGCTATTCGAATCGAGGAAATATTTATCGAACTTTTTGAGCCACAGCGGTTTGATGAGAAAATTTCCAAAATCATTGAAATTTTTCATTGTTTGCAATGGACTAACAACAAAGACATTAGACGTCTTTAAACTAGCGGATTCGCTAACTAGGACATCGAGAAAAGGCCTCTTTTACGCGCAAAGTGAAATGGAGTCGTATTTGCACATGTTTTATTTTTTGGTAGAGACGAAAGAGACGATTGATCTTCTCACTTTCGTTTGGTATACTCCAAAGAATTGCAGCGTCGCTCAGTTGGCCACAGTGAACATTTTTCACAGAGCAAATGCAAGGTGGAATAATTCAGAGTTCTGGAACGAGAGGAAGTTTCATGATTTCCATGAGTGCCATTTAGTTTTCGCAAATCACGTGATTTACACTGGTTTACAGCGGCTCAGTAGAGATTTTTTGAACCGTGAAACTTTTCTCCATAAATCGATCTACAGTCTGGCGAGCAACTTAAAATTTACATATGAGCAAACTCCACTCATTTTCGATTACTCAAGCAACGTTATCGATGCTGAAATTTATTTTTTCGACCCTGAAGCGACTATAGATTTGAGCATAGAACTTGGAAATATGATTTTATACTATAAGAAGATGTTTCGAGAAAACATGATCTATTCCGTGCACCTGTTTCTTGAAAGCCCAATTTTTCTAGCCGTGCCACCTGGTCAACTGTACAGTCAGTACGAGAAACTTATATTGCCCTTTGACGACCTTACTTGGTTTCTGATAATTTTAACATTTTTTGCTGCATTCGCTACAATAATGTTCTGTAGATGTGCAAGAAGAGACATCCGAGATTTCACGATTGGCAGAAACGTATCAACTCCTGCACTCAATGTCGTTCAAATCTTCTTTGGACTCACGCAAATCGTTTTACCACGTCGAAATTTTGCGAGATTTTTGGTGGTTCTGTTCATATGGTACTGCTTGATCATTCGAACAGCTTGGCAAGGAAAAATGTTCGAGTTCATGCAAAAAGACAAAAGGAAGCCACAACTAAAATCATGTGAAGATTCAATTCATAAAGATTACAAACTTTATGTAATTCAACACGAGCAAGAAGTATTCGAAAAATATCTTTTCCTTTCGTGCAAAATCCAAATGAATCCGGTCGGTTTCGCCGAATTCAACGAAGTAATAAGATACAAAATTTTTAGCGATTCATTCCAAGGAGTTTTTCTTGCGGACTTTGAACATTTGAATGAACTCTCAGAAATCACAAACGGTGAAATTCTTAAAAGGATTGTCTCGGAACCAGTTTACACTCAGACCGCCATATTACCTATACGACCGTTCCACAAGTTTTACGAAGTTCTAAGTGATAAATTTCAACAATTAATTGCCGGCGGAATCATCCAATACTTGCATGATGAAGAGAACAAATTCGTGAATGCGAAGCGATTCATGCATTTGCATCCAACTGGTCCAAAAGTATTAACTTTGAAACACTTGGAAGCTGGATTCGTTATTTGGATTTGTGCCGTTTGCTTCGCAAGTATCGTTTTCTTGTTCGAGCTACTGTTCTCAAAAATTGAACCAAAACTTGGTAAATTTGAAAAATTACTAAAGCGAAAACTCGCAAACGTAAGGGAGATTAACTTCAAAACAAAATTGATTAAGACGTTGAAGCGGATTCGATCCTTCATAATCGAGAACTGGAGCCTTTTTCGGGAAAAAGTTAGAAATCTAAGAAATGAAAAGAAACTCCTAACAAAACAGGAAATTTCCAAAATGTTTGGAAAAGTTTTTCAACGATTGATTGACAGCATCAAGAGTCCCAAAGAATAACATGTAACATTAAATATCAAAATTATATCTTCTGTAGACGGCCAGTGACCTCGATTAGCTTACGCTGATCAATGAGATCCCAGGGGTTTCTTCATTCCTATTTCTAGGAATCTAAGGAGTCCCCGTGCACGTGCTTACGCGTTGCGCACTCAAAATTATATCTCATAACTCACAAGATAGGTTTCAAATCAAAATTCATTCTTCTCTTCTCGTATCGTTGCTTAAACTTGCAACAATTTCAATGGAAAATTAAACTCTGTCCCTGTTCTCACAAACTATTTTGTTTATATTTGAAATTCTTTGGCGACTTAGGACGACTTGCAAGGAATCTATAAATATTATTTATGAAAAAGAACAAATCGTATGAGAAATTGCAGGCAGAAATTTGTACGATTTAAGACCACTAAAAATAACACTAATTCACGACATCTTTAAATTAACGACATAATCATTTTAAAATTATACAAACTAATTTAATTCGTTCGTACATTTGGCGAGTTAATCTGTATCGAAGAAATTGCTGTAGTCATGAGTGACAACGAAGACGACACACAAAAGGAATAATTGAGCAGCGACGCTGACGACCACGCAAGCGATTAAAGAGAGACTAGGCAATCGTGGGTGTGAAAACATTCCAAACATTCCAATTCATCAACTTCAGGGACGAGTGAGATTCAAGAATAATCAACTAATTCAACTGCTGTCGAAGACCAAGGGAAAATTCCTCTGGTGACGGACCACGAGAGAAACGACGGTTCAGTCGACTGCCCAGTTTGCTTCAGTTCTATCCAAGACCGCGGAGCTTTTCGTATGCATTATTGCATTCACGCATCCACACAAATGTTTCTATGCGGGCGATGTGGTGCTACCTACAACCACAAGCAACCATTTGACTTATATATGATGTTCAAAGACGGCAGCTACCCATTCCCTAGCACATATTAGTATGATGGAAATCAATTATAAAATTTGGAAAGAAATGTAAGTTAACAATTTCTCAAAGAATTCTAATTCAATTTAGCTATTTCAATAGACACATGCGAGTCCACACGGGCGAGAAAATCTACGAATATCGACACTGGACCGAAAAGTATGCAAATTCAATCGTAGTTGTTATTACTATTTTTTAAATTTTAACTTTTGAGTGGGAAAAAGTCAAGAGGAAACCATCACTTTGAACCTCAATTGGCCGAAGAACCTTCAATTGTTTCAAACAGTTAATATAAACCACCTAAGTTTAAACTTAAGCTGCATTTTCAGATAATTCACGATATTGCACTTGCCAAAGAAATTGGCCAATATGATGATTGTTATCAAGTTTAACTCACGCAATGAAGAATGCCGCAGTTTGTTGTTATCACATTTCCAATACAAGAAATAAAGAAAGTGAGGAGCGAAAACAAGCGTCAGAATTCCAGCAAACATCGTCGATGAGCGCAAGAACAATAAAGGCTAAATTTTCAGCCTAATCATCGATCACAACGTTCGAATTCAGTGACGATATTAACTTATACCGCATTTATTTTTGATGATATGACCGAATTGGAATACCTTAAAATCGGAAATGTTCCAAGTGGTTGAACCACGCTGCCGAAACGTCCGAGAAATTGAAGATGGCGAGGTTATCGCTACGCAAATCGAAGATCCTCGCTTCTTTCCAAGCATCCAGCGAGCTTTGATGGAGGCTCGAGCCCGTTTGCAGAGTAAAGTAAAACTCAACTGTTTGGTTTTCTTGGGTTTTGTTCTTTATTGCACATCACATTTACTGTAATATAATTTGTGTGGCTGATGACAAACCTGCGGTTTGAAAACATTTATTGTATCGATTATGCTTTGCTATTTTGATGATGCGTTTGTTGTCAAGTTATGATAATAATCTCTGATTAAAATTCCCAAAAATTGATGTTGTTCCAAATGCTTGCAGTTGTTGGTGTAGTTCAGCATTTGTAATCTCAAGGTGTTGTGTTTTGTTGTTTGTTTGCATTTACGAGTCTTCCATAGTTGAGTTAATAATATTTGCGCCTACATTAAGGTTGAGCTAAGTTACATTTATAACGTGTTTGGTTAACATGCAAAGCGAATATAATTTCTCAGTTGTCCATTAATTGATTTCAATTTTCCCTTAAGATTATAGTTTGACGCTCCCACCTGAGATCCAAAGATTCTGGTGAGAGTTATTATTGTCTTCCACAGCGAAAGTCTTCAAACTTTTCTTAAACCTACGAAACAATTTTGTCAACCTCTTCCGAGCAAGTAATTTCTTTCAAATTGACGAAGATAAACGACAAATTGAACGGGGAAATAAAGGGGAATTCATTAATTGATTAGCCAATTTTCAAGTGTATAATTTGAAAACTGATTGACAATGAACAAAATCCTCGACAGGATTTCTTTATGGAGAGTTTTCTAGTCGGAAAAACGATTTTCATGCTATCGATTTCCACGACTTCGTTCGATAGATGTCGCAAGTTGATTCGAAATATTTTCATCTGTGGAAATTCCTTGTCGCTTGGAAGGAGTGAAAAAGATTTCTCGAGTTTTCACTTCGTTAAGATCTTTCACCCACAAAAAGCGCAACAAATTTTCCACTTCATTCAATAGATTTTCAGTGACTCGAAGGATTTTTCCATTTTCTCAAACGGTTTGGAAGCCCTTTGTGATTTATCTTTGGGTGGCAGCTGCGGGTACAAGCGACCACCACAATTATATACAAAATCGATAAGTATTCGAAACAAAACGAAAAGTTTAATTAAATTTGCGCTGACGGAAAAAGTTTTGCGCGAGTTTCATCGAAAAATTGCGGGAAAAGGAAAATTCGCCGATTGATGTTAGTTCAAAGATTGGCAAAGATGTTGTTCAATGGATTCTACGAATAAGTCCTCTGACGTTTGGCGTTTCTCGTGAATTTTCCTTTTCCGATTTTGGTGAAAACCTCGAATGAAACTTGCAGAAAATGATCCAACAAACGCTCGTCGAGACTTTTACACTGAATGAAACAAATGTGACTAGACCTCAACGTTATTATTTCGAGCAGTTTCCACTTGAATTTTCTCATGAAAATCTTTTAGTGAAAACACTCGCAAAATTGACATTCAGTTTAATTGATTGCTGCTGGCCCAAGTTGAACTTAAAACGGAGCCAAATCACAATTACACAAAATACCACCGGTTCCTAGTCTGCACAACGTCGCGCATATTTTGCTCCAGTCGGGAGTCGTTGGCGTAGCTGCTGTAGATTGAATGTTGCCATCATACAAGATGTTGAATGGCGCGACGTATGGCTTAACCTTGACGGAATCGAGTCGCTGTTGTTTACTTGGCGGTGACTCGGATGATGATGATGATGGAAAGAACCCAAAATATTCCTTCGGAAGCTTCACGTTCTTCTGTGCGAAGGGACATTTCTTGCAGCCACGAAGAGTTACGGCGTGGTAACGGCAGAAGTCATGACAGATTTTTAATCGGTCGGTGTCTTTAAACCCGGACGATGCTGCGACGATCAATGTCGGACAATCACAGTGACTTCCACCTGACAAGATACAATTTCATTAGCAACAAATACTCAAATTTCAGATAACCAAATCATCTTAGGGATTCGAAACCCTCTCAGCAAGAAATCTAAGACTTCAAACTTTTAAATTCTTGTTTAAACTGCACGAATTCTACACTTTTAATTTTTATCTACGCTTCTATTCGAAAAAGGAGCAACTTGATGATTTGAGTTGAGTTCACACACCTAATCCATTATCGCACAAAGTTTCACACAATTCACTTCGATGTTCTGGAGGAAAATTGTATCGCTCACTGCTGTCCGAAAGATCATCTGGGTCGTTGACTGGAGCGGATGTTGATGGACAATCAAGCCCGCAAGCGGGACCTGAAAGATTTAAACTGCAAAAGAACTGTTAGTCTTGAACTTAGTTTGTAGGGAAATTCTAAAGGGTTCAAATGATTTAAAGCAAACTTCAGTTTTCGTTCCATTCGGAACTTAGAATATTTTATAAGTTCCAAGTGCGACTAAACTTCAACTTAAACAAATATTGAATTCCTGAACTCACCTGCAGAGATGTTCACAGACCAGCGTCCAATTTGTGACTAAGTTTGTCTCATCCAGAACGCCGTCGTTATGTAATGTAATGTCGGGAGAATCGGCGGCATGCGCAAAACTCAACAGCGCGATGCTGCCAAGAAAAACAAACAGCACCGTTTGTGTTGGTGTCTGAAAACAGAGGGAAAACTCTCTGTGAAAATTTGTGGGCGTGTCGTAGCAGAATTGATTTGATTATGTAACGCGATCCTGGGGATGAGTTGGGACAAGGACGGAAGAAAAAATTTCACATGGTTTTTAATTATTTGAGAGTATTTCTCCATAAACGTAAATGACAAAGCGAGAAAAGCCTTCAAGTAACATGAAAAGGGTTCGAAAGCGATCCTTCTGTTTTCAAGGCAACGATTTTTTACTTGACGATGGAACGAGAGGTTGTAAATGACGTCATGACGAGATCTTAAGCAGCATAATCTTGCGACAGTTTGAGGCAATTTAGATGCGAGATAGAGAAGTCGTAAACGATGTTTATGTTCTTCTTGTCAGTGTCTGCACCGTAAGTTTGATGTCGCCCGGAGTCGTGAAAAAGCTTTCGTGTATGATGTGGAAAGCTTCGAACAAGACGAAACTGCTGCTCCGGTCAAAGAGATTTACCAAATTCACTCGAAGCATGAGAAATATTCTCTTTCAGAACTTAATTTGTTTAGAAGAAGATTTATTTGCTTTTATTTCGTTGCTTGTTTCCTTGTAAATTGCCTTTAGCTTCTCTTCCGATTTTCACGTCTTAACGACGTTTGCATCTTTCTTCGTATCTTCCAGTCATATGAAACTCAAACGCGCTGCTGCTCGCGCTACCAAGCAAACCAGACACAAACTTTTTCATGTAGATTTTTTATCTCTATTTTCATTTTTCTCTTCGTAAAATATCGTGAAGCTTTTTCAGGGTTTGCGTCGTCACAGCAAACCGTCCGCTTCATAATAAAAATTTGACCTCGCAGCACTTTCTGACATTTGCATTTATTTCCCATCAGATTCCGATTTTCATTGCTCTGGATATCCAATGAATCTGCCGCCTATCTTGGCAACGCCAGAAGCCACTCGTGAAAAACCCCGAGAACATTCATGATAATAAAAACCCATTTGTGCCTCGCTATCTCTCGCCTTAAAAGCGTCGTAGCATATTCCAATAAACATTAATTCGGAGTGTTGTCTCGACGCTGGCTTGGGAAAACATCATGTTGGTGCTAAATTTCTTGCCGCTCGACTAATCTCCCAAGATCTGATTAGGGTTCCGTCGGTTTGTGATTCCAACAAAACGGATTTTGTTCTTCCGAATTTACCATAATTGAATAATTTAAATTCGCCCACAACTTTTTCTCTATTTAGTTTCTGTCACGGCTGAAATCACGAATAAACTGGAAGCATTCGTCTCGAAAGCTCGAGGTTTTATGAGTGAAACTCAAATGGGAAACCCGATATCTTATCTTATCACGACATGCAGTTTACACAATCAATGACGAGCATCACAGCCCAGATAGAACTAATTGATCGATTTTGCGACGACGATTACAAATGTTTGTCTATGACCTGCTGATAACATGGACTGCATTCAAGGGGAAGCGTGAGTTGTGATAGCTTCGGATTCGCATCGAGCCGTTGAGTAAACAAAGCAAGTTAATTAAGTTGATGAAGTTGTCAACAAACGCTCCACTTCATTCATGAAAGAGACGGGAAATCGATTCACGAACGTCATCGACAGGGTCGTTTGACCTGCCGCAAAATAAATTCGGTTGTAAGGTTTCGTGTCGGAAATAGTGAACACGCTTCATGTCCGCGGGTCGGAAAAACACTTGAACGTGTGAGGAACAACTGTAAGTCCCTTGGAACGACTGGAAAAGTCTGGTAATGATTTACATTAAATATTATTGTATCAAGGGAAAACGTTTTTGCAGACCAAATTTTCATTTATAAAGTAGAGCTTGCCGTCAGCATCGCCTCAGTTCACATTGTAGAGCATGTGCTCAAGCTACCATCGTGCGTGAAGTTCAAGTGTCGGAAGCAATTAATCAAAGCTTGTTGTCAAAATATTACACCTTCTAAGTGAGTTTAAAGCTTCAAGTTCAAAGCTCTAGAGATCATAGTGATTACTTCGAGAGAATCTAAATCTGAGCCGCAGATGTTTGCAATTAATCGTCAGCTGACTTTTGTTTGCGGCTGGCCCGAACTTAGAAAGTCGCTAATTAATTTGGCAATCATCAGGCAGTTCAACCCAATGTTTGCCTCAATATTAAACGCCACAGATGAGTCAAGCTGTTTGCTTACCCAAATTTGATTGTAGCGAGGAACCGTTTGACATAAATTTCATTAGTCGTCGCTCTGTGCCAGTGAACGAAGCTGTTTTTGCTTGCTTTGTGCAATGAATTCTTTATGATGATGTTTAACATGCTTGAAGCGTAGTTTTGCGAACTCATCTCCAAGCGTTGCTTGAACTCTCGATGAGATTTTTCTCTGCAGGTGGCAGCGAAAACTTTTGTTCTGAACATCTGACTTTCTCCATCAATCTTCACTCTAAAAGCCTCAAACACATTTTACGATTACTTAGAAAAGCCATTCGGAGAATCATTTCAAACAAGGCTTCTTATTTACAGCTCAAGAATTTCCGCTTGTCCCTTCAAGCAAAAGTTTCTGCTCGAGGCACGTAAAGTGTCAATAAAATGCTTTCCCATTCATAGAGACAGCGACGAGCTTTCGCTCACGTCGAAAGCTCCATATCTCCCCCCGAAAAAGTCTTTACAACCAACTTTCTCTCTCGCCATCGTCAACACACAAACTCACACAAATTCCTTTTCACGCGCAGCCATCCACAGAGCGCAAACAAAGATTTTGCTCCAGAGCGCACAGCCAGCTTTTTCTGTTGCTGACTGTCGAATGATAAGGTTCAGTTTTCAGTTGTGCCGTGTAGTGTCGAGAGTGTCAAAGATTTTGGTCCATTCAATTTCCCTTGGCGAAAGTTAATTTGATAACTGCAGAAGTTCAGACAGAGTCGATCGTCATGGATAGTTTCATGAAGCTCAAGTCCGAGTTCGACAATCTTGTGTCAAAAATTAAAATTCCTGGACAAGAAGTAAGTAACGATTCCGTTTTTCCACTGTCATCCATTTTTCCTTGGCTTCTCACAACACCAAGAAAAGTTTCTGAATGGCGTAGACAGGCGCACAAAGCAAGTCTTACTAGCCTGTACTATCATTGATTGTCGAAGCGCTTTTTCATTAAACTTGTCAACAACAGAAGCTGAGTTTTATTCTACAACGAATGATGTCAACTTTTTATCGACACATCGTGATTTAATCGGACGGAGTCCCAAACGAAGCTTCCGTTTTACAACTTTCGATAAAAATCGATGCTTACGTAATAAACATTTTCCTCGTCTTCCGTTGTGAGTTTTGCGCAACATTCAATCGATACGGAACCGACTCATTAGCTTCATTGTCGAGTTTCATTGTGCTGAGCGTTCAATTGAAAAGCTTCGCATTCGCAGCTTCCGATGATAAAAAGCGTTAACTTTTCCCTTGATGCTCAATGATCGGGGAAATCATAAAGCTCAAGCGAAAATTTTCAGCTCGGTTGAAGTACTTTCGATTAGCGAATCCTCTGTACGATCGTTATGAGTACAAGCAATCAACTTCGCAGTTGGAAATTATCCCGGAGCTTTTATTGTACTTCGTTACTAACGAATCGTTAAGTTTAACAGCACAGCGTTAGAGTTTCATAATTTATTTGGGGATAAAGTTGTTAAAATGAAATAACTTGGTCCTCGTTAGACTGACTCAAATTGGCCGCAGCATGATCTGATGAAGGTAACAGATGCTGCACCTCCTCCGGGTCGTCCTTGAGTTGACTTTGTAGGCAGCGTGAACTCAGAGTTCAACGTATCTCATGAAAATATTCTTGAACTCTAGGCGAAGATGAAATTCTTTCGTCGCCTCACAGACTCGGGAAACTTCTTCGGTTAGAAATAAATCTTCTTCCAAATAATTTTTCACTTCGACAACAGTGAGACGTGACATCGAAAAAGCTTTCATTTTGATTGGAGGGGAAATAAAATTACGGAAAGTTAAATTAATTCCATCGACTCCAGCGTCAAAAAAAAGTTTAATGAAATCCTAATTTTCTTTCGAACTTCTGACGCTTGAACGGAGCGCTAGACTCCGCCTCATATGAGCGCTAGCTATCGATTTTGTTCCTGCGACAAGCTTTATAGAAAAGCCTCACATGGCTCAATTTGCATTGAAATGTATGCTTAGACTATGATAATAGTTTCATCGCTCTCGCTGTGACAATTCAATTCTTCTAAACAACGTAAACATTTGCTGAAGACTGGAATAGAATCGTTGCGTAACCGTTCGAGAAGAAGGAGCTGTGTGGGTGGAAAGGAAAACTTTTTATCGCCAGGAACAGACAGAAAGTAGGTCAAGGGGAAGCGTGGGAGAGAGATCGTCGTTCCTACTACTGACGTGTTATCCGAGGTTTTATGTGCGAATCACCTACAGAAATATGTACTTGAAGCAATTAGCGTCGGCTGAGTAGCAATTAAGACATAGGAAAAGTTAAACATCCTGAGGAAATGTTTTCATTGCTCTCAATGTATTAATTGCTTGCGAGAAAAACGCAATAAATTAAAATCTAGTTCGTCTCTGCCGTATATTTTCCGTTCAACGATTCAACCACAGCAGCAGAAAAAAAAAGAGTTTTCGCTTGATGAAAAGCTCCCGCAAATCTCCCACAATCCACCCACACAATGTTCTCCTCTCTTAGACTGAAGCGAGTCTCTCCCCCATTTATGCTGGGCTAGCTCCGCCTCGATTCCAATATGGCCGAACCAAAAATCGACTATGACGCAAGACAAGGCTCCCCATGCATCCTTTGCTTCGGTTTAAATATTTCTGATGATGAACGGAGCTGACTCATAGCTGCTGAGATTGTTCAAGTGAACACAGTTCGAACGAGTTCACTGTACAGAACGAGGAAATTTGTGAAATTTTCAATTTTGCCTTTTGAAATAGAAAAAGAATTCAAAGTGAAACTTTCCGGAATCAATTACAGTTACAGGGCAGCATCGGAAGTTTAGTGAAACGAGTTCTAGACAAATTCTATCTATTTATCGTGTGATATCTACGTAATCTTATTAGAGAACAGTATTTACTAGAGACAGGAAAACATTTCCGAGTATATTTTAGAGAAAAAATCTACGATTGTTCTTTAGAGTTGTTGCGACCTGAAAAGGTTTTAAAAGTTTATCAAATTAGGAGACTGCACTGTTGTTGAGCACTAAGCGTCTTGAAATCTTCACGATATAAATACATAAAGAGAAACTAAATTTTGTGGAAGGTAAAAGGATACGAATACACTCGAAAAACATCAAGCAATCGATTCATTTGAGTCTAACCTAACGATTTGTTCGATAGCTTCAGTCTAACTTTCTTCCAAACTTTCTTCTTTTTCACAGACAAGGATGACGTCAATCAACCCAAACAACTACAAACTGTCTGAGAAGACTGCGAATCTCACAGCACATGGTGAGTTGAACTTTGAAGTGTCCTTAATCCCTTAATTGAATGAGCGCCCGCGGGCCAGTCGGTGTTACTTCTCACTCATGAAACATGCACAACATTAAATGCGGATTTCGTGTTTCGCCTCAAGCGGAAGAGCGGGAGATAAGAGCTTGTTGTGAAGCAAATTGATTTAAACGGCTGCTGTTCAGGATGTAATTCTCATTAATGCTAATCGCCTTGTGAATCTTCTTGCGATTTGTTATTTCACGACTCTAACTGTGAATTTCCATTATTACGTGAAGTCAAACAGAAAATTCTTCTGCATTTATCATCACGAAGTCGAGAAAATCTCTTGAGTTATGTGACAGCGAAAATATGCCCGAGATCCGATTACATCATAAAAACGACGCTGTCTTCCCCTGCCTGCCCACACTATCAATAGCTCATACATCATACTCAACTCTCTTATCTCCAAGGATTTCTGTGACTCGAGAGAAGAATGGAAATTTTGATTTTCCCCGACAATATTTTTTAATATTAAAAGACACAACTGACACACGTTGTGGAAGTCATAAGCGAACCCTCTGCCTTGAAGTTGCGAGGGTGCACAGAGGATATTAAACGCACAACAGAAGCTGCGAGCAGCAAATGGCAATGCAAGGTTTCGAGTTTTGAATGGTAGAGCAACAAAGCATTTATCCACTCCAGTGAATCAAATGTGCGCCTGTTGGTCCTCTGAAAAAGCCATTCTTCTTGCTTCGTTTTGTTAAGCTTATCTGCAATGATATGATTCGAAGCGTAAATTAATGGAATTAAGATGCCTGCTCTTGACAGCTTCTTAAACTTTTGCACAAAGAAATCAAGAAATAATTAAGGCGATTATTGTCGCAGCTTTTGACTTCTTCTTCGATTTCGAAGCGAGCTATTCCATTAATTGCAGACTCTGTCTCCTTCAAACTGTTGTCTCGCTCGCTTAAACGTATAAACCGATTTAAAAACACTTAGAGAATGTTTAAGGAATGCGATTTTCTCAGAAGGGTCGCTTTTGCTCCCTAACGTTCAGACATCGAGTAGAGAAATGGGAAAATATTTGGACGAGAAGTGTTCGTTCACCCAAGTCTTTGTTGAGTCTGCAGTCCTCACAGCCAGCCACCCAGAGAATAGAAATAACAAATAAATTCCACAGCTTCGATAGAATGTTTGCGAGAATGTTGCACACATGTAACGTTTGACAAATTACAACGTTTAATTAAATTTCTGCTACTTCCCCTCCTGACTTATTGCCGTGGCTAATTCGAGTTTAATTTCAGCGTTTGGTTTTGTGAAAGTCACGTCAAGCGAGTGGCTCGTAAAATTTAATTTTGATCAAACATCGTAGAGTTTTCCAGGCGATCTAGCTAATTTTCCGAAGGTTCTTCTACGAAATTATTTATCAGCGGAAAAACAATTTTCTATATAACAAAATTCCTGCACGTTTTTGCTGTAAATTCTCGACTGTTTTCCCTAAAGTGAAAACTTTGACAGAAACAGAAGTAAATATTTGCTCGCTTTTCGAAAGGTTTTCCATTTTTCTTTCACTCCCACAGCTATCAACTTCAAGTGCGCACTATATAAAGCGAACACTCACCTCAATCCACTCCACGCCGAGTGTCCTTGTCGTCACTTGAATTATATGAAAAGCCTTGAAAGAGGCAAACACCGAACGTCGGCGACAGAATGTCTCATCCATCATATTTATTTCGCTCATGACATCATTGATGCAAACGCGGAGGCGGAAAAAGGCGAAATCATGAAAATGTTGATTGTGTAACAGCTTGCGATGAAAACTTTGCTCGACGAAAATTCTCGGTCGCCATCAATTTCTCATTTGCGGGACCTTCTGATAAGCGAACTTGCAACGATTGTTTTTCCACAACATTAAAATTCAATTTGGCCAGAGAAAGCCCTTCGTTGACTCCCACTCAACCGTAAAGCATCAAAATAATGTATTATTTCATTGAGTGAGACAACTTAAGCCCCCGCTGCATTCGGCCGAGGGAGCGAATGATAGAAAATCTCACGAAATTAGCAATCATTCACTGATGCAAGGGATCGTCTTAAATGTAAAAATACTATTCGGAGGGAGAACAAAAATTGCTTTCAAGAAAATAAATTTCATTGTATGAATTTCAATTTAAATTCCTTGAAAGTTATTTCTTTAATTAAAATGCAAGAGATGCTGAAAGCACAATTAAGCGTCGTCATTTGAAGGAAACTTAATTGAGAAAAAGTTTTCTTGACAAGCTTGCGAATCACCTCAGGCAATTTATCATCAATACAAATCCTCGAGGTTAAATCTTCTTTCCCTTGAGAGTTTTATCCATTTTTACACAAAGCTGGATCAGTCTTTCTTGACTGGGTTATCTCAATGGTTGAGGAAATCAATAAACTCTTGCTCGTTCGATACCGACCGACATCATAAAACGAGATGTGTATTAATAGATTTTTCATGACGATGTCTTTACAGATATTTTGCCTCACATCGAAACAGCGCAGCCCGAGACTCGGGAATTCCTGCAGAAGGTCATCGACATTCTCTTGGACTACGTGAACGCTTGCAATGATAGGAACGAGAAGATCCTGGACTTCCATCATCCAGAGGACATGAAGAAGCTGCTAGACCTTGAGATCGGCGACCAGCCAGTTCCATTGCAGCAGTTGATCGTCGATTGCGCTACCACATTGAAGTATCAAGTGAAAACTGGTGAGTGCTCTAGCCAATAATCTCCTCGTGAATAAACCAAGGATATTGAATTATTCAACAATGCGATGCACAGATTCCATCGCATATCGAAAATCAATGGGAAATTGCGCCCCTCATACAGATAAAAGTGCCTTAATCACATCAGCACAAGACCATAAAAATTCAATTTGTGATGTAAATCCTTCCCACACAATCTATCGGGAAATTTTCAATGCAACTTTTAATGAAAAATTCTTGGCTGCGAAGGGGTTGGCAGACCAAAGGGAGGAAAACAAGAAAATGTTTTCTAGATGAAACATATATTTTCATATCAAATTTTATTGAGAAAATCATTGGAAATTTTCAAAAATATATTTCTTCACAATTTGAATCCCCTTGAAACTGAATTGAAGAAAACTTCTGTAGACTTTACTAATCTAATCAATTCCGCAAGCACGTGTCGATTGCGTCGTCACTTTTGAACCAAGGATCGCTCGCTCAAACAGAGAACTCATTTCCTCCCTCGAGGAATTTGAAAGCGAGAAGGGAAGGCTAACAATGTTTTCATCGTGATAATAATTCAATCATAAACATGACTTTTAACGCAAGACGACCCGGCTTGTCGGCGCAGTAAATTGAATAGAAAATTATTGCGATCATTGCGGTGATTGTTGTTTTTACTACGTGATTGTCTTTTATTCAGCTCAAGTCCTTCAACAGAATTCTTAATTTCCGGCGCTTTGCGGTCGAAGTTTCTCCGGACAATTTGTGATGCGAATTGGAATTCAATTCAAAGACATTCGCAATCTCTCGTGTCACTCAACTCGAAACATTTACGATAAAGGTTCGCAATAATTGCAGTTTGATGTTTCCGATAATCACGAGAGAGTAAACGATTCTCAAACGCTACAAACAGTCGGCATCAGGGCATTTACTCACGCTACACTTGATCCGAATAATCGGCAGCCGGGGATGAAGCGAATGCTTCAATCACTTGCAGTTTCTGGATTATTAAAGAACGAAGCAGACAAATCGCTTTTCCCTCTTGAGCTTTAATTGAAAATTGTTGAAATTCCAAGTCGAAAGGAATTGTTTAAAGTCCCATGAATAGCTCGAGAAATTGTTTTTCTCATCGATTTTCCCTCGCATTCCGCTCCCGTAAGCATCGTGATGGGATTTGAGGGAGCGAAACCTCGTAGCAAACAATGTGCTTATTTAAACGTATGATGATGATGTCAAATACTGACATGAGATTACGGGCTTACTTCCACTTTCCTTCATTAAAAGCATCTTTAAAGTGACGAGGGCTGGAAAAATCTCACATCGAAGTAGCGGATTATTCCGATACATTTGATGCAGCAAGCGAGTTTAATGGAAAATGATTTTTCTCCTCAGGCCATCCCCATTTCTTCAATCAGCTGTCATGCGGGTTGGACATCGTCTCGATGGCTGGCGAGTGGTTAACAGCCACTGCCAACACCAACATGTTCACGTACGAGATTGCTCCTGTGTTCATCTTGATGGAGAATGTCATCCTGTCTAAGATGCGAGAGATCATCGGATACCATGGCGGTGATTCTATTCTGGCTCCAGGAGGTTCCATCTCCAACTTGTATGCGTTCTTGGCTGCTCGTCATAAGATGTTCCCTGACTACAAAGAGCATGGACCACGTGGATTGCCAGGAGACCTCTGCATGTTCACATCGGATCAATGCCACTACTCGATCAAGTCTTGCGCCTCAGTTTGTGGGCTGGGAACTGAGAACTGCGTTTCCGTTCCGTCCGATGAACACGGAAAAATGATTCCAAGCGAGCTGGAGCGATTGATCCTTGAGCGCAAGAACCGAGGTCAAATTCCGTTCTTCGTCAACGCCACAGCCGGCACAACTGTCTTGGGTGCATTCGACCCATTGAACGACATCGCTGACATTTGCCAGAAGTACAACTGCTGGTTCCACATAGATGTGAGTTCGAGCGCGTCGCTTCCATTCCACTGAATCTTAAGCAATTTTAATTTCAGGCTGCTTGGGGTGGCGGATTGTTGCTGTCAAAGACGTACCGAAATCCACGACTGTCAGGAATCGAAAGGTAAAGAAAGAATGCTAAGCGTTAATTGCGAACGATTTGAATAGGGACGAAAAGCAATGAGAGATTGCTTCAGAGCCATTGTTGTTCATTTAACCCTGAAGGGAGTATTTTTAATCATCGCAGTTTTGACAGTCAAAAGTTTTTCATCGAGGAAGAGAGAAATGAATTTTGTTATTTTCAAATCGTTGGTTTTATTGGATATGATGCCAATTGAGTCCCAATGTTCGGTCAGAATAATTTCAAATTGCAAAGTAAGTCGAGATTGATGGTTCGGCTTTCTTATCGAGAACCTGTCTCTTCTCTAGGATCGTTCAGACCCTTTGCGTTCTCTCCTCTTAAGCATCGATTATTTATGTTCAGGATTAAGTTTTATGGACATGAAAAGAAAGAGATTCGACGTTGAGGGAAAATTGATTACGTTTTCCTCTTTATTTTCATAGGCAAATGCGGGATTTGCTGCTGAAGAGCTCGTTGCGGGAATTTCTAAACTTTTTGCTTTAAAGCGGATCAAGAGAGAAAGCAGCTTTAATGGAAATGTGAAAATTGCGTTAGACATTCAATTAAAATTCAACCACACTTTGGCGTAATTAGTCTCAAATCCAGTTTGATTTATTGGTCGCGGAAGAAATAAAATCCTAATTTAAACCGCAGAACTTTCACTCAAATCATCGTGACTGTCACGAAAATCGTTTAAAGGAACCCAGTTCAGAGCCACGTGCTCTCAAGCTTGACTTTGACGCCTGTGCTTACTATAAAGTTCTCTCTTGATTAATTGCCTGACTAATGATAAAACTCTGTTGCCAATAAAGTGGAGTGTACAATTAATTAATTGTTGAACCATTAATCGCACGCAAGGGCATATCGGAGCCAACCCTCGTCGCTCGATTGTCGCAAATTGTTTTTAATAAATTCAATTTGAATTCCTCTCGTGCCGAGGAAAAAAATTTCTCTCCCCTTCTGTGAAAACATATTTCCAACATTAAAAACAGAGATAAAGCATGGAAATTATCAGCGCGGGTTGGCAGAGATTTTTCGAGTTCATGTTTTGGAAGATAAATCGCGATAATTTTAATAGAAAAATAAGTTCAAAAGTTGCTCAGCGGGGAAAAGTTTGTGCAGATTTTCTTAGAAACTCATCATCAAAACTGTCAGGAAAGCTGAAGAGCTAAAGATCAGAAGATTGACGTGGTGAAAATAATTAAAACTCGCTTTGACTTTCCACACCAAATCGCAGCAAAACTTTTCGACTCACAAACAAAAAAGATTTCCAATCATTGCATATCGAAATCATAAAACTTTTCCCGTTTCATTTTGCTTGTAACTCGCATGCTTGTACCATATGTGATCTGAACATGAAAAGCCTGAACAGCAATTAATCAAACTCTACTTACCAAACGCTCTCATCTGCAAAATGGCCCATCAGCGACAGATATTTTTTATGCTTCCTCCGTGATTTCTTTGCTCGCAAATAAAAACATATTTTCTCGCTCCTTGACATTCCCTTCGTCTGTTTATCATCCTTCTGCACACAAATCAATTGTCGGCTGATAGAGAGTGTCATCATTTTGTGTCTATTATTCGAATCCTCTTACTGCCACAATTTGTTTGCGCACGGCGAGCGTTCGAAGGGAGAAAAACATTTCCTGCAACATCGTGTGAGGGTGCGCGTGATGACTTTTATTTAAAAACTCGTCTCAAGCTAATTTCCACCCCTGCATCACTGCGAAGGGGTTTGAAATTTGCATCGCAAACTCTCTCGTGGAAGTGTCGCTGAGCAAACAAGCGATAAGAGGGCCGCACATGATCTGCCTCGTCGTCCCAAATGTCTGTTTATATTCAAATATCCATCTGGGACTCATTGTGGCGGCAGTTGATTAATTCTAAGTTTAATCCGAAGAACAAACAGTTGATGGATTGCTCTGTCGCTTACTTTCAGATCGGATTCGGTCACATGGAACCCGCACAAGTTGATGGGCGCTTTGTTGCAATGCTCCAGCATACATTTCAAAGAAGACGTAAGTTCCAAGATTCGAGGGTGGAAAGTTTTATTTCTTCTCGAGTTTTATTAATTTTGGCCATGTCGAGAAAATATGCTGCGCTTTGGTCACAGATGTTTGTCTGGAAAATTAATTTCAAACTCGAGAAGGGAAATCGCAATAAAATTTCTAACCTGCGATTCGTTTCAGGGCTTGCTGCTTAGTTGTAATCAAATGTCAGCAGAATATCTTTTCATGACTGACAAACTTTACGACATTGGCTACGACACTGGTGACAAAGTCATCCAGTGCGGCCGTCACAACGACATCTTCAAGTTGTGGCTCCAGTGGCGCTCAGAAGGCGACTCCGGTTTCGAGGCTCGCATGGACCGGTTGATGGAACTGACTAGCTATGAAGTCAAAAGAATTAAAGAACAATCTGACAAATTCTACTTGATCATGGAGCCTGAGTTGGTCAATGTTTCTTTCTGGTACATTCCTAAGAGACTTCGTGGAACTCCACACAACAAACAGAAGGAAGAGGAATTGGCAAAGGTAAGAACGCGATGGAGATCACAGACAATTTTATAACCAAGAACATTTTTAGATCTGTCCGATTATCAAGGCTCGCATGATGCAATCGGGAACATTGATGGTCGGTTATCAACCCGACGACCGTCGCCCCAACTTCTTTAGATCAATCATATCGTCAGCAGCAGTTACCGAGAAGGATGTCGACTTCATGTTAAACGAGATCGACAACTTGGGCCAAGACTTGTAAATAACTCGAGATCCTGATGATACGCAGATGTAACTTGATATCGTCACCAATCCAATAACCATTAGTTTTCTCGCGTAATTAGAAAGGCAATTTAAAATTTTATTCATAATTATCCAACTGCCTAATCATTCATCAACGTAACGCATGTTTTATTTCATCGTGTCTGTGAATGTCGGATGGGCCGTGAGTATTAGAAGTAAAGTAAACTATTAAAGAAATTAGAAATCCAAGCAACCAAGAAGTATCGTCAGAGATGACATATCAATGAATCAATGAAAATATTCAATTAATCAACTCGTTTCTTCTTATTGAAGTTTTAAAGTCTAACACGCTGAGAATTTATTGATATTTTGAGTCTGTTTCTTGTTGATCAATGGAAATTTTATTTAAAATGTCACACCACATAGGAATATTTGCACTCTGTTGTATATCGAAGCACATATCTAATTATTTACTGTTAATGTTTTTGCACATTTTCACTCGTTTTATTTATTTAAGTCAAGTTAAGTTTGAGCTTTGTTCCACTTGAGTAAAGTTGCAGTCACAAATTTGAATCAAGTTGTGATCTGAGTCAACTTGACTAAGATATTTTAATATTTTTTTCGCACAGAAATTATGAGACGCGCCTGTAAACCTAAAGTTAGGAATTTGATAATGGCGTGATTGATATATAAATTAAAAGCACACACCCTAATCTGAAATGAAATCAATTGTAGATCTAAATATATCAGAGATATCTTTGTTTCTTACTAGCACCTTTATGTTCTATCACCAGTTACTGCACAAATTGATGTGATAAGTTCTATTAGGTCGTTGATTTCCAACTTTTTCGAAATTCGCTCACTCAAGATCCGTTTCCACAACGAATAAATAAATCTTGCACAACTTAGACAAGGAGATGAACCCTAATCGTGTAACGTATAAGTTGTATATTTAGTTTTAAACAAACGACATCTTTGAAACTAGTGTCGAGTTGAATCCTATATAATGTCAATTACTTGATAGTTGCATGGCTCGATGGACGGTTAGTGAATTCTAATCTGGAACTCGTTCCTCGAGTCTTTAGACTTCATTTCGCGTAAATTCCTTTTATAAAAATGACTGAAGAACTTGTAAACTGATGGATGATTGGAAGGTGAAAAGTTTGATTGGATAGAAAAATTGTTATGATTTCCTGTTTGCCTAAAGTTTTGTTTTCATCGAAGTTTAAGTTCCATTTGTCTTCGTCATGTTCTTAGAAACATTTCGTCGTGTAGTTCGCAATAATCAAACCGATATTGGACATAAAGCGTCGTGCGACAAAAACAATTGTAGATGTAAAGTTTTTAAAACGATGAATAGTTCAATTTGCGTTGTCAACCTTGGTTGATGTAAATATCAAGAAATGCATTTAAGAAAATCTTAATAATTTGTTGATAACTGAAGTTTATTTTGAAGAAAAGTTCAAACATCACGAGTAAAGAATTATTATTGTTGGACACATTTGCAGATTTTATCTAAAGCCAAGACAGAAAAATATTTAGAAATCGCTTCTATTTTTTGCGCCTGTTTATTGAAAATTGACTTCGTGTTTAAGCCTATAAATTATGTAAACGGCTTCGGCAGCATTTTGAAGACATTTCGCAGTGTCCCCAACTCGTTGCTGGTCGCTCATAAGTTTTAAGTTGAGTAGAATAATAAACAGCAGCAACAAAAGCTCACAAAGTCTTCCAAAACATCTCGAACATAAGATTTTTCAAATCTTGTTCGCGAGAATGTTGTTCGCTCTTAGGAACAATCCAACATCAGTCGATGTTCCTTTATTAAAGAAATGATAAACAAAGCTGAATCTATAGATGTTTTATGTGTTGTTAGTGCACGGTGATCTTCACAAGAACTTCACTTGTTGCATGGTTGAGAAAAGTAAAGAAAACTATTTAACGACAAACTGGAAAAATATTTAAAGTTGAACTAAAACAAATGGATACAATAAAATGAAGTTTAATTCGAACAACAAGACAACTCGCTTTTAATTACTTCTAAGAGACGACAAAGGTTTTAAGTGGTGGCCAGAGGGAACGACGAGCTTAGTCTATTCACATCAGTTGGCAAATTCATAACTTCGGCAGCATGCAAAATTTAAAAGTTGTAAGCTTGGTTATTTGTCTGCTCGCGTTCATCAAACCATCGGAAAACGCAAACATCCTCGGGATTTTTTACTACCCCAGTTATTCGCATCAGATTGTGTATCAGAGCTTGGTGAAAGATTTGAATGATCGCGGTTACCAATTGACAATCTTAACGGCTGATCGAATGAACAGCAATCATCCAATTTTATGATCATGAAATCAAGTCAGAAAAAAGAGTCGATTCCAAAACAACTTGAAGTATTACAAGGACACATCATTGAGCGCGTGTCAACATTTAAATATCTTGGGCTTCATCTTGACGAAAATTTGCACTGGACAATGCACATCAAAGAATTGGAGAAGAAACTTGCATCAGCCAGTGGATTATTATGGAAACTCCGATCATACCTTCCGAGTCGAGAGAAAAAACTAATTTACGACACCCTCTTCCAGTCTCATCTGAACTTTATGTCGCCGCTCTGGGGTTTAGCATCCAGCTCACTCATCAATAACATTCAAATCATCCAGAACAGGGCATTGCGTAACACTTACAATCTGGAAAACAAATGCAATCGCATTGAAATGTTCACTTCACTAGTCGACAGCCATCTGCCCATCCGTGGAATTTCAACAGTTAATGTTGCAAGCTATGTCTTCAGTGTCCTACGCAAGACAACGCTCTCGAGCCTGAATTTCCAGCCTGCAAATTCTGAGCGGCATCTTAGAAACCGCAACAATCTACGCCCATCGAAAGCAAGAACAAACTACGGAAAAAGTTCACTTGAGCATGTTGGTGCGTCAATATTCAACAAACTGCCTGATTACATAAAAAATAGTCGCCACCTGCATGAATTCAAATGGAAGCTCCGTCGCAAATTACGAGAGGAACAATTCATCCAAACATGCTTCAATGATTCCTTTTTTACGTTTCAATTATAACGCCTAATAGTATCAATCAACCAGCAATTCACCATCATCTATCACCATATCTGTAATATAACCATCGTCAACCACAACAATTAAACTGCCAACTTATCAGTCACATCACCATCTATCGCCCATTTCAATGGGCCATCCGGGACTCTTCAAGGCGAAAGCACTGGGTCCCGTCCTCCTAGCCAAGTCCACGAAACCTCAGTAAATTTTTCATAATCATAAACTTGGCTCTCTTTCATGTACTCTTTCCGTTGTGTAATAAATCAAATCAAATCAAATCAATCCGAATATCACAGAGATCTACTTGGACAGTTCAGATGAAGAAAATATAAATTTCGTTGAGTGTAAAGATGCTGGCGGTTTTCAACTCTTTAACTTGTCTCTGGAAACTCAGATTAAGCGATCTCAGAGGCAGTTGCAACAAAGTGAAGTGCAAGAACTCATTCAAAATCATACGAAGTATGATTTCGATTTGATAATTCTGGAATATTTATTCGCCAGTCCATGGCTCGTCTTCTCCGAAATTTTTGACTGTCCAGTCATTGGATTCTCAGCGATGGGAGTTACCACTCCCATACACGAGCTTTTTGGCAACGAGGCGAATCCTGTGATCCACTCAGAAATTCTTTTTCCTTACCAACACGGTCGCTTGAAGTTCACGGAGAGGCTGAACAGCTTCGTTTATTACATCGGAACGAAATTTTTCCTGCAACCGATAACTGAAACGATCGGAATGATTCAAACCTTACGATGTTTCCCAGGTTTCACAAAGAATTTGGCAGAAGTTGAAGAGCGTGTCGATCTCATATTTGTGAACACAAATCCAATACTCGACTACGCGCGACCAATAACTCCAAATATAATTCAGCTTGGCTCGATGCATGTCCAACCCTCAAAACCTGTCGTTGGTGAGCTAAAAGAACTTCTCGATTCATCGCAAAATGGCGTGATTTACACGAGCTTTGGATCTAACGTAAAGTCAAAGGATCTGAGTAATAAAACAAAGCAAGTGTTTCTAGATGTTTTTCAAAAACTTCCTTATGACATTTTGTGGAAGTTCGAGGACGACAGCCTAACCAATAAACCAGGAAACGTTAAGATCAGCAAATGGTTCCCACAGTCTGACCTTTTGGGCCACCCGAACGTTAAGCTATTCATCACGCACGGTGGGCTGTTATCTCTTGAAGAGGCCTTTGCAGAGAAGTGCCAATGATCGGTATTCCCTTTATGTTTGATCAGTAGAACCAGAACTGTTTGAAAATTCAAGAAGAAGGATTGGGACTTAGATTAAATCTCGAGGATATCACTGAAGAATTGCTGAGAGAAGCAATTACAGAAACCATGAAGCCGAAGTACAAAGAGAACGTCAGAAAGTTTAAACAATTGCTGAACGACGAGCCCATGACGAGCCGTGAAAAAGCAATTTGGTGGACGGAGTACTTGATCAGACACAAAGGCGCCAAACATCTCAAGTATCCTGGACGACTTGTTCCGTTCTACCAACGACATTGGCTCGACGTGATTGCAGCGGTAGCATTGTCACTTTATTTGATCAGAAAAGTTCTTAAATTCGCAAAAATCTTTGCTTACAAACTTAGAAAAATTAAGAAGGAGTAAACGATTTTACATAGATGCACAATTTTAGGTTTTCGATGGCGAAAAAAGTGTCAAATGATTTTTTAAGTTCAAATAAAAAAAACTTCGTTTGCTTTTTCACGTTTGATCTCAGTAATCAAATTGAAATGTCGGGTATTTAAAGTAGTGATCTGAGTCAACTCAGAATAAAATATTTTAACATTCTTGAACACAATAATTTGAACAACAAGATAACTCGTTTTTAATTACTGAATCTTATTCTGACGACACACAAAGCGATGGAAATGCCAAAAGTCACTAGACTGATCTGAGGAGATCTGAAAATGGAACGGAGAAGATGAGAAATGATTCAGATTCGATTTCTATATCACAAGACATTCATGAGCTTGCACCTTTGGTTTTCCTAGCTCGCAGCTTTTCTTCAATTCTATAGGCTAGCAAAAACATAACAACCTGCAGGTTCGACTTCATTTGAATTGTGGAGAAAGAATTTTGTAGGCATTAATCGCTTGTTTCTATTTTTAGCTACTTCATACATATCGTTGCTGCCAGACAAATAAATACATTAAAATTTCCTAGAACTTCTTCTATGGAGATTCCGAAATTGCGAAGTAATACGAACCTTGAATAAGACTGAAATAAACAAGATAACAAATCGAATGCAGAAGGTTAAAAAGAAAATCATTGAATAGATCGTTAACTTGTTGGTTTTGAAGATGATTACTTTTATTTCTCAAGATGTTGGGTGTGTGTCGAGAAATGTGCTGGAAACTGCGGAAGCTCAAAGTTTTATTTAATGATATAGTGAATGGTCGACAACACTCGTTGAAGTTTTGTGTACTTTATCACATGTCATTGTGGACTTGCATGACTTTGCCGACAAGCGATCTTGCAATCTGACATTACCGTCTCGAATCAATGAGTTAAATATTATATCGGCGAATCGACTGCTGACTAAATTGAAGAGAGTAATAATATTGATGGGTGTACCGTTGGCTAAGCAAGCTGATAGGCGGAGGCTTGTCCAGTTGTCACTTGCGACAATTATTGACGTATAAATTATGTAAATTCGAAGATTTCCCTTCTTGCTGGAGATGTTATTGCCATTGCCTGCACCGTGAAAATTAGGTCGCCAGACATCCCGGAACATCAATTAGCACCTTTCGTGCAGTTGCTTTTTTCGTTTCGTTTTATATTATTTCTCTTGATTGTTGCTTGTCAGCCTTTAACTTCATTAAGAAGTGCTATGTGAAAGATGCTTCGCTGATTACGTACAAAGCTTTTCTTGTTAATCAATGCAAGTGCAACTTTTAAATATGTTTGTCGAGATGATTCACAAAGCTTTTTGCACTGCTCTTAAACCACTGTGCGGAATCAATCCGCTGCAAAATGCTACACGAGGCTTTTTAAAGAGACGTAAAAAGTATCTGTGCCTGAGAAAACGACAAAGAGAGGCTATAAAAGCAGCAGCCGGATAGTACGACAAGCTTAGTCTTTTCACATCAGTTGGCAAATTCAAAACTTCGGCAACATGCAAAATTTAAAAGTTGTAAGCTTGGTTATTTGTCTGTTCGTGTTTATCAAACCATCGGAAAACGCAAACATCCTCGGGATTTTTTACTACCCCAGTTATTCCCACCAGATTGTGTATCAGAGCTTAGTGAAAGATTTGAGTGATCGTGGTCACCAATTGACAATCTTAACGGCTGATCAAATGAACAGCAATCATCCGAACATCACAGAGATCTACTTGGACAGTTCATATGAAGAAAATATAAATTTCGTTGAGTGTAAAGACGCTGGCGGTTTGAAACTTTTCTATTTACTTTTGCAAGCTCAGATTAAGCGATCACAGAGGCAGTTGCAACAAAGTGAAGTGCAAGAACTAATTCAAAATCATACGAGGTATAAATTCGATTTGATAATTCTGGAATATTTATTCGCCAGTCCATGGATCGCCTTCTCCGAAATTTTTGACTGTCCAGTCATTGGATTCTCAGCGATTGGTGCTGGCATTCCCGTCCACGAACTTCTTGGCAACGAGGTGAATCCTGTGATCCACTCAGAAATTCTTTTTCCATATCAACACGGACGCTTGAAGTTCACGGAGAGACTGAGCAGCTTTATTTATTTCATCGGAACGAAATTTCTTCTCCAACCGATATTTGAAACGGTCGGAATGATGCAAACTTATCGATATTTCCCAGGCTTCACAAAGAATTTGGCAGAAGTTGAAGAGCGTGTCGATCTCATATTTGTGAACACAAATCCAATACTCGACTACGCGCGACCAATAACTCCAAATACAATTCAGCTTGGCTCGATGCATGTCCAACCCTCAAAACCTGTCGTTGGTGAGCTGAAAGAACTTCTCGATTCATCGCAAAATGGCGTGATTTACATGAGCTTTGGATCTAACGTAAAGTCAAAGGATCTGAGTAATAAAACAAAGCAAGTGTTTCTCGATGTTTTTCAAAAACTATCTTATGACATTTTGTGGAAGTTCGAGGACGAAAGTTTGGTTAATAAATCAGAAAACGTTAAGATCAGCAAATGGTTCCCACAGTCTGACCTTCTGGCGCACCCGAACGTTAAGCTATTCATCACGCAAGGTGGGCTGATGTCTCTTGAAGAGGCCATTGACAGAGAAATACCTATGATCGGCGTTCCTTTCTTGCTCGACCAGTACCAGAACTGTTTGAAAATTCAAGAAGAAGGATTGGGACTTAGATTAAATCTCGAGGATATCACTGAAGAATTGCTGAGAGAAGCAATTACAGAAACCATGAAGCCGAAGTACAAAGAGAACGTCAGAAAGTTTAAACAATTGATGAACGACGAGCCCATGACGAACCGTGAAAAAGCAATTTGGTGGACGGAGTACGTGATCAGACACAAAGGCGCCAAACATCTCAAGTATCCTGGACGACTTGTTCCGTTCTACCAACGACATTGGCTCGACGTGATTGCAGCGGTAGCATTGTCACTTTATTTGATCAGAAAAGTTCTTAACTTCGCGAAAATCTTTGCTTACAAACTTAGAAAAATAAAGAAGGAGTAAATAATTTTACATAGATGCACAATTTTGTTTTCGACGGCGAAAAAAAGTGTCAAACGATTTTTTACTGCCATAAACGAGCTGTGAAGTTCGGTAGCAAAACTTCGTTAGCTTTTCTTCATCAGCTGCGAGATTGACCATCAGGCGTTTGGCAAATAATCGAGTGGTCGTTAATACAGCAGATGAATTCAAGTTCAAGCATACCGCTAAGTTTCACAATAAATTGTCTCGCGATCCGTTGAAGAAGTAACAATTTTTTCGCTCGATTGAAAGTTGGAAACCCAAAATATCTTCGGTGGTCGAACGATCAACTTGAAACTTGATCACACAATTTATTTCTTTCGCTTAGCGCCTTTCGATTCCTTATCACGATTGCAGACATTTGTCATTTGTCAAGAAACTCTACAAGGAAAGTTAATAAATTCTCTTTCGTTCGACTTGAACAATTTTAACTTGATGAAATTTCATGAAATATTTTTGACTCGATATTTTCATGAAAAATCAATAGTCGGAACTTGTGAAGTTCTAGATTGAAGTTCTAATTGAAATTAAAAAAAAAATAAAAAGAAAATGCCTCCAGAGAGAATTGAACTCTCGACCTTCAGTTTACAAGACTGACGCTCTGCCCCTAAGCTATAGAGGCGTTTGGGAAGATGTTTTGACTTTGGCTAAACACCAACATAAAACTGCACGACAAACTTAAAGATCAGAAGCGACTTTCTTATCGAAAATAACTTCACATTTTCCGATCAATTTCTCCAATTATCGTTATCTGAAACCATCCAATGCTCAAATATAATTGCTGTAAGCGAACAGAAATGAAAATGTTGAAGGCAAATTGTTCCATTTTCCACGTCGCACTTCAGAAACAAAATAATTTATTCTACAAAATATTTATTGCCCAGAGATAAACTGGATTTTGCTGTTTGTTAGAGACGAAGCGAAAATGCTGTTTTAGGTTTAATAATTATGAGCAGGCTAGAGGCTCGACCAGTGTCGTTCTGAATCTCGTCCGAGTCGCATCTTCATCAACATTTTCGTTTCGTTCTTTTACACAATCGCCGGTTGCATTTGCCTCGTCAACTGTCCAGTAGCTAAAATGACAAGTTTCGTCGAAGTGCCAGTTGGAAGCGACTTTCCGATCCAGAATCTTCCTTACGGTGTTTTCTCGACCGCTGAAAATGTAAGTCGATTTAAATATTATTCTCGCAAAACAACAATCGACAACTTCATTTCCCAAGGCCACGCGGCGAATTGGCGTCGCGATTGGTGAGAAAATCTTGGATCTGAGCGCTGTTGCCAGTTTTTATCCGGAAAACGTACAGCAAGCTTTGAAGGCGGAACTTTTGAATCCTTTGATGGAACTCGGGCATGAAGCGTGGGACGTTGTCAGAAGGGTGACGAGAAGCCTTTTATTGGAAGGATCGCCGTTGGATCAGAACATTGATTTGCAAAAAAGGTAACAGAACGCTTAGCCTGAATAAACATCAAAGAATTAGGGAGTCAAACACAAGATTACTGAAATATTTCCATGACTAAACTAATCTTTATATCAAACTCAGATCTCTTGTTGATCAAGAAACGGCAACTCTTCATCTTCAAGCTCAAATCGGAGACTACACTGATTTCTATTCATCGATTCACCATGCGACAAACGTTGGAGTCATGTTCAGGGGAAAGGAGAACGCGTTGATGCCGAACTGGAAGCACTTGCCGGTTGGATATCATGGACGCGCAAGTTCAGTTGTGGTTTCAGGAACACCAATCCATCGTCCTTACGGTCAAACTTTGCCTGTCGATGGTGCGGATCCAGCTTTCGGGCCATGTCGTTTGTTCGATTTCGAACTTGAAGTTGCTTTCTTTATCGGTGGGCCGCCGACTAAGCTTGGACATCGTGTCACGACTCAAGAGGCAGCGAAACGTGTTTTCGGCTTCGTGCTAATGAACGATTGGAGTGCTCGCGATATTCAAAAGTGGGAATATGTTCCACTCGGCCCTTTCACAGCGAAGAACGTTGGAACCTCCATCTCACCGTGGATTGTTCCTGTTGCGGCTTTGGAGCCGTTCCTGGTCGATAACTTCCCGCAAGAACCGAAACCATTCCCTTACTTGCAACACGAGCAAAAGTTCAACTTCGACATCAATCTTGTCGTTGACATCAAGCGTGAGTTTCTTTGCGAACATAGTAACTTTTATTTCAACAGATTCTCTCAACAGCCGAGAAAGGTTCTCCGGTTACTGTCAGTCGCTCGAACTTCAAGAACTTGTATTGGACAGTTTTGCAACAAATTGCTCATCACACAGTTACCGGTTGCAACCTAAATCCAGGCGATTTGATGGCCTCTGGAACAATCAGCGGCGACACATCAGATTCGTTCGGATCAATGCTCGAGATCAGTTGGAAAGGAACGCGCTCAATCGCCGTTGGTCCAAACGAACAGCGCAAGTTCCTGCAAGACGGGGACGAGGTAATCATTCGCGGATTCTGCAACGGCGACGATTACCGCATCGGTTTTGGTGTATGCAGTGGCAAAGTTCTGCCAGCGATTCCATTTGAAAATTAAAATGCGTTGACGGAGCATCGACAATTTAATTTGTAAATATCTCTAATGGATTTGAAACTCAATAAAGAGAAATATTTTTCACTTTCGAATAATCGTCAGCATGTACACAAAGAGCAAGCCAAACCGTCTCGGGTTTTCATTCTTGTTTTTGTGTCAAATTCCGCGCTTGTTTGTTTTCCTTTCGTTCGCGACTCAAATTGTGCAATCACTTCGTCGAGCGATCACATGTTCTCGGCATGCTGAAGGGTGAAGAGAACATTTTCTCGGTTGACGTTAGGCGCATCGGTCTTTTTCGGGCGGGGACGTTGAACCCTCCGCTCGCTCTCGGAGATTTTCCACTGCCCTGATAATTAATTCAAACGTCAGTCTGATCGAGACTTAATCGGATTTTCGCACGGAATTAATCTTCGACCATTGACCGGTCGTGATTGAATTAATTCGCAAGCAATTTAAAGCAGCCTTGGCATATTGAGAGTTGAATTTTTCATCCGATACGGATTAAATCGCACCAAAGTCTAATCGAGGGAAGCCTCTGGCCAGTCTCAGAGAGGATTTTTCCTCTCTCGCAGATATTTTGCGTAACGTGTCTATGTTCGTGGGGACTTTCCTTCTCAGTCTGGTGTGCGACGTTCGTGTGAAACGAAAACAAAACAGTTTCGATCGCGAGACGGTGAACACGGTGATAAGGCTCAAAGGCTTCCCTTTGGATTCGCGTTTAAAGTTCAAAGTGGAATTCGAGTGGAATTTTCTCATCGATCTGATGAGACGAAAGTAAACCACCGAAAATATTTGTGCGAATATTTTCTCGTTGAGAGTATTTATAGACTCGGCGAAGAAACGAAATCAATTGAAAGCGATTCGATTAATTATTTCGCAGTTGCAGCACGTTGACGAAGGCCAAGAATGTCTCGGGTCAACTTTCGTTTGTTTTCATTTTTGCAAAGTGCGAAAGTAAAAATCGATAAATCTAAGTGAAATAGTTTCAAAAACTTTCAACCCCTGAAAACGTCGCGGCCGCAGTTTTCCCGCTCACGTTCTCTCTCGAGATTTCCCTGGTATTTGTGAGCGCGACTTTATAATAGCTGAGGGTGGAAAAACAAGTTGTTTTCTTCTCGAGCTACACATTAACATTTTTTTCCTTTTTCCTTTCGGTCGTCACTCGTAGAAAAATCGATAAGACCATCAGACGATTTCGCAAAGTTCTCTCGCGTGAACAGGAAAAACTATTACTCACCCACTAGTGATTGATCTCCTTCAAAGGAAACGTCTGTCGATTACTTAGTTCAGTGGATTTGTGGAAAAACTCTGCGTTTTAATCAAGAAGTTAAAGTTGGAGAATATTCAGAGCCGTCAAAGATGGACGAAGAGTGAAATGCCAAGCATAAACACCCGACACGTCTTAATACGCAATTCAATGTTCTTCGAGAGTCCTCGAGCATTCATGCAAAGCTGGAGTGAGAGCAAAAGTGATTCTTGAAGTGAACTCTAATCAAAAGTGCCCTGAAACTGCTAAATGCCTTCGTGAGCTGTCAAGCAGCAAAGAATCAAAAGAATGAAATCGATTTGGCTCGTTTCGCTCTGCATTGCCGTCTTATCGGTCACAGTCGCAGGTAATTGCACTCGTCGACAAGTAATCGAAGTCAATCGAACATTTTGCAAACGCCAGACGAGCGATGTTCGCTCCTCGAACTTATCAGCAAATTAAGTCATTAATGAAATGTTTCCAATGGGGCGTTTATTGACGCTCATGGCTTCTGCTTGTCTGGCATTTTCCGTTTTATCGCCGAGTGTGAAACTTTTCGCTAATCGCAAATGCAGCTCAATTTGTGACTCAAACATTTTGACCACGATGTTTCTCAATTTTTATGACCACTCGCTTGTCACATTTCCGTTTTAAAGGAGAAACTTTCTTGATAATTCTCATGCTCATCACAATGTTTTGACTATATCGACGCTGATTGAATTTCAGTCGCATGACAAATATTTTGAATATCAAACTGATTCGTCGTTTTGTGTTTGTAAATCGTAGCATCTCCGACACGTCGTCTGTGCATGGAGTACAACAAGAAGAATCTCGCTGCGAAACTCAATCCGACTGGCGGTAACACCGAGTACGAAGAAGATGCTGACAATGAGACTGAAGATGATGAAGAAGGTTACATTGAGGAAAATTCAACTGACGTAAGGAGAACTGAAGACGCGTCACGCTCAGAATTTTCATGTAATTGCTTTTGTTCCAGTCTGGGCTACAGCCAACGCAAGCCACCTGCCCCAACACTTACGAATTCTGCTTCTCAGCATGGAGAATCGAAAAGGATGGAAGTGCTAAGTTGTTCTCGCAGGGATGCTGGGAGCACAACCAAGGGTGTAATCAGACTGCATGCATCGGCTACGAGGAGAAGCTCTCCGTTGTCTTCTGCTGCTGCAACACTGATCTGTGCAACAACAATTTGACCAACGTGACTCCGCAGACATCACCCATCGTTGTTCCACCAGCCACGGCTAATCCCGAACGTAGCACAGTATTGAAAAATCCCGCTGTTTGGGTCAGTTTTGCATCAACTGCCATCATGTTATTCATCATCGCGACAGTTTTCTTCGTCTCATGTCGAAGCAAGCCCAAAGCTCAACCTGAAGCATCTCCGTTAGCTCCGTCAGGACCGGGGTATTCATCGAATTTGTACAACGTTGACAATTTGAAACCAATTTCTATTGTTGGTGAAGGGCGGTGAGTTGAATATTTCGATTGATTTAAACAATAAGTTCGATTTATCTAATCCTTTTTAAAAGGTACGGCATCGTCTGGAAAGGACTAGTCAATGAACAGCCCGTAGCTGTCAAGATCTTCAACACCGCTAAAAAGCAGTATTTTATAAACGAAAAAGACATTTACACCCAGCCGTTCATGGACTCTTGTCCAGCTCTCTTAACGTATTTCGGTAAAATTTCAGTTATCAATCAGAAGAAATTGAAATTCATTGTCGCAATTTGTTTCAGGATGCGACGAGCGTTTGACGTTGGATGGGAAAATTGAATTCATGCTGGTCATGTCATTAGCGGAGCTTGGTTGTCTACAGGGGTATTTACAAGAGAACACGACGACTTTCCCGATCTACTGTCGAATGGCGATCTCAATCGCTCGCGGGCTTTCGCATCTGCACACTAAAATACAGAAGGCGGACATGGTGAAGATGTGCATTTGTCATCGTGATCTCAACAGCAGGAACATTCTTGTGAAGTCTGACTTGTCATGCTGTCTGTGCGATTTTGGTTTTGCAATGAAAGTCAACGGCCCGAGGTATGAGCATCAAGGAGAAATGATTCTCGCGGAAACAAAAAGTATTTATGAAGTTGGAACGATGCGATATATGGCGCCTGAGATTCTCGAAGGAGCGGTGAACTTGAGGGATTGTGAAACGTCTCTGAAACAGATTGACGTTTATTCTCTTGGATTGGTTTTGTGGGAGCTCTGCATGCGATGCGCGGATTTCTATCCAGCCGAGATGGAGACGCCAGCATATAAAGCGCCGTACGAAGCTGAGATTGGCGTTCATCCTTCATTCGACCAGATGCGATCACTCGTTCTCCAGCACAAAGCTCGACCAATGTTTCCAGCTTTCTGGGGTGGAGGAGTCGCTGCTCATGCTTCAAAGGAAATTTGTGAAGATCTTTGGGACCACGACCCTGATGCGAGACTGACATCTCTCTGCGTTGAAGAACGTTTGATTGAAATCGCCACACTGAAACCGAGATCTCATTATGTATCCTCAACAACGCCTTTAAGCACAAACAATGTAATCACGACAGCGCCGAATATTAGCAATCATTCAACTTCGAATAACCATCAGATCATTGCTCACATTGAACACACAAGCGATACAATTCTGTCGAGCCCTTCAAGTGACTCCGGTCGAGTTGTTCCTATTAAGAACCGAGAGATCTTCAGTCAACAGCTCCAAACTTTCCAAGGACGTAACTTGTGTCTCGAACGGAATCTCGTTCAAATTCATCAAGCCGACCAGTCGCACGATGAGAAGCCGATCAAAAAGTGTCCGCTTGCAAACGGTAATCAGCTCATTGGATCGTCTACCGGCAACGATCATTTTTACGACATGGAATATGAAGTTTTAGTTGAAGAGTTGCTTACAAAGAACATGACATCCTCGAAGTCATCGAACGGTGCTGCGTCTCAGAACTATACAGAAATATTACCAAAGCGGAACAACGCTGACAAGAAGTCGACAAAGTGGAGAAGCGTCCGTGACATCATTCAACGGAAACTCAAGAAAAAAGGACATGGAAGGGGAAATGTGAATCAATCGGTCACATCACCAACGAATAAAAACATTCATCTCAACATGATTGAGTCACATGCTAACGAGAGGAAACCGATCAATATTCAGAGACCAAAGAACTTGGAGATTACACCCATTGTAGTAAACAGAAGTACGAAGTCGTTCAGGCCATCACCTCATGAAACAATCCAGGAAAGTTTCACAGTCTTGAGAGAACCTTCGAAAATTGTTAGCTCCAAGTCAGCAATTTTAAGCTCAATGTCGGATGAATCGAGTGAGATCAACAATTTAAAGCGTCAGCGTTCTCTTGAAGTATTCCGAGATGTCTTTGGACCCCCAAAAGGAAGCCTTGAAAGGCTAAGAGACGTTAACCAACGTATTAAAACTCCCGGAGATGTTCCAGCGAGCGTCCGAAAAGTCAGAGCGTCAAAGACGTTGTCGCTGTACGATGACAGAATGATGGACTCAACGCAGCGATTTGAAGCATTCAACAACAGCATGTAGCATGAAGAGGTTTTGCTATTGGAGCTCTAGTCTTCTTCAGTCTAGTCATGATCTTGCCAGTTCCAATAAGCAAACCGTGAAGTTGCAAAATTGAAGATTCAGTGTCATCTCAGGCACTCTAAACCACTTAAGATGAAAATGATACTCAAGAAGCTGATTAACGTTAAATATTTAAAGCTGTAAGTTCTCAATGACGTAGAAGTAAATCTTTCTCAATTACAATAATTGCCCAAGCTCTCTTCATCAAAGCTTTCGTAAAAGCTCTGAAAAGTTTTGTGGAAGCTTTCAGAAAGCTCTCGGGCTTTCCATCGGCTCGGTTAGCAGTCACGATATAAAAAGCATTGACCATAATTTATATGAAACTTTACTGATTAGGTTTATATACACACATTCTATCTTAAAAGACAGACACTGCAAGTTGGTAAATGTAGCATTTTGTCTCCTAATGGAAATAAACAAAAGTTTTGAAAAGAACATAAAGCTTTTTAGGAACTTCATGAATTATTGTATTTCGCATCGTCCATCGTTACCGGATCTGTACCCTTCATAACAAGTGCAAATGGCTCCGTTCGGCGTGGCGACGCAATTTTGATCACAGTCGTTATCTTTGCAAGCAACTGAACACATTCCACCTTCATCCTCTCCGGCACTGCAATCTTTTACGTTGTCGCAAACTTGATCGTAGCTCACGCAATCCTTGTTGGTGCATTGAAACTTGTCAGCCGGACAAGACTGCGTCATTTTTCTGCAGTTCGATTCGTCCGATCCATCGCCACAATCGTCATGATTATCGCAAACCCATCTTTGTAGAACGCAGCTTCCATTAGCACATGCAAACATTGAAGGTGGACAATCAGAACAATTCTCTTCATCCTCTCCGTTGGGACAGTCGGAAAATCCATTGCAGACATCGTCAGTTACAAGACAAATCAATGGATCTGATCTACATTGAAACTCTCCCGCATGACAAGTTGCGTTTACATACTTGTCGTCATAAGCGGAGTGTACACAAGCAGTTTTCGATTTGTGTTTGAAAATTCTTCCAGTTCCACACAAGCAGCTTCTCTTATTTGGTCCAATTGAAATGCAAATGTCAGAACATCCACCGTTGTTGCGCATGCAAGGATGATTGCTTTCAATGGGAGCTCCAGCTACGACACAAGTCAAATTTGGGGAATGTTCTTCGTTTTCCGTTTCAATGATTGCGGCGCTGATTCCTTCTATTCTGTCTACTCTCATCCATCGCAGTAAATTGGAGTTGAAGCTTGTCCAGTAGATAACGCTGTCGTGAATGACCATCGATTGGGGAGACCACTGAGAAACTGCAACAACTCTTCTAGCTATTTCGTCGAACCGACTCGACTTGATCGCCTCGTTACCATTTTCCGTCCAGTAAAGCTTCCCATTGATTTCGTCAACCGCAAGATTTATTGGTCCGCGAGCCAGCTCAGGAGAGATAAAAATGGTTTGACGATCTTTTGCGCCATTCAAATGATGTTTGACGATTTGCACTCCGCCATTTGAGGACCTCAGTGCGACAAACACTATTCCGCGTGACGGAGCTAAAGCGATTGCAAACGGCTTATCAGTTCCACTATATTGACGAATGATCGCTCGTTTTCGCTGATTAATGGAATAAATCTCAAGCGTTCTCTTCGAACTGTCGATCCAGTAAATATTGTTGGCGAGATAATCTGGAAAATCGCATAAACTTTCTTCGTATACTGAATTCATTTGAAGTCACTCACCGAAAGCTAATCCGTCAACCTGATACACGGATCCATCACCGAGTGTGATCTTTGTCGTTTCGTTTCTGTTAAGCATGGCAATCGTCTTGTTCAGAGAATCAACTATGAGCCATCCGCCAGTTATCGCATTGTAAGCCAACAAGTCAATGCTGCCGATGTATTTGTCAAGTTCAGTTTCATTGGATTTTCCGAGCGCGTCTTGTGGAATCGTAACAAAATAATTTTCCCCGCTGATAAGGATTTTGAACTTTGATTTCTCGTAATAGCAAGTAAGCTCATCAGAATCTAGCTTCATGTTTTCAGGACAGGCGCAACTTTTCGTAGAGCCCCTGCCCAAAAGACAAATGTGAGAGCATTTATTATTTCTACAAGCGTGATCTCGCATGGGAAAATGCATGGCTTCGTGGAAAACGCGAATACCTACAGAAACAAAACGTTGAGCAATCCGATTAACAAGTTGTTTATTTACCCACCGTAAAATTTTTCTCCCCTTGCGTGTACCGCTCGATCAGTACCCGTAAATTTTTCCACAGACTCGATGCTCTTAGTTTCCCAGTCACTCCAATATAGTCGATTCTCGAAGACTGCGAGACCGAATGGATGAATCACTGTATTTTCAAAAATTTTGCGACGATCTTGCCCGCTGATGGTGACAGATTCTATGACTCTCGTGTAGGCATCAGTCCAGTACAACCTTCTGCTTGGCCAATCAATCGCAAGACCGTTTGGCCATCTTACATTCTGCACAAGAATCGTTTGGCTTTCCCCGTTCATAAATGCGACTCCAATGTACGGATCGTCACCTAACACAGACCAAAACATCAAAGATTCTGGTGGATGTAAAGATATAGCTCTAGGTTCTGCCGTTTCATTGAAAGCAATGAGCTTAGCGCAGTGTGAACCATTTTTTGTGCACACCGTAACTTGCGATCGGCCAGCATCAGTGAAGTAAATGTTTCCCGTCAGCCAATCAACGGCCACGCCTTCAGCTCTATCTATACCATTCCTAACAAGGATCTCCGTTTTCCCCGACAGTATATCAAACTTCATAATTGACTCTCTTCCTTCCATCACTTCAGTCCAGAAAATCGCTCGCCCATCGAAGTCAATACCTACAGCTTGTTGGGCATTGTGGAGAACTTTCTTTTCATCCAAATATTGAATTTCGATTCTCCTTTGCGTAGCGTAAAGTAGAATCGACTCATGTCCAACAGCAGCACAGGTTTTGTTGTCAGTCTTCATATAATAATTACTGGCACAGGTGCAATAATAACTTCCCTGCGTATTCACACAGCCTTGAGAGCAACTTCCAAATTGCTTACACTCATCGATATCCTTAGAGTTGAAAAATGAAATATTTTTCGATGCTTTCGCTAAAAACTTACTTCGCATTCATCAATTGCGTTGGTAAATTTGAATCCATCATTGCATTGCCCGGTGACCCCATTTGACGGGAATCCGTTAGCCAACATAAACAAGCAAACGACAGCAATTTTACGCAAGCACATTTTGTTATAATTCCCTAGCTCGTAAGTGTTGTGACAGTACCACATTTGCCACTTCAATAACCTTTTCTGAATTATTTTTATTAGTAACAAATGTAGATGCTTTCAACGTGGATCTCTTCTCGTCCTTCGAACCTCGTCGTGACAAATGAAGTCACAAAACTGTTTTATATTTCAAATCTTTTTCAGGACACTTTGGAAACCCTTTAGAGCAAGTTGCTTGGATGAATGAAAATCACGACTGTCGAAAGCTTTTGATTTTTCAATTTCAAATCGATTGAGGTGATAACAATACGAACGCATCCTATAATTTGAGCTGATTAAGAGTCTTTACTTGTCATAATATGACCATGTCGTAGTAGTTCATAGGGCATTTGAAGTGAAAGACGGTGAAGTCGACGATGTTGTTGGTGATTCTCATGATAAGCTCAAAGTGATGACACCAGACGTTGTCATCAGACGTGAAAAACGCCAAACTTTTTTAGTCAACATGCAGTGAAATTCATCTAAACTGAAACCACTTTTATTGCACTCAATTCATAAGGGTCAAATAGACATTACAAACCAACAAAAGACATAGAAAAACTCCCCGACTATCTGGACGAGATGTATTCAAGCTTATAATTCCCCTGTCACCAAAATTTTATTGTACATGTATTCGATTTCTTGTCATTTACACAAGAAGTGAATTGACAACTAGTCCGGGAATGTGAGGAACTCGGCGAAGGAAATCGTTGACCTCACAGGCGTAACCGTAGCCACGTCTCAGGTTGGTTCTTTGCCAGCTGACGTAGTTGATTCGACTGCTGACATCTGTGCAGATAACATAGCGCTGAAGAATTTCATTCAAAGTAAGATGTGGATTGTTGACGCCAAGTAAAACAACACCGGCACGATTTGCTCGGTTAACAAGAATTTTGTAGAAAACTTGCGGAACTGGAATCTGTTGACGGGGGCCATCGATGAAGATGTTGCGTCGAGTTCCAGCTTCGTTCCACAGCTGAGTGATGCCGAAAGTTCCAGTGTAAGTTTCGAGATGAATATTTCGATCGGATGCAAGACGACGAGAACTGATCTCTACTGAGACCCAATTGAAACCGTTGAAAGTTTGCCATTGCGGTGCTGTATTAGTGAACATGAAGGTGCTGCGTTGTTCATTGGCACTGATGAAATCTGTCATTGCTGCCATGTGACCGCGTGCCAAGAAAACGTCTGAAGGATCAGGCTCAATAAAACGGGCAGCTTGCGCTGTCGATCCTATGATAGTCGCAATAGTGTTGCGTTGGTTATTGCGTGTGTGCATTAGGTCAACGTTTTTTCCGGCAAAAAAGGTTCCTTGTGACCACGGCGGCCTCTCGACTCCTCGCTGTTGTCCGTCAGCTGCTGGCGTCAGAATATATTCCGTGAAATAGTTAGCCTCAGCGACGCGATCGTGGCACGACGAGAAAACCCTCAAGAAGCGGTTGGCGACTTGGAAGCCATGATCAACGAAAACTCCTCCATTGAAGCAACGCTGAGTTCCTGCACGTTGTTGAGCAACATAAGTCGGCCAATTTCGGCACCGGAATTGATTGATGTTGTGATTCACGTTGTTGAATCTAAAAGTAACTCCACTGACACACGACGCTGTTATCAAATTAGCTGTGACCCCTGCAGGAGAGGCAAAACCGTTGGTACAGAAGAGCTCCAGGTTTTGATTAGCAGTAAACTCCATGAGTCCTCGACGGTCCGTTGGATGATGAAACTGAGTGCTGCCGGGTCGAATGTACAAAGGTTGCGGATTAGGGAGATGTGAGTTGATATTCACTGAACAAGCGAAGTTGGCACTGACAATCGTGGAGTTATCATCCCAAACGTCCGAGACTTCTTGAATCGGCTGGAAATCTTCATCTCCAGCGAACCCGTCGAAGCAGGAAGCGCTCGCGATAACTGCTACCAAAACGATAAACTTCATTTTCGGACAACTGACTGCTCGCTTTCCTGCATCGCCTTTTATACTTTTCGCTCGAGAACTGATAAGAAAGTCTTATCAACATTTCATATCGCAAACAGTTTGACAAATCACCCACGAGGTTTTATCAATAGACTTTGGTGCTGAAAGCGTGCGAATATTGTGATTTGAGCTGCTGATCGATAACTTTTGTTATCATCGTTATCGCACGCGATTTATAATTAGGTAAATCGTGAGTTCATTGTACATAACGTGATCGGGGTTTTCCCGCTGAAGAGGCTTGTCATGACTAGAGTATTTGGAGAGGAGCCCGACGAGCTTTGAGCTTTATAATTGAGCGTACGAATATCTCAAGTTTTACAACGATGAATACTTTGGCTTGGTTTTTAATATTTATTTATTTTATTCGTTTTCTTTTCAACAGTTCATCGTTGACAAATTATTTAAAGTCCTAGATAATAGATCTTTATACATGAAAGACAAAAATTGAGTGTTAATTAAACTCAGTCGCAATCAAAAGTTAAGTCAATCGAACTTTTTGGAGTTGATTGGTTTACCTTCCGATCACTGACAGTTCGTTTAAATTCTATTTCAATTGATTCTACTACACGAAGAATATAAAAATAGTTCAGGTTTTAGATTTGAAGTGAAGGGAAGTCTAAAGAGTGAAGTATCATTGAAGTGGCTTCTCTTGATGTGTGTTGTTAATAAGTACAAAAGTTTACATTCTATTCTAAGCAATCATACATCGCCTTGACGTTTCATTCTTCTGCTCATTCAGAGATTATCAGTGAGTACTTAAGAGTACCCACAGCTCTGACTCATTCAATCAAACACTCTAAATTGATGTCTTACTACAATTAAACTGTTCAAATGTTGTTTTATGACAATAAAATTCTCTGGACTTCAGAGTCTGATCAAGTGATCATGCTGATGTCAATTGTTTCTCGGCCTTTTGAGTTATCTTCGTGTTATTGTCAAGTTTCTAACGGTGAAAAAAGTGTTTGGTCAGCAATCATCGTTTCGTTTTAATACTGAAGTCACTCCAAAACCAGCAGTGCAAACTTAATCGCAGCATTTTAAATTTTAAGACCGAAATAAGTTCATGAAATTTGTTATTCTAACTACTTTTGAAAGTTGTTTTGGAAACTTGAGACATTCTGGATCCTTTTCCGCTTCGACTACGAGTGCAGGTAGCTAAAATTTTATTCCGTGAACGCCTAAATTAAAGATAAAAATAAGATGCAGGGACATTTGCATGAAAATATCTTAACGACTACGAAATTCCAAGCGCTGAAACTTTCTTTACGAGGCGAAGATTTCTTTGAGATCGTGTTCATAAATTGCGATTAGCAGCATCGTCGAGAAACCACAACACATTCCTAGAAACTGGAGCAGGATTTGCGTGAACATAAAGTCTTCTTCTTTGCCATGCGATGATGTCAGTTCAGGCATCTAAAAGTGGACAGAGAAAATGTTGGTGAATTTTCAAAGCGACTTCGCGAGTTATTTGATGTCGCCGAAGCGAGAAATTTCATTAGAACTCACCATGTCAACAAGAGCTATGTAAATGAACAATCCAGCGGCGACGGCGAAAATCCACTGCGAAGCTTCTGGCGTATCACCAATCAAGATTCCCACGCACATTCCGAAAAAGCTCAGCACCGAACTAAGGATGTTGTAATAGACCGCTTGCTTCGCACTCATTCCAGCTTTCAAGAGCACAGCGAAATCTCCAAGTTCGTGTGGCAGCTCGTGACAGAACACAGCAACTGCTGTCGACAAACCACCGGCAATATTATTTGAGAACGCGGCGCCGATCGCCATGCCATCGGTGAAGTTATGCAATCCATCGCCCATGATAACCATCCAGACAACTGCTGACAACGAGCCGGGTGGCGAGTGAACGTGGCCGTGAGTGTGGGAGTGTCCATGATGCTTAGATTGGTGTTCTCTGCAATATCAATTGAACGTTAGATTTCGTCGTCAAGGAAATTCAATATCAACTCACCTCAGGATGATTGTGTAGCTTTCTTCTGCGGGAACGGAATCTTTCTTTGTTGAGATCAGGATTGGATTCTGTTTATTATTATTGCAGAGTGCGCTGCTCTCGATTGATCCTTCGTCCATGCTAGTTGTGAGCGTGCTGTTGTCTGGTTCGATGGCGTGATCTGATAAAGTTCCATTAATCTTTTTTAGATCGTTCGTTGGTATTATGTGTAGATGGTCCTCATGACTCTTGAACTTATCCACGTGGTTATTGAGCATTGCGTTTTCTACATGTTGATGCTCATGGTGATCGTCTTTCGTCTCCATCGCGATCTCGTCATAGCAATACGGATATGAGCTGTACTTGTGCTTGCAAGTTGCTGCTCCGTTGTTTAGCGACACTGACTCTGGGTCTCGCATTACTCGGACTCGAGACGATGGTTTATCGCGTTTCTGCTTGCGCTGTCGCCACTCGGTTATCATAGTTAAACCGCGTTCAAAGAAATAGAAGAACACGATACCTCCGACAGCAGCGAGACCTCGGAGCATCATCGTTTGGTGCATGTTCTGATCTTCACTCGTTGGCATCATCGCGTGAGGAAGAAGATGAAGCAGGGCGTCGCCGGCTAGAGTTCCAACAGCTAGAGCAACCAGAAATTGTAGAATGTGATGGTAGAAATGCTTTTCCATAAATGGAATCACAGCGACACCAAGCAGTCCACAAAGGCTCACTCCTATGATGGAGAGCGTTGAATACAACCAAACGGTTGACCTTGGTTCCATCTCTAGTTGTTCCTTCTCCATAAACATTTCCGAAGCGTCGAAATACGACGAGTTCAGGCAACCGTCGCTCTCAAGTGGAGATTGTCTGTTGACAATATGATATAGGAGGATTGGACAAATCGAAAGCATATGCTCCGTTTCGATTTTGATGCGCTCACGGAATGTCGCATGCGGCTTGTGGTTCTTTTCGTCGTGATGGTGATGATCATCGTCTTCTTGCTCAGTCATTTTCCCGAGAAAATCCATACCGTTCATACATGTTGAATTATCATTCGTCACCTCGCTATCCTGAGCAAGTTTCTTTAAATCCAACTGTAGCATCATCTTCTCAAACTCTTCGACGTTCATCGTATTTGTGTTGCGATTGCTGAACCGACTGAAGAGCTTTTTGATATAAAGCTTCGTAACTTCGGGAGTTTCGTCGTGGTGATGCTTTTCATGATGCTCATGGTCCGCGTGTCGCTTCTGCCTTAGCGCTGTTTCTCCTTTTGTTTTATCTTTCCTCTTATCGTAGAGATAAGTGCCCGCGGTATCAACAGCCTTTGTAAGCATTCCGACATCATCTGAGGGTGATAAGATTTGTAGGCTGTTCTCTTGGCTGTCGAGGCTCTTGCTGGGGACCAGGACATGCTCCTTGCATGGCATGTGCTCAGCGCAAAGCAGGCACACAACACACACAGCCATCAGATGACGATGCGCCATCACGGCGAAAAGGGAAAATCTGGAAAATTCAGATAAAGAGACAATTTTTAAATGTCGCCATAAAAAGCTTCAGAGCACTTCCGGACGTGTCAAGAGCGTCGGCTTAAGGTTTTCCTTATTTGCGGATTATCTGTTTGTTTGTATAGCAAAACTGAGAACAACAACTTCGCCCCCACATCAACGATATCAAGAAACGAGCAGCTCGAGCACTCGATCAATTGTGTAATTAAGGTGCACTTGACGCTTTAAGCTGGCGATTGAGCTGAAGATGGAAGCGATTAAAAGCTGGAGGGAACAACAGGTGGGCTGAATTAAGTTTTTCATTCCGTTCGGAATTTACTCTGCGATGTTGGAAGTTTGCCAAGAATCGTATAAAAAATTACATGACAAAAAGTAGCGAAAGTGAAATCAATCACGTCATAAGTGGACGAGCCCACCGCACAATCAGCCGGCGAGTCAATCCATTCACAAGTATTTATTGTTATCTTAACTGTTGGGTAGTAAAATATAATCGAGGCTGTCAAGCGATTGAGGAAAATTTAATCGCGCGCCTATATTTTTTGATTAAAATAGATTCGCTTTCATTCACTTTTACACACTCAAGACGTACGAGACGCCACACGGCCTTGATGATAGAACTCGCTTATCACTGAGCAACATTGACGTGAAGCTGGAACATCATCAGCAATCAATTATTCGGATCTTCGTACCGTGGTAGAGCAAACGGAAACAAAGAAAATGATTTTAAATCGCAATTTACAGCGAACGCGATCGATGATGTTTCATTGGTATTTTCCATCACAGAATTTAGATCGCAACATAAAAATTTAGAGCAGACCCGATTGCCAACTTGAACAGCAAAAGGTTAATTGGCCCTTTTGATCATCTTGCATCCCGAAACTCCTCGACGTCTGTCATACTTTGTTTACCTCGCGTCAATCTTTGCTTGCTTAGTTTCACTTTAAAGTTAAGCTCTTGCTACGCGCGCTGAACTCGAATTCTACAATTTCACTTTTTTCTGTTTCGGTGTGGGTGGCTAAATGAGAGCGCGCGATTTGGAACGTGCATTACACTCGCCGTCCGATTTGAAAATGATAAGTCAACGTGAAGAGTGAGGAAAAAACATTCACGCGGCACTCTCTCGCAATCGCGCCGTGCTAGTCGTCATCGCGATTTTCTCTCTCCATCTGCTTTCGTCATCGTTAGTTAAGAAACTCGGCATGTGATTCTTCCAGTTTCTTATCGTTCCAGGGGCTTTAGTCGAGCTAAGTGCTTTGATAAATTCAATTAACGAGACTTTAATAACGGGTAATTAGATGCTAAATATTCAGAGCACACAAGCCGAACCAGTTTAAGATGCATAAGGTCTCACGTGCTTCACGATTGATTGCAACTTGCGTCAGCTATCGAGGAATGCATGCGATTAAAAATGCGAGAACCGTGAGGTTCGAACTGTTACTATTCGTGGTCTGAAGCATTGAAACGAGACTGCGAAAATTCCTAAGTCGACATGCGAGACACCGAAGCCGGTGAAACTTCGTTTTTCCTTTGCTTCATCAGCAAGTCTCTCAATCGACCTTCTCAAGTTTTATTTTCGTCGATACCGGTTCATTGGTTCGATTGTATTTTCGGGATCGCGAATAACAAAGCACAGAACCTCTTTTGTGTTCGTCAATCATTGTGCAGTCTGGATCAAGCGACAATTGTTTTCAATTGAGTTTTGACAACACGAAGAAGCTTAGACATGCAACGCGACTGACGATTAATTCTTGAAATTAAGAAAGCGACTGCATTGGAGTGACAGAAGCTCGTTCAGTTCAAACATGGAAATCATCCAATGGAAATAATTTTTTACTTCATCGCTAGAACACGAAAATGTTTTTTTGACACATTTTATTTATTGCATTTTCCGCGAGATTCGAAACAATGAGCGACGAGCTTTATGTAATACTTTGCCACAAGCGAACCGCACAAAATCGGAGCACGAGCAAAGTTTCGATAGGAAATTCGAATGTTTAGAGCTGACAATTGCACCTGATGCTCGCTCGAGAGCATTCGAGCTTTGGCTTAAAGTTCACTCAATTCACCCACGCAAAACTTTTCACTCAACAATATTTTCAGTATTTACATTTGAGTCAATAGCATCGCTCGATAAAAGATGAAGAAAAATCGTAACAGTGACTGACATCCGTCGAGGTAAAGAAACTTTATCATTCTGATAGTCGCAATAAATGGATTTGTGAGTGGCGAGACTTGAGCAAAGCTTTCTCTTCACACGATACTACTTCCAATTGTTATCTCTCGTTTGCTTTAATCAGCACGCTACTATCAAAACGATTCTTGTTGACTTGAGCTCATGGAAAGATTTCAGCATCCCTGGCGTAAACATACAGATCACTGTTCGTCTGATGACACGGGTTCTTCAAGTCAAAAACAAGAGATTCCCACGAAATAAATCTGCGTAATACAAGAAGCATTATGGACTAATTCAAATTGAAACTGATGGAAGGATTTAATTGAAAGTGGTCGCAACAATCTCATGACTCGATCCAATTAATCTGTGCTGATGGAAACTACTCGTGACATATCAATAAATCTGTTTTATTCAGCTAATAGAATCTTCAATCGACTTGAACCCTAATCAACACTCTACCTCTGAGTCATTTAAAACCTGTGAACGACGCGAAAACACTTCTAAACTCAATCAACTCACAAACGATACTGCGCGCTGGTTCGAAACCGAAAGAGCGCAGAGAGAACGAGAAGCCGGCAGTTCATGTGAGCGAAAGAAATCTACAGTCGCTTCTCGCTTTATGTTTCTTATCTTCGTTGAGGAAGCTTCCAGCCAAAGTAAATTCAATTTCACCAAAATATGATTTTATTAAAGAATCGCTGCATCAAAGAAATTCATAGAAATTTAAATAATTCAATCAATCGCGAGCGCTGGACAGTCCGAATAATTTGGATCAATTTAAGGCAGTTAGAACAATGAATAAATTGGCTGAAGAGGCGGAGAATGTCTGGAAGGCGTCGAACTTAAAAATCCTCGTCTACAATTTTCTGGACACGCATGGTGAATGCCAGATTGCCAGACGTTGCGAAACTAATCTACAAAACTTGTTTCAACGTGTTTTGGCCACCCGGGGTCGAACTCGCGATCGTTCCAGATTAAAGAGAGCGAGAAAGGCGAACACGTCACGCCGGTTTAGCAAGAATTTGCGGTTTGTTTGTCATGAGTAAGCAATTCTCTTGAACAAATATTTGCAACGTCGCTTCGCGTCGCCAGCGAACGTCTCGGGTTCGAAAACGTTGAGATTGTGAAACGAGGTTTCAAGCTTTCGTAAATATGATTTATCAAACTTAGCAACGTTGTTGAATTGTTGGCGGTTGCAAGCGCAAAGTTCTTGGATTTCATTCTATGAAATATTGCTCTGTTATTAGCAACAAGAGATTCAACTTTTTAGCTTCAACCCTCGTAATGAAACTTCAATTAACGTTGAAACTGTAGAATGTTCAGTGTTGAATATCTTCGGTCTCATAGCATTAATGGGAACATTGCGATGATTTCAAGTCTGTTGATAGTGCCGGAAAAGCTTTTATGCGGAACCCTTTAGCTTAATGAGAACTCGAGGACGAGGAGGCAAAGCTAACAGCAAATAAATCTCATTCGAAAGTTCACAAAGCCATGAAAATATTTCTCCCTTTTCTAATCAAGGCTTTTCTTAAGACTGCTCGGTGCCAGGCACGAGAATAATCAAACGTTCACGAGAAAAGAAGAAATACGAGCGAAATTAATCCATTGAAAAGGTCACAAAGGGAAAGCAGAGCGTAAAGAATCATTTGACTCAATCAATTCATTTATGGAGAGTGCTCTTGGGCAAATCCTTGAAACATCAGCAGTATTTCGTGTCTACACTTTGTTTACAACTTGCCTGCTGCTCAGTATTCATGGACTGTTTAGTCAATCGATCAAAACTTTTCCACCCTTGGTCGGGGTTTCTACTGCCGCGGAAATTGAGAGATCATTATCAAATGCGACGTAGGAAATCTTTTCAGTGCAAAGGCTAAAACGCAGCTCCTAGTAGAAGCCAAGGAATGCAATCGATTGGAAACACGTAATTCAAAAGCTCAGCCAAATGGAATCCTTAAGAATCGCACCGGCAACAAAAGCTTTGCTGGAATCCTGGCTGAGCTTCTGTGCACAATCGAATGGCAATGGTTGGTTCATTGATTTCTCACAATTAATATGATTATTTAATTATGTGATTTGCATTATCGGACGCCTCAAGGCTTTGTTCATTTGCGACAATTTCACACCCGCCAGCCTTGAATCGACAATGTAAATGAGTTGCGAGCCCGTTATTATTCTTGAAAAGTTTTTAAATAGCTGAGAAGCTTCAAACGATGCGTCAAATTCGCAAAGCTCGTAGGTAACAAACAAACATTGATGAGTACAATTTGGATTATGTTGTTAATGCTACGCGTTCGCACATTATCAGCTTCACGCGCAAAGTGTGTCAAATACCCGTGGAATTATTCATGATGAGAATTTCGATTACAGTTGCACGCGCTTTTCAGCCCGCTGAAGTTCAGGCGAATGACAGCAGAGCAACAAATTGCATCGATGAATGCTTTCACGTGTAGCTTAAACACAAAAAAAAGCTATCGATTTTCATTTTGTTTTGGGTTGGCACTTGAATTTGGATCGACGTCACAACTGAAAATTCGAGGTGGAGGAGGATCATGAACTTGAAAAACATTCGCCTTTCTCACACAAATCGATGATGTCGTAAACAAATGAAAATATGTTTGACATATTCACGAGCCTTTTCGAGCGAAAGGGAATGAGGATTCCTGCTTCGTCTAACGATAAGCCGCTCATGCGAGAAGTTTTGTCTACGTGAGGAGCCGAACGAGTTCTATCGAAGATAAAGTTTTCATAATTTTCATTCAGCTGCTTTAGGCTCCTGATCACGGGACTTAGAGTGAGACTTTAGGAGTAACTTTCCATTTAAAAACTTTTCTTAGAAAAGCTTCTGCTACGAAGGCGGAGCGGACTATGAAAAGACGATAAGCTTTAAAGTCTGTTGAATTATTCGCAGTTTAGGTGGAAAGTTTCAAGCTTTCCGACGCGGTCAGTTTTCCCACCTCAAACGCCTCATTAGAGTCAATGAAATTTTTACGAGTAACCAGCCGATTCGATGTACCTTCGAAGCTATTTCAGAAACGATACATCACACGTTAGCCTTCTTAAGCGGTTTGGAACATCTGCTCCAGGTATTTAAAGACCCTTTTCATAAATTCTCTGCTGTCTCGACCCTCTTGTTTCTTTGCCTTGGAAAACTTCTTCTTGAGGAAGCCAGCGAGATTTTTGCAATGAAAAGGTGAACTCATAAACAACATGCAAGAACTGTGGTTGCTCTGAGTTTGTCGGAATTTAAATGAAATTTGTTGAGCGAAAAAACTTTGCATGTCGAAATCTTCAAAGGCGGTTGAAGTCTAGCTCAGGTGGAAAGCGAGTCGTTAAATGAGAAATCACGAGATGAGAGGAAGAGATCTGAACCTTTAATGAATTTCTTTGCAGTCGACTGCAGTTTCTGATTTCTAAGTTAAATGAAGAACAATTTAATTCAATTCTCACTTCTCGTTGGCTCTTCTCGATCCAGCTTTATTCAAATTTCCTTTGATACTCGGCGAGTTTTAATCGGTATGACCAGCGACAAGCTTCCGTCTTCCAAAGAACATCCTTAGTAGCTTTACTAATGCCTTGAGGGCCATAAAATTCCATCCGCTCGTCTGAACCATTGCCTAATTTCCGGCTCAACTGAGGTTTGCTTTTCGTGGCTATAGGCACAATCAAGCGAGGCGAGAGATTGCGTAACCGTCAGCTCGAACGTGATTGCTACCCGAGCACCTTTAAAGGATTCACCAACGCATTGGTGCTTGTCGATTGAGCTATTTTAGGCACCGAGACGAATAAAATATGCCAAAGCTTATCAATGTACATGAAGCCAAAGCTTTACTTTGCATAAAATGCCAAACGAAGTTTTCGCAAACATCAATTCGGGGCTTCGTGACAGCGCGTAACAATCACGAACCGAAAATCCAGATTAGAGGAATTTGCATTCGAACGGTAGTAGAGAAACACGAGTGTTGTTTTGGAAACTGCATGTGCATTAGTTGAACACATAGTTTGTCTAAATTGAATCAAATTGAACTCTGCACAACGGAGGATAATGCAGAGTTATCGTTATCTCGCCCAAACCTCTTATCATTGGAATATTTGAAGAGCCGATGTTCATGTTGCAATCAGTCATACATGTTTCTGAGTGTCGAATCTACAATTGGCTCTCGGGTCGTTCTGCAACCGAGTGGAAAAGGTTTTTCTACCTGTGCAACGATGAGAAACTTTCATCTCCAGTGTCTGAATAAAATTATTTTTAGGACTTTCGCTCGAACTTCGCTACATGCGGGAACTTGACGGAAGCGCTTAGACTGAAGCGATGTGACGAAAATAGATTGGAGTCGTGTAATGAAGGCGTCGAAGTTCTTGGCGAGTTGTGGGAGGATAGCAGCGATGGATTAACCAGACCACTTACCAACTTGTTAATTGACGAATTCCCTATGACGACTTCTCCCGCTTTTTGCTGAGATGGAGTGTTTCGTATCAGTAAAACGTGCTAGCTCTTTGAACCTTGAGCCGCTCTAATCACTCTGAGAATGCCGCAATGAAATTAAATCCAGACTTTCAGTCAAATAAATTCTCTCGACAGCATATTTGATCGAGTTCACTCAGTTCTGCTGAATTCCCCTGCTCTCCTTCACTTCGTAGCAATGCAAACACTTGTCGTGTCCACGATCTGACTTAGATTCACAAATATATTTGACCAGCAACGCCGGGAATTAATTTTGAAGAAATTCTGTGCACAACTCGCGCGACACCAAAACTTCGACTGAGTTCAAATTTATTCCAACCGTTAAATTTTAGTCAAATCATTTTACAGAAATTTAGCTGAAACAATTTTACAGAACTCGTTTCACGACATTCGAATAGCCGATTCCACAGCAAGTCAGAACAACCCTTGGGCTTGTTCGCTCCTCTATTTCGTCATCAGCGTCTTCGTCTTCCTTGAATGAATCTAGTTTGAAGGTAATCCCGAAGAACTCTCGTAGCAGCTGGAGAAAGGCAATCGAATATTGCGAGAGGGGACCAACAACGACTTTAGAAACTGATTTAGGACCGAGAGCCATGTAAAGCATCATGATCCATTGGAAGGTTGAGTCGCAGCAGCCGTTCCGGTAGATTTCATCGAGTAGTTTGTTTGCGCATTCCTTGCCGAGCTCTTCCGGCAGCGTTCCTTGAGTCGTTGCGATAGATTCAGCTGAGTAAATAACATTCTCTGTTGTCTCGGCCGATAAGTTGATGCCGTAGCCGGCTGAGAGGCCGCTTAGCTTTCCCTTATTCTGGTCTGTGTGTATGTAAACGTCCGGCAGGAAGTTGAGCATGATCCCTTTGGAAGACTCGACTGTTCGATTGGCGAAAGTTGGGGAAACTTTGCAAGCGTAGACAACTCCACGGATCCTTTTGACCATGCCTTGATTTGACAACTGAATGGTCTTGAGCCTTTTGACAGGGTTCATTTTGAAGAATATCTCACCGCCACCCAATGGCTTCATTCCTCGCTTCAAAACTTTCAGGTCGAACGAACCTTCTTCGATTATAAACCTTTTCATGATGCTGAAAGCTGACGACTTGATGTGATCGACTGAAGGGTTGTCTGAGCTGTTTGTGATGCCTTTGAGGTTCGCCTCGATAGCAAACTTGCAAAAGGGACCGAATGCTATAAGAACATCAAGGTAGTAGCCTAAAACAAGAAGCAAATTGTTAGTTTTATTTTAACTTGAACCTCACTTGAACTCACCAATCGATTTGTCTAAACAGCATTGATGCTCAATCTTGCCGCCATGTAAGATTCCAGGTGTGAACTCCAGCTCGTTTCCCGACGGATGTAGCTTGATTTGTGTGCCATTCGTTAGTTTGTCAATCAGCCGGATCAAATTCACTTCGAATTCTTGAATTCCATCGGTCTCTTTCCTGATATCCACAATCTTCACTGCTTTCCCGCTGATTGTCGCAAGGATCAGCTTCTGTTTCAGGTGGTGGCTTCCTTTAAACGTCAGCGCAAACGATGACATGATTTGTTCGTCAGTTGAGATCGCCGAAACGTGTTATTGTTTAGATTTCAACTTGCGACTTATGAAAAGCTTCGCCTTCCAACGCTTCGCGGGGCATCGAACGATTCATCGGCAAACTTTCAATCAATTTTACATTTGTTTTACTAAGAAAATCTCCATAAATATCAACGATGGGTGATATGTTTAGAGAGATTCTCAACATCGAGCAGCCCGCGACGCCGGAGCTGACAAAGGAATCGCTGCTGACGAAGAAGAAACCGAATTCTGAGAAGTAAAACTTAATTTTGGTTTGTTTATGTTTTTCTACAACAAAATTTAATTCGTTTGCAGAACAAAGACAACCCGCAGACCTGAGGGAATGCACAGAGAAGTTTACGCTCTGCTATATAAAGACAGTAAAGATGCTCCACCGTTGCTCCCAACCGACACTGGTGAGTTCCCCATCAATTGTTTTCAAGATCCAGGAATGATAGAAATTCGTTGCAGGCCTCGGTTACAAACAAGCGAAAGCGCGACTTGGGATGAAGAAGGTTCGTAAGTGGGAGTGGGGTCGATTCAAGAACTCAGCGCGATCCGATGGCGTTCAGTTTTGTCATTGGCAACGAGCATCTGATGAACCAAAAGAGTATCCGTTCGCGAAGCTCAATCTCATTCTTCCCATACCACAATACACACTGAACGAGTACAACACTCATCTGCGAATGAACACCAGATGGAACAAGGCCAACACAGATCACCTCTTCGACTTGGCTAAGCGTTTTGATACGCGCTTCGTTATCATGGCCGATCGGTGGGATCGAGACAAGTTCGGAAGCAAAACTGTTGAAGATCTCAAAGAGCGGTATTACGAGGTCATTGGAATCCTTCAGAAGCTTCGCGGTGGGCAGTCGAATGGAGATAAAAAGATTTATGTGTTCGACGCCGAGCATGAGAGGAAGCGTAAGGAACAACTTAAGAAACTCTTTGAGCGAACGCAATCACAGATCGAGGAAGAAACAATGCTTCAACAGGAAATGCGTAAGATCGAGGCACGTAAAAAGGAACGCGAGAAGAAGACTCAGGACTTGCAGAAGTTAATATCACAAGCGGATCAACAGAGCGAGCTCGCAGCAGCAACAACGCCACAGGCCAGAAAGCAGGAGAAGAAACTGAACAAGAAGAAAGTTCCAGTGCAGCAGAAACTCAAAGCAGACGTCGTCAGTACGATGGAAACCGCAAACATTCGTTTCGGAGAAGGCGTCAACAAAGGCACTGGGATAACAATGCGATCGCAGAAGATGAAACTGCCAGCAAACTTTGGGCAGAAGCGGACGAAAGCGTTGGAGCAAATGCTAGCCGAGTTCAAAGTCGATCCGAACCCGCCAGCTATCGAAGAGATTTGCACAACATTCAATGAGCTCCGCTCCGACATGATCCTCCTCAACGAGATCCGAACAGCTTTGGCTTCGAGTGAGCTCGAGTTGGAGACTCTGAAACAAGTCGCAGAGATTAAACAGGAAATCGCCGACTAAGCTCAAAGACTTTGATTGATGGCAGAATTTACATTCAATTCAAGTTGATGTTTTCACGTCCATCCGAAGCGAATAATAAAATCTTTAATTCATTTTTATCCCTTTTGTGTCCCCGAAAAAAATAATTCAATTGCAGTTTTTATTCTCGCGATTTTCTCGTGTGTCTCCGCCAAAAAAACTTCTCGGAATTTTTTAATCAACCGCGATGGTTTTTGCTGCTGCTGGCTGTTTGTTTAACTCCATTTTGTCTTCTTCTTCGACCCCAAGCCGACGAATTATTGGATGAAGGGGAAAGGAGATTGACGATTGTCTTGAAGCGATTTGGGATATCGAAAATCATGCAAACCGGGAACGAGTTTTATGCTCTTTACTTCGTTTATTTATCTTGCCTGCGGTTGATTCCTTTATTGTCATTTTGCTCTGCAGCGGAAGAATGCGAAACTAGTGAAGTGGAGCGAAACATCTAGAACGAAAAACGATGATTGAGGCCGAGGGCCTCTCGTATCCAAAAAGATTCTTGTGTCGAGAGAGCTGAAGTTTGTCTGAACCTTCTACATATTCAATCCTAGCTGTCAATAGACACTAAGTCCACATAGTTAACTAAACTCACATGCCCAACTTATTAGCTGATTGTCGTGGGTGGATTAATGCTTGAACTCCACAATGAGATCGTGTGTGGGTAACTCGAGTAAGCGATTCAATTAATAACGAGTTGATTTAATGCGCTTCAATTGAATTTTCTTTTTCGTTCCGCTCTCAAGAGTCGTAGAACCTCAGCAACTTTCTTCTTATTGAATGGTCTAGGGCCAACTTTTCCAGATGGCGAATTTCGATTTCCGGGCGGATCACCCTGAAGCTTCTCCAATGAATATTTTCACAGCCCATTAATTGATCACTTCGCTCTTCTCACCTCTGACTTTCATTAAAACTTTTTGTCTGCTTCGCTATGTTCTTGCTAACGAAAGCAGTGATGAACCGAATGATCTTGCGCCTGGAGGACAGGAACACGAAACAGAGACGAAATTTGATGCAGAAGCATTGGGAATAATTGGAATTTATCGGAATTGCAAACGAAAGACGAAGTTTATAAAAGCCTCGCGATGGTCGAGACCAAAGCATCGGACTGTCATCCGCGAGTTGATTGAAATACAGGCAATAAATGATTCATCTCCTTTCGAAGCATTTTCGTCATCGCAGTCGACGAGGATTTAAAATTCTAATTTCAATGATCTTGAGTTTCCATTGTCTTCGTTGAATAATTTTTTGCACGTCGATGAGACGAACACAATTTTTGAGGCTCCTTAATCGGGTTGGAGCTGAACAATGAACTGTAGCACTAGAAATTAATGCAAGCTTTTGAAATTCCATTGCTGATCAGACGCTTATAAACCAAGAGAGATCGACTGCCTACACGCGTTTCTCATTACAATCTTTTGAGAATATTTCATTCCTTTCTTGTGCACACGCTCATGTTCCTATTTACAATTCAACTGACTGAATCGTCTGCGCGATCATCGAATTGTTTTTAACAGTTTTTAATTGAAAGTTGTAGCGTTACGTTATGCGGGAACTCGGAATAAGAAGGCTGCATTAGCCTGCGTTGGATTTCGAAGCTGCAAGAAACATTAACACAGAACTTTGTTTCTTTCTATCGCTGCTTGCTCAATTTATTTCTCGAATAAAACAATATTGCCTTGACAACTTTGACCAAATCATAAGAGACGTGACAATATAAGTTCGTTGGAATTTTGTTGCTAGAACAGAAAATGATTTTCAGCTCGTAGATAATTGAATTCAGCCTAACCCAAATCTTAGTTGAGGTGTCTCTTTTGCAGACAAATCAGGTTCGTTGTCTTCGACGGGTTTCACTATCAACTTGTAGCTTTCCTTAAGGTTGTAGCATCGCCGAAGTTTCCCAATTTCTTCTGCAGCTCATCTTCGGTGTGATTTGTGTTTGTCGTCGTTTCAGGATTTTTCGAGAAAGTTTCATTTATTGATGACAAAACTCCATGATCTTCTATGCACTTGAATCGAAACACGTAAAAAACTGCAATCACGCTAACAGCAAAGAACAAACAAAATGTAAATCTTTTAATGAACATCACTGAAATGCCAAAAGTCCTTTTGATTCTCCCAAACTTCTGGAAAATATAAAATCGAATGAGCGAATGTTTGAGTTTATATGCAGTTCCAGTTGTTGGTTTGAAGCTAAACTGGGATAATCGAATGCCTGAAAAGAGTTTACATGATAACACCATAAAGAAACTAACGATTCTCGAACAAAAGGCGAGATAACCTGACGATCAATCTCAGTTGATTTGTTGTAAAAAATGTAATTTTATTTGATCAAAATTACTTTAGATAAGTTGACAAGTTAGTTCACATTAGGGAAATTTTCTCTTTATTAGATTGAGAGGCTTTTAATAGAACAAAACATTCACATTCACCCTTCAAGGCAAAGTTAGCGTAATAATATTGATTCACGAGACGTGGTTTCATTTATCAACAAATAAACTCAGCCCAAATGCAGACGACGTGAGGCCGTCATAGATGTTGAGGCTGATCACTTTTCTCTATTACGTATGACGAACTGTCTGTAAAAATCCGTAACATCGTCTAATCTTTGAACGAATTGAGCCCTAAGATCCTCATGAAGTTCATCGTTCCCAATCAGCTTCTTCTCACTGTCAAATGAAGCCAGTGCAATATTTTTGTGATGTAAAGCTGTCGAATTGAACTCGGGTGTGTTCTGATTCCTTGTGCTTTTAGTCATTTCCAAATGAAATCTGTTCTCCAGTATGTCTCTGATTTTAATCAATCGTTCACGGGTCATTGCAAACAAATTAGACTTCGATCTGGACAGTAAAACGCGTTCGGCGGTTTTCAAACGAGCCACTAATAATTTGTTTTTGTCACTGAACTCTTTAACGTAAGATTTATGAAGTTCGCTTTGGAGAGTTTCTTGCCCTTGACTTATCGCGTGTCTATATGCAAGTTGAAATTCGGATTCCAGGCTGTCGTAAGTTGCAGTTTTGGCTATTTCTTGTAATTTACCCCGAAACTCTTCCACAAGGTCATTGACGACAGTTTTCGGTGATTGGTTAGCTTCATGTTGAACATTTGTTTTCACTCGTGGTAATTCGTCATTAGCGATTGTGGTCTTTTCAGGATCTTCAATGCTCGTGTGGCGTCTTGTGATTGAATTCGTCACAGAATTTCCAGTGCTCGTGGAGGAAGTTTCAATTGTCCCTGGTCAAATATCATAGTTTCGCCGCCTTTTATTCGTAGAACAAATGAAACTGAATTCACATTACCTGAGATTAGCAAACAGAATGCGATTGTCCTCCAAGACATCACTGCAATTTATTGTTTTATTTCCTTCTTCGATACTTTGAACAAATGTGAAATCTAATGTATCAACGAGAGGCTTTATAAGCAGTAAGATCGAGCTTTGGATTCACTAGCTCATCTGGAAAAATCTGATACGTGAAAGCGCTGACAACTGATAATAAATCACAATGAGATTTTGTTTATGTAGAGTGTTTTGTATTAATACATAGTACTTCTCTCTAATTTGAATTATCCTCATGTGTCGAGATGAAGCTGGAATTCATGTAGATTGAAAGTAGGTAAACGCAAGCCGTTGGTTCTTGCAATCGCTAATTTCCCGCGAACTGCAGGTATCGGTCTCATTGCGCCATAATCAGAAGAACTCGTCTTCTACCGTTGCATTTTGTTCTGACTCGAATCGTTTTGCAGCCTCAAATCCCATCGACGATTCTTCTTTTGCGCCGTTACATTAATCCCAAAGTTGGCAAAGACGAGGCGAAGCATAAGGCAACATGACACAATCTCAACTTCAACGAAGAGGGAGAAGTTGAAATGTCCAAATTTGAAAACATTAAAGCAATTCCCGACAAGGCAAATGCAGTTTCAATTTAACAGTTGAGCTGCGTTGTAGTAAGAGAGAATGTTTAAGCTCAGATTACTAAAGCGCTGGATATGCGAGAAAGGTCGGGAGCAAAACGTGGTGCACTGCATGGCAAAGTCAGTTATAAACTGTCTGAAAAACATTTAATCAAGTGGCGTGGATTGACACCGTGATGAGCGACAGGTGCAGAATTTATCTATTTTTGATCGGCGATATCGCGATTAGCTCAGCGTCAACTGAAGGTAGAACAACCCACAAGCCGGTCTTGCCATGTGTTTTGCTCCGACGTTTCGTCTCTCTCGTTCTCTCCTCGCATTCCGCTTCGTTGTTGGAAATATTTTCTTGTTTAAACATCGCTCGATCAGTGTTTTCGTGAGCATCGACAAGTCAAGACGCTGAACGTGGAATTCGCTGATTAAATATTTGTTTTGTGTCTTTCTTATTCTTCAAATGTTTTGACTCTTTTCTTTGTCGCGAAGGATTAGCAACGTGATCCAAAGTGCGTTGTTTGGTGACACAAGTGAAGTGGCTTTGAATAATCCGCGAGGTGTAGTCGCGTGTACCTTTGTAAGGCCTCGTAGATTCGAAGAATGGAACAAAGTTGATTGAATCGAGAAAGATATATCTGACGGATGGCAACTGATCGATTGTGTTTGTTCTAATAATCAACAAGTCAAAGATGACATAATTTCTCCGTGTGTGAAGGAAGAAAAATATTTGAAGAAACATGTCGATGGTTGATGTGTGGTTCAATCAAGTGCTTTGAATATTTAAGAGCAAATCTGGCGAACAACCGAAAGCGATTGTCATCGTTGGAGGATTATTGTATCTCTGCTCATTGATTTCTTCAATCTCAATTACGCCCGAAACTGACCATGAAGAGGCGAATGAGTCTTCGGTGAGTGTTGAGATTTAATTAAATTTCTAACATTTAATTCCATGAAAACGAGAGAATCGTTCAATTGTGACCGCGAGATGCGGCGGATCTCTTTTCCTTCCACTTTTCTTCTTCCCATTTTCTTCTGAGTCATTCAGCGACTGTTGAATGAAAAACTTGGGCTAGAACCGATGAATGAAGAAACGAACAATGAAGTTGCTTTAACGTAAAGACCTTCGGTGGGGTAAAAAAGAAGAAATCTTATCATTAATGAAATATTTGACGGTGCAAAGCGGACCTGTTGCTTTGAGTTTTGTGGAAATGAGTAATTGCCGTCGCTCCTTTCTTCCCATTCTCAGACGAGTTTTTATTTAAAGCGAGGGGATCAGGATGGGACATAAGAGGATAACGAAAGGGACGACGAAGGATGTGAATTGTAAAAGTTTTCTTTATTTGCTCTTCATCTTTGCCCATCATTTCCTGTTTATTTTTCTCGAAATCCTAAAACTGTTTGAGTCTCATGAATGGGAATCTTGAACACGATGGATCGAGTTGTGAAGGATGTTGAAGCTTCCTTTCGATTCTTTGTTTCTCACACTTGTGCACTCGATGGATGTGACGGGGGATTTATGTTAGAACCAGCAGCAAACTTCCCGCTTCACAACGCGCGGTAATGAACGGTGACGACACATGACGGGAGGCACCTGCGAGCTGGAAACTATCGAAACACGCTTTTTGCCGTCACTATAGAAAGAATCCATCCATCCACGTCTCCTTCTATCGCATATTTTATGCTTTCGTCGGCAACTTTTTCCATTGTTCTTCAATTGCGCTTTCCTATCAACTTCCAACAATCTCTCTCGCTCTAGCAGTCTGCCGACTGTAAATATTTGAATGTTGTTCATGTTTGTTAGAATTGATGATGCACCGGTGTGTGATCCATCAAACGGGCCGGAAATTAATGGTTTTCTTATTCATTCACCCGCTTGCTTAATGCACTGAGCCGTTTCTCGGAACTTTCCCAATCCTCGTTATCGCGTTATCTTCGTCTTTATGGCTCCGGAATTCAAATTTCAATTCTCTTTGCCGTCAACACAAGAAGGAAATTGATTGTTTGCTCGTTCGACAAAAGGCACTCAAGCTGTCGGGGTTCCGTTCGCTATTGCTGACACTCTCTAGAGCGCGATCGTCATGAAAAATTAATTTGCGAGACGGATAATTAGACTGTTTCATTGTTCAGCACTCACGCGAGTTGTTGGCTGTTCTACAAGAACGAAGTCGATGATGAACGTGATCTACAATAGCGACGACTAGAACAACGAGCGGACAGAGCCTGACTAACTCGCAGGTGGAACGAATCGCTTTTGATTCTTCATTTCCTCGTTTGCCTGCGAACGGAGCGAATTGTTGTCGCGCTTGACAGTCGTCTTGTTGTTTTTTGGGGAACAATTGAAAGTCACAATCACGTTTCATGTTGACGAGCCCAAAAGAGACTCTCGAGCTTCGTGTCCATGATTAAAATTCAATTGTGTGCTCAGGGCTCGCTCGAAAGCGTTCGATCGACTGCGGGTCAAGTGCGGAGAGAATCCGGTGGCGACGCTTGGATTCCTTCGGGTTAAGTGTTCAGAGTTTCACGATGATCCGCAGCTTTCGAGTTTCCAACCACGGCAACTTATGTAAAGAGAGAAGCGAAACTTTATGGAATCTCGTTTGACTTTTTTATTGACAATAACGCCCACTCGAGTTGAGAGTCCGTCCGTTTGACTGGAAATCTTCCGTCAATTTGCATAATGCTGCAATTTTTCGTCGTAATTTTAATCAATTTTTCATTTCGCCTGATGATGTCGAGAACGAGAATGTGTCGCCGAAATGCATTTACACCTTCGCAGTTGCCTTTGCTGACTCAACCTACGGAGTCTCAATTGCAAACCCACGTGCAGAGTTTTCTCTCGTTGCTGCAAAATTCACTCGTATGAGAAAATCTTGAGATTGCGCGATCCACGACGATCCGTTGCGATCTTCAATGTTTATTCTCTCGAGCAATGAAGCTCGTCGGTGTTCCAAAGTGACGGTTTTTCTCAATTTCAAGCTTAGTTCACTTCGAAGCCGACCGTGACTCGCAAACCTCGCCCAAATCATCTCTTGAGCTCGGCAACAAAACGAAATAAAAACTTGTACGACTTGAACGGAGAAAAAGTTTCTTTTATGAAAACACCCACGTTATATTTCGGGGCTTCATCATCGCTCGCTTACATGATCAAGAGCAACAAAGCAGCCAGTAAACAGCCTTCAGAGTTAGATAGAGACAGTAAAACGGTCTTTTATGCGCAATTTTGAGTGGCAATAAATGAATAGACGACGATCGGGGCGACATGAAAACGTCAAACAGGCTTCGCTACAGATTAAACTAAGGCAGGCCAAGACGCCATGTGGGGATTAACTGGACCAGAGTCATGAACGATTGTCCGCCTCTGTTCTCTTTCTCTTCCCCGTCGCCCGTTGTCTTCTTCTTTCATCATCAACACCCGTGGAAATAAATTTCGTTTCGTTTAAAATTTATTGATCTGTCGGGAACGATATCGCGCGCCCATCGTGTTCGCCTCAAACACACAAAAGTCTCTCGCTCGGGGAAGACGAAGAAATTGAATCGAAAGAGGTGTAGCACTGGCGCAGTGTGTCGCACTGAGCGTGGATGAATAATGACCGCTTTAAGTAGGATCGAATGTTCATTTGATGATTCAATAAATTATCTCGCAGTGGACAACATCTCCCGCTCGCTTCTCGTCTAAACGGCGTTGCGAACAAGGTGTCGCGTCTGTTTATGGAAAAAGAGCTTCTTTCCCGACATCGAGCAAATATTGACCATCCTCATAATGTTCAATTAGTGCTTTTTGTCTCACAATTATTCACCGAAAAACAGAAACTCTTAATTAAATATTTAAAGAGCAAAGTCGTCGATACTTTACAACTAAGACGAGAGTGGCAGTCTCAAGAGTTCGTCTGTACATAGCTCACTCTAGGTAAGCTTGAACGTTGCTGCAATACCACGGGAATGCATCTGGCAAACGCTCGCTTCCTCCTCTCCAATAAAACCGAACATTCCCACAAGATCTCATAACTGGAGCAACTAAAAGAAACCAAAGGAAAGCGTAAGCGTTTCTGTCACTCGATTCCTCTTGCTTGTTAGCGAGACTCCGACTGAACTGTGAAACTCCATTGTCATGTAAATGGATCGCGATTCAACTGCGTGTAACACATCAGCATCTCGAGTGGCCCAGTCGTGGTGAAATCGCTCGCTTTACACTCAATTGTTGATGCTTACTGCGCTGTTTTCATATTTTTCACGCTTCGCCACTCATTGAAATCGTTCATTCATTCATTGATGCTTCTCTCCACTTTCATTGATGGCTGGATTAGGTTTCGTTTCTTAATTCGATTCCCCCACTTCGTCACGATGATTGAAGTGAGATGGAAGCTAATTTTCGAGACCGATGAGATAATTGTGGGGTAATTTTCGCGCGGCACATTTATAATGACCGAGCTCGTTCTTTGACCCTGAACATAGCGTTACAGGCGGCGTAGAGGAAAGTCCTAACCATCGCAGACATAAACCGATATTCACAGGCAATTATCTTCAAATTAGATGGCGATTCAGTTCACGAGGTTCCATTCTCAACGAAGGCCATAATTGGGCAAGCAGAAGATTCTTGACAAGTTGTGATCGCTTGATGATTAACTCCGAGTACACAGATCGTCTCTTGCGCAGTCGACAAAGCTACAAAAGATTCTATTGAGGAGAGTTTCTTTGTAAATTCATTTTCGATGTTTGTTTTTATTTATTGCTGAGGTAAAAGGTGTGTCGAGCATTCTTCAATGATGTCAGCAAGAATCCTCCAAAGTCATGTTCACTTGAAGCGACGCGACTGAGTTATGAGAGGGAGAGAAATGTAATTCTTATGGTAATTGCTGCGGGAAAGACTTTCCAGTCTCGATTGATATTCAAATAAGGCACACGGGGCTCGTTAATGAAGGAACAAGATGGATTGGAATTCTATGCGCTTCACGGAAGGGCTTTTGTCGATGCTCGCCGTGAGCTCTTCGGAGAACTAAATGAGATTCATTAACTTGAATAACTGATTATCGAGCATGCAGCGAGCATTCACTTAAGTTCCGAAAGCGAAGATCGGAGTGAGATGGAACGAAATTATTCAATTTACCTCACACGTACAAGGAAAGGGAAGAAGAGAACTCTTCATTGTTGCCACTCTTATCGCTTCAATCCCATTTGACTAATCCAAGCACTGGTTCATTAATGAATTGACGGCGGCATGATCACAGCCACCGCTCATTCAGACAAACAAAAGCGCCAGTGGTTTCACTCTCGATTTCGATTTTCGAGCCAATAAAAGTTTGGCTTTGTCTGATCGCGGATCGTGGTGCGAGCTGTCGCTTCGAGTTACATCGAGCAGTTGGAAGTTCAGGAAGCAAAAACTAATGAACATGATTGAAAATCGCTTTGCAAGAGAGTTACATAAATCAGAGACCTACGATTGTCCTACAAAGCAGCCGAATCGCGGTCGTTCATTAAAAAGCAACAAAGCTTGAATGAAAAATAGAAAATCCAGTCCAAACAACTCTAATCACAGCTTCAGCTCCACGTTCGCTCGTTTGTGATGCAAGCGATGTGGATTGAGAGAGCGAGAAACTATTTGCGTGGGCGCTGCCGTGTACGACGGAATGAAACGCTTCAAGCTCGTTTTGACGATCGAGTCGCACAGATGTTGCCAAGTCTCCTCGACGACTGTTGAAAGGAGCGGAGCCTTCTAGGCAGTCCGATTGTTTCAATCGATATTCGTGTAATGCCTGACAGCCTAAGCCTTTGTTGGTGTTGGATTAATATCAAACTATGCCTCGGATTCAGAAACAGAATAAGCTGAAAAGGTAATTCGCGAGATTGAATAAATTAAGACGCTCTTGATCGGAATAAATTAAATTTTCCTTTATTTTGGCTGCGGAGTCGATGCGCTGCAAGTGGCTTTGCATTCAGCTCAATCGATTGCTGCGCAGTGCCCTCAAACCATTCATATCGAATTAATTCCATTCCCGGACCGAGGAAAATGAAGCAATTAAAAAATCCGAAAATTGCCGATCGACGATCTCGCTCCATGTGAAGCTCCTCGGAGACCATTAGCTCGATGATCTTGCCCTCTGTTTTCGCGAGTTGTTGAATGAATCGCGTGGTCGGAGCAGTCACAACTCCGATTTCGCTGATCGTTAACCGATGATATTTGCAGTCTTAGGTGATCTCAGGGAGGTTGAAATGAAGAGGCAAACTTTGAATGACGAGAGAAGTCGTTTGGCTTCATTAAAATCTCCATTCACTCGCCACTGCTTGTCGATGTCCAATAATGAGATATCTCGACGGTCGTTTTCCTCTGACTTCATCGTGACCCGCCTCCTATTTTTGGAAGCTTCTCGCCAATAAAGAGCGGATGTTTGTTGTTTGAAGCCCAAACCCGTCGAACAATGAACGGATCCCCGATCACTGAACGTGCTTGCGCTCAGTTTAATTTGATTACTGGGAAAAGAAGAAAAGCTTTAGCGCCTTTCCTCGAAATCCCAATTTGTGTATTCGAAACATATTCCGACATTCGTCATTATTAAGCTAGCGGCCGAGCCCGTTGGAACAGTGAGTGAACACCGGGAATGTTCGAGAGACGATCAGACCCAAGCCATTCACAAATGTTTTGGATGAACGCAGCAACGCTTTCGAGACATTTGTCGTCTCCACACGAAACTGCTTCTCAATAATTAACAAAACAATCAAAGTTTATTTCCGCTCCGTGGCTCTTCAGGGAGCTCTTCGTCTTCTTCAATCCGGGCTTTTGTTGTCCTTTCCTTCGTTAAAGTCAACACTTTGCAATCATAAATGTTGATTGTGATCTCTGTCGAACACTTACAGAGTCGAGTTACTCTCGAATATAAAGAAGATAGCGTAATGAAAACAAATGCTCTGAACGTTTGCAGTGGATTCAAACACCCTAAAGTTGACATTCAGACTAATGATTCCTGTTTCACTCGCTGAAAGCAAACGGAGCTCGCTGCGAAGTTTGTTTTCCATTCGCTTTCTGTTGAGTCTCGCGTCTTGAGCAAACACAAGCAGCAATCGGATTTAATTTCTTCGGTAAATCTGAGTTGACTCAATGGGCGGAATGTGTGAAGTGAGTAAACGGACAATCAATGGAACGATATCAATTAAAGAAAAGGAAATTCTTGTGGCATTCTTTGACGCCTTCACAGTGTCTGACGACGACGCACCAAGAAGGTGTCTAAGTTTGAAGTTAGATGACTCACGAAAGCCAAAAGATATCTAACCGTTTTACTAACTTTTACCGCCATAGACTACTAAAGTAAATGTTTTTTAAAAGATTGCGATGACAAGTCAGACAATCGCTGTCACATTAAGCCATCGTGATTTGCATTCGCGATTAGAGTGAAACTCAATCGCCAACAAGCCGTGCAACGTGACCGCGTCAGCAAATCAAATTCTCAACGGAAGCCGCGATCGAGTTTCGTCCGATTTCGAGCCGAAGAAAATTTGTAGAATTCGCTGCACTCGACGTGATGAAACGGCGATTGCGCAAGCTGTTCAGGCGATAAGCGACAGTTAATGATTTATTAACAAACTTTATTTTCCTCCAAGCGAAAATAAATTTACATTCATAAATTCGATTTTAAATTCGTGAATGAAATATTGAGACAATCATCGAGGAGCTCGAAATTGAAGAAGCAGACACAGAACGAGAAGCGGGCAGGCGTGTGGGTTTATTTCTTTTTCCGCGTGTTAAAGCCTTTTGCAAGCAGAGAGTTCGAGGCGAGTTATTTTCGGGTTTGAGCGGCGTGCATCAATCGGGTTGCCCAATTGTCATGTAGATTTTGTGATAGAAAGAGAAACAGAAAAAAGATTTTGAGTTCGAGGCTTTTCTAATAACAAGATGGTGACTAGAGATTGTTCACTTCAGGACAAGTGAGGTAGAGAAGTGAGCATAAGCGTTTGTTGCACAAACTGAAGATAAAAGTTCAAAGATGGGTGAATAAACCGACGACGATTGAATGAGTATCGGACAGAAATTTCTCAGCCATACACACATTTTGAGATATCGGGAAGCACTCGTGCTTGACAACGGTTCTGCCAGCCTCGCCAGTACTTGAATCCGTGACGATTATAAATGACTTTGGCACACTTGATGTCATTTTTGATGTCTTCGTAGAGAAACTCTAGAAAAGAATTTGATTGAATTTATTTCGCACGTCGACGAGCGGTCAGTCACCTTCGCAGCGAATGCCGCACTCTCCCCCTTTCCGGCCTTTCCTGCACCACTCTTTGGAGTTGATTTGGAAGATGCCATAGCTCGAGCTGAGATTGGGAAACTCTGTCACTTTATTCGAGTAGCCGCCAGACTCGGCTTGGATCAGACAAACCCCTGGAAAATACGAAACGCGATTTATGACGAGAACTTGACTCAAGAGCTTAATGGATGAGACAAACTCCGTCGATTGTTTCGAAGGAGTTTCCCTGAGACCATCGTTGCACAGAAAATTTGCTTACAATTGGAGATAAACGTCTTCGGAATGCCATTATAATACAACTCCCTGGCTAATTCGCACTTGGTGTAAGCTTTTGCATCAGTTAGCGCGGCATTCAGCGTAATTCCGAGTATCAGTAGACCGAAGCTTCTCATTATGTATCAACACTCTGGAGAAACGACAAAGAGAAGAAGAACGTTTTATAAGTCTTGAGCTCGCTTGTAACGATTATTCGATTGCTTTGCGATCTTCTCCGGTTTGATTTAACGAGCCAATGAGTTAGTGACTAATAAAATTTAATTGGCCTGCACGGGTTCGAGTCAAAACAATTAAATCGGTTCGGAAACGATCGCCTGCAAATTGAAGCGCAAAATCGGCTTAAAGATTTATTGTCGAACGAGCGAAAACAAAATCCAGAAGTTTTTGTGTTCGTGACCTTCGCGAGGGATTGAGAGCGCGAGTTTCCGCGACGCGAATATTACCAAGTTTTCTTTTTCGCACAAGTCATAAACTGATCGAGATTGTTTGTTGTGTTGTCGGGAACTTTTCATTTATCAGTTGAACTTGACCGTCGACAGCTTCTGAACTTCAATAATAAAATTCTTGACGATTCAATTTCTCACTCTGCTCGTCTTTCAGATCTTCAATCAATTAACACCTTCTCTTAATTGATCGCTTCTTGTCGTAAAATGTCTAAATGTTTTACGCCTCGAGTTTCATCGACAAACTGATTGATCGAAGCAAAATCCGAGAACGACGAACGGACTCTGAGCGCTCACTGAAGCCATAAATTTTATTATCATTTACTTGTTACAACGGCGAGAACTTTTGATTGATTAATTTGCTCGAAATGGTTTCGCTGTCGTTCCGGGTCTTTTGAAACACTTAGAGCGTCTAAAGGAAAGTCAGAGACTTCGGAGTCGGCGTTAGCCACTTATGATTGTTTGTGAAACGAATCAGAGTATAAAGTGAATCAAGTTGTCTGTGAACTTGACGTGTATGAAGTGATTATGACTTCTCTTCCTTCTCGCTCTCGCCTCGGGGAATTCCTGAATTAATTATCAACACTTTAATTAGCTCCGTCGGCAGCTTATCGCTCCAACAAAGTGCTTGCGAATAAGACTGAAAGGAAAAACTAAATTTCGGGTTTTGAGGAATGAAAAGATTTCCGATTTCCTTAAGAAATGACCAGCACCTCATAACATGTGTCGTAATTAATCTTATTTGTATGAGCAGTTTGTGAGGTTTGGCAGCGCTTTGTTCTTCTCCGTGGTGCTCGTTGACTTGCACTTGATCTGCCAGCCCTTCCACGCGTTCAGTCCATTCCGGTTAAAAACCTCCTTCGCACACTTAATGTCATCTTTAATGTCGTCGTTCAAGAGATCTGCAAAACAAGCGTCGGATTGGATTTCAGTGGTCGAGCAACATTGTGAAATTAATCGCTTGCAATTTTCTGAATGAGCACACACCTGAACACTTCAAGTTACAGTTTCCACCTTTCTTATCTTTGCCGCACCATTCTTTGCTGTTGATCTACACGACGAGTACAACAATGTTCGAAATCAGCGAGTGCGTGGAACCGTGAATGAAACATTAAGCAATTCTTTCACCTGGAAAATTCCGTAGTTCGCGGTGCGGTTCGGCATGTCGATGAGCTTGCTCGTGTTACCTTGGCTTTCTGCTTGCACTAAACAGATCCAGTGTGGGATCAGATGTCTTTCCATGTCATAGCGCGATAATTCTTTCGCCAACTCGCACGACAGATAAATTTTTGCATGGCCAATCGTCGCTATTGATAGCGAAATGACTAATAAAGCAATCAAGTTCATGATGATCCGACCAATGATGGTTCGACATGCAAAACAAAATTAGAAAACCCGAATTGCGACTTCCGAAATTTATTTCAACAACAAACAAACTGGCAGCGTTCCTATTAACGCCAAACGCGATTTTCGACTGACGAAAATCCGCTGGTTTGATTGTGTTCTATCCGCCGCTTCTTCTTTTTCTCCCGTAGTTCATCAATGAATGTTATTAAAGATAAATGGCGTGCGATTATCCAAGCAAGATCAAGAGAGATACAAACACTGAGCCGAGAATATTTCATTTGCTTTGCTTCTCTGCGTCTTCTCAATTGTTCTCGCATTGACCTTGATAAGAAATTGAAGTTTATCTCAGTGGCACACATGGCCGTTGTGGCTAACGATGATGACCTTTGCAACAGCGGAGTTTGATCACGTCCAGGAAACAATTTCATTAAAATACATCCCTCCGTTGCGGGCCAGCACTACAAACAACCCGTTATCGCTGTCAAATTTTGTATTACATGAGTCGATTTCTTGAAGCGGAAAGGTCAAATGCGGTTTGAATTTCTCTGAACTGATTTCGATTTCGTAGAGATCAGAAAGCTGAACTTTTGCTGATACTATTGTCGCTCTGGTCAGGAGAGCGATGACAAGATGAATGTAGATTTTAAAGCACCGCTCGAGTGTTCTTTGATGATCGTTGTAAGCTTTTTCGAAACAAACTCGCTTCGTTATCTATTTCGTTTATTATCTAACTAAACAACTGTCGCTTTGAATCACTAGACCTGCTCTACTTCCGGTGCAAGCAGTTGTGGAGGTTTGGCAAGTATTTCTGACGGTCTTGAGGGTCGGTTGATTTGCACCTAACGTTCCAGCGGCTCCAATGTTTAAAGCCCAAGTCTTCTTGGATTTTCTTTGCGCACTTAATGTCATCACTGATCGGGTCGTCGAGCAATTCTGTGAATCATCTCAACTTAAGCCAACCGCTGATAAGATAAGAAGTATTGCGCAATAACTCACTTTCACATTTTATATTGCACTTTCCGCCCGCTTTCCCGTTCTGGCCACAATATTCCTTTGTGTTGATTTGGAAAATCCCGAAATTTGAAACCGTCGGCGTTGCTTTGTTGACTTTGGTCGTGTTCGAGCCGCTCACAGCTTCCGCAAGGCAAACAACTTCAATTGCAAACAAAAAATCTATTCAAATATTTCACAATCGCGAGAAATTCGCCTTACAGTTTGAGATCAAACTCCTCGGGACTCCTTCGTTAGCTAAAGCTCTGGCAAGCTCGCAGGTTCGGTAAGTTTTTCCTTGGCTGGAAAACCCTCCCAAGTGAACCAAAATAACTAGAAAAACTCCACAAACTCTCATAGCGAATTGCAAGAACAAACTTTTTCAATCGAACTCAGGACGTAGACTAAGAAGATTTCAGTCGCGTGCTCTCTTCGAGCTGTTTACACTGTCGATAAGACTGTTCGTTGCCGCTCACTCTCCGAGTCATTTCAAAACTCGGTCACAAATCAATTAATTAACATAAATATTTTAATATGATTTATTTTTCTCGCCTAGATCGCTCATCATTGTTGCCGGCGCCTTGCAGTTGCTTCACTATAGCGCAGCTTTCGATGAATACTCGTATCAGCAAATCATCAACAAACAAAACAGCCAGCCTTTAAATGGATCGCTGCTGATAACAAAGCTGTTGAACTTAAACAGCTCGACGGAAGTGCCATCGTCGTCACATCGTGTGAATAGCGTTAAGATTAACCAAAGTTTAGATGTAACAAGCGATAGAAATAAGCAAGACGATGACCAAAGTTTAGCCGATAAAAATTCGAAGAGTCCCAAATACGTCAACAAGGGTGCAAGCAGCGCCGACAAGAAAAACTCGATGCTGTTCAAGAAAAGCCTCAGCGTGAGTCAAGCGAGAGCTGCCGAAGACGGCACGTGGAAATGTCCCAACATAACAGACAACAGAAGCCTCGAGTGCGGCTGTACTGTACCATTGACGCTACGATGCAGTGGTGATGTTCATGGACTCTCTCTGATTGCTGAGGGACTCAGGCGAAGCAGCTCGTCCGTCTCCATCCTCGACTGCACGCTTAGGAACGTAACAGTTCTCAACGAGGCGAAAATATTCGAAGGCGTTTCGCTGAGTGGGCTCTTCATCTCTTCGGGTGAGATCAAACGAGTTCACCGGTCAGCATTCAGTGGTTTGAAAACGCCACTTCAAATCCTCGGACTTCCAAACAATGCATTGATCACTGTGCCATCGAACAGTCTTCAGCAACTAACATCACTTGACCGCCTTGATCTTTCCAACAATGAGATCAAAGCTCTGTCGCCAACAGATTTTGTGGTGAGACATGTGTGCTGACCTTTCAAATTTCATTTTACTCAATTCAATTTATCATTTCAGTCGCTTGTGAAGTTGACTTATCTGGAGATTAGCGAGAATCTAATTTCGTTGATCTCGCCGAAGACTTTCCTCCCGTTGAAGAATCTAGTCACGCTGAAGCTCAACGGAAACAAGCTCGGAACGTCGTCAAGCAGTTTAAAGACGATCGCCGAGTGTATCAACTTGAGAGAGCTTGATTTGCAGTCGAATTTGATCAAAGGTCCGCTGACTGCTGACATTCTACCTAAGCTGAAGGACTTGGAGAACCTAAACCTCGGGAAAAATTCCTTCTCAAGCGTTGAGAGTGGCGCTTTTAACGACTTTTCGAAACTCATCGTGCTCTCCTTGCGGAACAATCAAATTGATGTCCTCGCTGATGACGCCTTTGCCGGTCTCAACTCACTGCAGAAACTTGATTTGAGCTACAACGGAATCGTCGCCGTTTCCGAAGCCTCGTTGAAGCACATGAATCGATTGACTCTGCTGGACTTCACGCATAACTTTTTGAGGTAAATCGATATGGTTTTGTTTTAAAGTCCAAGCGTGTAAAGGTTTTTTCTCCATAGAGCAATCACATCGGACATGATCACGCCGCTTCCGCAACTCAAAGACATTCGACTCGATGGCAACGACATTTCCATAGTCGAGAAAAACGCCATGAATAACGCGCTAAACTTGAAGAACCTTTCGCTTAGAGACAATCCTTTGTCGTGTGATTGCAAGCTTCAATATTTTGCTGAGTGGTTCGCCAATGCTTCGTTGGTCTCAAAGGTAAGAATAATCATTTTCATCGAAGTTTCCATGACTTAATGAGATGACTTTTCAGGACTTGATGGCCTTCTGCAAAACTCCGCCTGTTCTTGAAGGCGCCCAGCTCTCGCAACTTCCAATCGAGTCTCTTACTTGCGCGGAAAGCTACCCAGACACTGAAAACGATAAAATTATGAACCAAGTCAACAACATGTTCAGCGACTTCAGTGACAACTTCACGATGATCAACTCGAGTGACTACGTAAGTCCTTTGAAGGATAAATGGCTTCGAACGTGGCTTATTTGATTTCCCAATTCCAGATTAAGTTCATTGACTACAATTTCACCTCATCGAGCGTTCTCAACTTGAACTGGTTGGTACGTCTTAACAAATCTCTTCAGTTTCACTCGCTGCTGTCCTTTGATGGATCAAACGTTCGCACGCGGTGGGACAAAAATAATGTAAGATTCTTTTGAATTTTGAAAGCAACGAGATCTCAATTTATTTCATTTTTTAGCTGAAATACCAAACAATTCCCGAAGACGAAGAGAATGAAGAGCATTTCCTCGTTTCTGTTCCATCGAATGAACCACTCAATCTCGGAAGCTTCTACGAGTTCTGCTTGATCTTCACCGAGAACAATTATCATTTCTACATCGGGTGCTCAACGAGCTTCGTTCTTGTTCCACATCGCATCGACATCGACTTCAACTCAAGGATCCTAAAGTCGACGATCAACTCTGACATTTCGAGTCTTGATGCGATCGGCGATGCCAATGAGAACAAATTTCTAATGAACGACGATCTCTCGCCATCCTACTCAACAGCGAAAAGCAGTAAGAAACTGAGCTCAGGAGCAAACGGCGACGATTCCATCGAAGTTTACCCTAGCCGAGACTACAACAATTCTCTCTGGACGAACCTTAGCCTCAGCATTCTCATCATTTGCATGTCGATCTCCATCATTTACATTCTCTGGACGAAATATCGTCTGTACTACAAGCACCACCAGACCGATTCGATCTCGCCGTCTTATTCTGAGGATTCGATCAACACTCAAATCGAAGATGAGAACGAGAACATGACGAGCTACGTTAAGCTTCAGGCAACGACAACGTTATAGCAATGAAATTTCTCTCAAGAGGAATAGCAGAGGCAGTTGCGAATGCCAACAGAAACTTAGTCACGTACTTTAAGAATTTGTACATAAAAGATTTTGTCGCATTAACCCAAAACTAATGTAAATTTTAAAGGAGATACATCCTCGAGATACTTGTTAACATTTGTTTTTACGATGTAGAAAGTACTTTTAAAAAATTTGCTTAAGTTAAATTGAGTTATGAATTGAAATTTTTTATAAAATAAACTTCCACAAAAATTATTCGTTGGTTTTTGTTCGCAACTCCTCAATCAGCAGTTTCACTCTGCACTCAATACGTTGTCACCGAACTTTCTTATTCAATCAAAGAAGTCTTTGACTTGTCTCATCGAAATTCTTCCACGCAGTTGTTAGGAAATTCAAAATTACTCATGATGTCACGACAAAGCAATAAACCCAAAACTGTGCAACCTAACCCAGTGCTTCCTCGCATCGACGAAAGCGTGGAGTTTGAGTTCAAAGTTTATTGGTAAGTGATTTGTTCTTCAAGTTTTTGGCCGTGAGGATAAACTTTTCCACAGCATAATGATCCGAGATCTTGAGCCAAAACTACCGGAAGATCAGCAGCAGCGAGAGAAGCTGACCAGATGGATTCATTTGCTCGTCGATCCGCTAACTTCTGCTCAAGATGTCGAGCTCCGAGTAAAGAGAAATCGTTACTTGTTCATGATCTGCACTTCTTTGATGTTTGGCAACGAAACTGACGTGAGAACGAGTCATTTCTCCTTTACTCGCTTAACTGTGTTTTTCAGTTCATTAAGATCGTTGGTCAGAAACACATCAAGAACGATCTGAAGAACAAGCCGGTCAAGGTGGCAGGACTTCGATCGTCTCAGCACACCGATCCGATTTCTGACGCCAACGGAATTCCACATTTAATCTCTCGTGCGCTTGATCCGGTCAAATTCAATAACTTTGAGGCCAGTCCCGAATGGGAGAAAGTAAAGAGTTGGGAGACGAGGCTTGAGACGATGCAAGACGCTGCCAAAGTGGCTCTGAAACAACCAAAGCTGAAATCTCGCTATGTAAAATCTGAGAAAACTTGCTCGGTTCACGAAGACAAATGTCCCATCAATCCCATCGAGGCCAAAGTTGGTAGTTGTCTCGATAATCAGTTCCGGTACCTTCTCTTTATTGCTGATACCTGCCCAATCTCTGAAGATGAAAACGGAGCCAAGTGGCTACAAGCTTTAGCAAGCGTTGACAAAACTGCTTGTACCGAGATGAAAGGCATTAGAAACGACTACATGATGCTGTACGTTGGCTATCTCAACAACCGAGCACTGAAAGGTCCATTTGAAGATTTACCGACGGAACGTTTGCAGCCCCTAACTAAGGCGATCGCTACTTACATCTCGAAACGGAAGAACGAGCAGAATGACCAAGACAAAAAAGGCAAGATTCCACTGAACCCGTTCAGCGACACGGTTGAAGACTTCATGAGCGAAGTCCCACAGATCGAAGAAGGAGCGTTTGCTTTCCTATCGCTCAGTGGAGATTTGATGCGAATGCGACGCTGAGTTTATGAAATACATTATAAAACTTCCAATGTCAAACTACCTTTGTCCAACGATGGACTGAAATAGGCGAATAAATAATAAATAAATAAATGTCAAACTAAATTTACTCGAACTAAGACTATCGACCCAGCGACCTCATTAGCTTGATTCTTAAGGTCTGGTTTTTCTTATCTTTACAAATTTTTATTCGCGGAAATCCCTGCTTTTTGGTTGCAGCATGTGGCCACCACACGCTTAGAAAGGGATAGAAATGGCCTCTAGCAATACAATAAAACTGCGTTGTCAATTTTAACTGAGAGTTTTACCTACTTACAGAATGTAAGTTACATTTCAACCCGCCCGAGTGCTTGGAGAAGTCCATAAACACCAGAGAGTCAGACACACTGTCTTTGAAATTGCCGTCGTATAACAAAAACATTTTTTGTTGCGTTAGTCATGACAATTCATTCAAACTGTTGAGAGGAACGAAAATGAAACTCGATCTTCTAAAATAATATCAAAACTGTTTGTTTTTTCAAGTGGCAACGCGAGATAAAAAGCTAAAATCTGCTTTTGAAGCAATTTTAGGAAAAAGGTTCTTGAGACTTCAGTCTCAGCTAGTCAAGCGGTCGGTGCAGTGGAATAAATTTTTTGGTCATGGAATTTATCGGAGACATTAAAGAAGAGACGCCAAGACATTATGTGCTACTCTTACAGCCTGATCCCGAATCAAATGATGAGAATGAAGTGGAAGAGGCTGAAGCGGAAGCTCGGCCGTGCAAGGTAAATGTGTCAGCATTCGACAGAAAGTGGGAAAGGAAGGCGCAATTGTGGTTTACATATTTCACATGCAAAAATTGTGATTTCGTGACAAAGTTTCCCGCTAGCTTAAAAGAACATTTGGCATTTCGCAAAAGAAGAAAACTGAAGTGTCATTTTTGCCTTCACAAGATCTCATCTCACTGTGACAAACGACAACATGAATTGAAGCATCAGGATGGCTTGAGATGGCGATGTAGTGAATGTGATTTTAGCTCGCTAAACGAAAAAAGTTTGATTGAACATTGCAGAACTCATTTGCAGCGATTAGAATGTTGCGATTGCGACTATCAGAGCCTTTGGAAAAATGCATTGAATTATCACCAGCAGCGTCACCGGCACGGCATCTACGCGACGCAAACACCGAAGTTTAAATGTGACAAGTGCAGGAAATCTTACACAAGTGGAAGTGGACTGGAGCAACACAAAAGAAATTTCCACGGGAAAAAAAGTTTTCATTGCGATCTTTGCGGTAAAACATTTTTCAGCAAGAAGAACATTTACTTTCATATGCAAACTCACGCCAAAGTTCCTTGCGCAATTTGTCAGCATCTTGTGGCAGAACGTTACTTGAAGAAACATTTGCACTCTCACGCGACCTCGACGAAGTTTGAATGCAAAATTTGCGGAAAGTTTTCCAAAACTAATCATCGTTTGAAACAACATGCGAGAGAAGTGCACGGAAGTGCAAAGTTCCAATGCGATTTTTGCAATAAAACTTGCAAGAGTAAAACGGCATTGAAGTGTCACCTGGAGAAACACGTGAAACAACCTTGCAAGTTTTGCCGAAAGCTAATTAGCAAATCACGAGCGAAGAAGCATTTGCAATCGTACCATTCATCAGTAAAGCAGTTGAAAGCGAATCGAGAATCAAAAAAGACAAACCGTCGGTCGTCTAGACTTCAAAAAGGAAGAAACTCTCAAGCTCAACAGTTAGCCCATGAAAGCCAAACCCCAAATTCAGGCTACAACAGAATTCGGAAAATTTTTTTTTGGAAAAGTGAGTGACATAATTTTTCTGAAAAATGAAAATTCATCAGTTCTTAATGTAGGAAAACTCGATTGCTCAAAAAGACGGAGATCAATCGATAACAAACACTTCATCAAGATAACTTAGAGATCGAGCTTGCAACAGACGATGATGCTGAGAAGTTTTCTACATACCTGGAGTAGTTTTCTAATGTTTCATTATGTAAATTTAAGAGACGGAAAATTTAGTGTGCTACAAAATAAACTTTGTTTATAATCCACTGCAATAAATTTAAATATTGAATGAAGTTTGTGCTCTTTGCAAAAAACCAAAGTCTGCTAACGTCCGCTCTCATGTCACGACCGTATAAATTTTGACTGAGAATATGTTCTGATCCAAATCGTCGAAGATCGAAATGGAGTTTGTGTACTCGCCGGGTGTGAAGAGCGCAAAGATCTTATCCATGTTGAGAGTCATGTTCTGGACGTAAGTTGGCCCCTGATAAAAATTAATTGATGATTGCTTCAAGAGAAATATGAGATTGATTGTCTGACCCAGTAAGGACAAATGTGCAGCAGTTCAGGAACTGAGTTGCTGACAGCACCAACGACCATTTTGTAGATGGGATTGAACGCAGAACTCAGCATCACTTCACACCTTGTTAACATTTCTCTCAGTAAAAGTCGTGGCAAGAGGTAAGAATAAGTTTTACCATTCGAACGGCGGATATGAAATAATTGGCCGGTAATCGCCACCGAATAATCCAACTTTTTTTTCCGTAACTTGCTGAACCTGAAATGAACGTTTTGTTACAATTAATAACTTCTGTTACCAACCAACATTTATCTTGAGAAGCGGGCGTATCAGAGTGCAGCCTGTATTGATTGTCGACGGAGAATCCTCGTTGGGCGTCAGGGTGCAAATTCTAAGTATGCACGACAAAGATCCACTGCATTCGATTCCCGTGTGATAATATTTCGGTAGAATGTTTTGCGCCTAAAATGATTGGAGTTGGATCAGTTCTCTTTGTCAGGATTGAACATTTTACATCACTTAACAAACACTGTGAGACGACAACTTGCAAAATCAGAACGATATATCGGGTCATCTTCACACAGAAACGAGTTGGTCGCTTAGTCTAGCTGTCCACTGTAAAGTAGAATGAACAGGCGCATTGGAAATATTCATGCTTTATATATAAGAAAAGGGCAATTAGAATATAATCAAGATTTTTATCGGAATAGCCAAAATTACAAACTCGGTCAAAATCACCGCGATTCACCTTCAGGAAATGCTTGGGGTCGAATAGATAATACGTTTATTAGATGATGACTTTTTTTTAATCATACTTTTATTTGCATAATAATAAATTCGAGTTTATTTCATTTTTTGAATTAGACGAATTCATGTCACGAAATTTATCAATTGAGAAAATTTAACGGCAGAATCAAATTCGAACTTGGTTTTCCCGCGCGAATTTGTTCGGTTGGGGCCAAACTACGCGAAATCTGGTACAACGCGGTGGTGCTCAGCTACACAAAGTTGATCGCTGCAAATTCAAATTCGCTGTCGAAATTCGCGACTTAAATGGTTCACTGAGAGTTTCCTGCGCGATAGAAATATGCAAGTGCGGCATAAAGCCCTGTTTGACAGCCTGAACTAATCGGAGAACAGAGAAAAGTGTTGGAAAGTGAGGAAAATCAGAATATAGCGGCGAAAAGCTATTGTTTATCATTTCATTTAACATCGATTTCCAATCGATCCCGCCACGAAACCTAATCGAAAATGTCGGCAACAGATAAAGTAGTTTATCCTAATCAACTGAAGCCTTGTACAGAGGATTTGCGCGACGATGAGTTGATCAGAAGGCTCAAGGTTTGTGTGAAAACTTTGTTGTTGTTTCTCCAGAAATGAAAAGTTTGCCTCGTTTTCTGCTCCATTTCAGGCCTTATCACTAACGCTCCAAGGGATGGGCCAAGACGATGAGAACTTTACCCGGTACTCCCCACTCGCCGTTCATCTCGTTAAAGATTTTTTCCTCAACCACGATTCGAAAGATGTGCAGCTGTTGGTCGCTTGTTGTATCGCTGACATCCTGCGCGTCTTCGCTCCTGAAGCCCCATACAAAGAACCTGATCAAATTAAGGTGAGTTGTGCAGCTTGAGGATTGATGCCTGACACTAAGCTTTGCTTTTTCTAGGAAATATTCGAATTCCTCATTCGCCAATTGAACGGACTGAAAGATCCAAAGGATCCAGCATTCAAGCGCTACTTCTACCTGCTCGAAAACCTTGCGTACGTAAAGAGCTTCAACATGTGCTTTGAACTGGTTGAGAGCCAAGAGATATTCTGCTCGCTGTTCCATCTGATTTTCAAGATTGTCAACGATGAGCACAGCGAGAAAGTCAAATCGTTCATGCAAGAGATTCTTGTTCCGCTCCTGTCAGAATCAGATTCGATATCACATGAGCTGCTCGACATCATCCTGATAAACATTGTAGAGCCAAACAAGACGCAACGCAAGAACGCATACAATTTAGCGAAGGATCTGATCAAGAAGACGACAGACTCGCTGATGGTTTACGTCCAGCAGTTTCTCAACGAAGCGCTGATTACAGATAAGCCAGATAAACATTACCAAAGCTCGAAGCGTATCTACGATCTCATCTATGAGCTCAACGTCATTGCTCCAACGCTTCTACTGTCAGTTCTGCCGCAGCTGGAGTGCAAAATCAAATCGTCAAGTGAAGGCGAGCGACTCAAAGCAGTTTCATTGCTCGCTAGAATGTTCAGTGAAAAGGATTCAAAGTTGGGGAAGCAACACACGGTCTTGCTGAACCATTTCCTTGGACGTTTTCTCGATATCGGCGTCGCGATTCGTATCAAATGCGTTCAAAGCACAATGCATTTCCTCGTGAACCACCCAAACCTACGACCCGAGATCATCAACGTTCTGAACGGACGACAACACGATTCAGACGAAAGTGTCCGCTACGAGGTTGTAAACTCAATTGTAGAAACGGCTCGACGAGAATACACAATCGTCGTTGAGTCACCGGAGCTTTTAGCGATATTGAAGGAGCGCTCGCAGGACAAGAAGTTCAAGATTCGTCGTGCCGCCCTCAACGGTTTGGCTATGATCTACAACAAACACCTACAGGCCGTGATCGCTAGTGAAACAGCGTGCGAGTCACCGCTTGACGCCGCCAGTTGGATTCAGATTAAAATCCTGAACGGTTACTACCACGCAACAGTTGAAGACCAGCTGCTGATTGAGAGACTTCTCATCACGAATCTAGTGCCGTACACACTACAAGCTAGCGACAAAATGAAGGCTCTGTACAAACTCTTCGCAACAATCGATGATCATGCGATGAAAGCGTTCGTTGAGCTTCAGAAAAACCAAATGAAAATGCGCAAAACTGTGATGGATTGGATAAAGCTTCACAAAGTCAAAGAAACGATCGAGATACAAAAGGAAGCGACGAAGAAGATGAGCTTTATTCTGAAAATGTTTGCCGATCCCTTAAAATCACAAGAATATCTCATAAAGTTCTCGAGCCACTTGCGTAAGGATAAAGTAATCCTTAAAGACATGGAGACGATTTTAAGACGAGACGTTGAGAACAAAACGTGCGCCGAAGCGATGACAAGCATTCTAAAAAAACTGGGAACTCCGATCATGACCAACATCTACTACAACACGATAAAGATTCTTCTTAGTCGAATTGCAAGCGTGATGATTGATCGCGAGGGCATCGAGATGTTAATTCAGCTCATTGAAGGTCAACTAGCCCTAGCAGTGAAGGCAAAGAAAATTGACGATGAAGAGGACGAAGAAGAAATCGACGAAAATGATGAGAAAACCGAAAATAGACTTCTCGATAGTTTGAAGCTTCGACCTGAAGACACCAGCTCGAAAGGGCTGAACCTCTTGACGGTGTTAATTTACCTGTTCCCAGCACACTTTCTCCACGAGTCTGTCCTTCGTCCATTGATGTCACTACTCAGCTTCGAGTTAGGGTTCGTCGCTGCAAGTATTTTCAAAGCGCTGACGCATCTCGGCCGGTTTAAACCTTTGATTGACTCGCATCCTGAGGTTCTTGAAGATCTGGCACCGATTTGTAAACACTTTGCAACATGCGGAACACCAAAACAGGCGAAGCATGCAATTCGCTGTCTCTTCGTAAATTCACAGTCGACTACGAAAGAAGACGAGGACGAAGAGGAATCGAATCAAAAGAGAATCAAGAAACAGATCGACTCAATTTTCCAAGAAATCGTCGATGCGACAAACGTCAACTTGCAATCTACATCAGAGTACTACAGAACAGCGATAGTTTCATTCGGTCACATTGCTTACAACCTGCCTGAGCGTTTCAATATCCCATTGAAGAACATCGTATCGCGAAAGATAGTTAAGGACTTGTTAATTGGAGACTTGCCGGATTCACGCGACGAGAAACCAGACGGCGACTGGTGCGAGGAGGATCAACTGCCAGAAGAGATCCGCTGTCGTGTTGAAGGATTGAAAGCGATCGCACGCTGGCTTGTGGGAATGAAGGACAACGTGATGGCAGCACAGAAAACATTCAGAATGCTGAATGCGTTTATCAGTAAAACTGGTGACATCCTCGACAAGGGACAGTTGAGCGAGGCAGAGAAAGCTTGGCTCCGCGTTTCAGCCGGCAACGCAATGCTGAAGATTTGCGAGCAGAAAGGCGTCGGCGATGAGTACAACGCGGAGCAATTCCTGACATTATCAACTCTGATGGTACGAAGGTATATTTATCTCATCGAATTGAACTAACTGCTTTGCTTTTAGAATGATCCGGTTCTTCAGGTCCGTGAGCTTTTCTTGAAGAAGCTTCACAAAGGCTTGTACAAAGGAATCCCTCATAAATGTCTACCGCTGGACTTCATGGGCTTCTACGCGATGAGTGGCCGGGAAACTGATAGAAAGTGAGTTGCTGCTTGCAAGGCAAATGTATATAAACTAAATAACACTCATTTGATTACAGACTTCGAGAACAGATGAAAAACAATTACGAAGTTGACGTAAACCACCGAAGAGAATATGTAAGAACGTTCTCGAACAGTGCAGGTAAATATCGACAGATGTCTAACTACTCAGTTTGTAATGTAAACACTTTTCAGTGGAGGGAGCGCTCGGCCAGCTGGCAAACATTCTACCTGACTACATCCTGCCCTTCGCTGTCACAGTTCTGTCGCACAGCAGCGTGATTCTTGAGGACCGCACTAACGTCGAAGACCTGAAGGTCGTCGAGAAGTGCTTGAACTTCATACTCGAGCCGCTCATTAACAACAAAGATACATTCTGCTTCAGCCTATACAAGAACATGATCGAGAAGATGAAGCAAGCGAAGAGCGCTTACCAGCCAACCAACGCCGTGGTTAACGAGGTGAGATTTGTTCACAAAGTTTGAATCCTTCAGTCTAAAGCGTCTCTTTCTTATTAGAAAATCTGGACTCTCTGCGATCTTTCCCTTCATCTTATTCTCACGAAGCTCAAGAACGTTGACATGCGCGAGTATTCACTAGATCAAGTTAACATTCCTCGAATGTATTTCCAAGAACAGGCGCTTGAGTTCAACAACCAGCGGAACTATCTGTCACAAGATTTCAAACGCCTCTCGACGGCTGCGACTGAAAATGACTCAGCTGTGAATCCCGGACCGGCACCAAAGCGAGCTCTCGAAGCATCCACAACACACGAAACGACAAAACGGTTGAGAAACGCTTAGTTTTCATTTGCTTAAACACACAAATTTGCTTTCATAGAATTTTTAAGACACTTGCGTAATGTTTAAGCCGAACTTTCTTTCTGATACCTTATTGAATTAAATTATCCTTTCGCTCCATCTAAGCCGCTCATCATTTCTTTTAACAGTTAGAAGTTTATGTTTATTCCTTCGGTTCCAACGGTGACTTCTTCAACATCGTTCAAGCTAATCGAAGGCAAAATCTTTTTCTTAAGATTCGAGATCGATTGGCGTCACTTTGATAAATCTTAGTTTTAGTTTATGATCGAAACAATTTTCTTTGTAAATCGGTGTAAGAACATTCTGGAGAAACATGAATCGTGAAGAAAATCGAAACCTTTCAACATCTTTTGGATCAAATAAAAACAATGAAAAGTTATTTAAGAAAACTCAAGTAAAATTTCTTTATTCAGCTTCACGATGTTACATACGAGCACCTCATGAAAGGCCAGCTGACGATTCCACGAGCAGGTACAGACACTTTGCATTCGACGGATCACGGATGACGCCTTTGACACGGACGGAGCTCTCTGATTCCTCAGGTGGCTGACAAACAGGAGCAATGCGTGAAGGTGTAGACTTGCGACGAGACTCAGTTGAGGTTGAAGCCAGGTTGGAGATTCGAGGATTCGATATGCTGAAGTAGTCATTGTTGATTGCTTCGTGTTTGAACTTCTTTCCCGTCGACGGCTCGCCGTACTCTTCGTCAGATCTATTGGGACAAATGGGAAGTCAAACGCTTAGTGAAATCTAGTGGAACCAAAGACGTTGCTGCGATTGCGATTCCTACATCTTCGACTTTCGCTTGGTATATTTTCGTTTTGGCTTCGGCGGCTCGAAGGGTTCGATTTCTTTTTTGCGTTTTGTGTACTTTCGCTTCGGCGGATTAATGAGTGGACTTGACAGAGCTTGCAAACTTGAAGCGCTTAGAAGTCGACAAAGTGTATGTGCAATTCGATCAGGCAGTGAACTTCGGACGCAGTCTTACCTGTAAATCATGCTCTCCTCGTATTCCTCGCTGTTAATCTTCAACGACCCTGCGAACGGGTTGATAAAGTCTGAATCCGGCTCTGACATCTCAACAAGTTCAACTTTGCACAATGACTGAGGGAAAAAGAATTGAAATCAGTCAAAGGTAACTGCGAATTTGGTTTCAGTGAAACTCACTTCGTTGGCCCTCGGCAGTTTTCGTTTTGACGTGACTGCAAGTTCGAAGGCTTGTTGATCGAGCGTCTTCCCTCGTCTCACAATTTTGAACTGATTCGGATCTTCACCGTCTTTCCGCAGCATTTCCGGCAAAACTCTCCGACGAGCGTTGATGAACCAGTTGCAGATTTGTAGTGTTGATAGCCCAGTTTCTCTCGACATCATGAGCTTCTCGTCCTCAGACGGATAGGCGTTGAAGCGATGATTGTACAGCCAGTTTTTGAGATAGTTGACTGAAGTCTTGGGCAGGTTTCCTCTTCTCTTCCGAATGAGATCGCTCATGTCACCATCGTAATACTCCGATTTCACAATCTCTTCCTTTAGCACCCCCATCGACGTTCCATCGTTACTATCGCTATCAATATCAATGAACTCGGAAAGGCTCGCATAATCTAAAAGTAAAACGAATTTCTTACTAAATAGTTTCACGTCTCCATTTTATGGCTTGTCAATCAAACACAGCGACGTCGAAGCTTGGAATTTCCTTTTTCCTTGGCATCTTTCCAGCCGTCCCGAGCGACAGAACTGGATCCAATCGGAAAATTCAAAAAGTTTCGCACAATTCACCGAAATCTAGGCTCTGGCCAATTGTCAATAAACTGAGTGACGTCTGACATGAGACGTGAGTCTGACAATCGAGAAAATAATAACAAAACAAAACGAAGTTCGACTGGAAGTTGGCGAAATTCTTCGCCACACTCTTCTGAACTCAGGAGACTAAGCTTAATTAAACTACACGAGCTGCTCACCTTCCGATTTAAATTGTTCTGTTTTGTGATTCACTTTCGACATTCTGTAAACATTCACTGGACGCTGCGGCCCTTCCGTTCTTTTTATCACAACTGCAACAGGAAACAAGGCTACTTTAATTGATGATCTTAGGCCGCGATTGACATGAATTTTAATTCAGAAGAGACAGACAAGTTTTGGTTGAACGCGAACGAAATTTACGAATTGCTCCGAGTGTACGAAACTACACGAAAACCTTACGCGAGCGTACGAAAGGTTCGCGAGTTTGCTGCAAGGATCGAAAATCATCGTAAACAAAAGCAAATTGATTATTCCTGAGCTACAAAAGACTTCTTTCGACATGGATGTGCTTGTAAGTTGTTCATTTCATCATTCGCTATCGTTTAAACGTCGAGTTTGGTTGATTCCTCTTGAATTTCTAACGAAATTTCCTCTGATGATGTGGCCGATATTAAATCGACATGTTTCTCGTTGCAGGAGCCGACACTTTACACAGTCAAAGCCATGGTGATCATGGACAACGATGGCAACCGAATCCTCGCCAAGTACTACGACAAGAACGTGTTCCCGACGGTCAAGGAGCAAAAGACGTACGAGAAAAATCTCTTCAACAAAACCCATCGGGCGAACGCTGAAATTATCATGCTTGATGGCCTTACAGTTGTCTACAAGAGCAACGTTGACTTGTTCTTCTATGTCATGGGTGGCAAGCAGGAGAACGAACTCATCCTTCTGTCAGTATTGAACTGCCTGTTCGACACAATCAGTTTGATCCTGAAGAAGAACGTTGAGAAGCGAGCGCTGCTGGACAACCTTGACGTTGTCATGCTTGCTTTCGATGAGATCTGCGATGGAGGGTGAGCTTATCAAGACTAACGATTGACGAATCCACCCTAATATGTGAATGCCTTTTAGAATCATTCTCGACGCTGATCCCTCGAGCGTTCAAAAAAGAGTTGACTTGCGAAACGACGAACTGCCACTCGGCGAGCAAACTGTAGCGCAGGTAACAAATGCTCTTCACGGATTATTTTGGTAGAACTAACTCAGTCTCAACGCAATTGGACTAACAAGCGACAAAAAAACCATTTCCTTCATACACAAAACCAGAGCTGACTCAAGTAACTTGGGTCACATTCGGACTCTTATGTACATATTGCGCCTTTATGTGATTGCACATTCGTAATGCCATTAGCTTGAGCTTTCCTCCCACAAATTATACGAACAATGTAAAGAAGAATTCGAGAGAAGAATAATTTTTTGATAAGATAAACTCGCAGTTTTGATAGTGCTAAGCGAGCCTCCAACATTCAGCTTCGCTCGACGCCGACGAGGCGATTAGACTTCCAGATGTGTTGAACCTCCTTCTAACTCTTTCTTTTGACTTTTCCAGGTGTTTGAGAACGCTAAGCAGCAACTAAAATGGAGTTTATTGAAATGAGACTCGAGGCGAGACTAAATCTTTCTCTTTCCCCAATAATCTACCCAACTTAAGTCTTAAGCTTGTTCGTGTCTTCAGTTAATAAAGAATCCTAAAAGTTATTTTAATACTTCAAAGGTTTTTTAAGTTAGAGAAATTCCAGCAATCATTGATCGTTTCAGAAGTTGGTTGATTCAGAGACCTTTGTTCGTTCAGTAGGTCTGAGAATTTTTAGTATACAAAATGCCGATTCACCCCGACGATCCATCGCTGTATAGCTTCGCTTCCGTCAGCTCATTGAGCGAGAGCAAGAAGTCTAACAAGTATAAGATGAAAATCGAGGTTTGGTGTTTGAATTTTCTCCTTGGCTAATTATTAATTTGTCGTTTAGAAACTGTCAGATGAAAACGCGAAACTGCGAGGATCGCTCGATGACAAGAACGGAGAGGTGGCGGCTTTGAAAGATCGTATCGAGTCACTCACTGCTGAATGCTCAACAGCAAAGATGGAGCTCACGAAGAAGAATCGCAATTTGGTTGCTGAGGTTCACGTGTTTAAAACAAAGTTGCGGAATTACGAGGGACAAAATCGCGAGCTTGAGAAGATTTTGCAGCAAAAAGAGGAGCAATTGAGGGAGGCAGAGTCGGTCAGCTCGTCATCAGACATCCACGCTTTTTCAGACAAGTTGGAAAAGGCAACGAAGAAAGTGTTTGAGGTTCTCGAACAGAACGCGCAGTTGAAAAACGAACTGAAGACCGCACACAAATGTTTGCAGCGCGAGATCGGCGACAACGTGAATGTTGCACAGCTTTTGTCGGGAAAGTCAAACTGGCGAGGAAGAGCTGAACAAATTTCTATGTTAACAAGCAAAATTGCGGAGCTCAAGGAGAAGTTGGACTCGACGAGCATGGATTCCTTTGACGTGGGCTCGCGGCTTCCCTTGAAGCGACTCGAAAGCGTGCGACGTTTGGAGGTTGAAACGTTGACGAAAGAACTCGACGAATGCAAGAATCAACTTGAAGATGCTAAAATGAAAATCAGTGCTATGAAAACACGCAACAAGAATCTTACTGACGAAGCCAATAACTACAAGCTTAAGACTTTGGATCTGCTGGAGAAATCAACACGAGACGAAGAATTCATCAAGTGCCTGAACGAGCAAATATCAATGACCAAGTATGAGCAGAACCACAAGCTCGAAGATTTGAAGAAAGAAGTCGAGCAAGCTGAACAACTGAAACGCAACTCTGACTATGAGATTTCAAAACTCCAATGCAAGCTTGAAAACCAAGAAGAAGAGCTCAAAGAAAACGAGAAAGTTATCTCGAATCTTAAGATGTCGATGGGCGAACTCGAAACGAACTTGCGCGACATTTCCGGTGATTTTCTTTTCTCATGTCGGCAAATGAGCAAGGAAGATTATGTGAACCTTCTGACCAGCCTAGAGCAGGAGAAGAAAGCCTTGATAGGCTTCGTTGATCAGTTGAATGAGCGACTTGACAAGGCTTCGACCACAAACAATCAGCAACAAGACTTAATCAACAAGCAGCGCTTGAAAATTACGAGACTAGAAGCGAAGTTGAGGGATCTCGATGTTGAGAAGGAAGCTGCAAGAGAGAAGAACCGCCGCACGTTGCGCGTCAATGAATATTCTCGATCGCGCAGCACTGCCAGCCTCGTCACGTGTCGATCGAATGAAAAACTTATTAATGAAATCGACAAGTACAAGTTCAAGTAAGACAGTTCGCTTTTGAGCGGAAGCGTTTAAATGACTTCAGTCAAATTATTTCCAGATTGGAAGTCGCGAAAGAGCGCGTCGAGTTCCTGGAGAAGAAGATGAAAGAGCAGAACGAGGAGCACACCGAAGACAGCCAACGCTTAATGAGTATCATTGGGAAGTCTAAGGAAATCTTCAAAAATCTCTTCGACAACCACGACGAAGTCGCGAGCACTCGAGCCTCGGACTATCTCAACTCAACCCTCGAATCCTTTGCTGAAAACGAAAGCCTGCCAGTGACCAACTAAACACTGCGTGGAATTTATTTATTTCAACAAAACGTTATCGCTTTATTTTCAATTCCGAGAAAATTCTACAAGAAAATCCCGCAGAAATTTTCTTCTAAATTGACATTCGTTACATAAGTAAGAAAAAAAGAAAATTCATTAAATTATTCTTTACATGTGATCATTCCAATCTCGTCAACAATAAATCTCTGTGGCTGCCTAAATTGTTCGTTACCTCGACTCAAGCTACCCTCAACGACTCTGCTCGAGTCTCTCAACCCGCCCAAACATTAAGCAATTAACTAAAAGCTGTGGAAGGATTCTGATCTCTCGAGGAAACGAAAGCTTTGAGGATTACGCAAGAATGGTAAAATTTATTATATTTACAAAGAGGGCTCGATATATAAACACTTTATCACCTAAACACTTGAACTCTTCTGCGATTCACATTACATTTTTCAGGTTGAAAGGGCGAAAAGATTTCTCGTTTATTTTTCCATTCATTGCTCAAGTTAAAAAGTTTCCAATTTCAAAATTCCTAAAAAGATTTTATCAAAAAGTTTGCCTTCCGATTCATTGTAAATTTAGCACGTCGATTGAAAATTTCTATCGTAAAGTTTCATGTGATTACCTAAAGGACTTTGCCTTCTTATGTACATCGAAAAGTTAAAATTGCATAAGACTCTCGAGTAAATTGATTGATGTTAGAGATTTAAGTGCACTTCCTAACGATTCTCTTTCTTGTAACTGTCGCTGCGTCTGGCAAGGATTGAGCTGAGCTGAACGAAGCTGCTAGTCACGATGCTGAAGAAAAGTCTTCAGCGCAAAGCTTCACGTCTCCTCCTCTTTTTCGGCAGCGTAGAAAATTGATTTAATTAAGTTGCACTTTACTTCATGTTAAAACTTCGTTAAAAAGTTGTAAATTTGAATAGAAATGCACAAAGGTTGCGTCAGAAACTACTTAAGACTGAGCACCTTCTGCTTGCTTTATTATTTAAACTTTTCTTTCAAAGTTTCAAGAGTTCCAGGGAGGGATAGGGAAATGCTTAAAGTTTCGTTTGTGTTGATTACATGCTTGGAAGTTGGCTGAACTTAGATCATTTGCTGCTCGATGTAGTTTGCGGGAAGCATTCCAATCTGGTTAGTGCGCTCAACGCGGCCTGTCATCCAACCGCCGTCGATGGAATTCACTTCAAAGATCAAGTCACCCTCTGCAAAGCTAACTTCATCGGAATCTTGTGCCTCGTAGTCGTAAAGAGCTCGATAGACTCGCTAAAATGATGAAGAGCAACTTGAGACGTCGAAACTCATTTGAACAATCGTATGAACTCACCACTTTGCTCATCGACTTCGGCTGCGATTGGTGATTGTTATACTGAGGCTGAGACTGAATTTGCTGCTGCTGCTGTTGCATTTGTTGTTGTTGCTGCAGTAGTTGCTGTTGCTGAAGCTTCTGCTGCTGCTGTTGCGCTTGAAGACTTCTCTGATGTTCCAAGTATTGCTGTTGCTGGAGAAGGAATTGTTGTTCTTGAGCTGCTGAGCTGTAATACCCATTTACGGGGTCAATGTCGTTCACTGATCCGATTCGTCGCTGCTGGTTTTGCATTGACACTGAAAGAAATCAGAGATGCCATGTTTATCAATCGGCTCTTAACAAACAAATCAATTTCGAAGTAAATTTGGATTCCGGATCGAAACAAAGAATTTGCACAACGACAAGCGTTACGAATGTGATTTAATGTGCGACGGCCGACAAAATGATAAATGGAATGAATACTCACATGCAGTCTGCCGTTCTGAGCTGTAAATCAATGTCTGATTGGGTCGAACGGTCTGTGGAACGTTTCGCGGTCCGTCGGTCAATGGATCATAGTCGGCGATCTTTCCAACTGCGGATCCATTTTGATGATTGTTGTAGTGATTGTTGTAAGCCATTTGCTGGTTGTAGCTAGCGGTCATTTGTTGTGGATGACCAGCGTAGGCTTTAGTTCCATTGTACGCGCTCTGACTCATTCCATTCTGGTGATGATTGTTGTTGGCTCCATTGCCATTGACGCCATTGCCATTCGGGGCTGCACTCGGCTTCGCATAGTTCTCGTATTGATCGTAGTATTTTTGCTGGAGTTGTTGTTGCATCTGAGAGCTCGCCGAGACGCCACCCGCTGGATTTGAAGCGCCCATCACCACATTGTTGCGTACCAACTGCGGCGCTTGTCCGACGCCATTTCCATTCGTGTGCGTGTTATTATTGTTATACGAAGGCGGCTGTTGATACTTCGGATTGTTATTGATCACATTGCTCGGCGGAGCCGTCTGATATTGCTGTCCGTTATTGTTCGCATGATTTGTTGCATCGACCGATGAATAAGGCGAAGAAGTTGGCGATGGAGATTCCTTCGGCGCTGGCTGGTAATGTGGCAACGACTCGGCTGCTAATTGCTCGGAAAAGTATTCAGATTCATTGTTGTCTGTGACGCATGAGATGGTGAAGTTTGAGATGATTCAATGAGCACATACAACAAACAAAACGATGGACAACAACCAAGCGCGAAGCACAAAGGGAAAAGTCGGAGAAAGGGAGTGAAAGAGGAAGCAAAATAATTAGTAAATTAAAATTAGCAACAACGACTTAATCTAAAGCGAGATTGGTTGATTGGGGAGTCTCGTCACATAAATTTCTCTACCGACAGTTTAATTCAACTTCATGATAAAAATAATTTTCGAAAAATTAATTACGTGTCTCGTTCCCCAGCGACTCTTTGTTCGTCTCGTCTTGAGACGACGAAGTGAAGAGAAATTACAAAGCATCTGACACTGCCATCCGTTGGAGGCAAACATCATAAATAATCAGCGAAAACATGGCTCGAGAAATTACGAACAATGGCAAAATATAATTTTCCGTTCGAGAAGAATCTTCGTTGATGGAAGGGAACGATGACACGAATTTGGAAACAGAATAACAAAGAAATCATAACTGATCAACAGCATCAAACACGATGGCTCTAGTTCTGATCTGTCCAACATTCCTAGTTCCCTAAATCAACCTTTCTCTTCTTCAAAATGAATCCTGCAAATCTCTCACCTCTGTTGTCGACAATTTCTGTCAGCTCGCGCTGTCGTTCCATAGCTGCTTTCTTCTGAATGTCGCCGTGATACGAAACGTTGGAAATGTTTTTCGTGTTCTGCTTGATTCTCAGCGTCTCGGGATCATCAGCCACCTAGAGTTGAGAGTTCTCGGTTATTCGATACTGCGTCGCAACGCGTGTGGCTCACCTGTGTCAATTTTCCCTTTGCCTTCTCGAAATCAGCATGATAGGTCACATTCGACTGGAGCTTTGTGTTCTCGGCGATTCTCTTCATCTCGGGCGTTTCAGCGATTGCCGTCGCTTTCGCTTTCGGGATGTGCCTGCGAATCGAGCAGAGAGAAATCAAGAATGAATTGCAGCCGACGAATGTTTTCACAATTGCATCAAAAGCGATGATTTGAAGCCACAAAGAGAAAAGCAAAACACATTTCACAGGCAAGTTGCGTAATTTTTGTTCTGCGGTTGTTCCATGACGCAAGGCAATGAAGGTAATTCGAGATGATGGAGGGAAACAGCTTTGTGTTTACACTAAACGATATCGAGAAACAAAACATTTTCCTCATAGGCGAAGATGAGTTTCTACTGTTTGCGCTTGCACAACGCAAAGTTTGAATCGCAAACGCCGATAAAAGGGAAAACACATTCAGCTTAATTGAAATGTGTCTCGCGATTAAGCGCGTTTTCGTGTTTCTTACTTTAATGAAGTCGGAGACAAGCTTTTGTGTAACGCCGTGGCGGATTCAATGGAGCGACGGTGATGCAATTTGTTTGATTGTTAATTGTATCGCCATTTAAAGATCTCTTTCTCTTCGCTTGGCCGTTAAACGCGACTCGAATGCCTCTCGACTTCAACCGAGTTCCGCAAATCGCTTTCACTCACACGCACGACGCTCGTGACAATTGGCGACAAACGTTTTCCTTACTTTAATTAACAATCGAACCAAAACGAGCTTGATTTGTGATCGGCAACAGTAATCAAGTTGTAACCGGCGAGCGCGCGGTCATTAAAATGCAAATGTGGAATCGAGAGTTATGACCTGATTTTAGGAGGAGACCACATCACGCGTTTTAATGTCGATTTTATACGGCTAGATTCGAGTTTTATGTTTCATTGAGCTCTCCGCAGGCTTTCGAATAACTACAAAAAACAAGCGTTTAGGTCGAGGAAGATTAAGTTTGCGCTGATGATTCGCATCTGTACTCAATCCTTTCGAATCTGTCGAGAGATTCAGCCAAGCTTAACACGCATTCATCGTCACCGAGACTTTGAATTAAGCTCGAGGCAACTTTGTATCAGAAGCACGTATGTCTCCTCTCAAGGATTGCGCGACAATCTGCAGATAAATCCATTTGTCACTTTAATTGAATCGACTACGCTTGACTGACTTTCTCATTAAAAGTCGCCGACGGCATCGAGCGAAACCTCTTTTGTATCGACGAGAGTAGAATGGCAGAGTTTCATCACATCTCAGCATGATTTATGCGACCCGGAAAAGATTTGGAAATCCAGAACACACAAAGCGAATTGTCGTCGTTCTCAATTAAAAGATTCTCACAAACACATTAAATTATCACACGGAACGAAACAATTTTCGGGAGTTTCTCTAAATGAAGAAGAATGACTTCGGCTAATTGCTACGTCTTAAGCGGAACGAGGCGAAAGGGTTAATAAGAAACAATAGGAAAATCGTGAAGACAGCGCGGAGTCATTGTTCGATTTACACTTCATCCGCAGCTCAGATTTTCGTTGGAGCAAACTTTTTATCGCTCGCCGATTAGGCTCACGCTTTTTTCTGCTCGCTAACCGCACGATTTTCTGGTCAATCGAGGAATTGCGAGCGCTTTCCGTTCGTTGAAACTTGAAACGCATGAAAAATGTCTTTGAAGCTTGTCGATTCGTCTAAACGCGGTTTGTTGCGCAATGACCTTGAACCTTTTTCGCTCTGATCGCTTTGTCGTTCTTCGCCGGTGTACGCCGACATTCTTTGGCAAGCTCGCTTCCTCAAACAACATTTAATCCACTGTATGCGAAGCAAATTTTCGTGTTCCGCTGCGAATCAAATTCTGTTTTGTTCATCGATTTTGTGGCTGTGATTCATATGGAGTGGAGCCAACAAACACAAATTTGTGAAGCTCCGCATGAGGGCAAGGTGAAACTTCGTTGGGAATAACGACAAAGCTAACAGCAAGCTTGCTTTCTGAGAAGTTCAATTCACACTTATGACCATCTCGAGATAAAACAAATGAGCATCTCAATCGAAGGCAGCAATTAGCTGAATGAGGATGGAATCGTTAGCATGCAATTTTAGGTGCGAGTTTCATTCAATCGCTCACTCGATCTAATCACAACTTGAAAATCCGCGCAACATCCTTCAAAAGATCCAAGGCGTCTGCTTCGTTTGATCCAATGCATTTGGCTACTTGTGTGGCTTCAACTCTCATCATCTACATCGCCAATTAATCGACGAGTGAATATAAATTCGTCTTCGCTATTGTCGAAGAAGTTTTTCTTCTCAAATTGGAAATCAACCTTCAATTTATCGGTTGTCGGAGCTCATTTCTATGCTGCAGCAGAACATAAATTTTCCCAACATGCGATTGGATTTCCTGGCAGTTTTTATGCAAACAGAAGCTGCCGAGCGGTTGATGCTTCGAAAATTCAAATTTATTAAAATTTCTTTCGCAAATACATTTATGGATTTCTGTGAAAGCGGCTGATAAATAGATTTCCTAATAAAAATCTCTTTGAGAAGGAATTATAACGGAAACCTTGGCTCGAGTCTCGAAGAGGAAGAAAAGGCATTAATTTCCATTTTAATAAATAACTCATGACTATCCGCGCTTGCACTGCGATCGAGCCAATTCCAGCAAACATGACGTCGATCGAGAGCAGGAAGAGAAACAAAGGCCAGCAAATTTGTTGTCCAAATGGCCATTTATGTTCGATTTCAATCTTATCGCGCGCCTAATCCGCTTAAACAAGCCGCCCAGAAAATATTCAATGAACTGATTCGAGCGAGAACCAGATTTGCATATCAATTTATCATTTCGCGGGATAGCCGAGCAATGCAATGCGAAGCGAACGGAACCGACATGCGGAGATCGATTTTAATAAAAATCGTGAAAACGCTTCCAGGCATTCCGCGTGCTCTGCAGCCTGAGATGGAGACGGAACAGAAAGCAAAAGCATCGAGAAGCAGAAATAGAAACCTTATCTGCATAATTTATGGCACAACTCGGACGACGTTTCCTTTCTTTCGAGTCGAATTAAATTTTCACGACGCTCTGTCTTGAGAGGATTCTGACCGCAATCGATTTGTTGTCGAACGAATGTTTAACCATCATAAATTAAACAGAATCGCGATAAACAATCTTCATAATTAAAGGGTCGACATTGTCGCTCACATTCCAGCCTCTTAATAAATTGCATACGACCATGATCGCTTTGTTGACTTAATGAATTGATGATGAATGCTTTGCTGGCCCGGCAATTATCACCAGAGACCCATGATCATTACTACGGACACGACAAACCAACTTTTCCTTCTTTTCAATGATCATTTTCGCCCGAAGGTGGAGCGTCGTGTAAATGGGCGAATAAACGGCCATGATAAATGCGCGGTGATTACAATGCAAGCGAGCGAAATTGTTCTCCTGATAAATTGCAGAATAAACACTTTTACCAGCCGCTGCTATTCTCTAACGGAGACGCGAAGCCTTGTTCGGGAGATTAGCTCGCCGACTTAAAGGCGCATCATGCCCAGCAATAGATCACCTTTCAATGCTCTGCACTCTGCGGAAACGTTATTCGATAGCTACGAGACCGGCGCATGAATTTAGCCTGAGACGATTAGCGACCTGGCACGAACATTCATCAATGAGCTGTTAATGGTCTTCTAAATGTATCGCTCGATCTCTCATAGAAAACTGTAATAAATTGATTCTCTCGTTTCTGCATTTAAAGATGATTAATTTTCCCGCTCATAACTCTTCATTCACAATTTGCCTCGTGCCCGTTTATCATCGAATTTATGCGAGCAAAGTTCCAGTCTTGTCGAGAATGTATCGAGGGCAGAGATTGAAACAAATCATCATTTGTCAAAAGCACACACGAGAAACGTCTCAAGCTATTTCAAAGATGACGATAAATGTGTGATGGTTACTAAGTAAGCTTGGGCGAGATTCAATTTAATGAAACGACACACTTCCGGAGCTGGAGCGGACCGTCTCAAGATCACTGCCGAACGAGTTCGGATTTCAAGAGCCATTAAAGTCAAACTGTTCTGCCTCTCTGTTCGAGCATGAGAAAGTTTAATCCTCAAAGCGGGAAACAAGTTGCAACAAAGTCGCGATGCGTATCACGTAACGTCATTTCTCATGCTTGAGTTTCTTTGGTTTCTCGCAATATGTCATTGACGTTAATCATTTCTGAGTATTAAAGATTGTTCCGCCGCATGATCGGATCAGCGTTATGTGTTGCATTCCATTTTTCACGTGATGATTTGCTGCAATCAACAAGACTTTGCTGCTACACTTTTTACGTTGTGCAATAAATCACCAACAACAATGAATAATAATCATGTGATTCGTCGATATCTCAAACTCGAGCGAAGGCGATTATCACAGCAATCAATTTTTTCCGCAAAGTCATAGAAGCAAACAAGCGAGTAAAGTCGTGGACTTAAAAAATGAGTCACGAAAACTGTTTGATCAGAGCACACAAAAGAATTCCGGTGAGTTGTCGCCTGTCTTTTCCTCTTTAAGGTGTAAGAATACTGAACAATTTAGCGGCAGCGACTTCAAAGACTTCCCCGTAATTTGTAATGTTCCAGCTTCTCGCCTTCTCTTAGTTACATTATGATTTTGCTGTGTTGTATGCATAAATTAACTTTCATGATATCACCAAATAAGGCGAATTGCCTTGCGAGCAAACTCAACACCTTTCAGTGCAGTTCAGAATTGTTCTCTGTTCGTCCATGTTGGGGCTTTCGAACTGCTCGTCTGATACTTGACGAAGGCGGTTGGCTTCGCTATTACGCCACGCGGCGATCAATCCGCGGAGTGATGTTCTCGCCTTAGAACGTGGCTTGAGAATGTTGGCTTTTCTTCATCACCGGATGAGTTATGACTTGTATTTCCTCCCATCGTTTGCCAGAAGCTCTGTCGCTGTACAAAGCGTTCCCGTCATGATTTATTGATGGCGAACGAATTAACACCAAGTTTAATATGAAAATTATACTCGCTCGTCGTCTATTTATGGGAAAAATCTGAATTAAACGAACGCAAATGTGTGATATGAAACATGAATTAACATTTCATTCTTCCACGCGAGCAAAAAATCCAGAAAGAAAAGAGTTTTCCGCCAGATGTTTGCCTTAATTGAAATGTGAAGCAGCAGCCGATAAATCGCTCCGCGAAGCTTTCTCATTGTCTCCAGTTGTTTTAAGAAGTGTGATACATCTCGAAGCCCATTGAGTGTCAACGTCTCTGACCATAAACACTATTTCAAATCACGCTACTGCAGTGCGCAAATCTCTTTATGGGAGACCATAAATAACTGAATTTAATCGAAGACAATCTTCGAGACAAAAGGTCTATTATAGCGACTAACGCAATTGACATCAAACGATCTTCGATAAATAGACAATGGCGGAGCGTTGATGGGGCATAATTGCCGCAAACAATTTACGGTATTGGGAAGGCGAACGAAGTTGTGATTCCATAACTAACGATCAACGCGACATGAAAATCATAAAATGTCCATAAACGTAGGAAAGTTTTTCTCGTCCGCGTGAGTGTAAAGCATGTTTAAGCTTGGATTCCATGAATTTGAATTGCTCCACATAAATTGCATGAATGCAATAAAGTATCGCGAAGCTAAGTGAGGTCTATATTTGCTTATTGTCGATTTAGTTTCACGGCGACGCCTCCGTGCATTCTCTAGTCGCTTTCCTGGGTCATCGAACTCGAATGTGACAAAATATCTAAAGTCACAGTTCGTCAAATCCAATGAAACTGATCAGAGACCACCGAGGTGGCAAACGTCGATAAACGAGAGATCGCAATCTCGCTATTTCTTCCATCCCAGTTGATTGATACTTCAATTAAAATATTGAAACGGTTCGAAGCTAAACAAGACATTTCAGGCTCGGTAGTTCAATCGCGATAAAAATAGAATTTCAATTGAAACGTTTTAATCGTTCATTTTTATCAAACATTGCCAATCGAATTGCAAAATATTTTATTTGTTGAGCTCCTCACAATGAGCGATGTTCATGTTCGTCAATCGACAGTACAGATTAAATTTGAAACTGAGCTTCACACTCTGTCATGTAACCAACCCTCGGAATTCTGAAGAAACAAGGAGAACCATTCATTGAACTCTCAAATGAGTCTGGCGAACAGAAACTCAAAATCGAGCAGATTTCGATTGTGGTAAGTCAAGTAAAATTCAATGCAAGTAAAATTCTTTGTGGCTCAAGTCAAGTTGGGAAGCCTCGTTGATAAATCGGAACGTTTATCAAAGCTGTGTGAATGTTCACCGTGATATTAATTGACATCGGTGTCGATTACACGACATGTGAGAAAATTGCAACATTCTTTATTCTCTAATCGAAATCAGAAGGAAAGCTTGATCGCAACTTATTGTTCTCTCCAGCTGTAGCGAAGCTCAAGCCTTCATCGAAAGAAAGAGTTGAAGTTGTTGCAGCGAGTTGAAAGGCGGGAAGGAGAAGAACAAGGAATCCAGATTAAGAAGCTGGTTAGAAGAAATAGTAAAAGTGCTAATAACCTCGTATCTCGCTTTAACATCTTCGCTACAGCTGTTGCAGTTGTGTTACAATTTTTTCCCTCATCATTTTCCATTCTATTTCTGCAGCGACACTTTGCAAAGAGCCTCGTTAATGTCTCGTTCGCAAAAAGAGAGTTTCCACATGACGAGAAGACAACAAGCCGACAACGAAACACGAGAAGGAAAACATTCTTTTTCGGTTCGCTTGAAGGTGAAATATGGTTGATGACACTTTTTGCATTTACGGAGAAAAGGCTGGAAAAAATTATGTTTGACTTACGCTTCACAATACGGACTTTTGTTGAAGCCCTTGTATGTTTTCATGTTGAGAGCCATGTTGCATTCTGTACACTTGAAGCACGTCTTGTGCCATGTCTGTAATGAAGAGGGAGAATCATTAATGCGTTATACGATAAGAGTGCAATGCTCTGTGGTAATTTCGCAATCTAAGCTGAAATCGCTGGCAGATGAAACAATGAACAGAAGTCTCGATGGCCATTCAGCCGCTATAAAATCGCCTTTGATTATTCGCTCAACAATCAAAGCGCGAAACATCAAATATTTTAATTAAACATTTCTCGCCGCACTCAATCAACATGACCGCGATCGAACTCTCAAACGAAAATGGGAAATCTAGATAAATCCGTGTTACACAATTTTCTCTCTCCATTGACCGGAGGAAGCGAGTGACTTGAATAAACAAATCAAGATCGAATTTCGTGAAATTGAAAAGCGAGAGCGGACGAGAATTTGTTATTCATTGAAGGTAAAAATGAATCATTAAAGAGATCGTTCGTCCGATCTGCGCGCAGTGATCCAATTAACCAGTCACAAAGCCAGCGATCGGAAAAACTGGCTGGCGTGTTCGCCAATCGATCGTGATGCAATCGGGCAGGCGAAAACCTTCTTGAATGAACTTTTCATTCACTTAATTAACGGCGCGCTCGGTGTCGAGCGGTTCAAAGTTTCTGTCTCGAAATCGTGTCGATCATAATTCGCTGTAATCGCATAATGCTCGCCGACTTGTCAAGAGTTACACGAGTGAAGTATTCCTTTATTAATCACAGCGTAAGCGCCGGATTGAGCAAAAGGTGTAATAAAACTTAATTATTATGCCGTTAATTTCGCGTTACATAAAAGTTGCTGCCGAAAGCATTCACTCAATCAGTCACACACTCTGAGCGCGCTGTCATAATATTTTTATTGGCGCTTAATCAACAGCAATACCAACGCGAAGCAGTGGGTGAGAGAAAGAGATCGATATCGATGTCTGTCAATACGCGACCGACGTTGATTTAATGACATGAATGAGACATTAGCATAAATTCGGAAAATATTTTCATCTGTTATGGCATCGATAAAAGGGAATTAATGCGATTGCGTAGGCTTCTGACTCACTTTCACCAGAGCGAGCCGCGTAAATCAATTTTTGTTTCCAGCCATCGAAATTGATTTCATTCAGGGCTGGAAGGTGGGGAAAGCCCGACTTCATTAAGGTTTACCGATTACTTATTCCGATCGCACGCGCTTTATAGGCGGCAGTCGCAGCATTTTACGAGCAGACATTTGTTGCACTAAAAGTTTAAGTGATTTGTTTAACGACACCAACAGTTAAGTCAAGTGTCTGATTAAACGTCTCCTCCCACGGGCCACGGCAACGACTCGCAGCTTTACCACACACGCAAGACTCGCTCGATATGAATTGCCGCACTTATCTTATCACCGTTAATCTCGAAATAACATGTTCTGTGTTTTCTGTTGCCGTAGCTTCCCGCGACTGTTTATCAAATGATGACTTTATAAAGGAATGATAAGCTCCGCAAACAATCAATTCCCTTTGCCGTGATAGAATTCGAGCTCGTCATGAATTATTTTCGGATGAAATTGGATACTCTGTGGAATGTGAGCGTTCATGATACTGTTTACGTTCTCCAGCAGCGCTCAAGCTGTCGGTTAAACATGCGAACCGATTTAAGATCTCATTAGCGCCCTTGAATTTTAATTAAACGCAAATCGTTGCGAGAGAATCGCGCTCGACCTACAAAACGTTTCAGTTTTCTCAGAAAAGCTCAGCACAATGCGTTCCCGAAAAAACGAGCGGCTGAAGCTCGCTCGCCATCAATCATCGTCTCACTCATGTTCAGCAAATTATGCAACGTTGAATGTTTTGTGCTACAGAAAAAAGAAAATGCAAATTGCCATTATTAAGACCAAGCCTCAAGCCTGGGCTTCATAAACAGCAATTTTCCGACAGATTTTCTCATTCACAAATTCACAATTGGATTCTCGTTGAATCGTACGCCAGTCAAGACAACAAACAGTATTGAGCCAACCGTCTAAAGTTCCACTCACGTCTATTGAACTCGAAATATTTAATTTTCGAGCAGTCTCGCGAGAGGAGGAAAATTTATGGTAATTTGCAGTGTTGCAAATAAATTGTTGGGTAATTAATAAGCTGATGGATCATATTCCAATTAGCTTCGTCTCCCCTCGGTATTTTCTCTCGACATTTTCCTGCTAGAGACGGTTAGATCACATGATGATATTGTAATGAGACGTTACAAGCTGAAGTTTCAGCCGCAAACGAAAGTTCATTAACAAGGTTCGGTTGGAAGGAAACATTGAGCTTAATCGAGAAAGACATTTAGAGATAAAAAATGTTTATTGGCGCTACCTAAGAGCACTGGCGGCATTAGACTAACTGGTTGTTTGCTCGTGCCACAGAGATTGAAGAATGGAATGCGACGAGTTTCGCGGCGAAGATATCGTGGAATTGAATACAACGAACGATTTACGGTGATTGTGTAAGCGATAACTTTTGCAAATTCTTATCATTTTTGTTCGAACACATTCTCAGGAATGTCATAAAACGTTTTATCAACGTTGCTGAATATGAACGAGTCGTGCAGCGTTTGATGTGGCACGGGAAGCTAACTAACAATGTCACGTTTTATACAAAATCCGCTTTTCATTGCAACAGCGTTGCCAACATTAAAAGGAATTCAACGTAAGTGTCTCGTCATATATAATCCGATTAGGCTCGATCCCGGTTTCAGGTTTCAGGGACGAGGTCAATCTCTTGTTTCCCGACGCGGTTCCATTGCTGTCGTTCGGAAGAAACTTCAGGCAAATTGGATTGGACAAGCGATCGCTAAAGACTGCGATTTATTTTCATTGAGCAACTAATCGAGCAAGGTTAATGTTTGAGACTTGAGCATACATTTTCATTATGCAAAGTCTTTAAATTTAACTGCGTCTTTGTTTTAAAATCATTTGGAAGACTACAGTTTACAAGCTTGTTATTGTGTGTCAAGCATCATTAGAACAAAAGCAATTCGAAAGTGTTAAGTACTTAATAATAGTCACAACTTGCTCTATCGGAAGCCATTAGACGCGGTCGTGAAAACTTGAGTTGTTCCGTTTAATAATTACACGTTCAAAGTCAGAAGTCTTGAGCTACGAGGTGGGCGAGTCACTGGAAAGCGATAAATTGAGATGTCTGCGATACTTGTTCAAGCCCATAATTAAGAGCAGAACTAAGTTGCCGCTAAACTGTTTCGAAGTTCGTCGCTCCTAATCGATTTTAAATTGTTCTCAACAGACAATCGTGAAATCGATCAGCTTCCTACGTAGCCCCTGGAGCTTTACCGCTTATGAGTTGACAAAATTGAAAATTTACAAACAGTTACAAGGTCTATAATGAAGTCGTAAAATCACTTTAAGTTATTTCATCTCTTAGGAATTGATTGTAAGTAATTATAAAGCTATCGAGGTCTCCATTTATCTATTGGAAAACTTTCAATTCACTTTGCCTAAGTTTCTCGAGGCGCTCTTGGCGCTATGATTTATTGCCAGGGCGCTCGTTATCTTTCCACTGCTACACGATTAATCTAAATAAAACAATGACGCAATCGACAGACGATAAAATTACATAAAACAAGCCGAAAATGTGAGCTCGGCCGACAGTTGGAAAGTTGTTGTTCAATTACGTAAATGGAGCGTGAACGCAAAAGAAATTGAAATTCGATCAAAATAAGTTAAATTTAATTAACGATCCCGTATCACGATCGAGTGTGTTCCTCCGCCTTCCGACCGTTTGCCATTTGATAACGAAAAGTGTTGAATGAACCCGCTCGACTCAGCGGTGTGAATTGTTTCACTTGGCAGTGTCTGTCGACTGGTGATGGAGCCGAAGGTTAAAAGCAAACAAATTGTGCTTGGAGCCACGATCTGAGTAATTGATTCATTGAGTGGTTTTGACCGTCAGACATCAATCGGAATGTCACACATTAGTTTTCTCTTCTTCCAGCTCGTGTTGCTGACCTTTTGATCGATCAAGACTCGGGCATCGACAAAACGTTAATGATTCATGAAGAAGATTCGGAAAGCGAGGTGGAGTGAGTTTTCTTTCAACTCGATCCGCTGAGGCGAATCTACTAAGGCGCGCCGGAATCACCGCCACGTACCTCGCTGGTGGCACAGATTCCCGCTCGGAAAACAAACAAATTGTGATGTAAATTAATTCTTCGAGCAAAAAGCTTCATAAAGTGCTCAAAAATCTCGCGAGTGCCCCCGTGAAATGTAATTGAAATGTTAAAATTGGAAGTCGGGGCTTGGGCGCGCCGTGCCGATGGATGATTGCAATTTACATCAGAAAACAAACGAAGCCAGGCCACACAAAGAATTTCATTTTGATTTATTCAGCAAAAGCCGACGATCGATGTCATTGGAATTGTTATTCGGGGGACGTTTGGCAATATTTCGGCAGGCGACCGTGACAAGCCGCAATCAACGGCAGGAATGAAGACGAAGCTCGCAGCTCAATGACAATTCAAAGACGCCCAGGCAGTCAACCAACACAGCAACAAACAATTAACTTCAATTCGAATCAAAATCAATTTCCATTCATGAATGGTCAGACGATCACGAACAGAGCGCGATCTTCATGTGCGTCGTCAATAAATTTATTCAGCTGCGCGATTGGCAGCTTGGTCAACTCGCCTCAATTTGAATACAATTTATCGTTTACATGCTGTTATGGAGCGAGCGAGCATCTCCCTCGCGCGGTTCAAGTGCAATTCGTGTCGTGCTGCGTAGAGAAGCAGTGCCAACGTCACCATCGAACAATTCCCATTCTGGTGTCTCCGCGAGATTTATTTTATATGACCGACCATCATGTGACTTCGAATACGAAGCAGAATTGGAGTGAAGCAGCACGGCAGTTGACAAGAATCTCGTTGGTTCGTTTGTAGAGCTTGTTTCTCATTGAAATGGCTTCATGATCAATTCCATGGTCGTTTAGTGGATGACATAAAAATGAACTTTGCAAGAATTATTCTCCACTCGTGACTGATCCATTTTACAATCTTCCTCAGAACATGCAAAATGAATTTGAGGAGAGAAAATTAAATTCCAGAATGGCTAGGGACGACCGTATCTGACGTCAAGCATCGCTCTGGGTCGACAGCAATTATTTGACGAGCTCTCTCTGCTCGAAGAGACTTCGTCTCGCGGAACAAATTAAAACCGTTCTTCGAGACGAACGTTCAACAATGAATTTTATTCAGATCAAAGTTCGTTTCGTTTACAACTTATTAAATTGCGCTCGACGAAGGCGAATGCATGAGAGATCAGACTAGGCACGTTGACGTGACTCTTCACTCAATCTCGACACGAGAAGAAGTTTATGATTTCATTCAGCGAACATAACTCTTCTTCTCGGGTTGATCAACCCGAGCGACAGTCGCAATTAAGCCTCATGACGCAACTGGAGCTAAAGTGTGCCTTGCCTCGACAGCACTCGCATCACCGTCGTTCCATATTTGAAATCGGTGACAGAGCAATTAACATTTTCAAGACTCCAACCGGCTCGTTCGCTTGTCGATGATCGGCGATTTCAAGAAAATGTGACGTAATGAGATTTCGAACGATCGCGCGAGCAAAGCTGTTCCAGTCTGGTTTGGCTGTTCCTACGCTTTCTATCGGTGGAACTTGACCGTTTTCTTCGTCGCTCTTTACTTATCCAGGCGAGTATCCGACAAGAAGACAAATCAAAACCAGATTGCGTTGTGCAATTAAACTGGAATGCGTACAAAATGGAATTTCTTTCGCCGACTTTTCCATCCGCGGACTTAGAGGAATTTCATCTTCTTGCGTTCGCCGGTCAATCGGAAGAATTTAGCCAACCGTGGAAGTGGGACTTTCAACAATGAGTCGATTAAATTGACATTCTTGAGTGTAAATTGGATTGAGAGCTCGAACGAGCGAGGAGAGAAGAACCGTAATGCTTTAACCTTGAGCTGTAGCTGCAGTAAGGCTCATGTCGACACAAGTTGGTGATTAAAACAAGAATAAGAAAGCAAATTTACGAGTGAAGCTGGTCCGGGGGGCGGAACAAAAGCCGATTGCAACGTTCAGCAAGTGATTAATCAGGTGATTGCGTCATCGTGGGTAAGGAATTCGCAAAGCCGCACGCGGAAAGTTTGGCAACGTTTGCAACAGCAACCACCTGAAGAATGAGCCGCCATGAGAAATGGAAAACAAAAACATCAATCTCGGACAAGACAGAAACTTTTTCTCACACGCTCGGCGTCTCACACCAACCCAAAAGACGATTCGACTCGCCGGAGGCTTTACGTTTATTGTTTTACGACACGTTTGAGCAAACGAGGAGTCTGAAATGTGCAAACCGAATAACATTGTCAACTTCTATTTTCATTCTAATTTTCTGAAGGCAGCAGCGTACGTTTTTAATGGCTTCGACTTTGCCAATTCCCATGCAGGTGCTGTCGACAGTTTGTTCCTCAGAACGATTGTCAGTGAGGCGGAACGTTGCTTCCTTCCACGAAAATTCCAACCAGCCAAATGTTCTAATCGAGGAGATACAAACAAATTCCATTGTTTCGACACGTTCGAGCTAGTCGGAAACGAAGGAAAGGCTGAAGAATTTAAAACTTTGTGATAAGTGAAAAGTTCCTCAGTTCGACAACACAGCTCGTTTTGTTGGACTTTGTCCAGAGATCGATAAACGTCAACATGACTCGACGACTCTCTCTCCTTAATGTTTACAAAAGTGTCCATCGCCTTGCATGGCATTGCGCCATTCCGTTGGCGTTCGTACATGCATCATCTGTTATAAAACCCGCAGTAATAATTTAATTCTCTTACAAGTAAAGTTGTGACAATTAAAACCGCACCTTCGATGTATCAATCACCCACTCGTGTAGAATGTCAAAGTCAACATCGAATTTCAGGTTGAGCGCAAAGCTAACAAAAAGAATGGGCGAGCATTCTGTCCGGTGACTCTCCAATGCGGCATTAATTGACCTTTTCTTTTTCCGCTTCACGAGAATTATGAGCGTTCGGGCTCGATTGGAAAAAGACCAATCTAGTGCTGGTTGGCACTCGACTTTATTGGCCGTGCAGGAGGGAGAGAAATAAATTGATAAAATCAAGAACAATTGGTAGAAATATGATGCAAATAACAATAAAGTTAATTGCACGAAAACGAAAAAGTTTAGCCTATCCTTAAGCACAAAGGCGCTGCCTAGCTGATTGCTCGTCAATTACCGAAAGGCGAGTCGAACATTTCGTGGAAATCAGTTAATCTTGGTCGAAATCTTGTTGTCCTGTAAGTAAGCCATCGGTGTAAATGATCAACTGGAACATAAACCATCGCAGTCAATCAAACGTACCAAGTCGTTTATACAATACGACTTAGAGGAAAGCTCATTGCCCATCCCACAATCTTGCCATAGTTTATCGCCTTCGGTTGCCCACTCGAGACTTCTATTTCTTCTTTAGTTGCTCGCGGCATTTCGCAAGCAGAAGAAAACTGTTTCAACTTATTTTTTCTCGCAAAGCTCTTTTAATTGCATCGCTTCAGATGGATCATGATGTTGACTTAGTTTTTTTTTGTTTCGTGTTTATTGCATCAGGCTTTAAGTGAGCGCAAAAGTAACTGTTAATGACTTTGGGCACATGTTTAGCGTTTGAATGTTTATGAGACGTTTCCGGACCGCGCGAAGGCGAGGAAGAAGAGACACGAAGAGAAACGAGATTCGTCAGCTGATTATGCGCAAGCAATCGAACGAACAACAATCAGCGAAATAATTAGCCATCGATGGACATCAATTTGTTCTAGTTTCGTTGCTCGTTGACTCGCAATCTGGAGCATGACTCACGCCTATCGACAAACTGCCAATTGCAATGAGAGGGCAAGAAAAACTGCCTCAAATCCAATTATTCTTTGTAGAACTCTAATGCCTTTCCTAAGACACACAAAATTGGATGGGAAGGAAATGGTTATCAACAGACGTTCGTGCACCGGTTCAGTTGCAAAAAAGCGAAGGGTCGTGTTATGGATCTAATGGGGTTGATTTATGCCGCACACATAACAGCTACGTCGCTCTTTCATTTCATTACCTTCGTTCGCAAGGAATCTTATGAGAAATGAGAGTAATCCACACCCCATTCGATCCCTCGACACGAGATTAGACGCACAGCAACAATAATTGGAATTCAATCTCGTAGGATCGTTTGTGATGTCGTACTTTTGTTGGATATTAGTTCATGGAACTCCGGATACGTCATGAGAAAAGTTCACTCGATTCAAGCGAGTCGATTGTTATCGTTTCACCGGAAAATTATTTTTCACTTCAAAGAAATCGTAATGCAAACAATAATTTCTTTCCATAAGAAATCCGATTCAGATTTCTCACTTCGATCCCTTCAGGCCTAAGCAGCGCAATTTGTTCAAAGAGAAAAAGGTAGAAACAAACAAAGAGTCAAACCTCACATTGGAAGAGGAACTCTTGATCAAATGTTTGTGTCGTATGTTCCCCTTGATCGATCGAAAGCCTTTTCAGTTTATTGACATTTCTCGGATTTCACATTAATTTATTGCGCTCACAAATTGTGGGAAGAAGGAACAGATTTGTGCTCAATTGAAAGTCTCCAACTGCCGAAGCGGCAGCGAAAAGAACATTTCAATTTTTAGATGCTACAAGCATTCACATGCAAATTAAGACCGGAGATGGAAAGGCAGCGCTGAAAGTGTGTGGTGCTTGGGGTGAGGCCATCTCTTCTGGGACGTCCCCATCGAACAAACTGACGAGTTTCTCGTGACCATCAGTTCAAGCTTCGCGAAATGGCAAAGCCTGAGTGATCACATCACTCGCTCATCATCCCTCTTTAGTATTTTTCGGCCCATTCACAGTAAATGAGGAAATGGATCATAAAAACGTTGAACGTTGAACGATGTTTATATCATTCCCCTGCACAAAACTTCATCTACACACACAAGAAATCTCTTTACTCTTAAACAAACCATGGAGAATGAAGCGTCGTAAGACAAAGCAACAGCACATGGTTCATCGAGCATGATAATGGAAATGCATTAATTATTGATGAATGTCTATGAAGCGGAAGGGGCTCGAGCTGGTATCGAACGCTTATCGCGTTGAAGCACTCGAAAATGCACTTCGTCTAAGCCCTGCTCGTCAATTTAGCTTCGTGCAAGAAAGTTTTCGTCTAAATTGAAAGTGACATTCCATTAAATTGAAGCTTGCTTCGAGGGGAAAACGAGAAACCAGAAATCTTCGAGTGTCGAACGAAAATAATGCAAAAGCCGTTTCGTGTATGATAAGAGCGTTCCATTAGTCATTGCGGTGGTCTGAGAGGCGCACATGGCGCAGAGCTACAAAACTGTCGTTCGTGTGATTCAAGCGTCGATCTATTCAATTAAGAGGATTTGTCGAAAGCTTGCAGCGGAGGGCGAGGAAGGGTTAAGGGCCTTCGGGCGAATCAGCGTTTAATGAGGTCGAAGGTCCATCCGATTCACAACACTTTCACTCAATTGTGTGTCCGCTGCACATCACGAACCCTTCGCCCGACCGATGACAACAAAAGAGCGATTCTTCTTTCCCTTTCAACTCGATCGTGTTTATGATTTTTCAGAAAGCTGAGCGCCTTTCAGAGCTCGAAAGTAAATAATCGCCATTGACCGTTCGACGGATGTGTTGAGCTTCTCTTAATGGAACTTTGCTTTCTTTCTTTTCGCTGCTTCGTTTCGAAAACAAAAACAATGGCACGGAAAAGAAATTCCCAAAAAAGCAGCAATTATTTCTTCGCAGCGGAATCTTCGGTCGACACACACATGAGCGCGAAACGCGATCTGTCAGCGAGAGTTTCCGTTAAACTAAGGCGAAGCTGGTCTTCTTGTTCCTTTTTTGTCGAAGATCCATTTCGAGGGCATCGCTGATAACGAAAATATTCTCTGTTCCGTAAATAGACTCGCCGGATGGTTTCGCTTTGCCTTGGCGCAATTGTTTGCAATCTACACGCGCGATTGAAGCGCTGATTGTCGGTGAGGGGGAAGAGAAGAATGTAGAGGAAGTTTAACGGGCTCCAGGTGCAATGGGAACAAAGAATTGCCACTTAGAACGATGGTGACGAAGAGACAAACTCGCAAATCGTCTTTCGACTCGAACAACCGCAAAACCTCAAGTGACAACTTCATTTAATTTGAGCTGTTGCCACATTTACTTTGCGTAATCGATTTGTTGTTTTGCTGGCCGCGAGAGATTCCTTATGTGTGAGAGAATAAGTTGATTAACGTGACCTTGAAGGTTGCTGCAAAACAATGATCGAGGAATGGCAACAAGTATCTGCGAGGAATGCAAAGTTAGCGCTCATGTTCTACACTTTGTCGGATAGAAAGCGTTGTTGCTGGGTAGAATCATTTGGAGTTTTGAAGCTCTTCAGTTACCGTCTCAAGTATCACAACCAGAACTCGAGTTTATCTAACTCCAAACTTCCCGAAAAATTCCCTGAAGAAATTCAACAAACCAGAAAACTATTGGAACCGAATAAGAAGAAGTCAAGCCAGTAATCCGGTTTTGTCTTCTCAATACATTTTTTCTTCGATTCCATGAGCGTGAAGTGAAATCCACCGAAAATCCACTTGGTGTGTGGACGCGACACTCCAACGCAGCTCACCGCTTCATCGCTTGTTATCAAAACCTCGCCAGTACAATTAAGCTAAATTGCGAGTTTGCTTCATGCAAATTGAATGATCTCATCACCCTCCGATCCCCTCTGATCTGATGAGTAACTCCAACCATAAACGGCTGACGGCTCAAGCGAAATCATGTCGCGGGACATTGCGCAAAGTTTTTCTTTCTTTCCGCAAGTTAAAAACAATTAAATGAATTTATTTAGTTGCGAAATTTCGAAAGAATTTCATGTTTTGTGTTCTCCAACCCACACACACACGCAATTAACCAAGAAACTTCTTGCTTTGGCTCACTGTTAAGTGGTGAACAGCGACGAGAAGAAGCAGAAGGAATTCTTGGGAAGAGTTCGCGGCTCTTCAGCGATTTCAGACTTATTCGCTACTACTTATCCTGCAATTGGCTATTTACTTTATCCAAGCATTTTAATTCCTCGATTGGGTAAACCACTTTGTTGCAGCGAGCACAGCTTTTATTCATTTTATTTTTTTATTCCGGATTCTCTGGATTGAATAATTTTTCGGTATTTCTCCACTTTTCACTTGTTTTCCAGCGGTTTCTTGCTTCCAGCACTTAACTTGCTCACTAGCGAATATGTTTTATTGACTTTGAGGTTTAGTTTGAGCCGCAAAATAATGAAAAATCATAGAAACATCAAAAGCACGACCGACTTGATTGAAATGAAATTGAGAACTGAAAGTCGCGAGAGAGAAAAAAACTGAAGTTCAAATTTTGAACCGTTTTTTAAAATCTGAAAGGTCGTTAAATTTTTTTGTCGATTGAGTGGGTTCAGACTTTGGGCTAGATGATTTGTGACTCTTTGCTGCCTCTTCAGCCGAAATCCTATGCATTATATTGATGCATTATCAATCTGTACAGACTCAGGCATACGCTAGGTGACAGAAGAATTGAGAAACACACTTGAATATCTGGGCAACAAATCTTCAACTGTAAAAACATTCCTTCACTGTTCCGGAAGGTCCTAGCTCGTGCTGAAAAGCACGAAGCAGGGGCTGTGGATGGGAATTCCCCGACTGCATTGACAATGCTTTCTTGGGTTCCCAGTCGGCGTAGCGGCTGAACTGGACCAGCCAAGGCTGGACCGAAATCACCTGCGGACTGACGCTTTTACAATCTACAGGGTGTCCCACGCCCAGGTACACCGGCCTATTTTATTTTTTATCTCTTTTATTTGAAGTCCGATAGTAGTCATGTGTTCAAATAAAATGTAGCAAAACTAATAAGCTACAAGTCTTATAAAAAGTTTTTGTTTGTAACTCTTTGTGACTTCAGTTATGCTACAATTTGCAAAATAAACCGCCGAAAAAACTTGAAATTTTGACTTTGGAAAATTCGTGGCTCGCTTACAGAATGAAATTGAAAAATCTAAAATGAAGCGATTGTTAGAAATCTAACTGAGATTACGTGACGAAACTTTCATTGTCATTGGAGCTACCGGTCGCCCCGCGGATCCAATATTCTAAGAAAAGCCGACTTAAATCTATAACTTTAGATTGGCTTTAGGAATTTTGATAAAACTTTGTACAACAATAAAGCTCATTTGTCCGCATAAAACTGCATCATTAGAATTTTTAAACTTCCACCGGAAGCTGAGGTAGATTTTAGGGTCAACTAACCCACATTAAGATTTAACGGCTAGCGGAGCGATGAGATCCCGAAGGGGGGGAAAACTTTGGAAACTTTGGAAAATCGATTTTCCACAAAAGCTTTCCTGATTGTAGAAAAGCATTTTCCGATAAGAAATTTTCCAAAGTTTCCAAAGTTTTCCCCCCCTTCGGGATCTCATCGCTCCGCTAGCCGTTAAATCTTAATGTGGGTTAGTTGACCCTAAAATCTACCTCAGCTTCCGGTGGAAGTTTAAAAATTCTAATGATGCAGTTTTATGCGGACAAATGAGCTTTATTGTTGTACAAAGTTTTATCAAAATTCCTAAAGCCAATCTAAAGTTATAGATTTAAGTCGGCTTTTCTTAGAATATTGGATCCGCGGGGCGACCGGTAGCTCCAATGACAATGAAAGTTTCGTCACGTAATCTCAGTTAGATTTCTAACAATCGCTTCATTTTAGATTTTTCAATTTCATTCTGTAAGCGAGCCACGAATTTTCCAAAGTCAAAATTTCAAGTTTTTTCGGCGGTTTATTTTGCAAATTGTAGCATAACTGAAGTCACAAAGAGTTACAAACAAAAACTTTTTATAAGACTTGTAGCTTATTAGTTTTGCTACATTTTATTTGAACACATGACTACTATCGGACTTCAAATAAAAGAGATAAAAAATAAAATAGGCCGGTGTACCTGGGCGTGGGACACCCTGTACATATCTACATATCCTTCACTCATTACCACCAACTTCTCCTCCCCATTTTCCACAATAATAGATCAATAGAGTTTGCATTTTTCAACGAAGCATTAAAAAAGTCATGCGTTTTATTCATTATCAGTTGCGAGCAGTATTAAGAAGATAGTCGAAAATAAGATTTTATATCGTGATTGAACGAAAGGGGAAAAGTTTTACAAAAGCGGTTTTCCATCTATGCAACACAGTTATCAGTTATGGGTCTACAGCCTTATTAGATGCCAGCGTACTCCATCGACCACTTCTCGAAGTCACGCAAGCTTGAGGGTGAAACAGACTTCTTTATTCGTTTCAGTGAGTGCTGGAAGTCGGAGACGGTGATGGGGCGAAGCTTCTCGGCGTCCAAGTCTTTAACTTGATCGAGGTCGAGTCCTCGAATAGGCTCCAAAGCAGCATCTAGAAAACAAGTTGAATTTAGATCTCCACTTGAAAAAGTAACTTTTCTTTTACCTCTCGCAAGCGCTGTCAAATCGCTTCCTGAATATCCCTCAGTCAACTTGGCCAACACTTTCAGCTCATCGTTGGTCAACGGACTGTTCTGCTTTTGTAAAAGACTAGAAAGCAGCGAAATTCTTGTGTCAAAATCTGGCAGCGTGACGTAGACGCGTTTGGGGAAACGTCTAAGCGCAGCTTCGTCTAATTCCTGAGGCCGATTTGTGGCAGCCATTACAACAATTCGTTCGTTCTCTGAATTTCCAGTGGGTAAGCCATCGAACTGAATGAGAAATTCTGTCTTCAAGCGTCGCGATGCTTCGTGCTCTGACTGACTACGCTCGGACAAAAGAGAATCTATCTCATCGATGAAAATGATTGCCGGTTGAAGTTCACGGGCGACAGCGAACAGAGCTCGAACCATTTTCTCGCCATCGCCTACGTATTTGCTTGTCAATGATGCAGCTGATATGCTGAAAAAGACTGCCGCGCATTCCGTTGCAACCGCTCTGGCCAATAGAGTTTTTCCGTTGCCTGGTGGTCCGAAGAGAAGAAGTCCACGTGACGGAGTTCTCAAGCCAGTAAATAGCTCTGGCCGCACAGCAGGCAGGATGACCATTTCTTTCAATGCTTGCTTGGCGGTTTCGTTACCCGCGACATCGTTAAATTCAACTTTCTGTCCACCTTCAATTATCTCATCCATGATCGTTTGAACGAGTTTTGGCTCGACACCTTTGACACTAATTGTGCTAGGCGATGGAGTCGTTGGCGGTTGATTAGCGTGAGGAGTTCGAGATCTCGGTGGCGTTGCTCGGCCAGAAATGTTGTTTGTCCGACGCGGCGATTGACTTGGATTTGAAAATTGTCTGCGAACCATTGGCGGCGTTGCTGGCTTCTTGATCGGATTGTTAACATTGGTCAGTGCTCGAGACATGTTGCGCGGCAGAGTCTGTGATTTATTCATGATGGCTAAGTTACCAGGGCGTCGACCGATTGTTAGTTTACCCGTAGCTAAAATAAGAAAGGACGAAAGCTTATTAAAACTGAATAGAACAGATTACAACGGCAAACACCAAAAATAGACAGAGAAGGAAGGAACCAACCAATGTTAAACAGAAAACGAATTTCTTAAAACTACTTTAGTGTGACATCGTGTCTCCAATCCATTGGGTGAGTAATGAGTTATTCGGACCTAGTCGCGTGAAGCTCTTCTTACCTTCGGAAGACGTCGCTCTACTTGTGGAATGATTGTTGAAAGTCACGTTTCTATCACCGGTCGTGAGTTCATTGAGCAAGAGTTTGGAATTGAGGGGCTTTCTATGGGTCAGTCGACTCATTTTGTCCGTCAGCAACTGTACAGATGGAGGTTTAGACCTCTCCTGATTCAACATCTTTGTACGTTCGTTCAACATAAGCTCTGTTGATTTGGTTGATTCAAAAATAAAAAAACATTGGACAGAGTTTCACAAAAATCATAAACTAAAACTCAGACGATGCTTGCCAATCGAATGCAATCGTCAAACGAAGTGCAACAGATTGACATTAAAACTTTTTGAGATGAGATCTCTTTTTGGAAATATCTACGAAAGCAAACCTCAATGAAAGTGAAAGTTGACCTCTAACGGAATGACGAACTTAAAGTTTTCAATTACCAAGCATCGACTGCGCAAATATTCAACAGCAACGGGGACTTTCGTCCTCGTGGAAATGTGAAGGATAAAATTCTAATCGGCAAAGCTACAAAGGAACGCTGCGTGACTAATAAAAGTTGTATGCAGCGCTCAATCATCAGTCAGGACTGGATCAGGCTCGACTAACTAATCGATTCCCATGAAACGACTCCAAACCTGTCCCAGCCTCTGGCCAATCTCTGTCTTTTTGCTCACCCAAGAAGTGTAATCTGTCTTTTGCCATCGCCAGATTGGTCTGCATTTTGTCGTGGAGCCGCTGCGCCTTGAGCCACTTCTCTCCATGGCCTTGCCAGACATCTATGTTAATGCCACGCTCGAGCTCGGCAATGCCTTCCTTGTACAACCGAATCGCTGTTTCCTTTTGTTCTACAAAGAAAAGTTTCTTGAATGAAGTTTCCGTTGTCAAGACTTTGTTATGGGGTGGGCAGAGGGTGCGGGAGGAAGGACGAGTTGAAGACACGTTCGGGACATTCAAAGAAAATTCCCATCGTAAATGTTTGCGCCAAGCAGTTGTTGAGTGTCTCAACGGATATATCGAATAGTTTCTTAATTAAATATTAGTTTAGTTTTGAGCGCTTGCCAATCTCTCGGACACCGTTTAGCGGTGATGTCTCGAGCAATGCCGAAAATCACGCCACATACAAAAGGTCAATGAAACTTATGAAGCTCTACTTGACATGTGCAGAGCCGACTCGATGTTGCATGACATCATAGATGAATGATTTGATTTCCATAAAGGGGAGACGTCGGCCGTAAATGTAGATGACAAGAGATTCAATTAAGGCGCTTACCTGCATTCTGAGTCTCGTCGATCTTTAGGGCTTGTGAAATGAACTCGAAAGCTTTCTTGTGGTGATGTTTCTGGAGTTGCAGCAAATCCATTTCTTTGTTGTCGTCGCCTTTAACTACTTCAAGGCTCACGTCTTCTTGTTTCACGGTCGACGACGGTTTGTTGAGTATTCGCGATGAGGAGTTGTAAACGAACTTAAGCACAATAAACAGCTCAAACAAAATCGTCTTAAGCAAATTAAAAAACATAACGATTGGGAAACTCAGGATGATAAAAGTTTTGCGCTCATCGCCTTGCAAGTTTTCACTTGAATCTGTGTTACTCGATGGGCAAGCACTCGACGTCTTTGTCTTGCGAACCATAACCGGGTCACCTGCTTTAATTCACTACTAATCGTTCTACCGATTACTGCATTTTCCTTTTGTTTATGGAGCGAGTTCCGCGACTGAAAATTTTGGAGCGATCGAGGGGTTGAAAACATCGAAAGGAATTTCGAACATCGGGCTGGCGGTTGCTGCAATCATTTTATTGTCTGCTTTGCGAAAGTTTGACTAATCAACAGAGGCAATATGAGAGTTGCTTCACCGTGAATCTTGACAGGGGTTGCTTCAGGTTTGATCTTGCCACACGCTACGCTTTCATCAGGAGAAGCTCCCGAATCACTGCCATCAAACTCTGCAGCTGTGTTGAGATAGACCGCATAATCTGCTCCATCTCGAACGCAATTGGCTTTACACATGTGATGCTTAACGATTCCAGCACCGACTGCGATAATGCCTGACTGCTTAGCCTTCATTGCCATGTTGTTGATTCGTCGGAGATCGTCAAGAATGTCAAGAACTAATCCTGGATTACGGAACGAATGGAAGTACATCATGTCGCCAAGAGAGCCGTCCGTCAAAGCTGGGCAGAAAATAGGAATTTTGTTCTTGGCCGCCCAGTAGCAAATCGATTCTTCGTTGTCGATCCGCTCTCCCAGTCGTTGGATTACTTTCGATGGAGTCCAAAGAGTTCCGACTTTCTTCTGCTCGTCGAGCATTTCATCTAGCAAAGGCATCACCCAGTTCTCGAACAGGCAATAGTTTTCATTAGGAACGAGAAGGTTTCCAATGCGGTTGATTCCTTTATCTCTAAGCTCTTTTCCAGATAGTTCAAATGATCCGAGGTATGTCGGAGCAAGACATTTGATGAAATCTTCTTCAACTCCGCCTGAGATAAACATAGGACCTTTTGATTGGGTTTTAAAGTGTCTTGAGCCCTTACCTGCTGACGTGACAATGCAGTCAACCAGTTTATGTTGCACAAGGAAGCGTATCGACTCGCGTAGACCAGAAGAGACGATGTTGGATGTGTAGCCAAAGAAAATTGTGCAACTATTTTTCCTTTTGATGAACTCGTCGTCTTCATACAAATCCTGTTCATCTTCATTCAGTGGCTTCAATCGGGAGTCGATCATTCTGTTAATTTCTTCCACAGCTTTCCCGAAGTTGGTTGCTTGAAAGCCGGCGACTTTATATGACTTCAACATCTCGTCGTAGTTAATGCCTTTGTTCCAATCGTAGCCCTTGACAATCGGTGTACCTTCCGGCATTGGTTCACTGTCTTTGAGTACAGCGCCTTTGGCTCCTTCTGGTTCTTTACTCATTTTGATTCGTTTGTTTACATTAACTTCGAAACTTCCACCAAGAAAATTCGAACGGGGGCCGAACTAAGTCAACGTCAACAAATAAAATTATCCAAGAATATGATTTAGTATTCCTCGCGGTGTTTGTTGACTTAGACGTGTGATCGTCGGCTCTCTTCGTGTTTATCAAGTTAAGCTTTTTGTGTGCTTTGTGTTTCTATAATAATCCGAACAAAAACCAGTCAGAGGCTCACCAAAGTTCATTGAAACAAAGCAAAGTGATATTAAGGGAAGAAGTCGACTCGGTTGAAGGCCAAATTAAAGCAGCACAACTTAATTAGCCATGGAGAACGGCGATTCAAATGGTCACTCGGATATTCCCAGCCATCCGATAACGAAAATCTGCTGCATCGGCGCTGGGTATGTCGGTGGTCCGACTTGTTCAGTGATGGCTCTCAAATGCCCTGACATAAGAGTGACGGTCGTTGACCAGAGCAAGGAAAGAATCAACCAATGGAACTCGGAGAAGTTGCCGATTTATGAGGTAAACATTAATACGAAGAAATCCCCACCAGTGCCGCTGGTTCTTGTGCCACGCTCTATTTATAGAGTCAATGTTTGTGCTGTTGAACGAAGATAAGAGAGGGAACAATAAACTAAACGATGGAATAATTTTTATGTTCCCATCCGGTCGTACTAATTCATCGCCAGTCCTTGAGAATCTTCTTCGATTGCACGCTGCAATAAATCATTGAAGAGCAAGCGCTTGTCTCATGCAATTAAATCATTCGCTTGCCTCGATGCAGGCCTGAACTTGAAACGCGATAGGACGCAATTCTCCGAAGTATTCCTAGAATATGGCCACACTTGTTGTCTAGTAGCCAAATCAAAATTTCCATGTCGTCACAAAAGTTCCCAGAAATCGCGTCGATGTTCACTCGACGACTCGTAGATTGATAACGATCCAGGAAGTTGCGATAAAAACTCGTTGATTGTCATTAATTTGATATCGAATCCCTTGCTATGTAAATGATACACGTCGCTGTCTGTGCTGATGTCACAAGCTGAGTCAACTGTAAACATCATCGAATGAGTTTTAACATCTCACGATCATCGGCCTTCTCTCTTGTTCTGACATTCTTCGCAAAAAGCTAATTGGGCGATCTGTTGAACGTCTTGTCGCTTCGCTTCGTGTGAAGGTCGTCATGTGTCAATTCATCACTGAATACCGTTAGAGTTAACGTAACTTTACTTCTTTATTTCTCAGCCTGGCTTAGACGAAGTCGTTAAGAAGTGCCGAGGACGGAATCTCTTCTTCTCCACTGACATCGAAACGGCAATTCAAGAAGCGCAATTGATTTTTATTTCGGTCAATACTCCAACGAAGGTCAGCGGTAACGGCAAAGGAAGAGCCGCCGATCTCAAGCACGTCGAAGGTTGCGCTCGATTGATTGCAAACATATCAAAGAGCAGCAAAATTGTTGTTGAGAAAAGCACGGTTCCAGTGCGAGCGGCCGAAAGTATTATGCACGTTTTGAAAGCGAACAACAAGCCTGGCGTAAGATACTCAATCCTATCGAATCCCGAGTTCCTGGCTGAAGGAACTGCGGTCGAGAATCTTCTGAAGCCGGATCGCGTTCTCATCGGCGGTGAAGAAACTCCTGAAGGTCGCAAAGCAGTTGAGACGTTGTGTTGGATCTACGAGCATTGGATCCCGAAGGAAAACGTTTTGACGACCAACACGTGGAGTTCGGAACTGTCAAAGCTTGCAGCCAATGCAATGTTGGCACAACGCATTTCGAGCATCAATTCGTTATCAGCTCTTTGTGAAGTGACTGGCGCTGACGTGTCAGAAGTCGCTCGTGCCATCGGCCTTGACTCTCGAATCGGATCGAAGTTCCTTCAAGCTTCAGTCGGATTCGGCGGCTCTTGCTTCCAAAAGGATTTGCTGAATCTCGTTTATATATGTGAGAAATTGAATCTTCCAGAAGTGGCTCAGTATTGGCAGAAGGTGATTGATATGAACGAATATCAAAAAGATCGCTTTGCACAAAAAATCATTGAATGTCTCTTCAACACTGTCAGCGAAAAGCGTTTGGCAGTTCTCGGCTTCGCCTTCAAGAAGAACACTGGCGATACTCGCGAGACGCCGGCCATCACCGTTTGCAAAACGTTGCTTGACGAAGGCGCGAAGTTAAACATTTACGATCCTAAAGTCGAGAAATCTCAAATCATAGCAGACTTGACCACGACTCGAGTCACTGACTGCCCTGAAGACGTCAAAAGCGCCATTGAGATCTTCGCTGATCCATACGACGCTGTTAAAGGAACTCACGCAATTGTCATCTGTACTGAGTGGGATGAATTCGCGGAACTCGACTTTAATCGCATTTACAACTCAATGGTCAAGCCAGCTTATGTCTTTGATGGCCGGAAGATCCTGAACCACGAAGAGCTGCAAGACATCGGCTTCCATGTCATCACCATCGGCAAGAAACTCAACCGCTCCGGTTTGATGAGAAGCTTTGGCAGCATTCCTCAACAATGAAAGCCACCGGACCCAAAAGCCTTCAAGGATTTTGCAATAACATAATCGAACAATTTATTATACTTAAAATGACTCAAAGTAAGATCAAACAATCCTAATTGTATTTAACTTTTCACTCTACGGAATCGCATTGCATTTCCATAATTTTAAAATCAAACAATCTGATTGTCGCATGAATATTTTTATTTAAATAAAAGGAAATCCCTTAAAAATTTAAGCGACAGCGAAAGTTTCTTTAGTCAACATCACAAGTCTCTTCAAAACAGACGTCGGAGTCAATTTGGTTTGTCTGTTTCTGCGATCTTCGATAAATATTGTCAGTTCAGTTCTAGATCTGCTCGACACTTCACGAAGTTTTTCATTGAGAGTGAAAAGAAAAATAGAAAAACAAGTTATGAGTTCCAACGGCGAGTTGACACCTCAGCAAATCTCGAAGGTTTGCTGCTTGGGCGCTGGATATGTCGGTGGACCGACGTGCTCGGTTATGGCAGCGATGTGTCCAAGCATTACTGTGAACGTTGTCGATATGAACCCCGAGAGAATCCGCCAGTGGAACTCTGAGAAGCTTCCAATCTATGAGGTAAGACTGAAGTCTTTGTGCTTCAATGGCTCAGTTAGAGTCGTAGAAAGTTTAATTGCAATTTTTTGTACAGCCTGGCTTAGACGAAGTAGTCAAGAAGTGTCGTGGCACAAACTTGTTTTTCTCAACGGATCTTAAGAAGCATGTCGAAGAAGCTGATCTCATCTTCATTTCGGTCAATACGCCTCCGAAGACGAGCGGAAGTGGCAAAGGACGAGCGGCTGATTTGAAACACGTCGAAGGTTGCGCTCGACTGATTGCTGACTACTCGAAGAGCAGCAAGATTGTTGTTGAGAAAAGCACAGTGCCAGTAAAAGCTGCTGAGAGTATCATGCATATCCTGAAAGCAAATACGAAGCCAGGTAAGACAAAGGAACAAAACCAACCGGAAAACCCTGACGAATATTTCTCAAGGTATCACGTTCTCGATTCTTTCGAATCCCGAGTTCCTGGCTGAGGGGACAGCGGTAGCCGATCTCATGAATCCGGATCGCGTTTTGATCGGAGGGGAAGAGACTCTCGATGGTCAAAAGGCTATCGCTTCTCTCAGTTGGATCTACGAACATTGGATCCCGAAGGAGAAAATTCTTACGACCAACACGTGGAGCTCGGAACTGTCAAAGCTTGCAGCCAATGCAATGTTGGCTCAACGTATCTCGAGTGTCAATTCGCTGTCAGCACTTTGCGAAGCGACTGGCGCTGACGTGTCAGAAGTTGCGCGTGCCATCGGCCTTGACTCTCGAATCGGATCGAAATTCCTTCAAGCCTCAGTCGGGTTCGGCGGCTCTTGCTTCCAAAAGGATCTCCTGAATCTCGTTTATATCTGCGAGAACCTCAACTTGATCGAAGTGGCTCAATATTGGCAGAAGGTTTTGGACATGAACGATTACCAAAAGGGTCGCTTTGCCCACAAGATCATTGAAAGTCTCTTCAACACTGTCAACGGCAAATGTCTGACAATCTTTGGTTTCGCCTTCAAGAAGAACACTGGCGATACTCGCGAGACTCCGGCCATCACGATTTGCGAGACTTTGCTAGACGAAGGCGCCAAGTTAAACATTTACGATCCCAAGGTGGAGAAAGCTCAAATCATTGTTGATCTCGCCTCAACCGGAAAAATTGAAGAGAGTGTCGTGATCTCTACTGATCCATACGACGCTGTTAAAGGAACTCACGCAATTGTCGTTTGCACTGAGTGGGATGAATTCGCAGAACTCGACTACGAAAGAATCTATGACTTGATGGTCAAACCAGCTTATGTGTTCGACGGTCGAAGGATTCTGGATCACGAGAGATTACAGAAACTCGGCTTCCACGTGGTTACAATCGGGAAGCGAACTGAATGACTCGAAAAATAAAGTTGCGAATTGTTGCAGTTGTGTAATCATTTCATTGTTTGATCGTCTACCCAGACGTTGTTTACTGCTGTTCCCATAACAGACGCTGTCGTTAGTGAGGGACGGAGCCTTGAGATATTCTTATTGAAGCTCAAACCTTTCTTAAGAGTGAAAGATGTTGGCCGTTAGATTGAGTGCAATTTTTCTATTTGTTCTTGTTGCAAGTAAACTCTTTTCGCTCAAATCTGCACTTAAGATTGCATCGTTAACCTTCTTTCAGACGTTGCATCGAGTAAAATTGGAGACGAAATAAATTCGCTTGATTCAAGAGTCGAGTCGAGTGAGCTGAGCAAGTCAGAAGAGATTGAAGACATTCCAGATGTGAAAGATCTTCTAGGCAACCTCGACATGAATAAGCTGAAGTTTGTCAAAGAAGGCGTGCTCAAAGGGAAGATGAAGTGCGATAAACGAGGCTGTCGTCAAGTGCTCAGCGCCGAGGAACACCACGACAGTCTTTGATTTCAGTTGTACAATAAATTAAATGGCAAAGTCTACGTGCCGGCTGTTCAAACAGTTTGTGTTTCACTCTTCGTTGTTAGTCATCTGTCTTCTGTCAACATGGCCACGTTGTTCAGAGTATTCGCGTATGCACTTTTGGTCGCTGCTGCTTTCTCAGGTGATTTAAGGGAACTATCAATGGGTGAAACGTCTTTTAGTTAGATATTTTCAGCTCCGTCACTCATCAACATCTACGACTCGACTGGATCTTTTTACGACGAAACACTCGAACTTTGATAGTGAGAACAAACGACTTACGCTTGAGCTAACTGATTATAATTTATTAACGAAGTCAACCGTTTAGAACGGAGCCTTTCTGACTATTTGCCGCCACCATAGAAAAGCTGTAAAGGCTGAGAGCGAGTACCAAGTGAAGACGTACGATAAATGCTCGTTTCTAAGAGTGACACGTGTCTGTCCGCCAATCGGGCCGCCTGGGAACGTCGACTCATATTTAGCATCGAGAAAGATTGGATCAGCTCCAGCGATGTGACACATTCGAGGAACGTCGCGATAAAGAAACATTTCTCCTTTGTGATCTGGCGTGAACTGTGGACGCGGCTCAGGCTTTCGAACGACTCCAAGAACTTTGACAGTTCCTTTAACTTGGCCTTGTGGACGCGTTTCGGGTTTGAGCTGCTGCCTCGACACCCAACCACGGTTGATCAGAATCGTTTCCTCTCTGTCGCTAAGCTTGAACGGGGTGATGATGAGGTAGCCCGACGAATTGTTTTGTGTCGATATCAGACCACCGCCAGACTCTTCTCCGCCGGGCTTTATTAGACCTCGAGGACCGAGAAACATTTCCCTTTCATGTAGAAACTGGCCGGTGACTGCAACCGTTTGATACTCCATTGCCTCGAGGCGATCAAGGTCTTCAGGCAGCGGTTCAGCTGGGCGATTCAGCTTCGATTCCATCTGCGCGATTAGCCCTTCCTTCCATTCTTTCCTCTTTAATTGCCAGCATCCCAATCCGAACGTGGTCAGGGGAACAGCCTTAAAGATTGGAACGTTCACACTAACGACCTTCAAAGGAAATCGCGGAAACTCACCAGAAGTAAATAACCGAACGGCGTAACTTTCTTGTCCTGCGAAGTGTTTCTCGGCAACTCTGGCGCCCTCCGCTTCGTAATGAGGTTCCTCGTCGACACTGACTCGAAGATTCTCGTGCCGATCCTCGAACACAAAGTATTTCTTAAACTAATCATTTGTTTTCCTTCAATCTCTCAGTTCGAATAGATTTCGAAAAGCAAAAGTTGTCGAGGGGAATAAAATTTTCTCTCGGGAAATCGCGCGCGATCCTCAAGCCATCCAGTGCTGGAAAACTCTCATTATGCAATTTTAAATTTTTATTTACAGCTTTTTAATGTGGATCTTTAACATTATTTATTCATAAAAATAAATTTTCTCATTTTCCATTAAACTCCAATTTTCTTCATTCAAATATTTCCGTGACGATCCAGAAGAAATTCATTCTCATTGTTTAAAGTCGATAATAATTCATAAGTTCTCTATTATTTTCTCTAATATTCCGTAAGTTTACAATTGGGATATGAAGGGGGGACAAAGAAAAGTTTCAAGTGATTTGTGTCAAAAAGAAAGCAATGTGAAAGAAAGAAAAAGTTAATAAAGGAATTGCGTAACTTAAATCCTACTTTGTTAATCGTAACTACCTTAATAGCGTGAGGTTGCAAGCTTCCCCCAGACGCGTTTTGTTTGTATCTCTTACCAGCCATGCGCTGGTAATTGTGTTGTGTCCCGTAAGCTACGTAAATCATAATTTTAATTCAAAATCTTGCGGTTTTCCTTAATTGATAATGCGACCTTCTGCACAATAAGAATGCTTTTTCAGAAGGAAGCGACTTATGTTACGAACTAATAATAAATTTAACTTTGAGGATGATTTTCCTTTCTGATTTTCCTAAAACTTTCTCGTAAAGCTTCGCTGTTGATTCTAGCTATCCTCATGTTAGTACAAAATGATTTCCTCAGCTTCTGTGGGTCTCAACTCCGATTGCAGGCTTCTCGTTTAAACTCAAACTCTAAACACTTTTTCTCGTCTGCTAATAATTGATAATGCTCACTAAAAAGAAACAAAACAAGTTTTCAATTAGCGCGTTGAACTAGTTGAATTATGTCAGCGTTTACCATCTTCTCTTCTTCCGTGTTTTCTGTCGGCTTTGCACTATCTTCGGTTGCCTCTTCCGTCTTTTCTTCTTCTGGCTTCTCGGTGGTTTCAACTGCTGCTGGTTCTTCCTTTGCCTCGGCTTCTGTGGTCGATGTGACGCTTTCATTGGCTGATTGCTCAGCTTCTGGCTTAGCTTCTTGCGAAGAATTCAACGGATCATCTAAGGTTGATTCTTGGGAGTTTTCTTCTTGCTGTGAGAACTCTGATGTTTCGCCTGTGTGCTCCTGACTCTCTTCAGACTGTTGTTGCAAGAAGATTTGTTGCCCTTCTTCATGTCCTGAAGCCATTGTAACTGTGATATGGCCTTCACCTCCCTCTCCACTGAACGAAACAGAGACGGGGATTCCATCGGCAGTAGTCAAGTGCGTTTGACCATCAGCTCCTTGTTGAAGAACCAGATTTCCGCCTTCCGTTTGAAGCATCGAAGCGTCGATCAATTGACTTTCGCCATCAGCGCCTTGAACCAGAATCATTTGGCCCTGGTTCTCGTCGCCAAGCATTTGAAGTGTGGCGCCTTCGCCATCGATTTCTTCGCCGTTGTCTAGTTGAACCAGAACTTGGTTGCCATCGACACCAACACTCTGTAGCAGATGCTGCAGTTGCTCTTGGTCTGTTCCTTGTACCAGAATCTGGTTACCCTCAGCGTCTGTTGTGAGAATGTGGTTGTCCAACTGCAAAAATTGGCCGTTCTCGTCGACAATGAATTTCAGTTGTTGGCCCTCGCCAGCAGCATTTTGAAGATCCTCTAGATCCATTGGAATCGACTCGCCTCCTTGGACCTCAGTCTGCTCTTGACTGCTCTGTGTATTCTCTTCGTCGTCTCCATGCAAGCTGGGCATGCTAACATGAGCTTCTGTTTTCACTTGCGAGTCAGCGGTGTCGTCAAGGTTCGGCATATCGATGCGAACTATCTGTTGCTTCTAAAGGAAAAGAGAATGAGTTTTGCACTTGATAAGAATAACCAATATTATTTACATCATCTTGGGCATCAGGAACGTCGTCTTGGGGAATTGTAATGTTGTACGTGTACGTTCCACCTTCCTGTGTGGTGATCAAAACATTTTTGTCGTTCATGGCGCCGTTCGCTGAGGCAGAATGATGGACGTTGTCCGAGTGCATCTTCTCGAAGATGCTTTCGAGGTCGCCTAGTGTGTCTTGTTGCTTGCCTTTGGTTAATGCTGTCTGCGCCTCGTTGCCGGCCTTATCCGATGGACTTTCATGCGTTTTCATGTGCTGAGCGTAAAGCTTCTTGTTGACAAAAGTTAAAGAACACAAGTTACACGAATGGAATTCGATAATCTCGTTGACACCGTCTTGATCATCTTCGCTTAAAGCTTCTTTGATGATGTCCGTTAATGGTTTCTGAATCTGTCCGGCGTTCTTCTGACCCTTGTTACCTAAGACGATCACTTCGTCCTGCGAGACCGACTTGAACTTTTCGTGCATTTTCATGTGAGAGTCGAAAATGTCGCGCTTTGTGAACTGGCGATTGCAGATTCCGCACTTCCAGCCGTTCGAGGGATTCGAATGAATCTTGGCGTGGATTTGAGCAGCTTCGCGGGTCTCAAAGCGCTCTAAGCACATTCGACACTTGAAAGGACGAGGCTTCTGGTGATTTCTTTGATGCTCCTGGAATAGCGCGCGGTCTGCTGTTTTGAATGCACACTGGCGACATTGCAACTGCGTCTGCTGTAGGTTATTGCGGATGATTGTGGTTCCGCCAACCTTTTGTGGTGACTTATCCAGATTTGGCTTCTGTACAGATGTCGGTGAATTGTAAGTTTGTCTGATGTGGCGAGCTGGAGGAGTCGCAGTTTTTGTCTGTCCCTTGCACACTTTCGAGTGAGGTTGAAATGCTTCCAAGTCCGTTGTCTTGAAGTCACAAGCGATACATTTGTACAGCTTGACAGGGCCTCGCTTAGCAACATTGTTTGTCGACGTCATGGTCTTCAGCTGATTCTCGGCAGCCGTTTTGCGAACAACGTTACTGTCTTCAGAGTTGTTTTGCCAGCGATTGTTGCTTGGACTGCCAGTGTTGAGTCTCTGCACTTTCGCCGGTGGCTCGTCTTCATCAATCGAATATTTTTTATTGATAAACCCCCGCAGTCTTGATCGGACGTTCTCCAAATCGAATTCGTATTTATCCATCGTGTTGAAGAGCGTTAGACAGCGACGGCAGATGCAATCGTCCTCTGACACGATCACGCAAAAATCGTCACCGACCATTTTCGCAAGCTTCTTGGTGACTTTCTCACGCGATGTTATCGTTTCTGAGTCGGTGAGGCTCAACACTTGTCCCACGATGTTCTCATCGCAAATGAAGCATTTGTGGGTGGTCGTAGCGTACATGGACTGTCGAACTATTCTTGGTTGCGTTGATACCGAAACACTTGGCAAATTGTTGATTTTGTTAACGGCATTGAGTTGTGAATTGTCGCGCTGCTGGATCACCTAAAACAGCAAGCACAGACGCATAAATAAGAAACCGCCTTCGTGGACGAAACATGAGGGAAAGTGCGAAGAAAATGCAAGCGTCTCCTCGAAAAAATGCTAACTAAACTTTGCACTTTCCACACGAATTTATACTCACGCGACGAATTGATGGTTGCGGCTGTGAATGAATTATAGTTTGCTGAACGCGCTTCATCGTTGGAGCCTTAAAACTTTGATTCACGAAAAAATTAATTCACTGAAAGAGATGGAAAGCATTTTTAGAGCGAGAGAGAATTATAAAAATTATTTCAGCGCTTATATGGACGCTCGTACAGCCGATTTTCATCTCAATTCATATCATTCACTTACATCTACATGTAATTAATAAAGTTCAAGCAAAATATTTTACTGAATTCTTGAAATTAGTGGCTAAATTAATGTTTTAGTTTTTCTATCCGGAGCCGTCGAAATCTTTGCGATGCTTATTTCGAGCCCCGTCATGCGACGCGAAGCTGCGAACCCCTGAAGTTCAAATAATGAAAATCCGTTAAACTTAAAAGGGATTTGGAAAAGTCCAGGAAATTGAGAAAATTTAGAAAAGCGAGACGAGAAAAAAGAACAAATTCCGAGACGTCGTTGAAGTAACAAAAGTAGTCCAACGTTCCTTGATCAATCCAACGCGTCCTTCAGCGAATCAAATTCGTTACGAAGGCTCGCAAAGTGAAAACTTGTAGGATTAGAACTTGAGAGTTCAGCGCTTCGAAACTCAAAAAGCAAAAAATATACAAACAGTAAAGGAAATCATTCTACATTAATTGACAAAATGTTTTTATAAGCTTGATACCTACAGATGAAACGTCAAATAGGAACAGCCTACGACTGTTTATTGGGTCGATGACTGATGGTTATCTGCACCTCTGAAGGTGCTCGATGGCTAATTCTTAATTTGAAGATAGTCAGGAAGGAACGAAATAAAAAAGTGATTTGTATTAGGATTCTGCCAGCCACTTTCTCAGGGGCTTGTAGATACATGGTACCAGCACCCCGCAATACAGCGAGCAATAGGAACCAATGTAACATTGGCTGTGATTTACCATATCACCTATGGCCGCTGTGTACCATGGGCTAACTGCAGGTTCCTTTTGCTAATTTTCACGATTTTCTTTTAAAGTTTTTCATGAAAGAAAATTATTTTGCTGACATCAAAGCGATAGCAAACGAATGTTTGGAAGATCGGCAGAAATGCTCTGCTTATAAGAGCTCTGTCGGGAGAAAGCTTTAATTAGCTGCTTGGTGAAATTCAACAACGTTTCAGCGTTATCTTTCGAGGATCGATCAATCGCTGAATGCTTGAAAAGCCGAGAACTTTTCTCATGTCTCTTATCTGATATAAATTGACTTTTAATCCGTCATGAACTTTATTGCTGTTTATTGAAAAGTTACTCATAATGACTCAGTATGACGAAAGCTTGCCAATGAACACGCACAACGCTGTAAGTCCGACGGTTAAGCGAAGTTGGGAAATCACTGACGCGGCATCGTCGGTGATCGTGATGTATTGTGGAGTTGTACCGTCGCTGTTTTCATGGTTTTGGAAACACCGATCGAGCGTGTTCAGGAAATCAATGTCGGTGCCAGGGAAGAACTGCCCGTTGATGCACTCGTTGCCTTCTGCGTTCAAGATTTGTAAATTGGGGAAGTTTTGAAAGAAGTTCCTCTGGATAGAAGTCACTTGATTGCCAGAAATGCTCAATTGCCTAAGGGTTGTCATGTTTAAAAACGAGTCAGTGCTAAGACTGCTGATGGAATTGTTACTGAGCAGAAGTGTGTCGATGCTGGCGAGTGAGTTGAACGCGTTGGCTTCAATCTCACTGATTAAATTATCGTTGATAAGAAGCAAGCGCAGTGCGGTGAGGTTCTTGAAGGAGTCTGATTGAACCAACGCAATGCTGTTCGAGCTCAAGTCAATGTCCTCGAGATGCTCCAAGTCGTGAAAAACATTAGGTGGAACGTACACCATTTGATTGTCTGTCAAAGTCAAGTGGAGCAACGAACGCAAACCGGCAAACGATCCAGGATAAATGGATGAGATCTGGTTGCTGTCGAGATGGAGCGAATGAAGCTGTGGTAATCCTCTGAAAGCTTCAATGCGAATCTCTGAGAGTTCGTTTGATCTGAGGCGTATCACTTGAAGATTTGCACAAGCCTCGAATCCACCTTCTGTAATATTTAAGATGCTGTTGTAATCTAAATCGACCGCTTGTAGTTGAAGGCAATTCTGAAGACCAGCAATACTTTCAAGTCCGACGCTAGACAATTGAAGACGTTTCAGGTTGATGAATTTCGTAAAAATGATCGGTGGGATTAACCGCAAGTTGGAAGGATGACTGGTCGAAGCTATCAAGCCGACAACGTGCTCATCGGTGTGTCCTGTGAGATGGATATCTGCGATATTGAACTGGTCGCCCTCGTTAAGGTAACTCCCGAGTAGAAGTTCACATATGTATCCGTCCTCAGTGTCCCGGTACAAACAGGTTCCGCCAGACGTTTGGCAATCACCAGAATCCATCATTCCCACCAGGAGAAACGAGACGAAGATAAGCACTTTCGACCTGCGAATTGTAACGTGTCAACTTAAACTCTGGCTGTCATTTATCGACTCACATGTTCACGGGTTAGAAAAACTTTTAAAATGCTGCGAGGCTTGGGAATGTTGCTGCTTTTATATACATCGAACGTTGCTTAGATTTTATCACATGACAGTTTTATTGCCGGTGTTGAGTAAGATCGATAAGAAGATATTGAACTTTGCGGCATAATCATGATTCAAGCAAACTTTTAAAATGTCCCCAAACAACTCGAATTGAATGAGCAAACTATAGATTCACATGCGCAACATTCAGTGAAGATCTCTGGCTGGTCAAAGCAATTGCAAGAAAATTGAAAATAAATCGAAATCAAATTTACGACGATCTTATCGACTTCAAAAACTTTCAGCCGATTTGGCAGCGAACTTTTCGCTGTAACTTTTATAGCTAGAAATAGTTTTCCGGGAAAACTTTTCCCACGTTTTTCTCATGGAAAATTTCGGGAAAATCTAAAAGGAATTCATGAAAATTGACAAAAAGAGGAACAGTTAGCCCACGGTACCATAAGCGATGATATGAATTTTCACAGCCAACGGTAACTTTGGAGTATAACGTGGTGTTGCTGAGTACAGCTTTGCAAATGGTACCGTGTATCTACGGGTCGCCCTCAACAAGCCTTTGGCAATTTCCGAATATAAACTCCGTTTTAGTCTTCTCACTTCGTTCCACTTGAACGAACATATTGAGAAATTGTCATGGCCTGACTTAGATAGCTCCAATGTTCTGTTGGCTTCCATCTCACAAGGCTGATCTGGCAGGCTAGCCGATTCGGTATTTTGCATTTTTTTTTAAACTTTTCTCTGAGCAAAACTTGGCTGTAAAAAGTTTAATGAACAATTATCATTTCTTCAAACAACGCACTAATATTTTGGGAGAGTTTAATGATATTTTGCATCTAGATATTTCAAGTAAAACGAAAATCAAGCGCCGCCGAAATCCAAGTTCAACTCCCACAAATTTTTTGCATTACAATTTCTGTAATTTTTCATCAGAGGAGCAATCGCAAGTGAAAAGTCCCAAAATTTAATAATTTTGCATTGAATTTTTGTCATTTTGTGACGACTTTATTCAAAATATTTTAGTTTATACCAATTGAATTACATCTTCATGTTCATTTTCCTAAGTCTTCAAAGTAAAAGGTAATTTTGATGAACGAAGAATTGGTAAATTTTCATAGATCGTTGTCTCCAATCCTGGGATCTCAAGGTTGAATTTCGTCATGAAATCAGGCACTGTACATGCGTAGGAGAAGCCTTTGAGTTTGATAATGTTGTCAGATATTGTTCCAAGTGTAGAACTTTGGGTTGAAATATCTGTGCATTTGAGCATTTTAAAGTTATTTGCACTGATTTCTTCTTTTTTCACGTAGGGATTATTAATTCCAATCAGCACAATGCCTCTCTTGCTGACCGGATTAGTAATGTCAATTAGAATTTTATAGTAGAACAAAGGAACTGGGATTTTCCCGTTGCCTAAATAAACTGGTTTCAACTCCCTTCTAACAGCTTGGGTTCCACTCGATCCGGCTCTCCCAGATGGAGGTCCTCTAGGTACGGCTGAACTAGATGCGGCTCCTTTGTTTGCTGGTCCAACAGATGGGGTTCCACTAGATGGGTTTCCACCAGATGCGGCTCCTTTAACTGTGGCTCTACCAGATGGAGTTCCACTAGATCCGGCTCCAGCAGGTGCGGCTCCTTTCACTGCGGCCCCACCAGATTGGGCTCCCCATTTAAAGGTGTTTCCAGATGCAGATGCTCCTTTTGCAGTTGGTGCAGTTGGTGTTCCTTTAACTGGGAACATTAGGTTCCCATACGTTCCAGTGTAGACCTTCAATTTTAATTTATCATTGGTCGCAATTTGCCGACTTCTTTCTTCAATAACTCTCCATTTTCCCCCGTTAAAAGTTTGCCATTGAGGCGCGACGTTTGAGTAAAAGTAAGTGCTTCTTTGCTCGTTTGCCGAAATAAAATCCGCGTTGGCAGCCAAATGGCCACGTGATAAGTACAAGTAATAATTTTCATCCTTCTCGGTTTCCTTCTGGTTGAATATGATTTCGTTCACGCCGTCAATCGCGAAGGCATTCTCTATTTTGACTTTTTGCGCCTTCTTCTTGTAAAGGCTGTCAATTGTTCTCAATCCTTGTGCCTCTCCTAGGGCTGTGTAAAACTCTGCACCATCATCAAATCTTGCTATAAGTGTACGCTTTTGATTCACAACAATTGGAGTAGTCGGTGCTTCAGCGTTTTTTTCAAAATTATTAGATTCTGGCGTCAAAGTATATTCTGAGTAATAGTTTATTCCGTCCTCGTCGTTATGACAAGTGCTGAACACTGTCAAAAAAGAAGTTTGAACACTGAACCCAACGTCAAGCATTTTTCCTTTGGCATTTATGCAGGCATCCGAGGCAGCTGATTGTGACCTTACTCGAACTTCAGCCACAGACCATTCCTTGCACGCAAACTCATCGAACGCGTATCCAATATTCTTTTCTTTTGCTCTTCTTTCGTCGTTGTCAAACGTATACCGGAATTGGTTTGTACCCGTGCAGGTGATGGTCAATAATTTTGCCGGTATCAATTTTTTTTTGCTAAGTGCGGGATTAGCAAACCCTTGAGAACAGAAAAGTCTCATTTCTCCTTGATCACCGACCACAATTTTTTTGTTGACCGGATGGTAGAATGCTAAATTGTCTGGGTGTAGGTACAGGGGCTGCTTCCGCTTTGACCCTTCTGGTTTACTTTCGTCGATTTTAATATCAAATTCACAAATTGCACTCGCACTTGCGATCACTGCAACTAGAATGATTAGCTTCATTTTTGTAACTGAATGAGTTGATAGCTCGATCGTAGCTTTTATACATCGCAAGTGATGATTATTCTCGCTGACGAGATAACGACTCGGGAAATCCTGATCGAGCGAAAGAAGAAACTATTTCTGCTGATCTGATCGAGAAATTCCGATTAAGTAGAAAAATATTTTCATTAAGTGGAATTTCCAACATCCAGAACAACTTCAGACAGCAATCAAAAGATTTTGGACTCTTGTGAGTCACGTGTAGTGGCAGAAGATTAGCCAGCCTACGACAAGATCTGAGACTGTTGGGATTATCAGTTTCGCTATTTATTGCATCGATGACTGAGTGTCTTCGTATAGCTAAACTGACGATCAGTCGCTGACGATTTAATCAAGACGTGATTACAATTGCAAATCAAGACAGCGAATATCATTTCTTAACATAACACAAAATTAAAGCCGAAGAACTCGTAATAAGTAAGGAAAGGGAACTAGAATGGAGAAAATGCCTCGTTCCATCCATTTTATTGTTTGCTTTTCCGGTTCAAAGGAAGTCTAATGAGATCGCAAATAAATTTCGAACGACTTGAAAAATTATCAAAATTTAACGGAAAAATTACAAAAAATTGTACAAGTTTCACAAATTTTTATTGGATAATAAAAACATTTCACGTTTGCGATCTGAAAATCTAAGTTTACCGGTGATTGCAACCAGCAGCAATGAATTTTCTAAGGCCTGTCGTAAAGGTAAGCAGTCGATCTAGCGCCCTCGTATAGTTTTTCATAGAATCCTTCGTTTTTTTGTAGGCAAACATGATTCGCAATTCCCTGCGATGTTCACGAAATCTTTATCCACTCGCCGCAAGTCAAATGCTGAAACAGAGAGCGCAGGAAACCCAATGCATTAGCAATTACTCGTCCACGGCAGTCGTTCAAAAAAGCAGTAAAGGAATTCTTGCTAAGATACTTGGTCAATTTTCCACCGTGAAATCAGTAAGTTCAACTTGGCTTTAAACCAAGTTGCGATCTGATTAATTATGTTATCTTTTAGAAAATGAGAGTATCGAGCTTGCTGCTTTATGAGAATGTTGCGGATGGACTGTCCTACTACGACTTCTTCGAGGAATTTGGAATGCCAGACACGTTTAACAGTTGGTTCCTCGTCACAGAACTTCACTGCTGGTTGCTTTTAACTCGTGTGATGAACGAGGGAGCCGAATCGGGCGAAGACGGAAGATTTCTTCGCAATTGCATCGTGGAAGCAATGTGGGCAGACGTTCAAACAAGAGCTAAGAAGTTGAGCGTGGAAAATCCGTCGGCAAGTCGTAGACAAGTGGCGATTCTGGCTGAGCAGTTCCAAGCTGCACTGATCATTTACGACGAAGGCTTGATGAGCGATGACAAGATCCTGGCGAGCGCATTGTGGCGAAGGTTCTTCGAAATGAAGTGCGAAGACTATTCAAAGCTGGAGAAGCTTGTCAGCTATGTCAGAAAGACATCGTCGCAGCTTGACAACTTGACAAGGGAAGAACTCTTGTCGAATCCCAAAATTGAATGGAAGAAAATCCGCGACTGATCTCACGAAGCCAGCGACAATTTCGATGTAAATAATTTATTAAGTAGAGCAGCGAGTTGAGGCAGAGAATAAAGTTCTCGGACTAGATTTTGCGAATTGGGGGTGGTGGGAGGAGTTTTCCATCTGATAACGAAAACCCTTCACAAAGGGAAAATCTCGTTTGCCAAATTGTATTCATGATGCCAATTAAAAGTTTCCTCACGGATTTGAGTGCTGCGTTACTTCGCTGGTCATTCATCGTCGTCTTGCTGATGCTGTTCATCGAATTCGGTAAATAGTTCAACCGTTTTCAAGATTTTTCACTAAGTTTTCCATTATGCCACACAGCTTCGTCGAACAAATTTGGTACAACGAGCGTTCACAAAACGAAGGAAGCACAAGACACCAAGTCCGATTTGTTCTGTTTCTCCTGCGACATGATGAGCGACTTTGACAACTGCGTGAACATCAATCGAACCAGGCAACTAAATCTCACCAAGAAATGTGACTCGGATCAAAATTACTGCGTTGTGAAAAGATTCAGCTACACGATGAGCGACAAGAATTCCACCAGCAATAAGAAGCTCTGGAGTTTGCAGAGGGATTGCACGGACCGTTGCGAGAGCGGTTGCATCGTCATTGGCGAGCGTGTCAAACTGTACGCTTGTTCCTCCTGCTGCCATAGTAACTTGTGCAATATAAGCTCTGGAACCAACCCGCTGACCAAGCTCTCTTCACTTTTAGCTATGACAATGTTATTCCTTTCTTTGTTCATTCGAACCAATCGCGTTACAAGTTGAGATGCATTTTAATTTATTAATTAGCGAGTTAATCGTAACACTTTGGAAAATAAACTTGAAATTTGATGTAAGTTGGCGAAACCATGATGTGTAATGAAACTAGGTTGCAGTTAACAAGTAGATAAGCGTGATTCCAATGAGGGATTATTCTCAGGCATTTGGCAGCGGTTGTAGCTCGTTTATCTTCTCACTCCTGTTGATTGTTGTTGTGCTGGATCTGCGCAACTTCCCGTCGAATTTGCTGGATGACGCTTGCTAAAGCTTGTGGATGAACACCGGCCTCGCACAGCTGGATGCAAATGTCCAACGTTTCAGGTGTTAAGCCCGTGTTTAAGATGCTCGAAATGTTCTGGATGTTGCTTCGCAGCTCCTGCGAATTTCTTATTTGCGATAGATCATCGCTGTTAGCGTTCTTATCCGAGGAAGACATTTCTTGACACATCTACAACGAGAAACTTCGTTAAAATCAGTGAATGGAAAGCTATAAATCAAGTTAATTACCCTAATTAATGCATATGAAACGGGTTTGTTTTGAATTTATAAAGTTGATTGCTGTACCAGAACATTTAAAATCTATTACGCCGTTAAAATTTGAGTCTAGGACGATTCGTTGGATTAGATTTTATTTTCAAAGTGAATTTCCGTGCAAAAGTTCAATTAAATAATTTAGTCGAAAATACACCAAACCCGACTGCAGGATTCAGTTGTGTTCACTCAGATAGCTCTCTGGCATCATTTCATCACGAAGTTCATTCAGATTATGAAGTATTTAAGAAGATATTTCCATGTTTTTCCATCTCATTTGTGCAATTCCATTTTTAGAATAAATTAATCAGAAATGGGCAAAAAGCAACATGCAAAGTCTAGCGAGGCTCAAGCGAAGGCGAGAAATAAGTTATCGACGAACAAGAGGACTGAACTAGCGGCGCTTGCCGATGCAGTTCTCGTGAAATCGCGTGAGAAACCAGCGGACGAGTTTCAACACTTTATCGAGTTGCAACAGTTTTTGGATAGAATCAAGCAGATCGAGGGCGAAGGCAAAGCGCCGTTTAAATCATCTCGTGAGAATGACGTGATTGACAAGTTCGTGTCGTGGTGTGGAGAGCAAGGAGCCAAGTTCCCGAAGATCCAACTGAAGAAGTTCGCTGGCTACGACTTGGGACTTGTAGCAAAAGAGTCGCTAAAAAAGGACCAAGTCTTCATTGAGATTCCTGAGTCAATGATCTTCTCGTTCAGCAAGATTCAAGCAGATCTTCCGGAAATGCTCAAGCAGCGCGTCTTCTTCGATTGTCCACTGTTCGATGGAATGAGTCACGTCCGTCTCGCATTTGCTTTGATGGTCGAGAAGCTTAACCCAAACAGCAAGTGGAAGCCTTACCTTGACATCCTTCCCGACAAGTTCCGAACAGTGCTTTACTTCTCTCCCAGCGACATGAAAGAGCTTCAAGGAACGATCGCGTTGTCATCCGCTTTAAAACAAGTCAAGTTCATCGCAACTCAATACGCATTTCTGTACAAGTATCTGCAAGTAGCAGTTGAAGACCATCCGGTGGTTGCGGAACTCAAAGAAAGCTTCACTTATGAGTTCTACTGCTGGGCAGTGAGTTGCGTGATGACACGCCAGAATCTTGTGCCTCAAGGCGAGAAGGGCGAACCTGAATCGGTGCTTATTGGCCTCTGGGATATGGCAAACCACACCAATGGATCAATCAACACAGCTTACAATGAAACGACAAACCAGATAGAAAGTTTCTGCTTGAAGGACTTCAAAGCTGGCGACGAGGTGACAATGGCATATGGCAGCCGATCCAATGAAGATTTCTTGATCCACAACGGGTTCGTTTTTCCGGAAAACGACAATAAGTGCTTTAACATCAAGTTGAGCTTGAGCAAATCCGATGAACTCTACGACGATCGTGTGAAACTTATTGAAACAAAGTTGGGAGTTCGATCGTCTGGTCATTTCCAAATCTCGCCAACTTTCTCGAATGAACTCTGGGCATTCGTGAGAGTTTTCAACATGAACAAAGATCAGCTGAAGACTTGGCTAGAAGCCGACAATACCAAAGAACTCCTCAATCCTGATCTCAAGTTGGACAAAGCGTTGGAGCAGAAAGTCCTGATGTTTCTTCTGATGCGAGTAAGGATTCTTTTGAAAGCATTTCCTTCTACCCTCGAAGAGGATCAAGCGCTTCTCGAAACGCAACTTCAGAAGACCAAGCAGATGCTCGTTCAATATCGAATTCTCGAGAAGAAAGCGCTGGTTGAAATTGCCGCAACCATTGACAAGAAAATGAAACAAGAAAGCAAATGAAGTTGAGGTTTGTTGGTTTATTCGTTCATAATAAAGATTTTCTATCACCACGGCCAACTAATTCGAACTTTAACACTATGTTTTGTATAAGTTACTCCACCATTAAGCTTTAGCGTACATTCGGTAACTGTTGATATCTGTCAGCAGAGGCAATGGATCAAAGCCGGTATTTTTGTACTTCAGGTAGAGCTTGTGGAAAAAAGCGCCATCGAAGTTGTTGAGAGCCTGAGAAAGAAGATTCAAGTTAGATTCGATCTTACAGGTGCATTTCTTTGACTCACCAATATTTCTCGGAGTCCACATATTTTGATTGCTCTTCCAATGCTAGAGAACAATGCCAAGTAATTAAATGCAATGCGAAATGCTAATTGATCGACCGCGGGCGGTTTATCTAAAGGTGAAGGAAGAATGTCAAGCACAACATGTTTAATAGCAAGAAGAATGAGATCAGCTTCGACCACGCTGATGAGTTTGTTCCGAACCATGAAGAGCAGAGTCAGGACGTTAGCTAAATATCCTGCAGGAATTTCTGATAAATCGATCGAAGTCAAGTCGTCGCTTATTATCCACTTCAAGAGCTGGAAACGAATTTCGTCTTGCTCAGGATAATTTGGACGATCCAACAGTTCGAGCAAAGGTGGAACTGTCGCTTCTGGATACTCGGGAGTTTCAATATGTAACTGAAAGCTTTCATTCCTCGATCGCTTAGCATACAAGTCGAATTTGATTTCACCAACTTCAGTTCGTCGATGCTGAAGAATTACGCCAGCCGTGCGTTTTAGTATTTGAAGTCTTGGAGTGTGAAGTTGCGGTCTATCACTCTTACGTAGGTCTTGATAAGTGACTGATAGGCTCGATGGTGCGCCCGAAAGCAACTCGTAAACGGCGTTGTATGAATTGACTCGACAAAAGTTGAGAAGAGGATCGGATTGGCTGTGATCGATCGGTGTGAACTCCTAGAAATAAAAAAGGGAAATTGACATTCGAGTTACCTAAAAGCTTCGAGTACCTACAATACTGTATTGCCTGAGACTGTCAACGATCCGTTTGATTGAATCTTCACTCGTATCTCGTAGAAGAAAGTCAGCGAGATTCCAGCACATTCCTTTAAAGTCTTTAAGATTAACCTTATCTCGAATGAGTTGAGCCATCTCCGGAAACTTTTGTTCAGTTCTGTTTCCAAAGTTAGAATGATGGCAATGCTTGACATCATCGTATTTCAGAATGTCGTTACCAGCGATAGTAGACAGCACCATCAATTGCTTGTTATCGAGTTGCAGATAATCTCGCAAAGCTTTTCTGCTGAACTCTTTCGTCTGCAGAGTTTCTTCGTCGATTTGGAGGAGCGAGAAATAGCGCCAGTCGCCTGGGAAGATCAGAAAGTCTGTATCGTCAGCCATCACAGCGATAACTGATTTGTTGTTGCAAGCGTATTGAGCTATTTCCGCATCGCAATCTTTCGTCACTGTCACTGTAAGAGTTCCATAAGCTTTGGCTCTGTTCGTGATAATTTCCAGAGGTGGCATGGTCGGGATGTTCCGTTTATTTTTGACAATGGTTTCTATTGGCACGCCAGCATAAATTTGATCCATAATATCCAGTGAATTACAGTATCTTTTCTTCTGACGGTCATTCAATGTGTCCTTCTTCTCCACAGCTTTGGCACCGTCCTTGAAGAAAACGAGAGTTGCGATCTCGCTCAGTCTTCGGAACAGTCGATCCATCTGCTTGTAGTATTCGCCGTGACGGCCTCCGTAAAGCATGTCAACTTCATTTCGGTTAATTATTTGTGGAACTCCCATCAAATCAATCACAAGAGTCGGTTTCTCTCCATTGTTTTTACTACAAAAATAAAATTTGTTTACTCTGAATTTCACTTAGATTTTGATGGCTGAATTACCTTCGATATCGTTCACATTCTTCAGTAATTGAAACATCGACGAATCCTTCAGGAACTGATTCCTGCATAAACGTCTGCAGATGCCGGATTCCCATGATTTTCGAAAAATATCAACTCTCCGAAGTTTTTACACGTTTTTTTTTTGCGCTAGAGCCAAATTGATAAAAAATTAACGAAGTTTTCAAGTTTGAATTTTGTACGGGAACAAATTTTGTAGACAAAATAAATTTCGCCATTCTCGTCTCAGTAATCTAATTTTCAAGTTTAAATATGAATACCAGAAGCAAGTCACGTGCAAAAAAGCTTCAACCTGATGTCTCAATCACGAATCAACAGGAGCAGCACAAAATAAACTCAGCAGACTCGAAATGTGGCGTGAAAAGTGAAACTCTTGAGACGGGCGAGAATTCCAAGCCCAAATCAAAAAGACCTCGAGTCGATGTCTCGCTGGATCCACTGACAAATCAGCATAAAGTCGAACTCGAGAACGTTCCTGAGGTACGAAGCGATTCAGAGCCCAAACCGATCGTGCCACCATGCGATCCATTCAAAAATCTTCATTCGGACGTCCACGATCTGATCTTCCAACACTTCACAAGCAGAGACGTTTTGAAATCATCGCTCGTTTCTACTTCCTGGTTTAAAGCGACAGAAGCATCGGCAAAGTGCGCAGAAAAACTTCACCTCCACATTTCATTGGCATTAAATTTGCGAGAATCATCCAAAAAGTCGGCGTTCTTTTCTCAAGATATCCGGAGCAAGCGCAAGTATTGCAATATCCATCTGGACGGTTTCGAAGTTCCATACGAGATTCAAGAGGCTGTAAAATTGTTGACTGGCCGTCGTTGGAAGAAAGTTTGGTTGGACAGCTGCGGTGGATACGATTACGAGCATGAAAGCGAAAGTGACATTTCGGGAATAATTGAAGCGATCGAGGAACATGTCGAAGAGCTAAGCATTTCATCCAGTGAATCTAACAAGACGATGAAACTTGGATTCCCGAAGCTAACAAAGCTGGAGCTTTCCTATTCAGATGGTTTCCTGGAAATGTTCGAAGCTTTCACGGGTTTGAAGTGCTTCAAGGTTGATCTTGAATGGATGCCAGGAAGAAGATATTGCGGAACGATGAGGCAGGGCCAGAGGTTCCGCCGTGAGCGCGATGAGTTCGAGAGACGCAATCCTGAACTCATTAATCAGATTTTGGTAAACAACTGCCAACTTGAAGAACTCGAAATTCGTGGATGCCGAGCACAAGACATTTCCTTATCCGACGAGAAAATTCAATTCCGCTTGAAAGTGTTCAAATTTAATACGGTTGGAATTATTAATAATGTCGATGCTCAAGACAAAATCAGCATTCTCAACTTTCTTCAAAACCATATGAACACATTGGAAACTCTGGAGCTGGAGCAGTGGTTCGGCATTGAAGTCCTCAAGCTTGTCTTAGAAATGCCGAAGCTTGACAAATTGTCCATGAGTTTCGATAGTGAGGCGTCAATCGACTGGGACAATTTGCAACTGAATACAAACACCGCAATCAAATCATTCGAATGGCGAGGCAGGGTTAATAATGTTAGACAGCTCAAAGCAGTCTTCGATGCAATGCCAAACTTGCATTCACTTGCGTTCTCGATTCTCAATGACCCTTACTTGAAAGTCATCGGTCCGCGCTGCCAGAACCTTGAAGAGCTCTCAATCAGATCATGTGAAGCTAAACGCGTCGATGATCCGCTTTTCTTTCCTAAAATCAAAAGTCTACGATGCAAAGAAAAAGTCAAAGGAAAGCATATGATCGAGAGAAAATCGAGAGAGCGACGAACACCTTTCGAGCAACTGCTGTTGGAAGCTGTCGAAACTGTGAGCTCTTCAGATGATAGCTCCACATGATAACCTGCTGAAAAATGAAATTCCAAGCGATTCACATTGTCGAACTGATTTTTTTTGCTCAATAAATCTAATACATGAAAACCTTTCGCTACTTGATCGCTTCGATTTTCGATAATTACTCAGCTCAACTATGAACTCTGCTCGACTTGTTAAATATATTAACTCAGCGCTCACAACTTCGAACTTTCCGTTTTAATGTACCAGAACTTTAACGGTTAAATTCAAACCAAATTTAAATCTATTACAAAATTTTGTTTTGTTTTTATTGCAAGCATGGAAAAGAATCGCGCTGAAGTTAAAGAGCTGAAACGGAAGAAGCGCCAGGATAAGCTGATCAAGGAGTCAGAGGAGCACGAGGCAGTGAAGCGAGCGAAAGTCGTTCAAGAGGCTCAAGCCAAAGTCGACAGTGAGACGAAAAGATTTGTTTCGACGATCTCGATTGCTGTTCCTGGCTCAATTCTCGACAATGCACAATCGCCTGAGCTGAGAACTCACCTGGCCGGTCAAATAGCGAGAGCCGCTTGCATCTACAACGTCGACGAGATTATCGTGTTTGATGATCAGCCGGCAGCGAATGTCACGACGACTAAAATGGCTCAGATGGAAACTACCGATGGAATTAAAGTGGCAAGGCCTTGTTGCGTGCAATTCGCAAGGATCCTACAGTACCTGGAGTGCCCGCAGTATCTTCGGAAGTTCTTCTTTCCCATCCACAACGACCTGAAGTTCTCTGGTTTGCTTAACCCGCTCGACTCTCAACATCATCTTCGCGTTTCTTCAGAGTTTACCTATCGAGAAGGAATCACGAGCAAGAAGCCTCACCCGACCGGGACGTTCGTCAACGTTGGACTGCTTAACGACGTTCTTGTAGACAAACAGCTGCCTGAAAACCTGCGAGTTACCATCAAACTGCCTCTGAAATCTGACCTCAAGTCGAAAAAGCTGCGAGGCAAAGTTGTGACGCCGTCAGAACCGAGACGAACGACCGGAATTTACTGGGGATACAACGTGAGAATCGCCAACTCAATCTCGCAAGTCTTTTCACAATCGCCTTATCGAAATGGTTACGACGTCACAATCGGAACAAGTGACAAAGGACGCAACGTCCATGAAGTCGAGCAGAAGTCGCTGAAGTTCAGACATATGTTGGTCGTGTTTGGAGGGCTCTTTGGATTGGAAAACGCAATCGAGAATGATGAGAATTTAACTGTGGACGATCCGAGCTTAATGTTTGACCACTACTTCAATGTCGTTCCAGAACAAGGTGAGTTTAAAAATGAAAACCTGAAGCTTTTAATAACTTGAATCCTCTCTTGTAAGGTTCGCGAACTGTTCGCACTGAAGAAGCCGTTCTTATAACTTTATCAGCGCTATCGGAAAAGGTCGATCCGGTCGATGCCGCCCCTGAGTTCAAGCTGAAGGATTTGATTGCACAGAGTGAAGACACCGGTCACGTTCAGAGCTTCGAGCCCATGAAACGAAAGAACAAAGTGAAGAAGCAACGAGTCGAGACAGCATTGGAAGTCGAGGCATCCGGTGAGTCGGACAACAACGCTAATGCAAACGACGATATGAGTCGATTTGATTGAGCAATAAAGTGTGAAGGGCAAGGCAGTTAGATTGGTTTATTATCGTCTTGTGATTAACGTAAAGGTGACAGAGTTTGGCACGCCTGAACGATAACGGTGAAGTTACAAACTCTCTTCAAGAAGTGCAACAGCGTCGCGACAGAATGGCTGGAAGCGGCGCAAGCGTTTCTTTCCAACTCCATGAGCGCAATTGAAGTCCAAGTTCAAGTTGTCAGCGACATTGACTGCGACAAACTTGAAATTCTTGATTTGATCTTCATATTTCTTCAGTTCTTCGTCGCCCTTCAGGTACGAAGCGACTGGAACAGCTCGGCCCAGATAAGTCGAAATCACGTTTCTTCCAAAGTCGAACTCGGCGTAAAACTTAAAGAAGCCGATAAGATATTCGTGGAAGTTTTCGATTTTGTCCATTCCGTAGTCTTCGATCTTCTTATTCTGATCGAAGCTAACGTTCCAGCCTAAAGAAAAAAATTATTATAAAACTTTATCGGTTTTAAAAGTCTGAACTTACCAGCAATGAACTTTTCTTTAACAAATTCTTGCATTTTCACAACCGATGGCATCAAATTAATCTGCTGCAAGTAGAACAGAACCATCAACGCGACCACGTAGCGTTTAAACGCGAACTGATCGATGTGGATCCAAATCCTGGCGAAGTGGTAAAGCTTGAAAGCTTCTGGTTGAAGTCGAAACATGCGATTAATGAGCTTTGTGTTCTCGACTCCGAGACCGTTTGAGAAGGTAATGTCGCACTGCAATCGGCGAGGCTCGATTAGGGCTCGTACGGTTGGGATTGGAGTCTTCACAACTGTCACTGGACCTGTCCAAATCCACAAATTATCTTTAGAAAGCGGCAGCGGGTCTTTTGATTCGTCTTCCAAGTATTTCTGGAACTTCTCCATGAGCTCCACAACTTTGTCGTTGTTCTGAGTTAGAAAGTAAGCGTCGTCTAAATACAAAGAAGGAGAAACAAAACATGAAACATAAGTTCGGAGCATCGAGTTGCAGTGAAAATGTTCTGCGACCATAAAATCTTAAACTGTCGATGACTCACCCACGTCAACGAAGAGGTTCAAGTGACTTCGCTCGTGGCCCAGCTCCATGAACTTCGTTCCGTAGCAGTGAACTTTGCCCCCTGGCACCAACTCCTCAAGCTCATCGGTGACCACTTTGTACTCCTCGACATTCTTCCAGCGCTTCGATCGACGCAAAAGACTTCCGATTCGATTTTCAGATCGCTCCAGAAACTTAAGCAAGTTGTCAACGTTCGTCATTCCGATTGTATGGTGAAATTTAACTTCGCAAGTCTACAGCTGGTTTACTAAGTAACAAAATTTATCGATTGTGATAAGAATTCCAGGAAATGTAGCGATAAGAATCACGGCATGCAAAATCTTTATGCACCAACTTTAACAGGTTTAGCGAGAAGAGAATGAACGAGAACGAGACTGTGACTGTTTACTCACCAGAATTGGTAAACGACCTTGTCTCTTCGACAGCAATCAAACAAATAATTTTTTGCAAAACTGAATTCCGGTCGCTTAAAAAGAAATACCGGATTTTCGAAATTCAAATAAATCGTACAAGATTTCGAATTCTACTTCGAAATAAAATTTAACGGATAAATTTCGCGATCGCATCGAAAACAAACTTGTTTAATTTCCTGCGTTCAAATAAATGCAAACCACCATCGAAACATTGAAGTAAGCTTAACGAAGTAACAAAAAATAGCCGTGATGCCAAGAACACGTAAAGTTCCTCTCGCTGGAAACGAAAAAGAAAATTTTGAGTTCGTACAACCAAAATCGAAGAAGCCAGCAGCTAAAAAGCAGAAGAAGGACCCGGAATTCATGCAGGGAGATGGAGCGGAAGTTATCAAACTGATTCTCTCAATCCAGAAGACCGACTGCAACAATGGGAAGGTATCGACAGAGCTGACCAAGCTCTACAAGAAGGTAAAACGATGATGCGTGCAATGTTTTGTTACCACTAACTGTTTACTTGCATTTTAGATGGGCCATGAGCCTTTCATGGCCTCGTTCTTGAGAGTCATGCAACTGTTCATCATCCGTGAGGAGAGCGACCTTTCTGCGCCGCGGGTATTGAAGTTCATTGGATCGTTTGTAGCTTCATTTGGAGAGGAAGTCGCTAAGGATGGCGGGTCGCATCCTATCATTCATCATGTCTTCAACGAAATCCTCTCGGTGAGTTCAGAATGATCTCTTAAAACTCTGAACCTTCGCTCAACAACCTGATCTTTCAGACATCTTCGCAGCAGTATCACATCCGAGCCCGAATCTGCACCCTCGTAATGAACATAATGAACAGTTTTTCGCAAAATGCTGAGGTCGACGAGACGATCATGGACAAAATCGTTGAGCGTATGATCGGCACATTCATCAAAGATATCTCGCCAGTGGTTCGTCAAAACGCAATAATGGCTCTGCAACGTCTACAGGATCCCGACAATCCGGAAGATCAAGTGACGAAAGCTTACATCTTCCACATGGAAACTGATCCAGTTGCACGCGTTCGTCAAGCTGCCATCACAGCAATTGCTAAGAAAGCTCCGATTCTTCCTTACGTTCTCGATCGCTTGCGCGACAACGATGAGAAAGTTCGACGCCACACTTATCTTCAGATGGCAAGCTATCAAATCAAAGCTTATAAGATTGCTGATCGAATCAAAATCATCAAAGCTGGTCTGTACGATCGGTCGGAGATGGTGAAGAAGACTGTTCTAAACTTAGTTCTGCCAAATTGGATTTCCTCTTACGATTCGAACTACACGCAGTTCGTGAAGGCCTTCAAGCTCGATTCTACCGAAACCAACATCCTGAACTTCCGAAGCCTCACGCAAGATATCATGGCTGCGCTTTTCAAGTGAGTTTTAGTAACTAACTTTCGAACCGAATTCTTTTACTCAGCCAGATCGTTTATTTCATAGAAAGCACAAAATCAGCGACTTGATTGCCTTCCTTAACATCCCGGCAGACGGAGAATTCCCCAATTGCATCTCAATTGAAAAGGCGCGATGCTTGGAGTGGCTGATCGTCTGGAAGATGGCTCTGAAGCTCCATCAGGAACATATTGCTGGAAAGGCAATCAATGAAGAGGAACAAGGCAACGAATCCGATGCATCCGACGACAATCCGACGAATGAAACGGTGTCAAACATTCTCTTCATGCCAGAGCTCTCCGTGTTTTGTGATTTCGTTGAGAAGTTCCTATTCGAATTCAAAATCTCGAACGAAGTAGAGGAGAAGCACGAGAAGTTGACGTTCAATCATTGCGTCATTTTGCTACTCGAAATTGCCCAGCTCAATGATTTCGGGGATCTAATTGGATGCAAGCGACTGGAGGCGTTGTGCAAGCAGATTCTTCTAAGACACGACATGTCCGAGCACGGAGTTCACGAAGTCGCCAAAGTCATGGAAATTCTCGTCCAAGACTGTTCGGCGCGATTGACGTTCTTCAACGAGATTGTCGCCGAGTCGGTCAATCTCGGAACTCCTACCGAATACAGCCGCCAAACGATTATCGAGCAGCTCATTGGGAAAGTCAACATTGACACAAAATTGAAAGCGAACGGTCTGAAGATGGAAATGATGGAGCTGAAAGAAGCTGAGGCGAACTTCGTTGCAGTGAAGAAATACGGAGACGCTCAAGCGGTCGCAGAGAAATTCGCTGCACTCGAAGCTGAGCTGATAGAATTGCTCCGCCCATTCGCCGAAGAATCGGATACGGCGTCTCAATCTCTCGTTGATACTCTCTCGAGCTGCTCTGTTGCCAAGAAAGCGACGCCAAGCGAGATACTCAAGAATCTTCGCATCTGCTTCTTCGCCGTGATGACAAAAGGTGTGAAGTCACTGACACCCGAGATGATTCGAATCTACAAGAACTTCATCTGCTACTATTTGGAGTCAACAGATGTCATCACGCGCATTTGGGCGCTGAAGTCTGCGACAGCTTACGCTTTACTCTACGAGCCACTTTCGAACGACGTTTACATGCTACTCAAGTCGCAGCTTTTCAAGAGCAACAACACTTTCATCTGGGAATGTGCAATCGGTTGCATTGTCGACTTGCTGCTTCGCTACTCCATTGAAAAGCTCGAAGTTCGCAACGAAGAGATGAGTGCAAACATGTCGCAAAGCCGAAGCAAGAAAGGCGGCCGCTCTTTGTACACCTACGACGTCGAAGAAACTGATGAAAGCGACATATTAGCGTCGATTGATGTCATTCAAATGTTGACTAAAGTACTCGATAGCACCGCGCAAGATATTCGCGTTCATCGCACTGTTCTAATCGGAATCTGCAAGTTGATTCTTCACGGCCAATACTGCACGAAGGAGATAATTGGGAAATTCCTGCTGGCTTACTTCAACCCAGCAACTGAGTCAGAAATCAATCAAACTCTTGGAGTGTTTTTCGAGTCAGTGATTCGTATGAGAAAGCAGGAATTCTTGCACGATGCGCTCATTCCGACCATGAAGATTTTGCTGGAAGCGCCAGGTGACAGTCCATTGCGGGAGGTAAAGATGGAGACAGTGATCAAGTATGTTATTGAAGCAACGCGACCAGTTTTCTGTAGCAACGGACTCAACCTGCACAACACACTGGCCCTGAAGCTTTTCGAGATGATGAAAGAGAATCCTGAAAATAAGGAAATACAAAAGATCGTCTCGAAAGAATTGATGAAATTTGAGATCGGCGACGACTCGCTGCTGAAGAAGGATCTAGTTGCTTTGATTGAGACTCTTCTGAAAGAGTCGACGGCTGATGTGAAGACGAAGAAAAGTATCGGCGACTTCCGCGACGTTCTCCTCGGCGTTTACAAAGCTCCATTGAAGTTTTCAAGTACGACAGCGACGCTGGTGACGGTCGACGAAGACGCTGGTGAGCCAGAGGATGGCGAAGTTGAGGAAGAGTCGCAAGACAACGAGAAGCAGTCTTCATCTGATCGAATCTTAGCTAGCGAGCTGATAGACGTGTCCGTTTCAGGAATTGAAATTCAAACGGCTGTAGTCAATGTCCAGAAGCTAAAAAGTACTGAGTACTCATTTGATGAATCAGAGCGACTTATTGTTTTAGAGTCTCCTCCAAAACAAATTGCCGAGTCGCAGCCAATCGGTTCAGAAGACATCAACATTCCTGAAACGCAACCTGACGTCGAAATACCTGAAACTCAAGAGCAGGAAGTTGAAGAGTCAAGTGAAGACGAGAAAAACGAGACAGTGATTGAGAGCGTGGCTGCCCACGATTCCAGTGATGACGATGTTGAGATTCCAGAAACGCCCGAGCCATCGCAAGAATTGATCGAACCACCTAAAAGATCTACGCGCAAGTCGATTACATCTAAACGCCACCTTGAGCTTTCGTCGTCGTCGTTCAACTCTCCGCTATGCAAGAATCCAAGAAACGGAGCCTCGCCTAAGCCAGTCACTCCGAAAGCAAAGAAGGTTCAACAAGAACCTAAAACTCCTTCAACACCGAAGACGCCGCGATCCGGGAACACATCAACTCCGAACATCGAAAGATTGACTCGCAGACAAGCGAAAGAAAGTCTCGCACAAAGCGTAACGTTGACTCGATCCGCCTCAAGAAGCTTGAACGTCGATGCAGTCGAAATTGCTGCGAAAGTTGCGAAATCGCCGCCTAAAACTAAAACTCCAGAACGGCCAAAAACGAAACCTGCAGCGAAGCCATCGCAAATCCCGAAGCAAACGAAAACGTCCGCGATTCGAGCGGCCAAAGCATCATCAACTGTTCCACCAGCTCCAGAACGGTCGACTACACGAGCCGCTGCTGCAACTGTGTCCCGCGTCACACGGAAAAATGCTGCCGCAGATGCTCCGCGTCCTCGATGGAATTAATTCTTTTCCGCCTAAACTTTATTTCCATTAATTTTGAAGTGCAAAATAACATTTTCCTGTAGTTTTCTTTATTCCACGACGAGTCTTACAGTTAACGATAAAAATAAAATTTCCAAAACATGTCAAACATTCGACTTTCCATCCATCGATTCACTGGCAGCGAGAACCTTTGAACGGAAAATCTCTTCCACAATGAGCACGACTCAAGTTTGTACGTGGAAACTTCATGAAATCCTGGTGGAAATGCGAGAATTCCAATTTTCTTCTCCCACATGCGAGACACTTGTTGCTTCTGACGGCTTGAAACGTTCAATGGTTTTTCATCTTTGAGAAAAATTCGTTGAAATGCTTAGCCAAAAACTCAGAGAAAAGTGCGAGCATCAAAGGAAGGCGCGAAGGCTTCACAGGCTCAGTGCGGTGAAGCCGTTGGAAAGTTCCTCTTCCGAAGTGAAGGTCTTGACTCTCAATTGAGTCGTGAGATTTTAAAATTCATCTCAGGTCGGCCGATTGAAGCAATTTGCATGAGAAATTATTCACGAGTTGGCGAAGTTGGAGCGGCGAGAAATTAAAGATGATGACAGAAGTTTCTTCTCTCCGGCCGCAGAAGTCGTAAGGAAAATCGCCTCTATAAATTCTGCCACCCACTCACTTAGGAGGCACGCTCACATCCCTTCAGGTTTGAGCCGTAAGAAAAAATTAACAGGCGGAAGATTTCATGGTAAAAACAACATCAAAACGCTCGGAAAGTCGGTGAAGGGCGATGAAAGTAAATAACATTTCCTTGAACGAAAGGAAGCGGCAACCGCAAGTCCCAAAAAGAAGGAAAGAGGGAAATGATTAAATTACGCGTCAAGAACTTAAAGAAAGTTTTTGTTTGTAATTAAGATTGCCTTTTCTTCTCCTGCCGACCGTTCGGGACGACACCGACGAGGAAGGGAAAGATGAATTGATTTCACGATGTAATTAAGCACTGCAAACTGAAGAAAGATGCAGAGAGTCTCATTAGAGTCCATTAAGGGAGAATTCCTTTCCTTGACCTGTTTCGCAACGGTTGGGAAGTTAAGTTCATAACAATTCAAGCTACCCACACTACCGTCTTTCGAGATTTTATGGAGCTTCCTCTGTTATGTGGCAGTATAATCTCTGAATTTATGAGAAGGAACGAATTATCAAGGCCGTTCGAGCTCACCCCGAAACAGCTCAATGCGTCCGCAAACGACTCACAACGAAACCGAAAATCATTTTCGTTTAGTAACTTGTCGATTCTCAACTGACACAATGTCCGATCTCTTTTTGCTGAGCGAGAGCTTTATTAATACATATTGGAAGAAGGATGGATGCAGGGCTGTCGCTTTGTGAAAGCTCAAGAACTAGTTCAAGCTCTGAGCCAACTATCGCTAGAACTTTCATCTACAGATGGTCATTCCATCAAGCAGAAAATTAAATTTTATCTCCCCATTCAGCCCCTCCTAATTCACCCGTCTCCTATCTCGCTCGACAATCAAAACGTTTTTGTCCTTTTTTGTCGCTTTCGCTTGATATCTGATCGACTAATGTGGATTGCGAAAGTTAATGCTTCGAAGATTTATTAAAATTGCCCCTGAAAGGAAGGAAAGGCGGAAATCGGATTGAGCAAAAGGAGAAAACGCTGATGGACAATAAAACGAGAGTCATTTCTCCAATCTCATGCAGTTAACGTGAACATGCCACAATCTCATCGCTTTATGGGCCAGAGAGAGGTGAAGAAATAGACAGGCGAGCAGAATGATAATCGTTGGGTCGCTAGAAAGCACAACGAAGAGTGAGAGAAAAGAAAAAGCACAAAAGCTCTCAAGCTTTCGGAAAGGTTTTTCCGTGTTTTCCTTTTTGACAATTGAGAGAAAGTTGACACTTTCACTCATATTGTTTCTTCATATGTAAAGCACTACCATGATAACTTTGGTCCTATTACCTTTTCCTTTTATTAAATAAATCTTCTTCCTCAGTATTCAGTATATCTATTGAAATTTACAATGATACATAGAACAACTACTTTAAGCAACCGCCGATTAGGTATAATTCACGATCTCAGACAAAGCTGCATAATTTCTAGATCTTCGGTCAATTGAACGTTTGGATTAGTTTGACGCTCGGAACAGCATGAACAATGAGTAGGTAAATTTTAGTATCTGTGAAAGATCAACTTTGGAAGTTATCATCATAAACTTGAGAAATTAAAGCTCGAACCCCTAGGAATGTCTCCATGTTGACTTCGTTGAACACTCCGTTGAATCCTCTCATATTCTGACACATCATTAGGATCAACTGGATATTCGATCGCTGTTTCACGTTTATCAAAAACCAGGGCAAGTTGTAAACTTTTTCTGTTAATATTTCAATCCGTGTGACGACTCTTTCTCCCATCCAGCAATTGAGTAAAAGCTGAGGCATCGAAACAAGCGGTAGAATGTAAACGAAGCTCGAGGTTTCCGCATTTCTTGACAAAGGAATCAAACAGAACGCAAACATGAACGCTTGCAAGGTGAAGTCAAGCAGGAAAATGAATTTCAACTGATCTCGAACTGTATTTTGATATTCCATTATGCGATAAGTGCCCTCCACGATCTGTTTCAACTGCGTTTCAACTGACATCAAGTTTGAATGTTCCTCTTTATCGAGTGTAATCGAAGAACCACATTGATCTACAAGTATCATCAGGTCGTCGAATGCCCAGCAGGAATGATCCATCATATTCAAATTTAAAACCACAAAGCTGTAGAAAAAACTACTCGCGACTACGGAAAAGGTTGCTTGAATCAAGTAAGTAATGAGCCAATTGAGTGAGATATCGTCGAACTGCAGAAGAGGAAACTTGAACTTGTATGGTAGACAGAAGTCATTGGGCATATACACTGGAGACAATATCAAACAACACACAATTACTTCATAACATGCAAGGGAGATTGAGCCAACGATGAATTCCATTTTGGAAAATCGATGGGCCAACTGCCAAGGCTCATGTAAAAGACGCTTAGATTCTCTAAGAAAAAGGAAAATAATTCATTGGAAACTTTAAAGAAATTCACAACCTGTCTTCGATAATTCGTTGGATCAAAAGCTCCGTCTTTGATCCATTCAAAAACATTGAACCAGTATAACAGACGCAACGCGCAAAAATCACTGTGAAGGATACAAATATTTTTCCTCCGCCTAACCAGTCATCAATCTACTCACAAATGATTGCCATTAGCTCTGCTTTTTCCGACAGATCGGAAGAGTTTCGATCGGAAAATCGATCAGTCGCGTAAGCAATCGCTGAAGCTAGTGCGAACAGCTGAATAAAATTGCCCAAAAAAGTTCTGAGAAAGAAAACTTTTTTTGAACGACGATTCCACTCCTAACTAGACTGTCGTATTTTACCTGCGAGATAACTTTTTTTCGCCAGCAATCGTTGGATAAGGATTGATGATCGATAAGGCAACCTGGAGAAGCTTTTCCAAAAATTTCAAGTAATCAGTTGATGCCATCTTCATTGGCCACTGTCTCGTCGAAAACTAAGAACTTTGTTCAAAATATTTGGGGATATTGAAGTCGTTTTCTTGGAACTTTTTATTAACTTTAAAGGTTACTTTAATGTCTTATAAAAAACTGATGTTTGAAAGCTGCCACGTGGATATAAAAGTGTGAATATCATTTTCGAGAAGCCTTCCTTAATTTTTTTCTCAACTTATTTATAGAAAGATTATTTCTAGTGAAAATTGTTCGAAGTTCTAGTGTGCTGTCAAAGCTTTTGCTTGGTTGTAAAGGATTATAAGTTCAACAGGCCCACGCGAAAACATATTCATCACCTCAATAAAGCGAGTTTTATTATCTTTGCTGGTGATGCTTCACCCCACTCCGCCCTTCTGTCCTTCGTCGCTTGGCTAGGGTTCAATGTAGAGCGAGGAAAGCGGAATAACAACCAAATTATGACACTTAAAAATTATTATCCTCTTTTGGACGGAGATTCGCTCTTCCCTCAACCCGCATTAAAAGAACTCAACTTCATTGTTTTCGCGTTGATGGAACCCTGCTCGATAAAATAAGAAAAAATCTCTGTGAGCAGAGCAAACGAACGGCGTAGGAATGTTGCGATTGAATTATTTATAAAATTAACCCCGCAGTCGGAAATTGAATTGCCTGTCTCCGATCCAAATGTCTCCTCTGTGTGTGTGCGACTGTTTGTTTCCTAGCGCCTGAGAGCCAGAAAAGATTCCTTTTTATTAGAGGCAGCAGCGCAATAGATGGTTATAACGGAACATAATGGAGTGTAATTTCTTAGAATAAAAAGGCAACATTTTCCATCTTTTGTATGTTTGAAGATTTTCAGTCCTTTTCTTTTCAGCTCGATTCTTCGGGACGGTTTCCTTCGCCCCTTTCTCCTTGACGGTGCTGGGTGAACTCTGCTTTTGAGCAAGGAACAAACGCCTCGTGCAACCTTAAAACCCTCCACCCAACCGCCCACTCCCATAACATTACACATTCAGATACAGCACAGCAACGAGAAGGATAAATGGCAAGAGGAACAGCAGCGCCCTGAGGTTGAAATTTCGGTCGTGTGTTATGATCTTAATTTATTAGTTTGAATCAGCGTTATTGCTAAGAAGCTTGAAGACTTCAAATGGGAACTTTGTCTAAAATCTCGGTCGATCAATGATTATAGAAAGTTAGGCATGAAATTCTGTCTTAGTCAAAGGCACTGATTCATTCAAAGTCTCGTTGCCCGAACGAATCCATTTTAGCAACGACTTGACAGCGATGATTCAATGATGTTCTTGAGAGCAAACGTATAAATAAAACTGCCTCATAAAAATTGTACACACAATTCAATTCTTTCCTCTCCACCCTCCCCCAGCTCATCATGAGTCGAGAACTCAGCATTTCAGGCGCCGCATATGAAAATTTCTGCGCGCCTCCGTCATCTGATATCCGAGAGCTGCGAGGGTGATAGATAAAGAAATAGATCGAAGGCAGAGCAACACATTGAGCGATGGAAAGATGAGCTGTAAAAATGGAGCGAAAATATCAATGCGATGTTCATTTGATGATGACTCTTGTGACTCCATAATTGAAATGAATCATTGTAAAGCATCGATTTCCTCTCCGATTGCTCTTCTTGACTTTCCCTTCAAAATGAATCGCACGTCTCGAGCACGAAAAACAGTTTATTTCAATGAAAATCATAATTAATAATGTTTCACATGCTTCAGTCGCTCTCAGGATTTGAGTGGCGCCTCCCACGCTGTGTCTTGACTTTGTGTAAATATTTTCACCCAGAGTTTTGAGCGGCGCAGGGCCGGAGGGTGTTCACGACAACTTTTTATAGGAACCGTAAACCAAACTGAGTGAAATGATGAAAAATGCTCATAAAGAAGCTGCTGCCTGCTTCATGCTGAAATGATGTAATGAAAATTCTTCTTCTGTTCACTTCGCTGGAGCATTTTCCTTCCATATGATTTCCACCCTCCGATGTTCTCTTCTCGCTCGCATATCAAGTTACGATGACGGATCAGGGAAATTTCCATCTTCGTTGCGTGGTTGTTGAGGGAAAATGTTCATGATGCGAAAGCTTTTCCCGAACGAGTTCACTCTCGACGCTTTACTTCCGGGAAGGTTTGCAGTATTTGCCCGTTAATAATGTCAGTGAGCTTCAAAATCTACCCAAGTTTGACCTCTGCTCATCGTCTGTGAACTCTTCCTGTTCACTCGCTTCCCACAATATTTTCCTTACCACTGCCTGCAAATTCAGAACAATCTCACGACAAGACAAGACACATTAGACTCCTCCATTCCACTTTCAATATTTCCATCTACAACGCTTTATTCCTCTCGTCTTCCCATTTTTCCCCGAATGGAAATAAAAATTATTTTCTGCTCACGTAGCGAGGCTGCTTTGGATTTTCTATGTGCTGGCGCTGCTCTTACAGTCAGGGAGCTTTATATAAAATTGAATAAGCTGCAGAATCGTACTCGAGTTTGGTTCCGAGAAAGTTCTCGTTCCTTTCTGTCGCAATTTAACTTCAACCATTATAATCGGGGTCCATGCGAAAGTGACGAAGCGGGAGCGAGTTGACTCCAACTGCTAGATTTCATACAAAAGCTCAGCTCAACTCCCTAACCATACAGCAATGTTTATCACACAGAAAAAGTTATTTTCTCAAACATCATCTAATATGTTTGAGAGTTATTTTCATGCCAGCCTGAGCTTGTTGTTGCTCCACATTTTCCATTTTCCTCTTTGCTTCGAATCCGCTTTGCTGTTCGTCTCTACAACATTATGGGATTTTTAGGGTATAATGTGGAGTGAAACAAATAAATAATATTTTCGCAGTGAGAAAGAGAGCAATTTTCAATGCTTTGGGTTCCTCATTGTTGTTGGCGCTCGGCTCCAGAGGAAAAAACGGTAAATAACGACAAAGTTTTTCCTGATGTTCTCGTCGAGAAGAGAACCTTTCTTCTCCTTCAGCCCGTTCACCACCCACTTCGGGGTATTGCCGGTATTTTCATTCGAAATTATCTGAAGCAAAAGTTTGCGCTCCGTTCTTTTTTTAAAGTCGGAAATTTAATACATTATGTATCGCTCGATTTTCCCCCACGCCCTCCCATGCATGACAGGTTTAACCTTCAAAACTCTCTCTTCTGTTTGTCTTATGTCAGACGAGACTATTACAGCAAGGATTTTGTGTGTCGACGGATCCTTTCAAGCAGGAAGTTAGGAGCGACTTTCGCAGGCGAGCAAAAAACGATTGCAGATTCTCTAGATCGCAAAACTGATCTCTAATGACATTTTATGTAAATTCGCTCACACCAACGCCTTCGAATAAGCATAAGGATTTGAATAATTTGAGTAAATGTATGCATGACGATTGCAGGTTAACATTCATGTGATTCCTTTCATGCCGCGCTGAGAGGGAAGTAAGTGGAAAAGTTTTATTTTCATTTGTGTTTGAGGGAAAATGAACACTCAATGGAATGTTTCTCAGAACTCGACAGATAATTAATTTCTTCCAAACAAATATTGAAAGCTTTTGAGTTCAAAATTGAACTTTGCTGGAGACTTGCAACGGTGTCGAGCTTTCAGGAAGAAGTTTCGATTTCCGGAGAGAAATCTGAACGTTTAACTTAATTTCCTATTTTAGAAATCGAATGGTTGGTTATTCTTCGTCATAAATATCTTCACTAGCCAAGACAATAATCTCGAGTTTGAGACAAACAAAAATTTATGAAAATAAAAAACGAGATGACGGAGCAATAATTAAATTTATTTCTTTTCTTACATTTCAATTGATTTCCTCGGTTCGTTCTCTCGACTCACTCGAGATTAAAACGACTCTGAAAAAAGCAATGGGAGTCAGCAATATTCACTGGCAAAGGAAAAATCAATCCTATCGCCACGGCTCAGACGATGATTATTTTAGTCTGAGTTTATTTCTTCTCCATTTCAATTCACACTTTGTGGATCGTAAAAATATTGAATTACTTTCTCCGTCGTCTATCATTTAACATCGAGAGATGAAGAGATGCTCAACCTTCGTGTTCCTAGAATTGGCAATCCCCAACAGATTTAACAGCCCTGAATAAAGCCGCAACATTAATCCGCGAAAATTTGAATATTCTCGAATAAGCGTTCATGTTCTCACTCCAACATAAAATTGTAACTCGACAGAAATCAGAAGCAGCGAAACTTGCGAGGAAACCCAGAAATTTTTTCGGTTCACGAGAGAAAACATCGGAAACTTCCCCGTGTTTAAAATATAATTTCGTTGCGACTGTTGCCAATTTACATTATCTTGTTGCTCAGCGGCAGATGGGGGGTGAGCGGTATGAAATATTTCAGCCTCGAGAGCGGCAAATAAATGCGAAGAGATAATATTTATCATTTGTTTCCTCCTTTCATAAAACTAGGTTGAATAAAGCAAACAATTGCTGGTGGATCTGTGAAAAAGACGAGAGCGCGAGCAGGTTAATAATTCACATTTTACATGCATGAAGATGGCAGATCGAGGTTCTGCACACTTGCTCACATTCGCTGATAACACGATTCATTGCAAGAGGGTTGGATGTGAACGCGAGGGAAAGCGGCAACGAACTTGTAATAATCATCATCTAGTTGAGGCAAAGACGATGATGAAAAATGTAAAGCTATTTTATTTATTTCGGCATCTCCTTGAAGCCAAACTCTTGTGGTAGATACAAACAGGTACAAAACTCGTTGCGAGTTACAAATTCATATTTATGAATGCTCCACGGTTTCTCCCTTTTGTTGAGGTTTTTCTCGTACTCAGCAATAAGCCAGTGGAGGAGCGAAAGGCGTGGAGAGATTTCGCATTGTGGATGTTGAAACAAATTTTCTGGGGCTTTAACGCGACTGCTCCAAGACAAACTGTTGCTAGATTTGCTGATGCTCCAGATTGTTATTGCAACTTGAATTGTCTAACAACTTTTTAGAATGTTCAATGCTTTTGAGCTTAGGAATAGTTATTACTTACCTTAAACTGACGACTAGCTTTACTTTATCTCAAACCATTATGCAATGGAAAGAATGACGATAGTTGAAAATTCGTGTACATGGTGAGTTGGAACGACGATGATAAAATTTTCAGACATTCACGAACACCACGTTGCACCGAGTTCGAGGAGAAGGGAATCAGATTCGAGTTGAAAAATGTGGCTCAAGAGTGGAGATAAAAATTGTGTGTGAGAGGGAGAAGGGTGGAAGGAGAAGGTAATTCGAAGAAAATGAAATTTATACAGAGATGTGAGAGAAAATAAAATAGATTTCGCTTCAGAAGGCACAAAGTTTATTCCGCTGCCTTTCTTTCTGCCATCGCTGCTTTTATGCCGACCGGAAAGTCGAGCTGAAAGTGTTGCCTGATGGCGAATTAAATTATCATCTAGAAGCTCTCATTCCTCTCCGCAGCCACAAGCTTGCGTTGCCTTTCCTCGAAGATTCATGACATGAATCAGGATCCGAATACTGTGTAATGTTGTCGCTACTCAATGGAGCAGTGATGATTTGTCGGGTGGTGTGAGGTAAAAGGCGCGTTGCTCCGAGGCTTTGTGACTTTTCCATCTGCCTATGCAAGGAAAGAAAAACCTTCTCGATACTAATTTTCAGGATGCTCTCTTTACGAAAATGAAAAAAAGTTTCCTCTTCATTCTTTCCACGAAGAGGAATAAAATTCTTCTCTGTTTGAATTAATTCGAATAGCTCTATTGTTCGATGCTGCTCTCAACTGCGAAGGATAAAGTTTCGTCGAGATAAACAGATAACAGTATTTCGGAAAACAGTTTTGCTTCGAGAAAAGGAAGAGGAGAAAGTTGAAAGAGCGGAGAGTATGACAGAAGAAGTTGAGACGACTTTGGAATGGTAGCATGAGATGGGATGAGATGCTGGAGGAAATTCAGTTGAAGTTACCAGAGAAATGGGCTATCGACTAGTTTCCAGTTTCAATGATTCGTTACCGTCTCTCTCAATGCAATAACATGTTAACTCACCCCCGAAAGCAAACGAAATGACATGGGAACTTCTATCTTGAACTCAAATCCAAACAACAAGATACTACCACATCATTTTCCTCGAAATACACATTTACAGGCGTTACATCCGAGTAGAAGAACATCGCCATGAGTAGTGAAGACGAATATGTGCGCTCGCTGAAGACAAGAGCTTTTCAAGTTTGTGTTAATTAAATGAGATTTTGCTGTGAAACAAATTTGCTTCATTTTCTCAGGGCGGAAGATTTTCCCTCGGTAAGACGATATGGAGCAGAGTTGATGAAGAATATTTTATTAGACACTTTTTCTCGGTTCACGGTAGCAAGAAGGAAGCAAAGTTGAAGATTGTGTTGTGGGTGGTTGGCGTTCGCTCGGAGTTTAAGCAGAAGCAGTAAATAATGCGAGTTTGCCTTTTATAATTTTCGTCTTTCTTCTCTTCCTTCGCACTCGACACAGCCGAGAACGTTTTCTGTGTATCTTTGCATGATGGAGGAAATTTTTTATTGAAAAAGTGACAAATTCTCGCCTTTCTTCTTTCGCTTTTCTTTTATTTCAGGCAATCGAAGAGAAGAAAATTTTCTAAGCGAACAATGAAGTGAAATCTCGAATCGAGTGGAGAAAAGGACTGATGGCATTTTGCCTGAGGGGGACGGGAGGAAAGTGCCAAAATTTATGGGGTTTGGTTTTTCGCTTTCCGTTCTTGTTTACGCTGCGTATTTCTTATCCGGATAACAAAAAAAGGGAAGAAGACGATGTTGTAAATTAATCGAGGCTGTATTAGAGCAATGATTGAGTGCTGATCGAAACTACGTCCAACGAGAGCTCTCTGGTAAATGTCTTTTATCAGCTCATCGACTAATTAAAAGTTGAAAGGTTTTCATTACTGTAACACGGTCGAATTCGACGTGCCTTATCGACTAAGTGAACTCTTTCTTTATCCCTCTTCACTGTCGTGTGATTGACTCACTTTGATTTTGAGCTTGATTAAGATTGTTCAGTTCGTTATATACTTTTCTTGTCTCCAGCTGGTTTCATCGAAACCGAAACAGCGATCGCTCCCCTGACGCTTTTCTCCATGACAATGGGTGAAGGAAAATTTGTTTCCGAGTCAGTGCAAAAGGTCAGGAAGAAAGTTTCTCGCCCACATAAAAAGCCGTCATAACAACATTGCTTTTGTTCCGGTTTAAACGATTCCTTGTTTCGTGAAGCGATTTAGCTTATCTCGATCGGTATTAATCAGCACCTTAGAGTCATGTAAGGAAAATTGGGCAATAATTGCTTTTAATTATTTCTAGAACGAACTTAAGAGTTAATCGCTCAAGTCGAATCCTTACATGGAAGCCATGAAAGTTCTTTGATGAGGTTGGAAAGCAAACTTTCACCTGTTGTTGTTTGTCTTAAACATGTAAATTCAGTCGTTGTATGTTTATCTACCGACTTGTTCAAGCTTCTGTGCCGTTGCCTTTAGTTCACTTCAATCTAGCTTGAGTAGCGACGTGATAGAAAGAAACACCGACGAGTCAAGTTGTTGCTGTCGTCGCTTCGTAGCGTCCCAGGGTTGAGATCTATTAATATCTCGCCGTACGCACACCTTTCACCCTTCCCAAAACCTCGTCTACTCAGTAGAAAAGCTCCAAGGAAATCGAGCGAGTTAAAATTGCTCTTAAATCCACCCACGGCACCGTGTCAAGGACTTGGGAAGCGTCATGAAAAGCCGTTCCACTTGTAATATGTTTGTGTATTTTTGGGCGAAAACAAAGCCGAGACTTGTGCTCGAAAACAAAGCCTGAAATTATCTCATGATCCTATTTTTCGCCGTCGAGCTCGCCAACGCTTTTGGCTTTTCAGCGCCGGTGTCGGGGCTGCGTAATTTTTTAATGTTTTCATTTGTTCCTTCGACGGTGGTTTATAAAAAGAATCCTAACAGCCGGGCCTCGATGACGTAAACGCGGGGTCGATTGTATACAACAAAGTTTATGTGCACTCAAGACCGTCGTCGTTCATTCCTGTTGACTACGGCAAGAGAAATAAAAAAACTCGAAGAAAAAAGATTTTTATTTAATTTGACTTTCGGCCAAAAAAAAGTTTTTTGTTCTGATCTCTGCTTCACGGTTTATGTACGGAAAATACTCTCCACATATACTCCGATGGGTGCTTGGCATTCGAACCAAGAGGCGAACAAAGGGGTGGCGATGATACATAAAAAATGACATGAAGCACTCTCGTACATAACCGATGATTCCCTCGGTCGTAACAGCAACGAAACATGACAGTGAAAAAGCTCGCACATAAAAACACATAAATATTTCTTCCAAACGGTGTGCGAGGGTGGTGGATTAAGCGACACATTACATATGTCGAAAAATGTGCGTTATTACGGATAATAAATTGATTTCATATTCGATTTTCATTTACAACCTCACTCTCTCTCCCGTCTGTGTTCGCGACGCGAGTTCATTATAATTTCATCATTAGTATCAATGTTTTTATGGTGGATAATATTCCCCAATGATATCACAACTTTTGCCAACTGCAACAAGTGAAATACTTTGTCGCAAGTCGGCGACGTTCCCTCATTCTAACAAGCATCGGGTTTCATTTCCATTCATGACTAGAAAAACTTCCTCCCTACATGAACAAATATTGATTAACAATTCAAAAAATCGTTGAAAAACGAAGCTCCATGGGGAGCGAGGATATTTATATCGACTGCGAAGCAACAAGTGCTAATTTTTTTAAAACCGAAAAAACTTTGAGGGTTATTAAATCGAATTTCGGACGATGAAAAAATGCTTATCTTGAATTATTTATGGCTCTGATGCCTCCATCGATATGCTTGAAGCTGTTGAAGGGTGAACAAGCCGCCCTCGCTTCTTCCCTTCCAATTAACTCCATTCACAAGAGGACTCTTCGCAAGTAGCAATTGGGTTTCATGTTCAATTGCATCACAAATGTCATGCAGCGTCCCTTGCTGCGAGAAGTGCTCAATTATTCTTCCGCAATTCTCTTGCATTGTCTTGTGTCGTCGCTTTATCCCCCTCATGCTGTGGCGGTTCAGAGACAACATGTCATTGAGACTCAGCGAGTTTTTATTTCGAAGTCAAAGGAAATTCCTTTCGAAGTCTTTTTAGTTGTGGATGACAGGCAGACAGGTGGAGGCTGAACCTGAATAGCTTATTTACAATTCTATAGAAGCTTTTCAAAGCGTTGTCTGCTCGATTATAACGAGAGTGGAACCGTTTGCAGATTTTTCACCTGGCACTATTGTTCGAGAATTTATGTGGCATAAGGTATAGTTCAACTTACTACAAGCTCACTCTGTCGCTTTGTTTGTGTATCGAGGTAGGAGAAGTTGCTCCTGATGATATTTCCGTTGAGTTCCGAGAAGTATTAAAAAGCACATTAAATGTCGAAGCTTTTCACATACAATGGATTGAAACAAACATACATAAACTATGCTCTCGTATGTCAGGGACTGGAACAGAAGCAGCAACGAGAAGGAAAGCCAATTATGTATTCAAAGCACTCGTGTCACATGTAATCTGGCGCCTGCCTCCACAAACACACACACAAGACTTCCAACATCCATCGCCCGCTAAATGACACATAAAAAGTGATTTTAATTTTCTAGTTCACAGCAAAAGTTCCAACTACCCCTTCTCCACCACCCACACCATCACTTGGATACAAACAACATGAAAACATATTATCACATACGATGTACCAAATGTAGCAGCGCGCATATGAATATAGATACGGAAATATATTTATTTATTCGTTTCTCTTCTCCTTGCTCTGTCCCTCAACAACAACAATAAGCGTATCAAGGATGCTCATCGTTGGCGAACAAAACTCCGAATCCAACAAACCGTACACGAATTTTTGTTGCCGCTTTTATGTATGGACCCAAGCAATGAAATCATCAACGAATGTGGAGCGGCAGCAGAAAAAAGAAATGATTTTCACATTTTTCCATCATCGTCTTTCGTCCCATCATCGAAGTGTTGGAGGAAAATAATCCGAAGAAGTGGCTGGCAGGGCGAAATAAAATAAAACCGTATTAATATGTATTTTGAAAGTGTGTGGAGTGAAGGGAGAAATGGGTTTCGAGAGAGAATGAAGAAGGATGAAAATAATATCAGAAGCGAAAAACCCAAAACACATTTATGTGGTGATGGGTAGCAAGATAAAAACGAGGCAAAAAATGTACATAAACGTATGTTGAGGTGGATTGCATGACGAGTGTACAGAAGGCGCTTGGTTTAGGAAATCTAATCAAAGCTCGTGTGTTGATGTCAAAAGAGAGAAAAGCTTGGGCTCAGAGATGAAGTTGCAGTTTTGTAGTTTTGTTTGTCTGTTAGGCAACATGCGAAAGCAAATAGGGGCTTGAAGTCCTAATGAACATTCCTGAACATTATTTTTGAATAGAACATCATTCGGTATTGTTGGCGGATGTACTATGTAATGACAAGCTCAGCGCATGATAAGTTAAATTGACTGAATGATCCGTCGATCAAAAGCTGACAATCATTAGGTGACTTGACTATGTCAATAGCCTGGGAAAAGCTCCATTTGTTTTAATGCTTTGTTTTGAGGGCATTTAGCTAGTGAATAATAAAACTTCCACAACAAGTACATATGCTTAGCACAGCAAGCAGAAGAGAAAATGCTTCAGCTTCCCAACACAGAATTGAATATCCGTTGTTCCCATGTTATATCTCTCTTCGCATCCCCTTCCACTCTTCGCATAGCGTCGTACACAATTCATGACAAGCAGGCAGCAACAAAATATAAATAATGATAAAAATGTCAGAAGAAGAGAGACCGTTAGCAAACCCAGAAAGAGCAAAAGCATTAAATCGGAAAGGGTGAGCGGTCGGAACTTTGCAGTTGGTGGCCGGACACTTCAGGCAGATTAAAACGTAAATTCTCTCCGAAAAGCTTTCATGGATATCAAACTTTCCGCAATTGCAACCGTGCAAAGCGAGTGGCCAAGAGAACATAGCGCGATGGAAATTGAATGAAAATTTTCCATAACTTTTCCTCACTTCTGTAAGCGGAGGCGAAAAGAAATCATGAAATATAAAAAGCACACGATGAGAATGAAAACGAGTTCTCGGGGGGTCGGCGGGATGGCTTCGAAGCATAGGAAAATCAACATTCCTCTTCGTCGGATTTTCTTTTTTCTCAGTTACCCACTTTCTGCTGTCGGATGTCGTTTTCCTCCCTTTTCACTCTCTCTTGTTGCCTTTTGTGGGGTTCGGAAAAGTCGGGCGATTATGAAAATGTGTTTGTTCGAAAAGGCAAAGTGGGTGGCTGGTGCAAATTCTGCCTGTTACAGTCTCTCGCCTTCTCGTTCGCTCTCACAACGGCAGTCGGCACAACACAATCACAAGAAAAGAACGAACTCAAATGAAAACATATTGAACATGAAATAGAATAAAACGATGAAAAGGGAATAAATGGTGAGGTGGGTGGTGAAGATGAAAGCATGGAAAAGCTGCTTTCCAAACAGTAACTGGGTGAAGTTCCTTGTTATCAGCGAGAGAGCGAAGCAATGTCGAGAGATAGAACATGAAATTGAGCTTTTCTCTTGCTGTTATGTCATTATTTCGTTCGCCAGAGTCTTTTGTGTGCTGCTGTGCTTCGAGAAAGCTCGTGATGCTCAAGTTTATCTCTCTCAAAAGTTGAAAGCTCAGCTTGGGTGGAAATTGCGCCCGCACATATTATGTTCACATAATAAACTCTCGGCGATGAACGGAGTCATTTCATACATAAGTGAGAATGAAAACGAAAATTATGTGCTGAAGCGGCAAAACAACAACAACTTGGTTATTTAATCACTTTACTCGATATCGAAGCGTCGGGCTCTAACCATCGACAATCTGATTAGGATTTCCCCGATTTTGTTATGATTTTCCATCGACGAGCATCGCAAAATGCTTTTCCGGGGGTTTGTTCCGATTGTTCAGTGGGAAGTTTGAATGAACTCTTGCTAAGTTCCCCAGAAAGCGCGAGATGCGATGGAATTAGCAACCTTTTTTTCCTGTCTGCCATGCGAGAGTAAATTATCTGATTTAATTATGATTGTATTATTTGCCAAATGTCAACGAGAGGGAAGATATCGATATTATGAAAAAGCCAAAATGCCTTCAGCAGTAAATTACTGTGTAATCGGAGTGGTGCAGGGTGGGCGAGCGGGGGAAATATTTGCTGAACAACTCGCCGCTCTCCCGCAACTTCAGCCACAATGTTGTAGCTTATACGTGTTTGTTTCATGAAATAAATAATAAATTAAACTCATTGGGTGTCTATGATTACCCCAAAATGTTCTCGTTGAGAGTCATTGATGAATAAACAACAAATATTGATCTCTATCAGTCGTTCACGCACTTGCAAGTGGTGCACATTAGTGCAACACGAATATTATCTGACACTCCATCGAGATGCTCGACGATTGGGTCAGCCAATAAGCTGAGATGGATCATGTTTCACTCTTGAACCAGAATTCAATTTCGAGTGGGAATTAATGAGAAAATTGTGGAATTGCCAACTGATTCGATTGTGCACCGTTCGCTTTGCTTGATGCGATAATGGAAAAAATAACAGAAATTCATTACAAAATTATTTTCACCACATAATCTACACATTATGTAGTGTGATGGGTTTAATCGGACAGAAAGCGGGGAAAGGGCAAAAGCGATGTTGTGTATTAACGATTGCTTTTTTGGGGTTTTCGTTTACACGACAAGAGCGAAAAAATTGCGCAATAAATTCGCCAGTTGCTGTCCATATGTATCGAGTTATTGGCTTGATAATGCAATCCTGTGGCTCGGAAAATTTGTTTGCCGATAAATAGCGAGGAGGAATTCAATGGAATTGGTTCACTTAATTACCGTTTAGTTGTCGGTTATTATGAATTTGAAGGGTTTGACTGAAAAATTTGTGACGGTTCACATTTAATTTAAACTCTATTTCTCGCTATCTTAGCTTGTTGACGGTTCCATGTTTGCTGCGTAATTCATTCCAAGGTTTTTCAGACTGTCAAGTCCTGTTAACGAGCCTAAGTTACCAAGGAACGTAGTTGCATGTGTGTTGGGATGCTCTGGAACGGCAACAGGCGTCTTTCCGTCGTCAGACACAACATTCTTGTAGGGCACGTCCCAAACCTTTTCCATCTGGAACTTTTCGGCAATAACTTTCGTTTCTTCATCGGTTGAGTCGATGCGAGCGAATTTGAAGTTCAGATCACGCCCAAGCGCGAGTGACTGTTTAGTCAGTTCAAAAGCGAGATCCATGCCGTTGAGTTCTTTGTTTACTGAGACGAACTTCAAATCGAATATGCTGAGTTGCGAGACATAATCGTGCAAAGCCGGTTCGCGTGCCAGAAGCGCCCAGATATGTAGTAGCTTGCGTGTGTTGATACTTTCAGCAGCTTGAGCGAGTTCATCAAGTCTGTCGCCATCCCATTTACAACTCTTCTGATTGATGGAGACGCCGACAATCTCTTCTTCTTGCGAAGCTTTCCGAGCGACAATTGACATCCCTTGCGACAAAGAATCTTTGATGTACAATTCCATCGTCGTATCGAGCTTCTTTTCACACAAATTGAGGCTCCTGCTGAGCGAGTCGTGGCAAAAGTAATTTTTCTGTACGAAATTCAAAATTTGGTTCGTGTCCGATGGCATCGCAAAATTGAATCGAAATTTGCTTTGACTCTGAACAGCTTGAAAAACCTTTGGTCGAGTAGCGCTAGCCTCCACGTGGTTGAACCGTCGCAGAGAAGCCGTCAAAAGATTAACTGGTAATTTAAAGGACATTTTGAGGAGAGCTTCGAGCTTACGAAATGAGATTTGAAATCGATCTTTTGACACGATGGTTACTGAGCAAGTACAAAAGACTAAATGGAGAAATATGCTTGGATCGATATTCAATCTCTCAATGGTCAAACCTCAACCGCAGTTTAAGAAATTTGTTCCAGAGCTCGGCATTGGCTTGTCTTTTAACTCGAGCTTAAGGACTTGCTTCAGAAAGTGCAAATCTTTCTCATCCTAAACTTATATTTTCGCCTCTCACTTCGTTAACAACGATTGCGTTTCATTCTTATACCGGAACAATTATTCCTCTGCAATTATGCATCATTCAGTGTTACACATGTTCTGCTTGCTTCAGTTTTGTTGCATTTGCGGTAATTAAGAGCGTAATTTAATATACAAAAATATTCAATTTGTTCTTTGTCGAATGCAGAAAAAACGCTTATGCAATCATCGCGATATGCAAATTGAATGTAATGATGACATTAAAGCGCTTATTGAGCTTGTTGTCTCCACGGGACGCCGACACAAAACAAAATACGAACAAAAGTCTTCTCGCCGGACTTGTGTCGAATGATGCGTTTCAATAGGAGCTGGAGATAAGTGAGCGGCTATTTACATGTTGATTGCGGGTAGCTGCAGCTTTGTGCTCCCCAGCTCAATTTGCCTTCGTCCGCAGATTGATTAAGTAGCCCTGGTGATGTTTCAATCAAAGCAGAACAATGAAAATGAAGCATGCAACACGCGCGCGCTGCCTTCCTCGAGTCAATTGCTCTCTGACCGCTGGCGGTGACGTGAAGACTAAAACAAAACAGCTGGAAACAGTTTCGCCTGAGCGGCTGGACGCTAAGTAATCTGTAAAGTGCGCGATTTCACACCTGCTAATCGCTTCTGTATGGCGATGAAATTAATGAGCAACTGAACATCAATTAAAACTTGATGAATCGACCGATAAGATGAATTCATTCCAATAACTCGTTTGACTGCTTGAACTTGTCTGTAGGATGGAGCGATTGTAAATGTTTACAAGATTGAAAAGAAGTTGTTGGGGCGGAATATTTGTCAGGGCGGATGATTACAAGCAACAGATTTTTGAAAGAATTAAGCTGTTCTGTTCTTAAGGACAAGTCGGAAGCTTTCCTTGAAGAATCAAACTGAGCTGTTCAAGCGTAGCTAAGTGAGCAGACAAGATTATGAATTTTAAAGTTTATATATTGACCGAGACTGCACATTTCTATCAGAAGCTAAACAAGATTCAGTCATTGAATCTAAATCATTCGGTCCCACGCATCCTCCCAGCAAAATCATCGCACAACGTCACTTAGTTTAGCTGCGGAAATTTGCATCGTTTATCGATAAATATGACATGTAACACGCCTCTCTGGCTGATAACTTCATTCATCGCACTCTAAGCGGTTGCCATGCCCGCTCATAAATTAAATCAGGCAAAAATGCAAATGAAATTAATTACCATGTGGAAAAAATATTTATCTTTTCACTAATTCGCTAAGCGCCATTTGAATTATTTATCGAGTCTCATACATATTTTATCCATAATTTTTGCGTCTCCTCCTTATCCTCTAGTCCCGTTGTGAGAATGTTATTACTTTCGATACTTGATTAAGACATAAGAGATCATTGAGAAGACATAAAACGAGGAACTGGTTCCGATGTCAATTAAAAATCATATTAAATTATCAACACATCTTTGCTGCGCATAAATTTATTGCGCTGCCGTGTCACGTCGCTGCTTCTTCAGAATCTATTAGCTGACGATCCGCGTGTATGCAAAATTATGCAAAACTGCGACGGTTGCCTTCGACTAAAAGCCTGTTAATTGTGCAGAGAACAAGACACGACGAGGCTAATTGAAAATTATCACCAGCCTGCGCGAGTGTTGGAGTCACCTGATCGTTTAGGAAAAGAGCAAGGCTTAAAGATTGCAATTATTTAATCAACGATCATCAATTTGCTGCTGCTGCACGTTGCGGTAATTCGATGCATAAATGTTCCGTCCCATGAGTCCAAGGCTCGCTTGAATCTTGATTAAGTCTCATGGGAAGAGTCTTATGACTTAATTGACTATAAAATAGGATGGTGAGTAGCCTCACAATGCGGCGTGTCAAAGAATCCAAATGTATTCACTTCCTTCCTCGTCTTATCAGAATTGAATCGAGTATGAAATGCGAAGCCGTCGTACGCTCTTCACGCCACAATCATTACATCAAATGTCCAATGCCAAACGGAGAAAACCTGCTTCGCGCACCAAAGTGTCGACGAGCTTTCCCGTTTCACTCTCGCTGCGATCGCGTGCTGGTTAGTTCAACTGAAAAATTGATTTGCTAGAGGAAAGGAAGAAGAGAATTGTTTGCGCTCGAGAACATGAAACCGTTTGCAGCGACATGACGGTGGGTGGAACGGCGGAGAGGAAAATATGTCAAGTCATGAAAGCTGTTTAAATATTCATGAGAAGCTTTTGAAAAAGGCTCGGAAATTCATGGCGAAAGGAGAAGGACAAAGACGAACATCATTTCTCAATTGCCTTTGGCGCTGCTGCTGAAAGCAATTTCATGAAATCATTAGGGAGGTTTTGGCGTTGTGAGAGTGAAACGACTAAGCCAATCACAAGATAATTCCTTCCTGGAATCTCTCGAGTCGTCGCTTCTCAAAGCGAGAGCTTGGAACAAAGAAAACTCCGTCATCCTGAAAGCTTTCAACATTCATTTCATTAGAAAATCATAAACGCTTTATTTTGACTTTTGTCATAGGCGCAATAAACGAAAAACGATGACGTGCAATACTCTTAAACTTTTCTGATAATCTTGTAAACCTGCTGCGTTTGTTCTGGCCTCCGGATGACTGCCAGTGGGACTGAATCTCATTTTGCTGGCGGCGGACTCTGATTTGTGTTCTGGACTTTCAATTGCTGAACGTTTTTCACGTCGACCTTGCGCTCGAGCATGGTCATTCGGTTCATCAGATTTCGCTCCATTCCCTCCAAGCGTTGAAAGATTTTCGAGAAGAGACCTACAGTTTCTAATGGAATGGCGCGTGATGGAGAAGAAATGTGAGGGAATCGTCGTGGATTCAAGTTGGGGAAAAGAAGAAAAGAGATCATTTAATTTCAGTTGGATTTTCTCGAGAGCGAAGTCGGGCTCTTACGTTGCTGCAGAGAGTTTGTGGCGGCTCCGTCGCTCTTGATCTCCGTCTTGATGCGTTTGATTTTCAGGATCTGTAGCAGATCGTTGACGGCTGACTGTGGAATTTTGAAGGTCTTGGCCCAGTCTAAGATCTCTTGAACTGTAATATCGGCAGAACTTCTCAGTTGCGTGTTGCTTGTCAAAAGCTCCTCGAACGGCTCTAACTTAATGTTTATCAACTCATCGACTTGTTGATGATCGTCTTTGGTGCGTGTTATTGTAATGGGAACTGAAACAACTGAGGAAGGCGTTGTTGATGGCGGGACGATTTGTGTATTGCTCGTGATAATAATCGAATCGCTTGCTTTGCGTTTCTTCAAATTGATAGTCTGTTGCTTGCTGATCGGCGTTATCGTTATATCCTTGTTTTCGATTTCGTTGAGAATCTTCATGAGGGAAAAAAATAATTTTAGGATGAGAACAATAAATTCCGAAATGTTTATTCATCATGCTCCGATGTGGATAAAGAATTTTTTTCGTATGCGATTAAAAAACTTAGGGTCGGAAGCGACGAGGAAAGCGACGAGGAGAGCGAGACGCCAGAGCCAGAGAGAGTTGCGAAACGAGAAGCAACAGTCGAGCAATGCGATAGAAAGAGATCATCGAGCATTATCTCGCTGGTTCCAGGGCTAGTTCGGAGCGCTTCGCTCTCGGAGTCGTTAGTGTAGAGTTAAATAAACATTTTCTTCGGATCGCATGTCTCGTAAACAATTCTGTATGAAAATATTTTCTGTCGTTTCTCGCTTCTTCTCCAGCGCTTCTTGTTCATCATCGTTCTCGTATCGAGCGGAAAGAAACGGAAAGAAATTGTTGTCTCTTCTTCATTCTCGAAGCATACGCTTCCAGCAATATTGCGCGTCTCAACAGCGAAACGAACAAATTTTTCGTTTTGAATTCCATTCTCGCTTCCCAACCGAATTGTGCAACGGATCGATAACAGAAATGTTTTGTGCTCGAATTACGGAACGAATTGAAAGGGAAAGCAGGAAAATGATTTTCGTCACAACTCACCGAGGCGATATCTTTATCCTGAAAGTCTTCTTTCCAGAGCTTCAGAGCGCGCTTCTCAACGTCTGTAAGCTTTTGCAAAGCGAGCTTGTCATCTGCTCCAGTCTTGCCGTCTTGGATCTGCTTGAGCTTCTTCGCGCGCGTTCGCAACTGATTTTTCCAGTTGAAGAATACCTGAAAGAGAGTTGATTGTGCAATTGCTGGTGGCCAGAGCGCGATTTTGTTGCTTTACCATCTTCCACTCCTCGCAGGTTTTCTTCGGGCCCAGTGTGTTGTTTAACATCTTAGCTAATTCTTTCCAATTTTCTTCATATTTCGATTCACCTGCGTGTTCGAGAAAGAAGAATATGAAGCGCAACGACGGCAACAGCACACATTTCCAACGTATAATTCTCACAAAAGTTGTATGTGAAGAGGAAAAGGAAAATAAGCGCTACAACAACAATTCACCATCTTTGATTCGAGACGCGGCAAACTCTGTATGCTCCATTAAATATATCAGATACACCTCTTGCTGGCTCGTGGTGATTCTCTGCTGTCGCATATTCATCTTGGCTTTCAGTTTGTAAAGCAAAACGCGCGGGATGATGAGCTAGAACTTGTCAGAAATTGATTTTCTGGCGGCTTGAAAAGTAATATTTAAAGAGACTTTGCTTCACTTCACTTCTTCACACTCTGAGTCTCCGGCTCAACTGAGTCTCTTTTCCACAAAATGGAAACGAAATTCTCGAAAATCAATACGGCGGAGAGCTGAGAGTAAGAGCGGGCGCTAGAGAGGCGGAAAATGCGAGAGAAATCCGAGATATCCAGATATCCGAGAGATATCTGGCGAGAGAGAGATCGCTCGCTAGTTCGACTTTATCAATTACAAACTGCCTTTATACACAACAGAGAATAAAGATAAACGCGAATGGATATTTGGAATTAAATTTTCTGTGTTGCGATTTCACGCTGTGTTGGTTTGATTTTCTTCGCTTACGGAAAGTATTTTGATTCCAGCGAGCATGAAATATTCACACGGTCGTGCGTCGTCCCATTTACAGAGACTTGCCCTGCCCGCCCCCTTCCCCCCGAGACTGCTTCGCTTATAAATAAACACACTAATATTGATCATCCGAATTTCAATGTCATATTTAAACAATGTCGCTCTCGCTCGGTGCTCGGCGCACGTAACTTTTCTCGGTGCGATTGCGAGTGTGAGCGTAGATAACATCCAAAAATAATTAAATGCTCGATGTTTTATGGCTCGAGTCGTGCACTCAACACGCAGTAGCGAAAATTAGGAACATAAAGCGGAGAGTTCATTAAATAATTTTCATTGCTGTGAAACTGATTAGCTTTTTTTCGCTCGCTCGTTGGAAGGGTTTTAGGGGCGGCGTGAGCTTGTTTGCGCTCTTTGAGGCTTCTCAAGGGATCGGCAGTTAAATTATTTATGCGACAATTAATGTAAATTTGGAATTATCTCTTCCACCTACAACTCGCCGAGATTTTCCTTGGCAACTCTCTGACATCAGCAAGCTAATGTTCTCTTCACACTCATTCTAACTAAGTCTGTTAGGCGTCTGTGCAGTTGAGCTGCCACCGGCTAACATAAAACAAACAATTATCAAAAATTTTATTGAGAACTTCTCATTGTCTTAATTTTTCAGTTCTTGAGCAAACATTGTAAAGTTTGTGAAGCGAGAAATGTTTCGACAAAAGTTTAAACGGCTTTGGGGGTCGATTCGAAACTTTATTTATGCAAATCGGCCGTTGACTTTGTTTGCCGTCTCCTCGTTACACCAACGAAAACGTCTTTGATATGCTCGATGATTTCTTTAATGTAAATTGAATAATTAAATCGAAAATATGCGGAATCTCTTCCCGCTGCTGAACTTTCATGCTCTTGTGATTTAGATTTCCAGCTTATTTTTCGAATTTATTGTAATGGCCATGGAGAGGAAGCTCATCGTCGAAACATCGTAGCAGCTAAAAATAATTGCTCGATTGTCTGGCCCGGAGTCGTTGTTAGAATGGAAGACCGATGGTTAGTCTGACTTGCCGGGAAAGGTCAACAGACTTTTCACAAAGCAACACCTCTCATAATCTGCGATGAATGAATTCATATTCTGATAACTTTTTAGCTTTCAAAAGGTTTGCATGCAAACGTGAAATGTTCTTGACTTGATTTATGAGTTTGATGATTCAGCAGTGCACAGAAACTGTTGAGTTATCAACGAAAAATCTAATTGCTTAGAATTCAAAATTATTCAATAAACAGAATGAAGATCATTCGCATCTTATTCACACGCTTTTCTCTGGGATGCAAATTAGGTCAAGTTTGATTATTCTAAGAATTAAGCTGCAATTTCCAATGAAGATTTTAATTGCTGCAATCGGTTTGCTATAAATTGCAAGCGTAAATCTTCAAATCAATCAGTTGAAGTTTTAGGTTGATTAGAAACGATGAAAGCTCTGCTAATTTTAGCGATTCTTGTTGCATTCGTTGCACTTTTCGCCAACGCTTCGTCTTCGGAAGATCGAGAAGCTTTTCGTGACTGGAAAAGGAAGTTTAAGAAACATTATCGAAACCATGCTGAAGAAAAGCACGCAAAGGAGAACTTCTTGAGGAACAAGGCGATCATCGAGTCTCACAACGAACGCTACGACCAAGGAGACGAATCGTATATGATGAGACTTTCTGAACACTCAGACTTAAGTCAAGAGGAGATGAGAAAAAATTTGGGTGGTGTGAAATTTCCCAAGCCCACAGAAAACAACTCAGACGACAGATCGAAGCGATTAGCAGTTTCGTTTAGTTCTATCGAAGGATTTGGAAGCACAGCCGAAATTCCAGACTACCCAAAAGGACCTCATGCCATTGATTGGACCGAACTCGGTTTGGTTGGGCCCGTTGTCAGTCAGGAAACTTGCGGTTCATGCTGGGCTTTCGCGACTGCCGCGATGGTAGAAGCAGTGATGCGCAAAAAAAATAAGAGCAACACAGCGGAGATTTCGAAACAGCAGCTGGTTGATTGCAGTCACCGTGGAACTAATGGATGCATTGGTGGATGGCCTCCGTATGCGTTGGACTACGTCAGGCAAAATGGAATTGCTAGTGAGCAAGAATATCCTTACGAATCTTACGAGCGTACTTGTGAGTACAACAAGAGCATGGAATTTGCAACTATAAAGGATGTCTACAATGTTCCAACCAGAGGAAACGAAACTTGGATGAAGTGAGCAACGATACATACTGAGATAGCTTTATAATTTCAATGCATTTAGGAATATCGTTGGATCGGTCGGACCCATTGTTGTCAACATTTGTCTTGATTATTCCACCTTCCAAAACTATGGAGGTGGCATCTATAACCCAAAAGTTTGCTGCGAGAACACTGATGACGCTCATGCTCCAATTGTTACTGGCTATGGAACTGATAAGAAGCATGGAGATTATTGGATTGTTAAAAATTCTTGGGGTCTGTTGAAACTCGCTCGAATACTATGCAGAGTTATGATTTTTATTCTAATCGAAGGAACGACTTGGGGCGACAACGGATACGCTTACTTCAAGAGAGGCAACAACGTTTGCGACATTGGGTATTACGCTGTCGTAAGTTTTTCATTTATACAAAGAAGTTTTCCAGCTAACAAAACTGTTTTTCTTAGTATGCAACCTAAAGAAAAATGGGCATCGACGCTAAAGCTTTGATGACAATGGATACAGTTTCGATTTAATTGATTTTAGAATAAAATATTTAGTTGTTTTTGAATTTCACATGAGAGCAAGGAAGAATTCAATGAAATAAAAAATGTTTATAGAATGAAATTTTTAAGTTTTCGATTATAAACAAGGGTGCATTGCTCAAAAACATAGTCGTAATAGTAATGTTCTTTCACTTTATCTAAATACGCACACCCAGAAGCTTAATCCGAGTAATCAGCAACTTAATAACAACATTTGCATAATCAGTAGATGATTGATGTTTCATAATTGCATGTTTGGGTTCAAATGATTTGGTTTGTGAGCAAGCGCTCGGCATTGTAACATGAACCCGGTAATTAATTGCTCAATGATATTCCCAGGTTTTTAAATGCAAATTCGGATGCAATGATAACAAATTACCATAACGCTATAAGTAGTGAGCTGCATCATCCAGTCCATCACTTCAGTTTTGTCTGTTGTAACGATGAAGGCTTCAATAGTTCTAACACTCGTTGCTGTGTTCGTTGCACTGGAAGCCAGTGCTTGGACAGTAGAAGAGAAATCGCTTTTCCGGGCCTGGCGAGAGAAGTTTCAAAAAGTTTATCGAAGTGATGATGAAGAAAAGCAAGGAATGAGCATCTTGTTGAAGAACAAGCAAGAGATCGATGCTCACAATAAGCTTTATAAGCTAGGAAAAGTGTCGTATAGGCGGAGATTAAATCAGTACTCCGACCTCTCGGCTGACCAGGTGAAACGATTCTTACTTGGTGCGAGGTCGCCTAGTGAAGCTTTGACATTGAAAGCTAAACGCAGTACAAACCAAAACAACTTGGCCAACCTTCAGACTCGTCTCCAAGCAATTAAGGATATGGCGAATGAGCTAGATGAAGACAAGAAGAAGCCACAGGAGAGTTCCTTCATCGCAAAGATCATCTTGACAATTGTTCAGTTTATCGAAAATTATCTTAGAAACTCAAACTAGTTCGAAAAGTTTTGTCAACGCTCGTTTACCACAAATAAAGAGATGAGACAATTGAGGTGTTGACCATCGTCAGATCTTTATAGGCACGAACTTAATTCAAAACAGAGAACATCATTAATCCAGTGAAAGAGAACCCAAGAGATATTCGCAATCGGCGTGGTTCGGAAAGGTCAACAATCTAGCGAGCGACACCTATCATCGCCCACACAGCACCAACAGCAGCAAAAAGCACATATCTTCGATAAATTGGTTACTCGCAATGAGACTCGCCTTTCTGCACAAATTGTTTCATTCTTCTCTCTTCGTTAGTTGTTTTGCTGGTCTATGAATGCAAATATTTGTAGCTCTCACTCTAGTAAGATTCCTGAAGCTTTTTATGGAGCAATTTGGAGCTGATCCAAAGTGAATAAGTTCCCATCGTCTGTGGTAAAAGGCTTTCAAAGTAAATACCCCCGACGATTGTCTCAAGCGATGGCTTCGGTTCAAATGACTTAAGTTCCACATTCGGAATAATCCTGATCTTTGATTTATGGTTCGTTGCAAGCTTCAGACTCTTAAATAACGCTGAATCTCTTAAGCAATCTTTATTTTCTCAGTGTTGGTTTAACTGCGAATTCAAATGTGTCCATCGCTCAGCCTCTTCTTGTTCAACAGAGCCAAATCAAAATATCCACAACGTTATTCAAACCGTTCGTCTAAAAAATGAGGGCACACAAAAGCAAATCGTGGAATCAAAAAGTTTCGTAAGCTTTTTCCGTTCTGACAGTTGGAAGTTCTCGTGCAGCGTGGAAGGGAAAGAGATTGAATAAAAAATCAACGAGAAAAGCGAGAGGAGTTGCATCAGAGCAGACGAGAGTTTTCCATTTTCCATATTATTTTATGTGTTTCTTTGCTCTGTGGATTGAATGGGTTCGTTTGAAATCGATGTCACCTCGGGGACACATAAACGCGCTGATAAAAGCTCGTCGACGAACATTTCCCGACCTGAGCTCTCGCAACTGCTACGTGCCATGAAAAGCTAATGTAGAAACTTTTGCCTCATCGTACAAAGTGGAAAACTGAGCATTCTCGATGCTTTTCCATGATTGTGGGGTCGAGAAGGCGAAATGAGTTAAAATTGGGGGATTAAGTTGAAGGTTTGTAGATTTTTTCGTTAGCTTCTTGTTTATTTCGTGCAGGAAAATTCTCAACCGAGCTTTGCGAACGTCGACGATTTCGCTGGTGCAACTCTGCTGATGTGTTTTTCCTGTGGTTTCAGCAAGAAAACTTTCCTAGAATTTACTGAACTTTTCAAAGTTTTCATTTCCAATCGAAGCTGTTTATAAAACAATCGACTTTGATACTTTATTTATTGAACGGAGCGTGGGGTGACCAGTCAGAGATGGTTCACTTGCAGCGCAAGTTTCGAATGCTCTAGGTAAAGGAAACATGGATAAGAAGGTTAATCGACTTGACTAGAGAGCTTGTTACCCTCCGGTCTCATCGATATATTACAAGCTTCGTCTCGGAGAAACACTTCAACTTCGTTCAGCAATACCGAAAGCTTTTCGCATGAAAACTGTTCCGAACATTCATCGTAGGTGCAAATGCGACGGAGCTTAACCAACACTCGATCTCACACACACTTTAGTTCGTTTATTATGTTCATTAAATCAACACAGTCACTATCTTTCCTCAAACTTGATGCTGCGAAGCGAAGAAAAATATTTCTCAAGGTAATTGGTAACGCGCCAACAACAACGATGAAGAAGTGACATGTCAAGTAGCGCAAGGACGCTGCAGCACAAAAAGTTGTTGGCGAGAACTAAATCGCATTAACATTCACTTCGGGTGACTCAACACAAGCTCGGAGAAGAATGCAAAGCTGACTGTCGGCGAGACGCTGGTATTTTCGGCTATCATTTGCGAACCTGCTCGGTTACCTTTCGTCAAAACCGAGACAAAGATTGAACTCCCAACGACTACGAATAATTGCAGTAACAAGGACGATAAGAAGTCACGCTAGAATTTCTTCTTTTTCCGCAGTGTCTGATAAATTTCGTTCGCAGACTTCAAAAAGGAAAACTTATGTTGCTTCAACAAGCTTAGAAAAATCATCACTTCGATACGGTTTAATCTCCCATCGCGCATTAATTTTGGTAATTATTATTCATATTTTAGCATTTCCCAGTGAGTAACTGAGGAAGAAAGCGGAGTCTGAAGTCTTTGAAAAGAAAAGACTTTATTCCAAAATAGCTTTTCGTGGAAGAACGCGGTTGGGAAATTATTGTGAATGATTTATTATTAGCACGAAGCAGCAATGATGAAAATTCCATCGCATAGATTGAGCACATCGCGATACATTTTCCTCGAGCGCAGATAAAAGGCGCCTGAGCTAGCCACCTGAATACTCTTCAGCATCTTGCAGGGCGTGTTCGAAAGTTTTGAGGTTGCAGATCGCCCGATGATGAACGTCTCACCTCCTCACCTCACCTGCTACTCCTGACTAGCCCCGAATAAAAGCTTCATCGCGTTCAGCAGAAACAAATGAGGTGCGAAAATTATAATTTTTCATTTCCTTGGCTCGCGCTGAATTCTGAGTGTTGCGCAGATAGGAAAGAAGTGAAAAATGATTTTCCGTCGTGGCCTTTTCTCTCGCGCTGTTTTGTCCGGAGATGAAGAAGCTGAGACTCTCTCACGTCTTTATCGATATTTATTATCTTAACCTTGTTTACCAAAATTTTTATGACTTCTTTCTATCCATTGGAATTCTTGGAGAAGACGATGCTCTGCTTCCTTTCTCTAAATATATTTTTCTTTTGGAAAACATTCGGTATTAAATAAAAATAAACTAATTTTGCCTTCGATTCTTCGCGCGCGTTTTGCGTCTCGTCTTCTCTTAAAAATAGAATTTCCTCTGCGTATCTGGAATTTTGTGAATAATGAATTTTAATTAGCAGTCAGAAATTAGTACAAATTGAGAACATCAAGTGATTTTCCACTAGCGCACCAACTCGCAAGCTCAACGACAGACGCTAGAGGTTGCTCAACGACAGACGCTCAAAAATTATGTTTTCTTGTCACAAATAAGGCGCGATTTCGAAAACAATTTTATATCAAAAACCTCTCATTCAAATCTCGATGGTTTTGTCTCATTAGATATTTCAAATTTCATCGCAAAAAACTCTCACAAATATTATGCTGCTTACATGAATAAATTCATAAAATTGTTAGACAAACTATCCGATTGCGAATTCTCTGTAAAGCTTGTCGATTTGTGCTAATTTCTTTGCATTTTCTATCTCTCTTCTGTGGCAATTTTCATAGTTGAGGATTCTAAACTCCATGTCATCAGGCCACAATTCTAAACAGCCCCTTCTCTGTTCAGCTTCCATTCTCTGTAAAGTAATAAAAGAACGGCCCCTAAGTAAACCAAACTGTAACTAAAGTAGACGATAAATCATCTCTCGTTCGAATCGATACGACACCGAAACAATTTCAGTTCGAAAGAAAGAATTTCTTAAGAGGATTACGAGGAGAGCTAATCATAATTGTATTCAGCAAGAGCTTTAATGAATCACTCGACAAATGAACGAAAATTAACGAATTTGGCTGTTCAGATGCTTAAACGTTGATAAGCCAATTAGTCAACACGAGATTTATAAAGCGTAACTGAATTGTCGTGAAAAACACAAACTTAACGTACGACGAACTCAATATTTCATGTCGAGTTCATAAATTTAAATCTCTCCACTCGCCTGCTCGCTTTCAGTTTCCAGCATACAATTTTAATCGATTATTATGCGATGTGTGGGTGGATTGTTCCACCGTACAAAAACATACGAGAGCATAAATTTCTCAGCGTTTCAACACCGGCAAGAAAACTTTTCTGTTTGCTCTGCCACAAATCTTAAAATCAAATCGGATAATGGAGAAGAGTTCTGCTCTGTGAGATGTCGAGAAGAGTTCCTCAAAGCCAATGTCGCTTCAATATTCAATTCTCATTAAAAATCCGTTATGTAACGAAAAGCAGAATAAGCAGCATACAGTTCCGAATGGAGAAAAGCGAATCATGAAATGTTTCTCGAGGCTACTGGCGAAACCGAGCGAGGAATTTGAAAAGCTGAAGAAATGGAGAAAGAAGCGCAAACGAAAGAAATAGCAAGCAATTACCTCATACCTGACCCGAAACGAATTAATAAACCATCAGATTTCATTCTTTCTGCTGTGCTTTCTCGCTCGCTGGAAGAGAACAGAAAGACCGAGGAGGAAAGACACCAACAGAACATTGTTGCTAGAAGCAGTCGAGGTGGAATGTCTGCATGGCCCAGGCCGACGCGAGCTCGAGGCAGCTAATGGGCTCGATACAAGTTGCTAGTTTTGATAAGCAAATGCTCTTAATGATCTAAGCGGGAAGTGGAAACCCCCGCAATGGCAAGTCGAAGCGAAATCACTCAATCGCCCCTTCGATTAAGATTCAGCTTCGGATCCGCGTCGTGTTCTCTCTTTTCTCTCAATTCTGCTCCACAAGCGGCCAGGAGAACATCAAATCCAAAATCACCGTTTAAAGGAATGTGAAGTGCTGATGTAGCAGCAAGTAGAAAACGATACACGGAGAGTAGGAGCAAAGAAGAAAGAAAAGTTTCCAATATTGTACACAAGCCGCGATGACGAAGAGTTTGAGCGGTTGCGCTTGAAAATTGAGCGTTTAATGTAACAACAGTCGAGGAATCCAGAGATACATTCATTTCGGATTTATCTGTCTCTGCGACTCGTTTCTGCACAATTTTCTTCTCGTTCGCTTCAACAATTTCGAGCCGAATGTGACTCGGTGTTTTCCATACGCTTTATCGCTTCAAGTCACTGAAGGTCTCGTCCGACAACAACGACGACCAAGATCTTAACATTTATGATAAGCAAAAAGGGACATCGTTGTTGGACGAGACCTAAAGAGTCTCGTTTTTATACAAGAGCAAAGTTGAAGACATTGAAGTTCAACGTACCAAACGCGCTTCAGATTTGAATGTATAGTCGACAGCGGCGCGAAGAGAGAAAAGTATAATTTAAATACTTCATTATAAGCATCGCGAATGAAACGAAGACAACAAAGTTTTTCGGGCGAAGGGAAAAGTTACAAATTTCTCTTCTTCGATTCCGTCTTCGAGACCGAGGTCTGTGTTTACCCAAGAGATTAGCTTGTTTACGAGCGTCTCGAGTCGACATCGATCGACAGAAGATCATTGATGAAACTTCGTAATCTTCCCTGAGATTAGATCATCCCACGACACGATCTCTCGATCTCCAACAATTAATTAGAATATTCGTTTTTGGTTGCTGAACAACGGAGCGACATGTAGAAATGATTAACGATTGTGTTTTAAAGGGCCGACAGATAAGTTTCCAATGATTAATGTTTCGATGAGAACTTTGTGCATAAAGTTAGAACTGATGTCTGTCATCCGACGCCTTGCCAGCGTGCGCAGCGTTCAGTGGAAATAGTCTCAAGTCATCTAGCGTCGCATTCTTCATTCTTGTTCGTTAAATCGAAAGGTATTTCGGATTGAACGGAGGCGGATGGGTCCGACAAAAACAGCTAATTGAATTGACCATAAAGAAGGAGACGCGCGCGTCGAGGTTTTGATTTAACTTTAAAACGAAGAGAAGAGAAAGATCATTGGAACTTACAACGACGCGCTATGGTCGATTTATGGTAATTTAAGTCGAGTCGCGACCGAACCTTTTCCTTTGCGTCCACGCACTCACTGAGACGCGCGACGTCAATGCAGTGCTCTGCAATTAAAATTCTTTTTTCAGCGCTGCGTCAATCTCATGATTTCTAGAGGGTTTCATGAACCCGCGAAATCATTTCGATAATTGGCCGTTTTGCTTACGTCGAAAGGTGTATCGATTTATCCCGCGCTAAGAACTTATTTCGATCGTCCGAGAAACATATAAGCGAGAGGCGAATTGAAAACAAATTAATATTTTACGATGCTAAGTCATAAAAGCATTTATTATTACTGTCGAGAAGCGAGAGCATGCACACAAGGCTTCAACATCACCCTATCAACAACAAGGCTTAAAACTGCCTGTTGTTGTTGTGCAGCTCGCGATCGTTAAGGTGGAAATCGCGATGATTTTTATTATTTTACAACTTAGTGTTCAACTGCACACAATTCATTTCTTGAGGCCTTGCCAAAGTGCCGAGCGCACCCCACCGACAGTGAATTCAATTTCGTGATTGACAAGCTCATTAATGATTCGGTGGCGGACTTATTGGCAAAACAATTGTCTGTTTCCTGGACGCGAAATCAATTCTCCGATGGCAAGGTTGAAGCTCGTGTCTCGACGATAAATATCAAACTAATCAATGATAACGGATTCAAGCTGGAGCGTCGCCGGCTGCTTTGGAGGAGAAAAGTTCGAAATTTATGTAAATGCTTTGCTAAGGTGTGATGTTTATGTTCCGTGTTTGTTTGATTGTATCCACACGACTCCGATGCAAATCAACTCGACAACGACTTTTTATCTTTTTTCTCCGCTCAAACGCGAACATAAAAAAGTTATTAATGGCTTTATCGCAAAGTTGGGTCTATTTCGACGATTTCAGGCGAATTTGAAAGCTCGGCATTGATTAAACGAAATAGAAAAATTGTTACCGCAAAGTCAAACAGGCGAGTTAAGTGAAGAAATGTGTTAATTATTCAAATGCTTGTCAAGCGCTATAAAAGCGGCGTCGACAGAAAAGCTCGATTCTGATTGACTCGGAAAATTAATTGTTATCTTGAGGAATGTTGAAAATGCCTCACAGCAAGCGCGGCGAGCTCTCGAGTTCCAGTTTCAAGATTCAGCTAAATTTTTATTGTCTTGAATTCCTCAAAATTGAAATAAATCGCTTTGTCTAACTTCTTGCTTCCGAAACATTTCCGTTCGTCGTTCTGTTGGCAAAGAGAGGGAATTTCGAAGAGGAAAATTCACCAAAACAAACTTTTATGTTATTGATTTTATAGAAAATTATTACCGAGCGAAGGAAGAGATTTTCTATCCGACCCTTGCCACATGACGTTGAGGACATGAGCGGGAGGCGAACGCTGGGCTGGTTTGAGTGTCTTGGCTCGCTCGTGTATCTTCCGAGAAGATAATGCTTAAAACAAATGGAGATTGAAACAATGATGATGAAGTATTCAAGTGGCCCTTGCGTCGGAGGAGAGGCGGCAGAGGGTGGAAAATTGGCGCAAAATCGATTCCTCCGAGAAGGTTCTAATTAATCCCCAAATTTATTGTCTTCAGCAAGAACGGCAATTGTCATAAATTTCGGGACGTGCCAGCAGCTTCGGAGTATGGCAGCAAAATGATCTAAAATGTTTCATTTCCATTTATGTCTACATCGTTTCGTGATACATTAGATTCACGTTCGAGCCATATATTTCTCCTTTTTCTTTCCTTGCAAAACCATAATTCGCTTCTTCACATTTCAACCCAGATTTATTAGATTCACTTCGTCACATTCTTCGGCGACGGGTTTATGATGGAAGCTTCTTTGATCGTAAATTTTTTAACATTCTTTTGTTTGTAACTTTGCCTTCGCTACTTGCATCCGAGTTTATATCCACCCTCATCATTATTTTGGGATCGCATCGATGATTGATTTTAGGGAGCGACGAACGGGTGCTTAGATTGAAGAGGAGATGATTGATGGCAAGGGAAGTTTGCATCGTGAAAATTGAAAAACTGAGTGATGTAGGTTTGACTTTATCTATGTTTGTTTGAGTTCTTATGGGGCAAATTTACCGGTTGCGTAACTTGAGTTTTTGACACATCAAAGCTCACAAATATCTTATTCAATTTGTGCGAATTGAATTTTTGTAAATGTTCTAGTTAGTTAGTTCTGATATTACTCAGAGTCTTGCACCCAAGTAAACTTGAGCTTGGCTATTAATTCGATCTTTTGTCTGCTGACTGACTTTGTGAGATGCTATTTTTGATGTAACTTTTCACACTGCTTAAATGAAAGTGGTAAAAGCCATCGAGAATACTCATAATTTTTTCCTTCTTCGTTATTAATCAGAGGAAAATTACGGTGGAAAACTTTCAGAGAGATCACGGGTGAGTATTGTTTATAAGTCATCGACAAGCTCAATGACTTCTCTCCGGCTGCCGAGTTTCCTCTCTTATGTTTCGTGGATTTGCGATTTGTTTGAATATCTCTGCGATGTTTCTTGTGCTCAATGAATTGATGGTGAAAGAACAAAAAGCGGGGAGAGATGATGATGTGAAATACCGCTATGAATAACTGTGTAATGACTTTTAAAATGGATTTTTATGTTGTGTCTTAAACTCTCAATAAGCGATTCGCGTCTTTCTGCGCCTTAATTTCTTTCGGGGATCTTTCACACCGACCAGCAGCATTGCTGCTTGCTCGTTCATTAGAGGAACACGAAAGGAATTTTGATTAGCTTCGAACAAAATGCTGAGAAATATTTTTCGTAGCTTTTAATCACCGGCTCTTAGCATATTGAAAACCAAATGAGATTATAAAAGAAACAACGATATCGCTCATAATTACGATTATGACGTCGACGAACAATGGCAAAAGAAATGCGAAGAAAACGGCAACAAAACAAAACGGTTTTCATCATTCAACAGAGAGTTCCAATCTCCCACTGTTTGGCGTTCCCAGCTCGAAAGATTCTCGTTGAACGCCTGCAAATTAAGACGTCGATTGCCGGGCGGTGTTTTCGGTCTGGGCTGATAATTGTTATTGTTGATTTCTACGCTCCGTTGAATTGCTTAAAATGATTTCAGCTAGTTTTCGTCTTTCTTCTCGCTGACCGAGCGAACGCTTTCAAACAGGAGATCAGAGAGGTATTTCCGGATGAAAGTCGGGACGTGTGAAAGAAGCAGAGTGAGAGACAGAGAAAGAATGAAATGATTGAGTGTGGAGTGCTCATGTGGTCTGATTAGCTTTTCGGTTTCAGTAACTCTCGACCGAACTGTTGGTTTTCAATTCCAATCGATTCGTGTGTAAAAACATTTTGATGCTTTCACATCAGCTCGGCTTTTCTTGCTGACGCTTTTGATGTTCCATTCATCTGGTGGAAACATTTATTTCTTTCCCCTCTTGGTCTTCTTCTTTCCTCTCCTTTTCGTCGATAATCCAATTCAACATATATGGTCTTGGATATCGTGTCAGAACACGAGAGAAGAATGAGGCAAGAAAAATATGGAAAATCCATTTCGAGCTGAAGTTAAAACGAGAATCATTTGCAAAGGCACTGACCTGTCTCGCTTTATTCCGATGGATAAAGTGGCTTATTGAAAGGCAACGTCGCAGTAAACACACTCCGGATTGCGATTATGATGAAACAAAAGCTGGCAGAGCTAGCCATGATTTATTGGTAAATGGAGAGAACCTCCAACACGTAGCATTTCCAAGCGATCGCAGAAGCGATTGAGGGGAGCAAAGTTTGAGAGTAAACATAGACGGCATCTTAATGTGTTCACAAAGTTTCTAAATTTTCATTCGCGTTGCTGCTATTAAGTTTACCGTCGATTTGTTAAGCTTCGCAAACTCGACGATCTCGAAGCCAAATCGCGCTTAAACAAAGCGAACACTGCGGCCTTCCGAGCAGGCTAAATAGGCTAATGAAATTTAAACTCGACGATAATTTCTCTGAATCGCGAAGATTTGTTTTATGTTGTCGAGGTTTAAGTGGGGAAAGAATAAAACATACAGAAGAGAAACGAGATAAAATATTGCGCTGTAGGATATTTTGCGCTCACACAATTGCTTATTTATGCTGATAAGATTTATTGCTCGCGAGATCTCGAGAGAAAAATTGTGAATTTGTTTCATTTGCGAGGAACAATTACGACAGTTATGCATGTAAGTCGTCGAGAAACTGAAGTAGAATTATTGGCAGAGTTCAAAACTTTTCTGTTTCAAGACGCTTTAATGCTGCACGAGATTGCGAACGTGGATGAAACTTCGTGGCCCTTCAATGTTGACACTCGTCAGGGTTTCCGTGAAAGCTTCTGTGGGAGCTTTCATCAGTTATTTTTACCTTTTCGATGTTGAGATTTTGCGAAATGTATTTCAAACCCTACTGACATAATCAAACCGCGTTGCAAAATTCGCACAATCCCTCGTTCCATCCGCGTCAAGAGCTTTTCAGATAAGCATTCTCCTTCGCCGCGCATTCCGAATCCCTCCGTGTTTCGAATCGTACAACACGTGATCCCATTCCGCCTCATAACGAAATCAATAACCCTCACTGGAAAAACAATAAGCTGGTGTACATACATGCGACGGCAATCGGGATTAGTTAAATCACACTCTCGGAAAAGATCTCAATCACTCAGCCATCTGTTTTCGTATTCACAGTTTCTTCTTCTCCATTCATGTGGCCGTGATTCTGTCTTCGTCTTGATCCATTCATTCTCCATCAGAAAACAATTTCTCAGACATTTATCCACACATTTACACTCGAAATTCTCGTCCGAAAAAAAGAAGCGAAGAAGTTACATATCATAACATATTTAATAATTCTCCAACACACAGTGGAGCGGACGCGAGAGTAGCGAAGGAAATGTGAAAACAAATGCTTGAGCCAGCGAGCGATATGTGTAGCAAACGAGATGAGATGAATGTGAACTCTTTTCTTCTTCGCTCCACTCGCAACCAAGAAGTGAAAAAAGTGAGAAAAGTTACACAAATACAATTCCAATGAAAGAAGAAAGAAAAACGACAAATAGAATTAAGTAAAATAAAGAGTCGAGTCGAAGCTCGAAACCGGATTTCTTCGTTGTCTGATGCTCCGAGACGATTTCGAGCGATATTCTTTTAATGTGGCAAATGGAAATTAATATTTTATTTGGTTCTCTTTGGCTCTTCGGGTTAAATGGACGAACACACAAGATAAGGCGCTTTGTCGGGGGTTTTACCGGGCAAGAAGTTTGATTCCCTTTGATTTATGCTGGAAAGACGAAACAATTTTTCACCTCAGGATTGAAGTTCGCATGAGCGTTGAGTCTCCCATCACCCAACCACCCTGAATCGCCCCTGTCCAATCTTAGAAAAATCTTTAAATTTCATGAAAACTTCCTTCATTCTTTACCATCACCTTTGCCTCTGTCGGAAAAACTTTTCCATGGTAATTTTCCTGCGAGCTGAATATCGATTCAATTCTGTCTGCTGTAAAATTGATTCCCACTCTCTTGAGCGTCGCTTCAAATATCGTTCTCGCAGAGATGTTGGCTGAAGTTTGAATAAAACGTGATCTCTCTATGAGCAGGAAAGAAATTTAAAGCTGCGATTAAGACTTGTGGAAATTTTCACGTTGCGCTGCGGAATGTTTCACTACATCGCGTCGGATCATAGATTCGAGTGGGAAGAGATGACTTTTTCTCTGTAATTCTTTTCCTTTCCCAGACAGATCGCTTGATGTCGATGCATTTCAATTCAAATCGTTACATATTCCAAATGTGTTCGTCTCGTGAAGATTCTTCGCTAGATTTACTGAGAATGTTTGAAGATGAAGGAAGCGAGGAGAAGCCATAACAACACAAAATCAGAGACATTAAGAATTAGAATCAATAAAGCGACGGTCGATGAAGAAACTTTGAAAATGAACAGATCAAAATCGTTGAATTTAAATAATCTTTCGTCTCTCCCCGCGTCGATTCAAACTATCACATTAATGTATGCGTTAAGTTTTATTAATTCTAATCGATCAAACAAACAGTGAACAGGGAGAATGACGATCTGGCTGAACAAAAAGCTATTCCTGGAATGTGTGAGCTGTTGATGGGGCAGCATCGCACCAGTACATCAACATTCTCGCGACTCGCGCTCGTTCCACTCAATTAAAATAAATCAAAACTGGATTTTCCAGCGGGAATGAGACGAAAAGTGGAGAAGAACAGAGAGCGACAGATTAACATCAGCATAAAAGTATTAAGCTAATGGTCTGTCACTGGCCATAAATAATAAAACATCATGAAATCGAAATTGTTCCGACTATTTGTGAATCTTTCCTCCTCGCTTAGTCCTAAAGTGATTGGTACCATTTCGACGAAATATCAGTGTTCAGTTTATTGAGCAGATAAATATGTTTAACAAGGCTCGGTAGCAGCAGCCAACATTCAAACAATCATTGGACGCTGAAGAACTTACTAAGGTTTGCGCCATTGGATCGCGAATTGATCATGAAAAAATTTTGCTTGTCAATTAAGTGTTCAACTAGAAAGATCGAGATTTTGTTGACGACATTTTGGTCGTGTTTTGATGACCAATCTAGTCTAGACTCCAACCGGCGACAATTTTCTTGATGTAAATGTGAAACAGCTTAGAAATACTTGAATTTGTTCTGATTGAAATACATCAAGTTATGTCATCACGCACTGTCCACGTTTTTCTTCTCACGATCACGGCCCATTTATGTACAAGAGAACTCAGCTTTGAACAGTTCTACAAAAGTTTCAGGCCGACTTAGACATACAATGAAGAAGCTAAAAGTGTTTTCTCTAGTGCTACTTTTATTGATGAATTTGAACTTTTCAAGTGGCAATGTGAAAGTGCAAGAAGCTTTGATTCAGATAATCCGCGATTTTTACCTCACGAACTCGCATTATTTTGACTTCATCGTTCATGGAACCGACACTGAACAGCTTTTTGACGTAATCAGAGATGTTGGAAAGAACCTGCCAGGAATTTCCCCATACGAAATAATTCAACCTTCGCTAGTTCAAAGGAATATCATGGTCGATCGCTCTGCGATTGGTTTGTTTGACACGATGCAATCCTACCAACACTTCGACTCGCAAATCGTTCTCACCAACAACTTTCTTCGACGATTCCATTTCCTGATCTACATCGCTGACGTTGAAGGCAAAAATATCACTACATCTTCTGGATCACACCTTTTCAATTTCGGAACATTCCTGGTGCCTTCGATAGCAACTAATCCATTCAAACTCGTCACTTTCGTGAAGTTCCAGCAGCCAAATTGCCATCAATGGATTCAAATGGAAATCAATCAATTCTCTCAGCAGTACCATCGATGGATTCAGAAAGACTTTTTTATCAGAAAATTCTACAACCTAAACGGATGCGAATTAGTTGCCGGAGCCGTTGTCCCACAAATTCCCCTCTTAAGTGTTTTGTACGACAGGGCGACAGGAAAGTTCAGCACGTGGGGAACTACTGCTGATATAAACCTAGCACTTTGTCTTCATTTAAATTTCAGCTTCTTCGTGAATCCAATTAAAATCGATGAAGGTTTTCGATCTCACTACAATCGGAGAAATGACTATCTGCTTTTCCCTCAAAGGCTTCGGCATATCGCTGGCTCCAAGAATGACTTTCAAGTAACCGGAGGCATGGCAACAAGATCATTGACAACCTCCACCGACATAGTTTTGATCACAAGATCCAGACTTTACACTCCTTTCGAAAAGCTTTTCCTTCCATTCGACGAAGAGACTTGGAAATGGCTTATCATTACAGCGGCTGCAGCTGTTTCTACGATCCTGGTTGTGAGAATGTTCCCAAAAAGAATGCAAAGGGTTGTGTTTGGATCACAAATGAAGTCACCGATGATGAACTTTGTGTGAGTTTTTATCTAATTCTTATATCGATTTTGAGGACAATTTGTTTATCACAGTACCGCGTCATTCGGTGGAAACTGTGTTCTTCCCAAGAGCAGCTTTGCTCGATACATTTTGGCTTTGTTCCTGATGTTTTCACTGATCATGAGAACTGCTTATCAAGGAAAACTTTATCAATTTCTTCAAACGGATATGAGGACACCAAATGTGAAAACGATTAAAGAGATGATTTCGAATAAACACACTCTCCACTTTTCTGACGTTGCTTGGCTAGGTTACAGAAGCATGGATATTTTCGATAAGTAACGTAAACTCTCTGCAATTTGCTAAATCATGAACACAGCTTATTTCAGAGTCAGAAAAAAACTTATTAGTTCCGAAGAAATGCACGATCCGACGTTTATCAGCCAGGTTCTATCGGATGGATCAAAATGTGGTGTTGCAATGCGAACAGAAACTTTGAATTATCTCTTAAAATCTACCGAAGGAAATTTTACGTTCTTGAAACTACCTGAAATAATTCTAGTAGATCACATCGTTCTTATCTTCCCATACAACAACGAACTGTTGGAGCCTTTCGATCGCAAAATAGGACAGCTTATTGAAGGAGGTTTTGTAAACTTACTCCACAATGCTTACACTTATAAAATGAAGCCAGTTGAGGCCACAGGCCCAATAGTTTTTAGGATGGCTCATCTTGAAATCGGCTTCAAAGCTTGGCTGTTTTTCTCAGCAATCTCATCTCTAGTCTTCATCGGAGAAATTATCGTGTACAGCTGTACGACAGGAGTTAAGAAACTTTTCACGCGAAAGCTCTTCAGTCCATTGCGCTTCATCCTTTCTGTTTTCAAGAATTATTAAATCTGTTGCCACTTGTTCCTAACTATACTTCGGAGTGAATCGTTTCTCTATCCGCCTGTGAATCCCCAAATGCGCTTTCATCTTTCGTAGTTCCTCCACAGCCACCCTAACCGAAGGACATAAATTTCGTTGCTAACAGCAAGCAGACGGTTTCAGAAAGAAACTCATTTGAATAAAAGTAATAAACAGTGTGTCTTAGGAATGATTTAATGATTTTTCTTACTCCAGCGTCTTCCTCTACCATTAAATATTATTTCCATTAGGATAATCAGACGGAGAAAGGCTGACGAAGACTATAAAGACTGCGTTAATTACTATGCAACGTCTGAGTCAACACATGCTGCTATACAACTCTAAAATATGCAGAGCGAATGACATTGAACTTCGCACCTCGTTCGGATGAACAAAATAATTCAAAAGCTCTGAAGAAATGAGAAAGAAAATTATGACAACTCATTAACTCAAGAATTGGCTTCGCGTGTTATTTCAGTTTGCGGATATCACTTCGCGAGATCATGTTTACTTGGCCTTGCATCATCATCTCGCGCCGACCATTAAACCACGCGCAGTTTAACTCACCAGCTGGTCCACAGTTTTCGCGAGCCCAAACAACCGTTACTGACTTTCTTTTCCCTCAACTTCATCTTGCTCGGTTCATTCGGATTGCAACGAGTGCTTTTCACTTACCAACAACACGACGAGATTAACTTCAACAGGAAAGGAGCAGCGACGAGTTGATTAAGTGGTTTACTGCAAATTGGTTGAGGTAAACTGTTGACAACAGCGACGCCGCAGATCTGTACTAATGACGCGCGGACTTTATTTGCTGGCGAGGTCTTTGCGAATTCCAAGGCAACTGACGAAGGCTCTCGTGCTTCTCCTATTGTTCTTCAAACGCCACGTGACGCAGAGCTTCTCCGTCATTTACTTACTCAAACAAATGAAATCTATTTTAAACAAAGATTCAAATGTTTTCATTCTAAGCTTTTGGATTGTTAAGCGACTGTTCGATGATTCTGCGACTCATTGTTCAAGCACACTTCGACGTTATTTGTTGGAACGATCGGGCACTTTGATTCAGAAAAGCGTGTAATTGCGGGCTATTAGGTTCAAGGCGGATTGTTTGTTGCATTCTCGGGGTGCGTTGAGTATTCAACGAGCGTGAGCTTTACAAAGTTTCAATGTTATCGGGTATGAAAGCTTCAGGGGACGCGTGGCTTCTTAAAAGCCCATTAAGCGGTCAGTAAATGTCGAGAGGAGAAAATTCTTGAGCTGCACTCGTTTTATGCATCATTCGCTGCATCTGATTTACTTCTTTCTTCGCCGATGTTTCGTCGCTGATATCCGTGCTCGGTGTGTTGAGCCAGCTCTCGCTCTCTTCTTTCTGCCCGCGTTTCGTTAAAGCGAAAATGATTTAATTCTTGGAAATGAAATGTACATACAGAAAAAGTGCCACAAGCTCAGTGCGGAGCGACCGAGCTGGATTGCAACTGCTGTATAAAGCGTGACGATTGCTCGAACGCTCGCAAGTGTTTCAAACTTTCAGACTCACTGGGACCGTTTAAGAAAACAGTAGAAACTTTATTTCTCGTTCTCGCTGATTTTTTCTTCAAAAATGAATCTTTTCAACAACGCTACGAGTGTGCAGTTGAGGTTCACAAAAATGTACTTCTGCCTCGAGAGCGTATGAGGAGAAGCAGCGAGAAATCAGATGAGGAGTAACAACGAGAATTAAAATTATAATTACGCGACACAATAAGTTGTCATCGTTCGTTCGTTTGCCGAGATTGTGATGTTTCTGCTGCGAGCAGAAATGTTGTTGCATTGTCGAGTAGACTTAGCTTTCAAGTGAAGCACACTCTAAAAAAAGAAACAATGCTCTTACCTTGTGCACTACAAATGCCCTTTTATGATTAAAGACTGCCGCCTTTTTTTGCGGCGAGAAATCAAAACAAATTTGAATTCTGATCGACGGAGCTCTAAAATTCCATTAATTAAATCATTTGTCGCTGCCTATGGCTCGACCTTCGTCGTCGAGCGAACGAACCTGCAAAAACGAGACATTTCAATTCAACAGCTTTAATATCAAACGTGCTCTAAGTCTTGTTTACGACGAGGAAGAAACTTGAGACAATTTGTCGCTCGCTGAGGAAGCAGTGCATCACTCCCAAGGCTAAGCACATCGTTGTAAGGAGAGAAGTGCAGAATCTTCCTCCGCCCTGATCAATTATCAACTTGTAAAGTGGAACAAACGAAGAGACTTTTATTATTATGGAAGCAACAATTACTTTTCTTAAACATCGAGCGCTTTATCGTTAAGCAGAAACAAAAGGCACTGAATGCAAAATGCTCCAACTGCTCTTAAAATAAATTATGGTTCTGCTCCTATGCGGAAACTTTGAAGCTCGTAATCAAGAGGATTACGAATTTTCTATCTCAAGATCGCTCTGTTCGTTCGCTCGCGGAAATATGATATAAACATTTATAGCATAAGATGAACCAACCAATCATAATTTCCCTTTCATATCGACAAGCTGTAAAGATTGTTCTACTATCGCTGACATGATGAGGAAGGAAAACTATTTTTATTTCAATTTTACTCGCAGCCGTAAAATATCGGTGAGTAGCATGTGATTATTTTGGCTTTATAGTTACGATTACGAACTTGAACTTCCCGATTGAATCTTGAGTGAAAATCGCTGGAGGGAAACTGATGATCTCGAAAGATTTATCACTTAGAACTGTTCATTTAAAAGCGATTAAAATTTCCATGCATTGCTCGACAATAAAGACGATGTTTGTACGTTGAAACTGTTTTCAAGATGCTCAAATTTTTCATTCGATTCCCAGAAAATCATAGCAAAAATCTACTTCACCTTTTCAAAAGAATAAAGAGAAGGATACGTCTCTTTCTTGTCTCAAACCTCCAAAGAATCAGTTGCCTTTCCTATTCAACGGCTTTATGGGTTTCTTGGTTATCAGCAAGGATTTACGTTCTTTCGCTAGCTATTGAGTCGAACATTTTTCATGAGCTTTTTGAATTTTTTATGTGGGAAGATTCGCTCGCATTTGATAGACACATGAGTTTATGTTCGCTCTACCCCCGCTGCTTCTTTTATCTCGACAAACATTCTTGTGCAATTGAATTATTCTTGAAGCCATAAAAAGATGCAAACACGAGTGTCGAGGACTTCCATCAGATACTCTGAGTCAAGGTCAAACAGCGTGCTGGGGAAGTGTGAACACTTTTCATTGCATTCCTTGGAAAAGTTTTCGAAGGGAGATGCGCATAAATTAGGTGGAATCGTTGGAGCCCCTCGCTCGTGGTTGTCGCTTGGAATTTTCTAATTTATCGTGACTCCAAATAGCGTTTGTCGCTTTATAGCTGTGACTGAAACCTACTCATGCACAGAAGGATCACAGTGCTTAATTAATTATTCCCTCAACATTCATCCTTCTCATCCCACAACCGTTTGCTTTCCTTTCTCTCTTCTGCCTGCCTTCATTTCACATTCACGAGTAAAATTGTTCGCAATTTCGTAACAGGCTCCCTCGGAGAGTTTGCAATGAAATCGGATGGCGAAGGAGCGAAAGAGGAGCCGAAATAATTATTTATTCATAATATGAATCTGCCCGCAAATTTCATTACACTTATTCCGTTTATTCCTTGAAGGAGGCCATCGGAAGCTGGCAGGGAGCGAGTTAAGGGCGGAAAGATAAAAAAGTTATTTTAGTAAATCAGCTCACCGTGCAGCCAGCGAAGTTGGAAATGTATTTGCTTACCCTAATCGTGAACCTTTTCTTGCGCCCTTCTCAAGAATTCTTCGTTTCCTCACGAAAACCTCGAAGACGAGTTTCTTTTCGCTTTTCCACTTAGCTCTACTCAAGCAAACCGACCTTGAAAAAGGTTTGACTTGTCATTTGAAAAATTCATGTCAACCGAGATGAATTCGGAAAGCTCGAACTCCAACAACAACCTGCCGTCATTCAAATCTTTTTCGTTTTAGAGATTCCAAAGGTAGAACATTGAAATCTGTCCGCGCCCGCACAAGTCAACAGTTAAATGTAGGATCATAAAAACGCTAAAAGAAAGGCTAAAAATTTCTCTCTTCCTCGTCTACATCTTATCAGCGAAATTAACAGCGACAAGGCTTGAACATATTTTCTAACTACTTCCAGCCGAGCAGCACTTGCTGTCTCTTCTCGCTATCCGAACAGCATAATTTTGCAATTTCTTCCTATTTGTCTTAGTTGGATTTGTTTGTCAGTTGCGTTGAAAACTTTTTCGCTTACTCAAATATCCCAAAAACACTGAGGGTATCTGAACAAACGAATTGTCCCTACTGTATTCAGTAATGATTTTGTCATAAAATCTGTTTTAAAAATCGGAGGTTACATAGCTGCTTAATTCCCCACGCGCACGAGTGAAAAACACGAAGTGAGTGTGAATTAAATTAAACGCCGTTTCGCTCTGGATTTGCGCGCAATCATCTTACTAGGATTTTGCTACTCCATAACCGTTTAACAAGCTTCAACATTCAATTACATCAAACATAATGCGAATGATTAACTTGCGTCTATCTTTGGCAGCTTGTTTGTTGGCTTCATCTTTTTCAATTAACTGCTCGCCGACGGTGATGATTAGCAGTCAAAGAAGATGACGACGCACTAAACAATGGAAGTTGAATTATTTCGCGGCTGCATTACTCGCGCTTTTATGGCCAATTACACGTAATTAGTTTTTCTCGCAGAGATAATTGATTTGCAAGCTATGACTCCGATCCGTTCAAGTCGCCAACTTGCTGGAAGTTTCTCGATCCATATTCAAGATAAGTTTGAGCCACTTATCACTGCCACAGCGACTTGCCCGAGCCGCATTAGTCCATTTATGAAGAAATCATAAATTAAAGATCTTTTTAAACTGCATCTGGATGCATGAAAGGAGCGACATCGCGGGGGTGGAAATGAATGCTCTCAATGGTGATTTCTTTCAAAGGAGATTAATTCGCTCAGACACGGAGAAAACAACATTTCATGACTCAGCACCCGGTTAATTTCATTTAATAAGCTCTCGAGCGAGGCAGCGAGATGAAAAGGCTTCTGAGAAGGTGTTAAAGGTATGTTCAACACATGTTGGGTACCAGACTTGTACAAAGCTTCACCACTTAAGCGAGCGAAGAAAGAAACACGCTTCGATTCTTCGAGCCAAACTTCGCTAACTAGACGTTGAGCACCGAGCAAAATCTCACACGAAGCGATTTCCGACGATCACATCTAGTCGAAGATGTTGATGCTGCTTGCTGGAACAGAAAAAGTGGCTCTTACCATACACCAAACGCTTTGCACTCGATTTCGTTCGCTTTCATCTTCCGAGTGTGAAATTAACGCATGTGAATGATTCGACACTCGAAAGAAAATAAGAAAAACATAAAAATGAAAGTGCTTCTCGTCGATGATTTTTCGTGATTTCAGCTTTTTGCGGACTTTCGACATCACGACATCGAGTTGCAACAGCAGCGCGCTTTATTTAGGCAAGAAGTAAATGAACATTTCAAGTACAAAAACGTTCAGTTATTCAGGATTGACACGTTTGAAGTTGCTGTGTCGTGTCAGCAATTATGAGTGATTAATTGAAACAAATGATTTAGCTTCGCGCCTCGAGACCTGCTCTTGCGACATCGAGGAAACAAAGTCGGCAAGGATTCCATTCGTCATGAATATTCAATTTCGCATCGCTCGTTTCTGGTTTCGCTCGTGTCTCGCCAACTTGGACAAGTTCAAGAGCAAGTAAGTGTGGCGAAAAACTCGCCGAAATCAATTAGACGATGAAACGGAGAAAACTTCGCTGGATGACTGATTGCTGTTTGATGTTTGCAATGACGCGCGTTGAAGGTGTCTCGATTTCAACTGCGATGATTAATTGCCGTAGCAATCATTGTTTTGAATAAACAAGACACTTATAGATTAATTAGCATAACATCTTGAAGAGCGATAATGCTACAACTCAGTTTGGCGAGCTTCTGCAAGCTGAGAACTAAAAATATTCGCTCAATTTCCATTTAAACTTTGGCAACGCCTCGATTAAAGTTTTGGGAGTTCCAAACTTAAATAATTTTTTACTTTGCTGGAACGTTCGTTGGATGTTTGACGTGAGTTTGTCCCTCAATTAAAACTTGGATTAGCTTCTAAGGCCTCACTGACTCGGTCAGGGCTTTGAAAGAAGTGTAAACAAAGGCAGTAAGCTCACAATCGATGATTGATGACAAATTGAAAGTGTTTACTTTCAAAATTCCAATCAACTGCGTCACAGAGGCTTTGAGCATCGTTACGTTGAGATTCTCACCTGCCAGCTGCAACCCTTCAGGGTGATTTAGGTTCGGTGATGTCAACGTGTTCAACGGAAGGCAATATTAGCAACAAGGCCATCCCATCGATCATACTATAAACAATGAGCACGGCTTTGCAAAACAATTTATACAAACAAGACAATTAGCAAATTAATAGTTCATCACGTGTTGTCGATTCACATGTTTCGTCTCTCTCGCTCTAAACTCTAGTCGAAGAGAGAAGAAGAAAACAGTTTTTGAGTCCATGACTGATTTTGTAATATTTGTTATCGAACAACAGCGAGTGAAACGATCAAACGGAGTGCGCGGTAAGCGAGCGAAATCAAACACGCGAAAGCTTCGAGCGGCTGGAAGAAATTCGCTAATCGAACTCCAAGGTTATTTGCGACGTTTGTTTTGCTTCGAGACTCAGTGAAATAGTAAGATTAATTCACATTCGCAAAGGAGTTTCCGAATCGCCGCATTCTCAAAGCCAATGCCGAGTTGACTGCCATTTAATTTGTTGGTCTAATTGCAAAAGTTCATGGTTGAAGTTACGATCTCAATTTTCCCGAAATCTCTCAGGTTGTGAGCTACTTCGTCGTGCGATTGTTGAAATTAAATGAAAGTCTTTGTTGCGGAGCACAAAATGCGCTCGTTGACTTCCCACCCGCTCCCACCGAAAAATCCCGTCTCATGCACAAGATTTATTTTAATTAAATTAATGTTGTCTCGAACTACCGAATGTGAATGTTCTCGTGCTTGGGATGGGACCGGAGTCTAGTGCTGTGTGTGCAATATCTCTTCGACTTAGCTTATACGATTGCGAGCGACGATAAATTCGGAAGGATAAAAATGAAGTTTTTCGGGTCGTTGTTGTGTTCGGTGCGGGAATAGACAAATTTCGACTAGACGCTGCTGGAGCAATTCAGAGACGTTCTGTCGGAGATTAGCTTTATTACTAAGGATTCAGCGACAAAGCAACATGTAGATATGAAAAGCTAGCTTCGAAATACAACATTGAACTATCTGAAGCTTAATCCGGAGGACAACAAATCATTATACCATTTTTGCCTCCAGGGCGAGTAGTAAATTTTGATCTTATTTATTCCACTCATTCATGCAATCGTCCCTGGAAGAGCAAGAGTTCGTTTGGAGCTCATAGAGGTCTGTTTATTGCTTGTGAACTCCCTCCGTTCGCTTCTTTTTTCGGTTGACTGTCTGGGACGACAGACGCCAGTAGTCTATATTCGCTCCACTCTCTCATCAGCCGAGAGATTTTAATAGGAAAATTGCGAATGAAAATCATGGAAATGATTCTTCTTACTTCATCATCGTCGCTGTGTTGACTCGTACTTTATTTTCTTCTCCGTCTAGCAAGCGAACGACGCAAAAGTTATGACGGAAAATTACTTCGTTCCGACTGCTGGTGTTGCTTGCTTGTTCAGTTGCAAACCATTAAGAGAGATTTCCATTTCGCAAATTTCTTTCCTTCTTACATGTTCGGGAAAACTTCACGGCAGCGAAGCTCTCCGAAAGCAACAATATGCTTCACGTACAACTTTCTTTCGGAACGGGGAATGGATTGCAAAGAAAACGATCCATGAGAAAATTCTCTGCTGGAAAAGTTTGTCGTTTGCGAAAATTATTGTTGCGATGTTCAAATGTTGCTCGACAAACACGAGAAGAGTTCCAATGGAATTTGAATTTTCCGTCAGTGAGGCAGAACGATAATGAGAACTTTCAGCATCGTGTAATCAGATAAAGAAGCTTTTAGCAGAAACTTTCATCAACTTGAGTTTTCCCTCTTGATAAATGAAGTTTGTGCTGGGCTATGGCTAATTAAATTATGTCAACGACAAAGAGTCGGATGCGCGAACAGCAAAAAGCGGTCCTAGGATTCAAATGGAAGTTGAAAAATGAGTCTGATTTTAAAAATTGATGTGACGGAGATAAATCGTCAAGTGGCAAATGGCCAGACGGCACCATCGGAAGGACGTGTACGTGTCACATCGAGTCGCGTTCCACAAAAAGAATCTGAGACATTACAGTTTTGTCGATTAAAATAATGAGAAAGTTCAATTTATAAAAGTCATTGTCGGTCAGTTTCGAAGAAAACGTCGAGGAAGCGATCGAACTGAGAGTGGAGCGAGTGAGGAAAAGCAAAGAAAGAGAAATGGTCAATCAGGAAATTAGAAATTTAACATGAAATGCAAATGCCCGGAAAGCTAGAGTTGTAAGAAAATTGTTTCTGCGTCAATTCTGGTGTTGCGAGGCCCGAAACTGTTTACTCGTACAAGTCTTGGGTTGAGCTGAAAACAAGGTCGCGCTGTGAGTTATTAAGCTTTTTGTTTGCTGCTTCGAAAATAAATTTATTTACGTCTCGTTTCATCGCTGCTGTATCAGCTTACCGAAGATGATGCAGCGATGAGACGGATAATTCGTTCATTCAGATTACATCTCTGCGCTACACAATGCATCGCATGTGTCCGATACTGGTTTCCGAGAAGAGACTCGAATGGCAACGTCGCCGACAGTTCGAAGAAACACTCAGTCATGCAAATTTGCCGCTGATCTCTGTCCGTTGCATGACGAATCGTTTAAAATATAAATCAAGAATTCGCAGACTGATTTGTCGTATTTGTACATTGCGTTATCTTGAGCTAATAAAATGAGATCGCTAGCGGAACTTACAGGATTTGATCTGATAAAGATTGAACGAGTTTGAATTACAAAAAGTTCCAGAAAGCCTCAGCTCGTCATCATTGCCCACTCAATCTAAGTGACAAAGTGCATCAAAGCTTTGTGACTTCATCGAACAATTTTCGCATATCTCTCGATCAAAACTGGCTTGAAATCCCCACAAACTGTCATCAACGTCCAAGTCCATTAAATTTTTTAAGAAATTGGCGAATTAAAGTCGAGAAAATCCGCAACTTGTTTTCAGTTCAGCTTTCGATTTAATTGAACTTGATTAAATTTAAATTTTTCTCCCCCTTCCATTTAGAAACTTGACAATTTAAATTGCGCATTCTTCTGGTCTTTGCAGCGGAGAAAATGTCAAATGCAAATTGCAAGCTGATCAGACAATTTGCGAGGTGATTTCTACGATCGAAATCAAAATGCATCGCCGGCGACTAAAACCAAGCTGACAAATGGCTCTCGATTGAAACTGAAAGGGAAAACAGTTGCGAAACGTTCGTAATTCAATATCGTCTGTCGTCGCTTTCGCGGTGATGCAACGACTTATTAGCAGCGCGAGAAGAAGAACAGCAGCGAAAAGCTTGGCAGGATAGATTCAGACGCAAAAGTCAATTAAGTGTACCCAAAGTGATGAAGCATCAGGTTTCTTCATCATTTTTCAGCTCGCGCTTTTTTATTGTGCACATAATTCTCTCTCTCGCCGTTTATGTGCAACTAGCTGCTGCAATTTAAATATCGCGGATGGAAGCAGTATTGAGTGAAAAAATTGTTTCAAATGAGTTTTCAATAAAAGCTGCTAGGCCGAGAATTGTAGCAGGCAGTAAAAAGCGAATTAATTTATTACGTACACATAGTTTTGCTCGTTGTTTTTGCTGTTCGGCTGCTCTCTCAGTCTACTCGCGCCTCGTCGACGATATCCAAGTGCATTCACTCATACAGTTTTGAGGCCTTATGTGCTGCTCGATCCATTCAACGTCGCTGCATTTTTGCCAGCGATTACCTCGATAAATAATCTCACCGAGCGCGGAGTTCTCGCTCTCTGTCTCCCGCTCTGCGCGCCTCGTTCAGAAAGATTTCCGAATTACATTTTAAATCAGAACGCATATTGAATAGCGCTTAAAACATTCCCGTCGCAACACACAACAGCGTATGATAAATGTCGCACACTCGACAATGCTCATCAACTATATCGCTTCCTGCATGAATGTGTTGTTCCACTTCCTCACCTATTGTTTCCCCATCTTGCTTCTCGTCTACATTATCTCGCAAACTCCGCACAGCTGGTTACACTTTAAATGAATTGTTAAAATATTGCTTCTTCTACTTATCTAGCTCCAACGAATGAATGAATGATATTTAAGCAAACAGAAGTTTAGTTGAGTTGATTTGATTTGTTGAAAGTTTGCGCATTTCGCTCGTCATTTGGTTTTCCCAAAAGGCAAAATTGTTATGAGAATGTTTAGGGTGATCGCATAGGGATGAGTCCAGAAGCGTTTGATTCAATCATGTCAAACTCAAAGCAATTGAAACTTTTTTTAAACCACAACTGTGTAAACTTCGTCTTTTACCCTTCACCCTATCAACCGATGATTGAAACTTTGTGACTGCAACAACAGCTCACCATGCACACACAAGTAGAGAACTTTTCAACATTCTGCGATGTGACGTCGGTGTCTGGCCGGCCGACGTTTCCTATATGGACAAAAATGAACACAAAAATTATAAAAGTTTATTTTATACACAAAAATGCAAATGAGTGAGTCTCCGGCCCGAGTCAAATACGAAAAGTAGTGCAAAACCTGAATAAATTTGCGACTGCGAAAATTGAAAACACGGAAAATATTTTCCCCATGCCGCTCTCGATGCGATCACCATGATGACGATGACGTCGCATAACTACCAGAGGAGCAGGAAAATCAGTTCCCGCTCCTTTTCCCGGCTTGCGAGTCATTTTTTGCGCAAGGTTGATGTCTCGCACAAAGAACGGGAGCGCGTTTTATTCCGGCGCGAATTGTGAGCAATAAAAATAGATTTCTTTGAATGGAGAAAAACTGATTTCAGCGATTTGATCGTACGTAAATGTTTTCGACTGTGCAGCTCGCGAGAACCTTGAGAGGCACAAGCTGAAAGACGTCGAAAATATTCAACAAAGGTACTTGAAACTCACCGGTCGCGTCTCCAATTCGGCCTTTATAAATTACGAGATTGTTTCGTTTCGTTCTTCTTGCTGTGTGCTTTGCTTTGCGAAACAAAAAATGTGCAACGCGCAAAGCGAGAAAGAAACGAAATGAAGGAAAAAATGTCAGAGATTTTCTCTTTTTTAACGTTTTTAATGGCTTGAAGTCGAATAATTTCATGTCAATTTATTATGTTTGCGTCTCGCGGCGCGTTGTTATTTCTTCTCCTTGCCGATGCAAAACTTTGCTTAATGCACTTTTCGGTAATTTTTAGGGAATTTCAATACTTTGTATGCAAAGCGACGAGCGAGTTTAATTTGAGAGCGGAATAATTGCATTTTTTTCTTTAATTTCCTCTGTTTAGGCAGCTAAGTATGCACAACAACGCTCGATAATAAAACGCTTTTATTAGATCCAGCCCGCCGATACAGTCCGCACAATAACATAAAATTATTTAGCAAATTGAAAATGCATTTGGCGGTGATTTAGTCCAAACGAGATTTATATTTTGATAAGCGGCCGGAGGAAAATCAGCGTAAGCCGAGCTGGAATTTTATTGCCGTGAATCGAGAGCATCGCGGTTGAATCTGGTCGATCATTAAAACTAGAGCCGTTTAAAGCCTAATGGAGAAGAGTGAAGATGGAAGCTCGTAAAAGCGAGTTGGAGCTTTAAGCGACGGAATCATTGAGTCTGGTTTGCTTTGACTCTATTCAGATTTTCATTAAATCGATGAAAAATTAATATAAAATCAATTTTATTTAAAACGAAGTTTAAGATTTCATAAAACGATAGCTGAATTTCCAATCAACCGACGTTTTCTAAAGAAAATATCCAACGTTCTTCCCATCGCGCTAGCTCGTCGTTATGACATGAAGCTTCGTTTATTGTAATAAGAATTGAAAATCATTTTTTGTTCGATGCAATGGCAAACACTATTGATGGCAATTTTCTATCGTAGTTGATCTCTCTCGTCATAATTACACTTTTCCTCCCTCCGCTAATGATTCCAAGTTCATTTTCATTCAGATTTCCTCTCTCGCCCGTTTAGTCCACAACTGGCAGTGCTCCGAGAAAATTACTCGCAAATCTCTCGTTCAAATATTTACACAGCAGATAGGAATCGAATCAATACTTTGTTTGAAGGGGAGGAGGAGAGGCGCAGGGGTCGGGCGAGGAAAGGAAACTGTGCAAATGCACTTGTCCAGTTGCCAAGAAAGCTGCCATTAATTAAACAATTGTCCCATTGCGGACTTTCAAAAGCTCTCGCCCTTTACTGGATCTTACAGCCGAGCGACTTATGGTTTTGTCGTTGCGTCTGTTGTGTAAATAAACTCTTTGAAAGTCATAATAAGTCGAAACGAAAGTGAAACAATCTAGTAATACTCGTTTTCTCGAGCGCTTCCACATTCTCGTGGCCGCACAGTCGAGAGCGGTTCGAGATCATGTGTATTATGAGTCCATGACGTTGACACCAACCATTTCAATTCGGTTCAGTGTACAGTGATTTTGTAAGTCTCGGCGTCTGCACCAAACCAAAGCGCGTTGTGAAAATTCGATTAATTTCTCTCTCCGGTCGTCCGACTCTGACATTCCATTTTCCTTCGTCTTCTTTTGCCTCGAACTCAACTTCTCCAGAGATGAAACTTGAATTTTATCTCTCTGTGTGTTATAATGTTTTGTCATATCCATTCTTAATGCTTGTTGAAACGTCGTATAAGCATGAAAATGTGATTCGATAAGAATTCCAGAGGCTCTCTGAGTTCTTAATCTGATGGTTTGCGACGAGGTGAAAACACAAACACACCGAGAACCAGTTTGTCTGCTCTTCAATGCTTTTAGCGCTTCCACTGTTGTCACTCGACAGGATTGGCGCGTGTTGGACTTGATCTTGAGATTTCGAAGATAAAAGTGAATAAATTAAACTGAGTGCAATGCATCTGAGTTTAGCTAATTATCTGAGAAGCTCAGACTAGGTCTCGCGACTCAGACGACAACAGTACATTCTCTTGTCAACGTTATCACTTCGTCTAGAATCTCCGAATAAATTTGTCTAAATCACTGCATTGAAATTCAAATTTGCCTATTTTCAAGCCTAATCAAACACTTAAGCCGATGTCAGCATCAATTAACGGCGAGACGCCGCGTGAAACCAGTTCCGAACTGACTTCTCGTTTTAATTTCTTAATTTGAATTAAACTGACATAAATAACACGCGACTGCGATGGGAACTGAAAGTGAATATGAATTATTAATTCATTCGCACATCGTAAAAAGCCTTTTGTATGAAATCAATTAGCTCGATGATGAATTCGACTGCCCTGAAGTCGCTTGAAAATTATGAAGTTGAGACGAGCTCGAACATCATTCGATGCAGACGAAAGACGAGCTGACTGTCTGCCGCAGATAACTCAGACTCGACTTCGAGCTCGACGAATAAATTGATTACTCGCTACCCCCGAACGATGTTTGTGTGCTTAACTCGAGACTCGAGAAGGAAAACATTTTTCCGAGACGACGGAAAAAATCGAGAAGCAAGAAGTTTTCATCTGAAAGCACACGAGCGAACGAGAGAAGGAAATTTGTTTCCTTTCGTCTCTCTCGCCTCCACTCTCGCCGTAGCAATGAGAAATGATAGCAAATTGTATTCTTTCCTTGCCATCTCCTTCGAAGAGTCGACGTTTATGTTTGCGAGTAACCAAAGAGTCATTACGGCGAATGAAATATCCAAACGAGAATCAAGTGCCTGCTAGCAGAATAAGTTATGCGAGGAGAGTAGGGAAGACAAAAACTTCATGATTTATGTAATTACAACGACATCGTCTCCATCCCTCGTTGTTGTTTGCTCAAGCTCCATATTTTTCTTCTCTCTGACTCCTCTTCATCGGGCTTTGTTGAAAAGGACGACAATCTACGAGAAAAATGAAATGGTTTCAGAGACACGATGGGGTTGAAGATTGTAATTAAAAAGTGAGAGGTGGAAATGAATTTCCCGGAGGCGAGAAGCGCGGAATTAAAATTTCAACAGAAGCTCGGTTGACGTAAAGCTGAAAGGAACTTTTCGATGCATGGTCTTGCCTCAAGAGCAGCCAAGCACATAAACTGTCTGGTGTCTGCGCAGCGTTTGCTATGAAATTCCAATATATCCAATGCTCAATTACAGTTCTTGATCTCTGTGGCTTTTTTCTCTTCTTTTAACTGCTTACAAGTTTACAACTTATTGCTTTCCATTCCTATTAACATACGAAGAGCGACACGAGGCGAGCTTCGCTAGTTGTGACTTCTTGAATGGAGGATAAAGCCTTGTGCTTCCGTTCTCGTTCGACATCACTGATAAACAATGTCGGAGACGAAGAAACAGAGGAAAATATTAATAAAATCATACACGTAAAGTTTATGTAGCCGTGTTGTGCTTTACAGCGGTGCTTGGCTATGGTCCGCGTGACGCGAGAACTGTAAAACCTTTTCCGAGCAGAGTGCAACAACAAGGCAGCGCTAAGAAGGAAATACCAAAGTGAAATAAAGAAAAAGAATGAACAGAGACTTTAATCTTCTAAAGGCGATTGCTTTGCGCGACAAACAGTCGCACGATGAAGAGAGAAGAGCGAACGTTCTGAAAAGAAATTTGTGTAAAGCACTCGATACAGCATCGCAGCGAAGCGAGAAACCAACCGATGAAAATATTTAAGAAGTTTCGAGTCGACGTGAATATCGAAACGATTAAGTAAAACAAACAACGAAAGAGTTGGAATGGAGCGCAGGCAATTGATTCAGATGAAAGCTTTGCTTTTGGTTGAGAGCGATGCCATCCAATCGAAAAGTTCTACCTCAGTTTTTGAATAGCTTGGATCCTTTGGGAGCTAACTTCGAACAATGCAACAAAGCTTTTGGGGCAGCAAGTAATCGACGCCCACATTTCAAAAAGCTTTGAGATCATAATTAAAAATGTTCTCGGTTTCCTTTCGAAGCTTTGACCCTTTTCATTGAGCTCCAATAGAATCCTAGTAATGAACTTTCCAACGAAAAACTTCTGCACCTTCGGGGAAAACGTCTTGAAATTCGAGCAAGATTCCGTTCGCAATCCCTTCACCTCAGTCAATTCTTCTCTCTCGAGGTAAATCTGCGCTTAACATCATCATCTCAGTTCATTTTAATTTCATTTCGATTCTTACCTTTTTCTACAATTTCATTTTGCGCCGACCGTTTTAACTAAGTAACTCTCTGCTGTTGCTTTTAGTCTCCTCGGACTCGTTCGGTGTTTATGTACACACAATCCACTTCTCTGCTGCGACCAGCAAAAAGGTTTTTGATCTTTTATTCTTGAATTATGTGAATTTGTGTGAGATTATTATTCCGCATTACAATCTTTTTCTTCTGCCTTCTCTCCGTTCCCGGCCTCTCAACATAATTTTTTATTGGTTTCAATTTCTTGGCTGTGCTCCTCTTCTCGTACGGTTCTTAAACTGCTCGGTGCCTGTAAACACCATCCGACCGCAAAATGTTATGTGCACTTATTACGAGTATGAGGCAGCATAAAAATCGAAGCATTTCTCTTGACAAAAGCGCCCCGACCTGAAATCGTTCGAGCCTTGAGCGAAAGAAAAGATTTTCTGTTTGTTTCGTTGAGGACGAGAACCGACTTCTCCTGACGACGATCGTTTGATGTTTCGGTATTAAATCAAACCCACAATTACTTGCGCCCATTTGTATGCCGTTGCGCAGCTTCTGATAAAAGCGTTCGCTCAGTTCCGGGTTCCTCGTCGCCAGATTCACGGATGGAGTGAGATGTGAGGCAGTTTGATTAAAGCTTTCTTGTTCAGATAAGAGTTGACGCTTCCAACCGAACCTCCGTAATGTCAAGAAACCTTCCTCGCCTCATCAGGCTTGGGACATTTTAGTAAAATGGAAGCACAAAGCGTTTTAAAGGATTAAAGTTCCCCAGGGCATTATTCCTCAGGGCGAGTATTTTTCATCGGCACGATTCCTGTTTCCACTTTTAATAATTTTTAATGAGCTATCGCTTTATGAAGTTGAAATTAATTTCGCAAGCAAACATGAAAGAGAGAGATGGATGCAATGATTTGGGGATTTCCATTTACACCCTTCAATCCCGCAGCTTCCGAGTTGAAGATTTTAATGACTTTCGCTCCCTTCCAACCGATCTCAAAGTGCGTAACACACTTCCCCCACCAACTCCGTCAATGGTTAAAAGGTAATTAATTTGATTACGGTTCATGCGGATTCGCAATGGCATGGTGATGATGCACAAAGCGTTCTTGACGTGATGTTTCTGAATTGCTTCAATTTCCATTCCGAGATTCGTATCGATGGGCGCTTTGTTTTGTTTGCTGATGACTTCGTAAATAGCATTGAGTTTGTAATGAAAATGTTTGTTCGACATCAACACATTAAAAACTGTTTTGTTGTTAGGGTCGGAAATTCGATTATGAACTCATCCCGAGAGCTCCTCCAACCCCCAAACACGAGAGGCTTAAATGTGATTGTTTATTCACCTTTCGTTGTGGCATTTCCGACTGTAAATTCTCATTGATTTGATTGCTGTCGAAGCTAGCACTGAAGTTTGAACTCTCCTTCTCATCATTATGTCGCTCCTCGGCATCCCATTTAATCACAAATTGAGATTCCCAAGTAGAGAAATTTCTTCATGGAAAATTCATTAGGCTGACGAAAATCTGAGGAGAGAACAATAGGTGGGTGGAAAGTGGGAGGCGAGACATGTGTGTGACATATTGAAGTCGATTCTCCTTCAGATGCTGATCTGATTAATTATTATCGAAGCTCAAACTTGTTTGTGGCTTTTGAAAGGTTCAGAATGTCAAGCGGAAGATCAAACGAATGAATTATTCAGCTTCGAAGCTGAGCAAGCTCCTTGCGAGAATCAAACAATTGTTTTCCGGGAAATGTCGGAGTAGAGTGAGCGAACGTAAATGATTCGAGTTTATCGTCTCGGGAGGTCAATAAGGCAGCGAACATTAAACGTGTGTGGAGCGCTTCCACTTGAAGAGGCGCTTTTTGCGGAACGGAACACTTCCCAGTTCAAACACGAAGAGCCTCGACGATGAAGCTCGTGAAATATTCAGCATAAAACTCGAAGGCGAAAAAGGAAACAGAAAATTATTACAAAACGAGCGAAGCTTTTCGCCTCCAACGATATCATTCTCAACAGCGCACCATAATCGTGAGTGTATGCGATTCGTATTCATCGCGCTTTGCACAGCCAACGAAAAAGGCAAAAAGCCTTCGCTTTTTCATCTGAAATCCGTTGTTCAAAAAGCTTCGGCTGTCAGGCACGTAATACACCAAACTCCCGCACAATTCATCGCGACGCACACACACGTCGGAGGAAAGCCGAGGGTGGGAAAGGATGGGCTGCTTGTCACTGAGAAATTATGTGATAGGCTTTTATGTAATAATGTTCTTAATGCCATTCTCGTTCACTTGCTCGTTCACACAGCGCGAGGCATGTGCATAAAAATATTATCATCAAATTATTTTATTCCGCATTTCGGGAGTGTGGGGCGAGTATCGCATTATGTGAAAGCGCTTTATGTGGCCATTTGGTCATCGATACGCGTCCATGTCGTTTTGCAGAGGTCGAAAGGGGAGCGAAGGAGGATAATTGCGTCCATTTATGATTGTGTAGCGTCCGACAACGGCATTACATGTGTTTTTTATGTCTTCGAGTGTTTTATTGCATCGTCTTCGATCGAGGTCGTTATTGGCGGTTTTATCTGCTCGATGATCTATTATACTGTCGATACGAAACCTGGATAAGAATGAAACGAAAAACGAGGAAAACAAATTAAGAGTAAGCAACTGATTGGGGAGATTGCGCAAGCTTGATTGATTCTTGAGCGCTTCGAGATTGTCGAAATGAACTCGAAACTTTTCTCGAGAGCTTTCGGACAACGAGATTTCTTTTGAAACTTCGTTGATGCATCTGCAAGGTCTTTCTGGAAAGACTCGTATTATTAACTCTGAATTTTCCCGACCAAAGTTCGATCTAACAAAAAAACTTTGGGTTCAACATTTTTTGCAATCGCGATCAAGCTTTTTTCATTAATTCCCTTTTCCGCTTTCCACGAGAACCCGCGTGTCGAAGTGCAACAGCAAATGAAAAACAGAAAATTGTCAGCAATAAATTTCCAATCGGAGAACAGAAAATTGTTTTCCCCCTCAGATCGCTGGGGATGTTTTCATTAAACAGGTTTTTCCTGTCATTTTTCTCCAGCTCGATGCGGGCAAAAAAATTAACAACTTCGGTGTCCGCTTTCGATGACTGCAAACTCTGGCGATAGTTGGTTATCGAGATGGGGAGCGTTTCAGCTCCTCTCGGGGAGCGTTTCCTGAGGACAAATCGTTCTGAAGTCGAGTAATTAAATTTCACAGAGATGCACAGCGAGAATAGAATTGATTGACGTTTCTGTTTGCACAAGTCTTCGTCGAGCATTCCAGGCTTCAGCTAACGATTTGTCACCGTTTCGGTTGCCGACTTATATGTGTCAATGTTTCACTCGCTTGAGTCGTGGGCAAAATTTTAGTGAGGCGGCGTCCATTATCGTTTTTCCTGTTTGTACTTCGCTTCGCCAACGCACAAGTGTAGACTCGGCGACTCGCAAAAAAGCGAGACCAAAGTTCGATGAACTTTAATTTTATTATCGTGAAATATTATTGTTCATTGTTTTAATAAATTAACCCGAAAGTTTTCTACTCGCACTCAGTATCCTCAGCTTCATCGAAGTCGTCCTCATCAACATTGCAGTCGCTGTACTCGTCAATTAACGCTTGAACTCCTTCATAAGCTTCGATGAAGTCTTGTTCTTCCATACCTTCGCCTGTATACCAATGGACAAACGCCCGCTTCTGAAACATCGATTGAAACTGCTCCATCAATCGCCTGAAGACATACTGAATGGCGCTGGTGTTGCTGATGAAGGTCGCAGATAGATTGAAGCCTCTTGGCGGTATGTCGCAGATTGCAGTCTTGATATTGTTTGGAACCCAATTTACGAAGAGTTCAGAATTTCTCTGCTGGAAACTGCTCAGCTGCTCCTCGATATCCTTCGACGAAACAAGACCTCGAAAAATCGCCGCACACGTCAAATATTTCCCTTGCGTGGTATCCGTGGCGGCCATCCAACTGCGACTATCGAAGATCGTTTTGATTAGATCAGAAGGAGTGATCATGCAATATTCCTGGCTCGTTCGAGACGAAAGAGGAGCAAAGCCGGGAATGAAGAAGTGGAGACGAGGATAAGGCACCATGTTTGTCATGATCTTCCTTAAATCGGTGTTCAGTTGACCAGGGTAGCGGAAGCACGTCGTGACGCCAGCCATTGTCATTGAAACGAGATGGTTTAGGTCAGAGAGAACTGGCTGACAAAGCTTCAACGTGTTTTTGCAAATATCGAAGAGCGCTTCGTTATCGATGCAGATTGTTTCGTCGCTGTTGAATATCATTTCGTTGAGACTCAAGATCGCGTTGTATGGCTCGACGACAGTTTCGGAAACTTTGCCCGATGGAATCACCGAGTAAGTGTTGATGATTCGATCCGGATATTCGTCTTTGATCTTTTGAAGCAGCAAACTTCCCATCCCCGACCCACTCCCTCCCCCGATCGAGTGAACCATCTGAAAGCCTTGAAGGAAGTCACACTTTTCCACTTGATGTCTAACAACATCGAGAACAGAATCCATCAGCTCAGCGCCATCAGTGTAATGTCCTTTCGCCCAGTTGTTACCAGCGCCGCATCTTCCGCTCAGGAAATAATCGGGATTGAATAAGCGTCCAATTGCGCTGCACTTGATTTGATTAATCGCGGATGGTTCGAGATCGCAAGCGACAACGCGCGGCACAAAAATATTTCTCGGACCACTTTCATAGTAAACATTGAGGCGCTGTTTAGGCAAGAAGTCATCGCCATAGAAATGTCCGCACCGGTTGATGTTGTGCTCGTCGGAAATTAATTCCCAGAACTGAGAAAAGACTTCAATGAACTCTGACGTCAATAAGTGCCCGATGGCAACTGACCTTTTGACCGACTTTGTTGCCACAGTTCCCGATTTGAATTGAAACAATTTCACGCATTTTAAGAAAAGAAAGTCCAGGAAATTCTAAGTTGAAATTTTCACAAGAAATTTAGAAAAGTTTGAAATTTATTTATCAGACTTTTTCGTTCACTCGTTGAACTGTTAATGAATTGAAGTTTCGTGTTAAGTCAAAGGTTGTTTGGATTTCAAAAATCTCCTTTGCCTAGAGACTCCTTTAAACATTCGCAGTTGCATCTTGGGTCTTGGCATTCGGAGCAAATTGAGCAGTTGTCATCGTCTATTGACTCTGTGATGTCATCGCCGTTCGCACTCGCTTCTTGATATTCATCGCAAAGGTCAACGAGACAGTTTTTAGCATCTGAAAACTCCATTTCTTCCATTCCTTCTCCTGTGTACCAATGAACGAAAGCTCTTTTCTCAAACATAGAATCAAACTGATTGATAAGTCGTTCGAACATATTTGTAATTGAAGATGTGTTGGCGAGAAGAGTCGCTGCAGCACTTAAACCTCTAGGTGGAATATCACAAATCGCCGTCTTTATATTATTGGGTAGCCAGTTGACGAAACTCTCGTTGTTTGCAATTTGAACGTCTGCCATCGCTTGCTCAACTTCCTTCGATGAAACAAGTCCACGGAAAATACCAGCACACGTTATGTACTTTCCACCAACTGCGTCGTATCCAGCCATCTGATAGCAAGGATTGAACAGCTGCTGCACAAGATCGCAGATCGTTTTGTTCTCATACTCAGCGCTGTTGTATTTCGATGTCAAAGGCGCGTAGCCAGGAATAAAGAACTTAAGCCGGGGGTAAGGAACCATGTTCGTCATCAGCTTTCTCAAATCAGTGTTGTGTTGACCGGGGTAGCGGAAGCAAGCTGTCACTCCTGCCATTGCCGTGGAGATCAAATAGTTCAGGTCGCTCAAAAATGGTTTCTGAATTCTCAATGTCTGAGTACAAATATCGTAGAGGGCTTCGTTGTCGAATGTGATCGTCTCGTCTGTGTGACTTATCAACTCTTTAAGGCTCAACACCGCATTGTACGGTTCGACAACTGTTTCGGAAACTTTCTCCGATGGAATTACTGTGAAGGTGTTGATTATTCGATCTTGATATTCGTCATGAAGACGCGTCAGCAACAAGCTTCCCATTCCGGATCCAGTTCCACCTCCAAGCGAGTGAACCACTTGGAAACCTTGCAGACAGTCGCAACCTTCCGCTTTCTTTCTTGCGCAATCGAGAACACAATCCATTAACTCGACTCCCTCTGTGTAGAAACCTTTTGCCCAGTTATTTCCAGCTCCTTTTCTTCCGCTGATGCAACAGTCAGGATTAAATAACGTCCCGATTGCGCTGCATCTCAATGAATACACTTGAGATGGCTCGAGGTCGCAAATGACGCAACGTGGAACGTAGCGGCAACTTTGAGCTAAATCGTAATAAACATTAAGCCTTTGATAAGGAAGCAAGCTGTCGCCGTAGAAGTGACCGCAGCGGTTGATCTGATGCTCATCTGAGATGGTTTCCCAAAACTGGAATTTCCAGAATGGAAGAAATTCGTTGAGGATTAAGTCATCAATTATGTAATCGAAATCTCACTTTCTCGCCGATTTTGTTACCGCACTGACCCATCTGAATGAAGACAATCTCCCGCATGTTCACTAAGTTCCCAAAGTGTTACTCTGTTGATCACTAGAATTTCGACTTGTTGGTCCGAACGTTCGCGAGTGTTTAAATCGAGCAACGAGTTGCTGGCTAATTGATTGCTACGATTAAGTCTTAATTGATTTTTCGGCATGGCTCATCCAGAATCGATCACTAGACAGGTCCAGGTAATTTCTCAGTGCGCCCGCCTGTGGCTGCTGCTGTAAATCTGTTAACTGTTCGCAACTTCAACGTCTGCTTGTTATTGTAATTGGATCGTAAAGTTTATTATGACGAGCTTGAGAACTGTGGAAAACAAATCATGAGAGTCGTTAAAGAGCGCAGGAAAATTACTTGCAGCTCAAAGTGCAATGAAAATATTTAGTGAAGCCACAGCTTGAACGTTCATTAAAGGAGGAGTGGAAACAACCAGACAAAGTCACGATGAAACGTTAAGAAGATGAAAGGGAAACTCTGGATGAAAAACTATGAAGAACTAACAATGTACAATCGAAGCTCGAGATACAGCAAATGGAAATAAAATGAAAACTGTTCTCATTTAACTTCAACTTCTGGAATTAATAATTGCCCGAATGTGTTCGTCCTGCGGCTTCCTTGTTTAAAACTCGTACGGACGAGTGGAAAAAGTTGCAGAGTTTACGTTTAGGAATGAAGACGAGAGGGAAAAACATCAAAACCAATTTTTGCAACTCTTCGCACTCACTCCTTCAACATTCACGTGCCCATGAAACTCACCCGACCCCCGGACAACATTGATAAACTTTCATCTCATGCTAGACGTGTGGAGTGCAATTGCAACTCGATGTACACAACGCTTTGCTTCATATTACGGTTCGAAGCAACTAAAGGGAAGTGAGAGGGACATGAACAACACTCTGATGGAAATTCGTCCTTCTGCTGTGTTGCAGGCTACCATGAACATTTTCCCTCTACAAATGTAGCTTTTTATCAAAGCTTCGGAAAAATACTTGCTGTAAAAAGCTGAAACATATCAGGGCAAGTTGGGAAGTTAAGAAATGTTTTGTGAAGCTTCCGAGAACTTTGAGGAAAAAGTTTATCTCGCAAGACTACAGAAATTGAAGAAAGATGAGCCGAGTGTCATCACTGGCAAAATCCTGCTGTCCCTCGTTTTCACTATGATAAATGCCGGTTGGTAGATAAAGTTTTCCGTTCTCCATCTCGCCTGCTTCCACCTTCTCAACCCTATCACGATGCTCCGAGTGCAATGGACTTTTTTGTTGCCGTTTTCTCGCATGACGAAAACTTTTTTGGCAAAAGAAGAAAAATTCTCTGTTTGTTTGTTTCACTATTTACTTTTTTGTGCTGCTTCAGCCAAAGTCTGGAGAATGCGTCTGCTCATGAATACATTTATTTTCGGGCGCTGAGAGTCGGGGGTGAGTGACGATCAGAGAAACGATAAGAAGCTTTCGAGTCGACGGGTTTGTGCTGGGTTGTCAGATCGACTAATTCTCACTTGGAGTCATCAGCAGAAAACTTTCCCCATGAATGATTCTCACAATCTCCTTGCGATGATGCAGCCTCAAACTATCTTCTCCTGCAGCTTTTTATTTGATTCCACATCCGTTTCACTCTGTTTTGACGTTACGTGCTTTAATGTGCACTAAATTTCCTCATCCGCAAGCTTTTGCTCTCCGTGCATGTTCGAGAGAAGAAAAGTTATCATCATCTTCAGATAACATAACATAAACGGAACATTGAATACATGGAATCATCAGAAGGGCCAACGAAAGCATCGGGGAACATTTAATTACTTGTCGACTCTTTCCCGATATCCTTGCAACGACTAACCCTACTCGACTAAAACTCTGAAATGTGCTTCAAACTAAAGTTCGTTTCATGGAAAACTTTTTGTTTTCTCTCATCGCTGCAAAAAGAGAAGCGAAAACTTTTTCCTCGGTCCTTTCGGATCCTCTGTGCATTTGGCAGGCTGAGGGAGGAAGAGCAATGTTCAAGTATTAAAATAATGCAGCAAAAACATAACTCAAATCATTATGTTGAGCTTTTATTTCTTTGCTTCACCCAGAAGAAGTCTCGGTGAGTTTAACTCAAAACTTTCGATAGTCTCTTTGCTGAGATTTTTTTCGAGTAACGAGAAGGAATTCGAATGACGACGCTTCACATTTGCAAGTTCTCACACAACACGATGAAAGTGTATCGAACTGAAAAGGGAATAAGAAGCGCAGCGGATTGGAATGGCAAGGAGAAGCAACGAGAAGACGCATTCATAATAAAATTGTACGCGATGATCTTCGTTAATGTCTGTTTAGCAAGCGCACAGCGAGGTGGAAGTTTAATTGTCATGAGAAAAAGTTATTCCCGCGGCTTGGACGCGACCCGTCGCAGCTTCACGACGCTCAGGGCTTTCCACTTTGCGTTCGCTTATCGCCAGCTTCTTGGATTGTTTTAATTTATTTTAATTTCTGTTTGTATGTTTCGCAGCTCTTCAGTGCAATGAATTCCAAATCGACGCGAATTCGTTCGTATGTTTGAAGTGGCTTGCAAACTGTTGATCTGTGTGCAGCACAAATCTTTCACCCGAAGTCTTAAACCTGTTAGTCTTTTTCTTCTTCGTCGCTTTTCCTCGCAGCTTAGACTAATTCCTTGCTTCCCAAAGAACTTTTTTGCTTTCTCAAGTCTTCGATCGAAAAGTCGAACGAAACGTTTTATTAGACCATTCGAAATTAATCCGATGTCCAAGAGCTTTACTCCCAACACAAAGAAATATTTTGACAAACGCTGCTAATTCAGCTGCTTGCGGCTTCATTTCTCGTCGATAAAATGTCTGAGGATTAAGAGGTGCCAAAATATTTAAACCGATCAACGCGGTAAAATGTGAAATCGAGATCTGTGGCAGATGAGTTGAAAGCGACGTTGCTTTCGTTTGTTCACGACGGATAAAAAAGCGCAAAGTCATAAAATGATTTGTCAGTGATAAATTTATGACGAGAGAACTTTGAGCTTTTCAGAAACTTGACAAGTTTGCTTCAAATGTTTTATAGAATCCGATTGAAGCCAATAATCTGTTAATAATCGCAAAGATACGTAGACATGACTTCAACCGACAACAATCTCGCTCTCACATCCAACGCGATTTCTTTCCTCGTCTGATGCCACCGCATGCGACTCAACCATAAACTCGAACCAGAAACAGAAGCAATAAACTCTACACTTTGCTGGCAGTGTTCTCTCCTCAACGACAATCGTCGTCACCACGAGCATTGCTACTTTAATAGCTCATAATTTTAATTCTCCATTTGCAGTGAGCGATGCGATGTTTATGTATCAGAGAGCTTTTTCCTTTTTGTTTATGAACTTCAGTCAGGCATTAATTAATTTAAAAAAAACTCTTCAACTTTGTGATAAGCAGCGAGAGGCGAAGCGCTTGCTCGTAACATTCAGATGCACTTAATGATAGCTGTGTGATGTCAGAGAACTGGAGACAAAGGCGCTCGTCCTAAGCTGCAGACAAAGGGAAAAGTGGAGCAATACGAGGAGATTACTGTCGAAAATCTGCTGTTGAAACTTCTGAATCACAAGCAATAAAATCATTTTTAGGACACAAAGTGTAGAATCATAATTTCTCATTCGAAGCGGTGGGGTGGAGGTTGGCGCTGTGATTCATCACTCTTCGGCCAATGTGAGCTTCGAAAAATCATAAATAAAACAGGAACTTTTAATGGCACAAAGCTGATGAACAAAGCCATCAACAAACCCACTTTTATGATCTCAAACTGTCATGTTATCATCTCAACGTCAACTTCCCAATGTGCTCCATCAGGAAAGGAAAGTAATTCTCGACACGGAAACATTGGACAAGGAAAAGCAATTTTGAGGCATCGTCAATTTAACAATGAGGCGATTTTATGGAGATTTGAGATGGCTTTCAGATTCATTGCGCAACGAACACACGAGAGTTATGAGGTCTTCATAGGCCGCAACACTCTCAGCACCAAGGCGAGTCCATTAACATACATCAACGCCCTGGAAACGACTCTAATTAACTCGATTTAAGATCGTTTATTAGAAGGCGAGAAATATGAGTTTTGTGGAAATGTCCTTGGAACGATTCAAAACAAGCCACACTGCCACGACCTCTCACGATTGTTTAAACTCGACTTTTGTACGTAGCTACGCAAGAGAAGATGATATCTTAATTCGTAAATAGTTGATTTATTTGAGGAGACGATTACGTGGGAAATGTCACAACAGACTTTAAAGATGGAGCAATTAAAAGGGCCATCGACATTCAGACACTGCAAGACAATTTGTGCAACGAACGAGATTTCTATCAGTTCGTAAAACAAATTTAAATCAAAGGCATCGATTGGTGTCGAGATCACAGTCGACCAAACTGCCGCACAAATCACATTGACAGAGATTAAAGGAAGAAGATTATCTGCAAAACTATGGAAAGATGATCATCGTTGGCAATTGTTTATTAATTCAATAAATAAACCATCATGAAATTGTACACACCGACATCGAAACGAGCAATGAAAATGGACACAACAAATGAATTCTAATACATAACTTATGATTATTCATTCCATTATGTCTCATTATGCTGTTTAAAGTCACACAAAACAATAATAAACATCGAGAGTGCGAGACTTGATGAGAAAATTGGTGAATCATTGCTAAAGCTGGGGACGCGTCAGTTGGAATATTGCAATATTCTCTGTGACATCACTGCAATCGAGAAGGCGGAGGCTTTGCACACATTATCTGATAATTCCCATTTACCACCCGCTCAGCTCTCATGTGCGATGATCTGTCACACATAATTTAAACATTCAATACTGCTAGCTTATGTACGAACAGGAGTTTGAAATATTTGTGAGGGAATCGAAGGCTTCCGGATCTAACCGGAGTTCGGCTGTGGCAAGAGGCGCTGCAAAGCTATTTCCCGACGATAAAAATACTGCAAATAAATTTGGGTCATGAAATCATTTGTTTATTTTCTTCTTCTACGAAATACTTTTCGAGCAAGAGACAAAGCGAGTCTTGCGATAGTCTAGGGGGAAAGTCCAGTGTAGCAATTCCTTTGAAAAGCTAAAGGTTATTCCCAATTGAGCTGTGATATGGTTGACGTTACATCATCTGTTGACTTGCCGCACTGAGTGTGTACATAAAATCACTCATTTACAAGCGAAAACGAACACACGAGCTCGACAAATTAACGAAATCATTTGCGAAAAGCGCAACAGCGAAGCCGAGCGAGCAAAAAACTATTTAATTGATTTTAACTTGAACAATAGTGACACTACATCTCAATTAAACTGCATTTGCTAATAATAATTTTATCAGACAATTTGTTGACTGACTGAAATAAAGATTTTTGATATTTTGACGTCTCAGCGTTCTGCTGGAAAACTGAGATGAGATGTCTGCCTAACGACAGAGCTGCACGTTTTAAGATTTGCTGAGAGCGTAAGATGAGTCGATGACTGGAATTAGAATTTTATTACGTTGCGAATCTTTTTGGGATCGAGAACTAGTCTCATTTGATTAGGGACACTTCGTAAGTTGAGTCAATGTGTTATGTTTACAGACTGTAGAGTCAACTCATAGCTGGATTAGAACTTAGGAGCTTAGAAGTTAGAAGCTCAGGGTCCAACCTTCATGGAATCGAACCAGACGGAATTCAGTGACGATCCCAAAGCTCCATGATTAAATAATTGAACTCGCCGACTGGAGCACGAAACTTGCTTACAAATACACATTCATACGCCGGCCGAATGCGATGCAATGACATCGTGTGCGCAAAGGCAATCAAAATAATTATAATGCACTCAATTTCCATGTACGCAAACAAAATGCGATTTAAGTTTCTTTTATTCTTCAACATATTAAAACAATTATATGATATCATTTTCATTTTTCGCCGCTTACTCGCTGCTCGTCGTCGCTGCTTGCTCACACATGCAATATTTTCGTGTATGCTGAAAAGGTTTAGCGATTATTGATTTTAATGTTTTTCCAGTGTGCGCCGCTTGTTTGTTCATTTGTTTCAAAGTCATTTTCATAGCAATTATCGTCAATTCTTTAATTGAGCAGAGCTGCAGCAATTTTTAGCGAACGAGTCTCTCTCCGAATGCTGCAATCCCTGCGAGAGAAGCTTTCAATGTGCAGTGGCACCGGAACGTGCGGAAAATGTTGAATAAACATTTTTGTTACCTTAACAAGCTCTAAGAGGAAAAGACGAGAATATTTCTTTAACTGAACAGTTCTGTAACATTACAGAATGCGGATTTCTTTCGTGTTACTCAGCATTTGAAATTTCGATTTCAGAATCTTCGAGTCGCACTAAAAGTTTCATCTCAACGATCAAGCCGTTAAAGCCAAGCATGATTTCTTTTAATTACCGAGTTGATTTCGAATTTCATGCAGCTTGAAATTGCTTTGATTGTCACTTTGCCTCTGCTTCCGTTTAGTATTTAAATGTTGCTGTTCCGTGTAAAAATCTCTCAACATTTTTAGTTGTTAACATCAAAGCTCTCACACAAAGGAAGATGCTTTCATTATGAGATGGAATGAAAAAAGGAAAATAGTTCGTTTCCAATTATTTTCCTCTCCTTTCCATGTCCTTTGCTCGAAATCCCGCAGAGATTTTTCCGCGCGTTAATATATTCCATCCAGCCTCGGTAATGTTTGTAAATCATGTCGGCTGGGGAGCGGTTGAGATGGGAGAAGGCGTTATATAATCTTCGAGGAGGAAAGTCGAAACACCTTGCGTAACATAATTTATGTTCTGAGCCTCAGCTCGCGCCATTGTGAGAGTGGATGTTTTTATGTAAATTTGCCTTTGTGCTCCTCGCAGTCCTCGGGAACATATTTTCGTAATTTTATGGAGTCGAAGTGGAGTGGAAGCGAAAATATGGACAACCCAGAAGTGAAAGCTGCTGCGAAGGGAACCCGGTCGGTAGGCGAAGAATTTTATCGGGCCTATTTAGCGATGTTTAATGTAATTTTTATTTAAACTCGAGGAGAAGAAAAATTCGAGATTCTGCGGCTCTAGGTTCGCGGGAAAATTTTACCTTCTACCTGAGCTTCGCTTGTACCCACCGCCGCTCTTCCGTTTAGTGTTACAACATAAATTATCTGAATAAATTAAATTTCTCCGCATTTTCTCGAATCCTGGCGCGGGAAAAGTGTTTTCCATCTTTTTATCGGATGTTTTTATCATCATCACATGTGTAGAGACAGAGCGAAGGGAAAATTTACGCTAACATCGCTTAATTGTCATGGGAGAAGAGAATCATATTTTAAAAGAATCCTCGAAGAATATGAAGCCGCTTTGTTCGCTTATAAAAGCGAGCGCTCTCATCCCCTGTCGCCTCCTTCTCCCTCAGGCGCTTCCTAAAAGACTTCAACCCATCAATCTACCAAATGCCACTTTGTTGTCGACTTTACAGGCATGAAACAGTCATGTATCTCCTTCCTCTCCGATTTTAATGTCTCTTTTCTGTTTGGTTAATGAATGCGAGGCTTATTTCCCTCGCTTTTGATCGAATGACAAATTTTCACCCGGCAAGCTTTCCAGCAGCTTTTCCACTCCTTTTTCGGGCTCGGAATTATCTCGAAACATTTTCATGATGAGGCGAACGAGATTCCATAAAATTTCATCGCTTTTAAGCGAAAAAGTCGAGGAAAAGTCGAAAATCATTGAAAGGGTGGAAATCACTCGACTTGTTGGTGACCATCCTGAAGTTATTAAAGCGGAAACTTTTAATGAGAACCTCAACTAGAGGTGACATCAAGCAGACGACACTCGACTGGTCGCCCAAAAACCTCAAGAGCTTTTCAAAGCTTTCACCCATTATCGTCGTTTTGATGCCTGTAAAGCGATTACTGCTTATAACGAAAGTTTGTTTTTCACATGTTTTCAATTAAACGATAAGCAGAGAAGACGAAGAGGCAAAACTGTCATTGACTTTTTTTTCACATCAACTCGACGACGTGTACACATACTTTGAGCTTAAACAGAACGCCGTACTCATTTGCCTATAATGTATACAATCATTTTTTCGTTTTGTAACCTTCCGTGTTGTTGTTTTATGAACGATGAATCGCAGGGCTGGCGAAACGGCAAAACAAACAAGTTTATGCACGACTCTGAGCAGACCATAATCATCCCCGGCCATAAATTAATAACCTTCCGTTGTGCGAGTGTTGGTGAAGATATGGGACACCAGCCGAGCGCCGAAATTTGCCTTCTTGTTTTATTGGCACCCCTGATACTTTTTTCCCTTCATCTCACCCCGAAAACTTTTCTTCCGAGGAGGCAGAGCAATATGTGCTGCTTCTATATGCAGAAAATTCCCCTTTCTGCTTTAACAAATTTATGCTTTACGTACGTTCGTAATACCGAGAAGAAGCATGAAGAGAAAGAATAAAAAAAAACATTTTTCCACAATCTACTCGACGGCGGACTTTTTTCTTCGGCTCTCTCTCATTCCCATTCATTTCATTTTCTCGACTCATTCCATTCATTCCGAGGGCCCCCCGAAGAATATCTGTGTTCGTATATATGCTTTTCAATAAAAATCCGTAATGAGAAAGACGAAAAAAATATGTGCGAGAGTGAGAGCGAGGAATCCGACAAACGATACACACACAATCGCTCGAACAATGGAAAATGTACATAAGGAGTGTGAGACGAGAGCGAGCCGAGTCTACAGATGACGAGTGAGAATATCAAAATATCCACATTGTTGTAGATATTTGCACCCAGCTGATAGATAATCAAGTTAAGTGCTACTGACTCCTGTGGAAAGTCGATGAATCGATTTTTCCTGCAACCTCTGGGGCCGCCTCGACGTGCCAATTCTGGCCGTGATAAGTGTCTAAACCGACTTATAATTAAGCAA